>OX463227.1:192157327-192757327 GCA_949820135.1 Sylvilagus floridanus
TTTCTAAAAACTGAGGAATGCCTTGCCTATGACAGATAATCTGTAGAAAGAAAAGATGGGGATATTTTTCGCTATTTAAAAACAAACATTTTAAATGAGTATTGAAATACATATTCCAAAAATATGAACAAGTATTCCAATAGAACAACAACCGTTTGAAATCAAAGTGAGAGCGAAACCCGCATTGCTGTGGTAAGTAGTGTTCTCACCTCCCGGTTTAGATCGTCTATCTTCTATTTACAATGCCAGTATTTTGAGTCTTAAGTATTTCGCACCTCAAAATGACAGCCCGCTTGGCAGTCTTCTCTTAATGTATATTGCAGCCTCCCCCTATGAGACAACATTTCTACATGATGTTTGAGGATAGGGATTTGCTGAAGATGGATATGCTGACAACATCAGATGAACTTAAAAGAGCCACATTATCATTTGATCAGTCTTTAAGGCCGGGACGGGCATGGTGGTGAAGCAGGTTAAGCTAAGCTGCTGCCTGCGATGCTGCCATCCCGTGTGAGCACAGGTTCAAGTCCCGGCTGCTCCGCTTCAGTCCAGCTCCTTGCTAATGCCGCAGTGCTCAGCCCCTGCCACCCAGGCAGGAGACCAGGACGGAGTTCCAGGCTCCTGGCTTTGACCTGGCCCAGCCCTGGTCATCGGGGCCAACTGGGGAGTGAACCAATAGATGGAAGATTCTCCCTCTCTGTCTCTCTTTCCCTCCCTTCCTCCCTCCATAACTCTGCCTTTCAAATAAATAAATAATCTTTAAAAAAAGCTTATGTGTGCACTGTCGGGTGTTGTTGCCATCACTGTCTTATGAGTAAACATAATTCGCTGTGACTTCCTACACTGGGTTCACCGGGCAATCACCTTCTTTGAGTTCTACAGTGTGTCAAACAGGTCACTTTATGAGTTTCGAATGACAACGCATGTAAGTGGGCATATTCATTACTTTCTCTGCACTTGAGGGCTACACCACATTTGGGGTCAAGTCTCAACGTTCTAGGTTTTCCAGAGCCCATTTCTATTCTGATACAAAGAGAAAAACATGGATTGAGAAAATTTATTGTCAAATGTTTTGCCTTTTAACTTTATTCTAAAATAAGACAGCCAGAGATAAACAGTCCAAGTAAATGGAACATGGCGGGGCAGGGGGAGAAAGTAGCATTTATTTGTAAGACAAGGGGAAGTGAAAAGCCACACCTCAGTGGATTTGAGCTAGAAAAGGGAGAAAAAGTCAAAGAGGTAAAAGAAGCTTCCAAAAAGCATAATATCAGAGAAGTTCGGAACTGCTCTCAAGTGCAGTACAGAAGTCTGGGAAATCCGAGCAAGAACTCCAAACCGTCCACCTGTTCGGAAACTACTACCAGCAGTTGCAGCAGAGGCGGGGACTGAGGCGCACTGCAGAGGGTTGTGCTGTGAATGTGTGCTGAGTGAAAGGACGGCGAGTGGGGATCTCGCCAGAACTCGCAGCACCTGCTCTCCGCCCAGGGAGCGGACACCAGGGCTCTGCCGCAGCCCCGTCCTTGTCCCGCGAGCGCTGCGCTGGCCCTGAAGCTCTGGATGCGCTGTGCTCTCTACCGTCCACGTTAGTGATGTGGAATGTTTGTGTCCCAGTTTCCAATGTCTCCTGCTGTGCAGAGCCTGAGAAAAGGCTATGATGGAGAGGTTTCTTGGAGAAAGAGCGAGCAGGCAGAGAGAGGGGAAAGGAAGGGAGGCCAGGGGCCAGCTGGGTGTGGCCGGGGTGGGCCGCTGCTGCTGAGCTGCCCTGGCCGCCTCTGGGCCCAGGCAGAACGCAGGAGAGAGAACCACCCTGGGAGGGCTGGAAGGGGCGGATGTGTGCGCACTGCCCCCTGCCTGGAGCAGCACGCCTTCCTGGGGCTGTCATGCCCTTGGCACCTCCATGGGGGGACTGCAGCTGACTAGGGGCCTCTGCTCTGGAGAAAAGGCCGGGGACAGGCGATGGGAGGCATGCATAGGACCGTCCCCAGGGCTCCGGAAGCAGGCAGTGTCACCAACAGTCTCCTCCTTGGGGGCTCCTAGGTTCATGCTCCAGGAAGTGTGCAGGACAAGGAACTCACACACCTGTGTAGAAGCATCGCGTAGACGCTGTGCCTGGGGCGGGGGCGGCTCTTTAAGGAGACAGACAACCGAACAGATGACCAAAGTCCAGGCTACATGAGGGAGGAAGCCAGGTGGACTCCACTCAGAGTGGGAAAGCAGAGGGGGCCTCTGGGACACAGACAAGCGACCACAGGGACCCACTTGTCCCCACACAGCTCCCAGGAAGGTGTGACTACCTCCCTGGAAGATACACAGAGGCAAATACTCCCTTTGTAACAAAGCCTAAGTAGCTCATAACTCACACTTTAAACACTGCCATGGTCCTAACAGCACAAGAGCTCAGGGAGCGGGGACGATATATTCAGTTCCAAACAAACCTGACTGTGCCCACTCCATCCCCTCCCCGGCCTGTAGGTCTCATTAAATTGACAGGCGCCACATGTTTCACGCGGTCTCCACCCTGCCTCCAGCAGAGGCCCTCTCTCCGTAAGTGGAGCAGCCACTGGGTGAATTTAGTTGCACCTTGCAGCAGTATTTGGCGTGTCATTTTCTTATTTCTGAGGGAACCCCAAATCTAAGCTGTGGGTCTCACAAATTGGTTTCCCAAGCCGAGAACACCAGCACCACCTAGAAGCCAGCTAGATATAAGAATCCTCCCCCTCCCCCAAACTTCCAGAAACTCTGGGGGCAGGGCCCAGGACTCTGTACTCTGTAGAGCCCCTGAGCAGATCCTGATGGGAGCTGAAATTCCACACCCACTGCTCTAAACAAAGCCTACGGAAGGTTCAGTCGTGCTACAAAGGCGAGGCACAGCAGTCTGACTTAATCCATAGTTTTGATTGCTGCAGCTTCTGTTGCTTATGGTCTACTGTGATGCAAAAAAATTCAATGGAAAATTCCAGAAATTAAAAAAAAATTCACAAGTTTAAGTTGCAAAGTCTCTGCACAGCACGATGCAGTCTCCGGTCATTCACTCCATCCCACTCAGGACATACACCAGCGTTTTGTCCAATGTATCCACACTGTACACACTACCCGCCTGTTAGTCAGTAGCAGCTCATTTAGCAGACCCACTGTTCGTATCACAATGCATCGTTACTTAGTGAGGCCCCCAAAGCACAGGAAGAGTGATATGCAATTCAGATTCACCAAAAAGAAACCATAAAGTCATCACTTTAAGCGAAAAGGTGGACATTCTCAACTTGAGGGAGGGAAAAAAATTATAGGCTGATGTTGCTAAGATCTATGCTAAATTATTGTCAATCTCTTACTGTGCCTAACTTACAAATTTATCATACTCATAGAGGAAGTATATATGGAAAAACCATCAGAAGATGCTCCACTGGGGCCAGCGCTGTGGCACAGCAGGTTAAAGCCCTGGCCTGAAGTGCTGGCATCCCATATGGGCACCAGTTCTAGTCTCAGCTGCTCCTCTTCCAAACCAGCTCTATGCTATGGCCTGGGAAAGCAGTAGGAGATGGCCCAAGTCCTTGGGCCCCTGCACCCACGTGGGAGACCCGGAAGAAGCTCCTGCCTTCGGATCGGCATAGCTCCAGCTGTTGCGGCCATCTGGGGAGTGAACCAGTGGATCGAAGATCTCTCTCTCTCTGTCTCTTCCTCTCTCTGTAACTCTTTCAAATAAAAATAAAATAAATCCTTAAAAAAAATAAGATGCTCTAAAAGTTGGTGGGCAAATGAAATTAAACGAGGCTTATTTGGGGGCAAAAATTTTTGAAATCCACGAACGCAATTTGTCTATAATCTGCCTTTTCAATAACTTTTTGAAGACTCCCTCATATGCATGGCTGTTAAAATTTTTGCATTAAAATAAACAGCTTTCGATTCTGTTTTCCATGAGCATTTGAACACACTCTTGTAGCTTATGTAAGATTCCGTACTAGGCAAGGTGTCAGGCATCCACTGGGAGTCTTGGAACATATTTCTTACAGACGGGGGGAGGCGCATGCTGCACTGGGCTCTGAGGGCAGGCACGAGAACACCCAGGAAAATCAAATCCTCCTCTCCATGATCTGACATCCTAGTGAGGGTGTTTGTGAAGGATAGTTATGAGACGGGCACATGCCACTTTTCAATAAAGTCGAGAAATTCTAATCTAGGATCCTTGGTGAAGCTATCTGAGCCATCAGATGGTAGCAATTTGAGGATCTGGATTTAAAGTGTGGAATCCCTGTGGCTCCGAAAATCCCACAGGACAGTGGCTCCAACGCTCATTGTCGGAATCGGTTCTGTGGTTCTGAGCTGACCTGTGGTTTCACAGGAGACACACGCCCAGCCGTACAGGAAACCTCAAAGGTCTGGCGACCGCAGGCCAAGGCAAGAAGAACCACAGTGGGTTCTGCAAACACTCAGAGGACCCGCGGGGCAGCACCAGAGGGAAGGCTGTGCAGTCCTTGGCTGGGGCTCCCTGAGTGCTTACCGTCAGGGACAGACTGGTAAGAAAGGGAAGGGGCCATCTCCTGGGCTCTGTTTCCAGGAAGAATGGCTGCGAGTTGCCGTCTATTCGTCCAGCACAGCTGGCTGATCACCACACAGCACAGGGTTTGTTGCAGGAGATGTTGTTTCATTTTTGATTCTGATTGCATTTTCCAGTCTCCACAAAAACTTATGTCAAAACTTATGCTTGAGCCCCTGCACCCACGTGGGAGATGTGGATGGAGCTCCTGGCTCCTGGTTTTAGCCTGTCCCGGCCATCTGGGGAGTGAACCAACAGACAAAAGATCTCTTTCTCTGTGTGTCTCTCCCTCTATCTCTGTAACTTTGCTTCACAAATAAATAAATAAATCTTTTAAAATATATTCAGTTTTCTTTTTAGCAGACACGCCTCTACAAGAGAAATATTCAAGTAGGAAAAAGCTCCAGTTCTCAAACTTTAGCTTTTGATCATTAAGCCTGCTACCCAGAAGCTAGGTAGCAACGAGTAAGCATTCATTGCTACAAAGAAAAACTGTTTTGAACTTCATTTAACAATTCTCTCCTAAGGGCCTCTCCCAGAGCCTCCTTTTCCACCCTGCAGAGGTCTTTCTCAGCTCCCTCTAGTGGTGGTTCTTCAGAGCCTGAGAACAACTGGGTATTCAGGTCGCTGGGCATACAGCTACTGCTCAAATCCAAAAACCTATCTATTGCTCTGTCCCCGCCCAGCACCCCCCAGGGGGTGGGAACCTTTATATTAATCTTACAGGAAAATATGGTAAAGGGATGTCTTGTGGTGAATTTCTAGCATAATATTTAGTCATTGGTTTTTAAAATTATCCTTTAAAATTATAATGTTAGTTAGCACTTATGTGAGTCTTTTCTACGTCATGTCTGAGACTCACAGTTTATCACCGATGCCTCCAAGGTTACGTGATTTGTCCAACTGTTTTTTGCTGCTGTTACAGATGGCTACTGATTTTGCATATTCATATTAAGTGCTTTATCTTCCATTTAGAGGGCAGGAGAACTTTGTTTCACTTGAAGACTGCAAGCCATAGATTGTTTTTAGGACACAGATCCCCTCAACCTCCAAACCACACCCACAAACCCCATGGTGCCAAGGTGTGCGCCATTCAAGCGAGTATGTCAGGCTGTATCACACGCTGAAGCCACAGAACTGTCATTACTGATGCCCAGTGCCTCCTGGAAGAGCCAGGAAGGAACGGGCACCCTGGGGCCTGATGGCGGCGCCCACAGGAAAACAAAGGGCTAGGGGAGCTCAGGCCTGCACAGAGCCACCTGCACGGGCCGACAGGCTGCAGCCCAACGTGGCTCCTGGTGCTTCTGCCCTGACAGCCGGTGGCCTCCATTTGCCATGGCCCAGAGTTGAGCCTCCAAGCCCACTTCTCTTGATTTCTCAGCAGCTCTTTATTTTTAACAAATAAAAATTTATTTTATTTATTTGAAAGGCAGAGATACAGAAAAAGGGGTGGGGGAGGGAGAAATAGAGACACGGCTGGGGCTGGGCCAGGAGCTTCATCCGGGTGCTCACGTGGGTGCAGGGGCCCAAGGACTTGGGGCATCTTCTGTTGCTTTCCCAGGTGCATCAGCAGAGAGTTGGATTGGAAGTGGAGCAACTGGGACTTGAACTGGTGCCCATACAGGATGCTGGTGCTGCAGGTCATGGTTCTCTGTTACACCACAGTGCCGGCCCCTCTCAGCAGCGCTAACACTCAAAGCACGCTTGTGCTTGGGACTCACCTCGCTCCATCACTGCTGGCTCCTCTTTCACTTCCCTTGCTGGGTCTTCCTGCCTTGCCCAGCCTCCCACTGGTCGGGTCACTGTCGGGACCCTGACTTCACAGACCCTTTCTTGGGCTCTCCAGAGTCCTGCACTCAGCTTGACGTCCAACTTCGCACTCCACGGGACAGCTCCTGTCGCTTTTCTGCATCTCGGCCCAGGGGACCCACTTCAACTGCCGGCTTCCTTCACTGACAGAGCGATTGCCAGCACACATTCACTGGGAGGCAGACTCTGCCCTGGGCCCGCTGTGTGTGTGCGCGTGCATGCGTGGGCTCTAGCCTTCTCAGTACCCTCACTGAAAGGGGAACTATTAGCATCTCTTTTACAGAGCAGTGCAGAGGGGCTCAGCAACTCACCCACGTTCAAATAGCCAGCCCAAAGCAAGCGCAGGAGTTGGGGGAGCAGAGACAGCTCCGAGTCCAAGTCTCTGCGGCCTAAGAGCTCCCAGTGATATGTTCGCTTCTGTTTTTCCCCATCTCCTCACATTCACTCCATCAGCAGGACTCAGCTCTACCCATGGGAGTAGACCCCTCAGCTCTAGCTAACTAGAGCTCACATGCATGGTGTCCACTCTTCCCCACAGGAGCCTCAGAACGATTCTCCTGGATTTGGAGCCTAACGACCCTGTAATCAAAGCTTTATAAACATAATCGTAGGATGCCACGACCTCCAGTGGCGCTCCATCATTCTCAGAATTCCTTCCAAACTCCCCACTGCACAGCCTACATGGTCTGGCATGACCTGCTTCCTGTAAACCTCATCAATGGCAACTTCCAGGCCTGGCATTGTGGCACGGCTGGGTAAACCACCACCTGCGATGCCGGCATCCCATTTCGGAGAGCCAGTTTGCGTCCTGGCTGCTCCGCTTCTGATCCTGCTGCCTGCTGATGTGCCGGGGAAAGCAGTGGACAATGGCCCAAGTGCTTAGGCTCTTGCACCCACTTGGGAAACTAGAATGGATTCCGGGCTCTACTGTGGCCATTTGGTGAGTGAACCAGTGGACAGAAGATTTCTTTCTCTCGCTCTCGCTCTTACTCTCTCTGTCTCTCCCTCTCTCCAGCATTCGGGGAACCTGCCTATTTGAAGGTTTCACACATTCAGTTTCCTTTCTGTCCTGCCTCCCTAGGAAGGTTTCTTATGCACCCTTAAGGAGCGTGCTCAAGTTACCCACTCGCCAGCTCTCCCCCTGCCCTGCCTCCTGCCCTGCACGGTTGGATGATGCTCTGCGCCTGCCTCCTGGCCATGGTGGTTCCCAAGTCACGGTGCCCCGGCAGATGCATGCTTCCTTTCGTGTGGTGAGAAGGAGCCTGCCATGCTAATTGCCATGGCCATTTTACAAGGGGCATAAAGAGAACTCGTGCAGAAGACGTGGCCTTTCAGAATGATGACAGGATAAGCAATTAAAAAACACGACCACAAGGAAGCACTTTGGCCAAAACCAGAGCACCACGAGGTAACAACAGTACCAGCCGGACCTGACAACACTCCGGACCGCTGCCTGGTCTTCCTCCAGCCAGGAGCAGCACCCTCCGAAGGGGGCGCAGGCAGGAGCTGCTCAGGCGCGTAACGGCGCCTTGGGTTTTGGTGGCCATCTCTCGCTGGAGGGCTGGGGGCGTGTGGCTCGGTTTCATAAGCAATCCTGGGTCTGCGTAAACATGCTTGACTGATTAATGATAACAGCTCTTAAAACATCACAGACATTTCCAGCGCCCAGAACTGTTTATTTTTTTTATACTAAATTAAATTCATTTTCCCTCTCATTCCCTCTAAGGGAAACGGTGACAAATTCAAATTCAGAGTGGACTGCTCTATTGAAGATGGCTGGCTGCCACAGCCCCTAATAGGCCATGGTCTGGTGTGTGTTTCATCTGGAGAGGGTGGTGGGAGGCAGGGAATTGAAGGCCAGGGAGGGAGGAAGAAGGAAACCCCGGGTGACCACTGAGCCAAGCTGGTGCCTTGCTCGTGGAAGCAAAGGTAACTATTTTGTATTGATCAAATGCAGCAATGAAAGCACCAATAACGTGTCGTATCGCAACACATGATAAATGCGTATTTGTGATGGCAAAAGAGAGGGGAACTGACAAGGAGCGTCTGCCTGGTGCCAGGTGCCATGAGGCCACTGAGCACATCAGAGAACTGCAGCTGAGAGTGGGTAACTCACCCAAGGCCATGCAGGGCAGAACCAGGGTCTGAGCAGACTCCGCCTCTTGGATCCTAAAGCCCACTTCCCTGCATTTCTGGCATCTACTCACACAGTGTCTGCTTGTGAATGTAAATCATTCTGGCCATCTTTATGCTAATAAATTAGTTACCTCTTAAAAGCAAAATCATATGAGACACGACTGTCATAACATCCCAGCTGTTAGCATGAGCCTGGTCATCCCCACTAACTGCCCCTGCCCAGTGGAGAGCTCCTCTGAGCTGGCCTCCCAACGAAGAGCGGTCCCTGGTCTCTGAGGATCATGGCTCTGCGACTCAGAAACACATGCACACCCTCGCGTGAGCTGGAGCAGAAAGACACACTCAGATTGCTGGGCATACATAATTTGAAAACACGGAGTAGAAATGAACAATGGCTTGTTAAGTCAATTTCAGAGAACAATGATTCATTACTTTTCACAAATTAAAAAAATTATAGTCGCAAGCATACTTTTAAAGTCAAAATGGTTACAGACAAGGAAGGAAGGTACTCGGCACAGCCATGAACTATGAGCTAACAGAAGACACCTCACTTGATCCTCCGCAACAGTCACTATGCATGTTGGGAAAACTGGGATGATGAGCCTGCTGTTTCCCAATATGTTAAAGAGGGCGCGTCAGTCTGGCACTTCGAGCAAGCACGACTTGTAGGTATTGAGTGGGGACCCAGCACTGCTGACACGTTCTTCCATGGGGGTCAGGTGCGTGCTCGCTGGTGTCAGCAGCTATGCTGCATTTGACAACAGCTCGGCAACGCACAGTCCTGCTCAGGGCAGGGGACACAGACACAATGCTGGATTCATGCCAACACCCGCAAAATGCTGCAAGAGACCAGAGCAGGCGGGCACTGGTGGGGGGAGTCAGAACCACCTCTTCCCCCCTGAAAAAAAACAAAGAGTAAAATACCTGTCCTGATCACAGAAATAATTATGTAGTTAACAATTAAATTGTGAGGGTTAGGACTCTGGTCTTCTATTAAAAGGTCTTTGGAAAAAGTAATAAAAGCAGAATGAGAAACTTTCTGGAACATTCTAGGCCGTTCTATTTTTTTAGTGTTTTTTTTTTTTAATTTAAATTTTTATTTTTGTAGGCCTTCCCAACACAAAGCGTCTGATCACGATGAGCTTGGATTCCTTCCTCAAAGCTCACCAGACGAGCCGTCTCCAACAAGACTCTGCGTCCCTCAAGCTGACGATGCCCCGGAGCTGCCTTACTGTTTTAGCACGACGTCACTTCCTAGCCTGCGTCACAGCTGTTTTTCTGATTTTTCCTTAGGGACACACGACTGGGGCTGAGGTAACTCAAGAGAGAAGCACACAGTCTTGCACTTTCTGGGAGACTGTCTGAGCTGGTCACGCTAAACTGCTGAAACTCCAGTGTCCAGTGAAAGCATTTCGAGGCGCGCGGCCCCCGCTAGCCCTGGGCAGCTGAGCCCTGGCCTTCTTCACCCAGGCCCGGCCTCTGGTCCTTCAGAGCAGAGCCAGCGGGCATCTTCCCTCCGTGCACCTGCTTCTCCATCTTAGTGGAAACCATGAGGACCCCACTGCCCACAGCGACCCTGACTAAGGCCAAATCCTACAGAAGGGACAGGGTGGCTGCCCTGGCAGCACGAGGACATGCTGGTCTGCTGGGACCGTGTTCTGGCGCAGTAACAAACAACTCCAAAACCTCAGGGCTCAGCGGCTGCAACAGCAGAGACTCCTCTCTCTTGTCTCATGCACCGTGACTGGGACATTGTTCCTTATATTCTTTTTTTCCAAACAAAGACTCATTTATTTATTTGAAAGGCTGAGTTACCTAGGCAGAGGCAAAGAGAGAGATCCTCCATCCGCTGGTTCGCTCCCCCAAATGGCTTCAATGGCCGGAACTGGGCCAATCCGAAGCCAGGAGGCTGGAGCCTCCTCCAGGTCTCCCACACAGGTGCAGGGCACAAGTACTAGGGCCATCATCCACTACCTTCCCAGGCTCATGAGCAGGAAGGTATATCAGAAGTGGAGCAGCCAGGACTCCAAACAACATTCCCATGTGGGAAGCCAACATCACAAGCGGCAGCTTGACCTGCTGCACTGCAATGCTGGCCCCACGGATGGCTTTTCAAGTGACAGGGCACAGGTCACAGCGGACCCCATCCCATCGTCAGAATGAGCCCATGGCCAAAGCTGGCGTCCGCAGGCCTTTGCTGCTCCCCTTGGCCCGGGGAGGAACGTGCAGGAGAGCGAGCAGCTGTTCTACAACCATCTACCACACCGTGTGAGAGCCATCTGGGTATTAGAGCAGTGTAGGAGCACTGGGTGGACCAGCAGGTTTCTGCCCTTGGGGGTCACATCACTCAGCTGCTTCTGGGTCTCTACTTTCTCACCTATGAAATCGGAGGTTTGGTCCTCATGGTATCAAGGTGCCCCTAGCCCCGACATGGAGCCCTGAACTGTGATTTGCTTTGATGTCAGAGCCATTTCTCTGTTTCTCAGAGACATTCGTGGCACACTTGGCTTCAGCCCTCTGGATAAGATACATGTTGGTGTGAATTTCCTGGGAGCAGGTTCAGCAGATGGATGGGCTAGCCAACAGAGCTACGGGTGACCTGGTGGCGGGGGGAGAGGAGGCCAGAGGACCAGTGAAGTAGACAGCCAGCCCTGGCGGGTGTGGAGGAGAGAGGCAGGAGCGCCAAGGCTGGGAAGGCCACGTCCAGGGTGACTCTTCAGCGCCAGCCCTGTGACCAACACTACGATGGTAGGATACAGCCTTGATTTCCCTGTGGCTGAAAACTGCCTAACTTACTCCATGTCAAGGCATGTATATCTGGAAACTCTTACAAGTGCAAAGACGCTTGCTTTATTTTTGTTTTCTGTCTGTTCCTTTTTTTTTTTTTTTTGTCTAGGAAAACTAGATAAAGAACACACTCCCAAACGGAAATGAAATTTCTGGGACCGACGCTGTGGCGTAGTGGGTAAAGCTGTTGTCTGCAGCGCCGGCATCCCATAGGGGCAGATGTTCCAGTCCCAGCTGCTCCACTTCTGATCCAGCTCCCTGCTAATGCACCTGGGAAAGCAGGGGAAGATGGCCCAAGTGCAGCCTCATGGGAGACCCTGAAGAAGCTCCTGGCTCCTGGCTTTGGACCAGCCAAACTCCAGCTGTCGTGGCCATTTGGGGAATAACCAGTGGATGGGAGATCTCTCTTTCTATCACCATCTGTAACTTCTTTCAGATAAATAAATGTTTTTAAAAATTCCTGATTTTATTGTGAAAAGGAAATGGCAGCCTTTTTAGCCTAATAAAATAGCTGATTTGCCAAGAAAATGCTCCCAAGTAGGAGATACCAGTTAAGAAGAAATATACGTGAATATATTTGAATATACAGTGAACGCCTCTGTTCTTGCTTACTCTGTCCCTATGAGGAGATAAGCATCTAAAATATATCATTCCAGAGCCAGCGCTGTGGTGCAGTGGGTGAAGTCCTTTCTTGTGATGTCAGTCCAGTCCTGGCCACTCCCCTTCTGATCCAGCTCCCTGCCAATGCACCTGGGAAACCAGGAATGAGGGCTCAAGCCCCGGAGGCCCTGAGACCCACGTGGAAGTCTGGGTGGGTCCAGCTCCTGCCTTCAGCCTGGCCCAGCCCTGGCTGCTGCAGGCGTTGCTCCTCTTTCGGCTTTCAAACACGATCTTCAGGCAAGCGTTTGGAAGGAACACAAAGAGAAACCTCAGTTTTTTAAACCTCAGTTTTACCTGCCCAGTAATCGCCATTCTTTTTTAAAAGATTTATTTACTTGAAAGGCAGATATACAGAGAGAGAGCAGAGACAGAGAGAGAGAGAGAGAGAGAGAATCTGTTGGTTCATTCCCCAGTGGCTGCAACCGCCTGGCAGGCTGAAGCCGGGACCAGGAGCTCATCCAGGTCTCCACGTGGTGCGGAGGCCTCTGCTACTGTCCAGGCACATTAGCAAGGAGCTGACCGGAAACTGGGTCAGCGGGACTGGAACTGCACTTGATATGGGAAGCGGGTGCTGCTGGCGGAGGTTTAACTTGCACCACAGCGCAGCCTGGGAATCCCCACTCCTGCAGCCCCTGCTGACTCAGGAGCCCAGTGGCACGCACTCTGGGGAGGGCAGGTGTGTCCGGCACCTCTCTGCCTGCTAGGGTCCCTTAGCAAGGGACAGCCTCCCAGCAGGCAAGGGCAGGCCCTCAGGCGTGCGCGTCACATCAAAGCACTTTCTGATTTCACCAGCTGACCAGAAAGTGGATGCTCAGGCGGGAATACCCGCGGGCGGGGGCCCTGCGTGCGTGCACTGAGCTCCGCATAGGAAATGCCTCTGGAGCTTGCAGCCTGACTTCCCCATGGTGCATCCCAGGCCGGGCCGGCCTGGCTCAGGAAGCCGCGGGCTGAGCAGCACGCAGTTTTCCTTGGAGACGGGCCATCTTCACACTGTGCCTGCCTTCCTGTCCCTGCTCCCGGCCGCGACCCGGCCCAGGGCGCCTGGGATGGCTCTCCGGCCACTTCCTGCATCCTGCAGGAACACTAATTGAAAATTTGGGTGGCCTTGCTTATTTATTTTCCTGGAATGCAGCGGGTTATATTTTCATGGCATTTTCTCAGCAGTGCAGCGTTTCGGTTTCAAGCTGCAGCCAGTCGCCGTCAGCACGCAGACACCCACCAGCAGGCTGTGCTGGGCTTCCTTCACAGACGTCCTAGCCCAACGGGAGCCATCGGGGAGAGACGACTGTGTCTTTCACCAAGCAAAAGAGACAAACTCACCTCCTCGCCGAAAAGGAAAAACATGCAGGGCTGTGCCCAGATACTCGGAAAAGTAAAAGACAATCAGAAGGGACCACTGAAAATTATTCAGTACAGTTCAACAATGGACTGCTCGTGCCTGGATCTTCACAGGACAAACTCGCTCTAGTTTTGTCAGATTAACATCTATATACTTAAGGAATCGACTTGACAAGGGTTTGCCTCTTTCTACTGCAGCGCTGGGGTTTCACACAATTTACAAAATGCACAAATTGCACGAGCCTTTTCCCTGGGGAATCTGAAGGCTAACAGGGAAGTTCTTAATTTTCTCAAGATGCCGTGCCATGTTGTTCTAATAAGCTATCACTGCTGTAAACTGTGCTGCCCAAGATTCAAAGAGGGCTCTAGTTCAGTGGATTTGTATGAAAACAAGTTTGGCAAAAATTAATGTGGCTTAAGGAATTTGTACCTTAAGACTGACTTTGATTTCATCCCAGAGCTGTACAATTTTAATTTCTAAACCAATAAAAAATTGACAGAGGGGATTTTTAACGTCTGATACCTCTCGTGTGAAATACATTAAAAGAAAGATTTAGAATGACTGAAAATGTGTGCATGTTTACCAGATTTAGTGACTGAAGATGACCACTGCCATGGAAATCCGGGCAGTGCCAGCTGAGGAGTGAATATGTGTGCATCTTTCTGGCTTTCCGTGGACTGGATCCAGGTCATTTTCTTAACCTGAGAGCTACTTTCGCTCGGCTCACAGACACATTTCTGCTGTGGGGTAACTGATGGGCATGCTAATTAAACGTCAACTCAGCCCAAAGTGGAAACTGATAAGACCTTCCTGTGGCATTGCCTGTGAGCTGAAGGTGAAATCCTGAAAAACACTGATCCTGT
Source organism: Sylvilagus floridanus (assembly GCA_949820135.1). Lineage (NCBI taxonomy): Eukaryota > Metazoa > Chordata > Mammalia > Lagomorpha > Leporidae > Sylvilagus > Sylvilagus floridanus. The sequence goes on from OX463227.1 coordinate 192,171,453, forward strand.
TTTAGCTTCGGCAATAGGTTTGGCAAATTTTTAAAAACCTCATCTGTACATTTAAATAAAAAAATTAGTGGCGTTATATCACTATTCTGAGAAATAATGTTTCTTTTTCACACAGATCTACAGATCTTATTGAAAAATTAAGATATTAAAGAGTGAAAAAAAATCTGTCGACCTACGCAAGCATCGTCTTGCTAATATAACATCTGAGCGAATACACCATCATGGTTTTCCCACGATGTTTACCGTGTATTTGAAATTCATTATATATGGCGTGCTGTGCATACAATAAGAGTAACTTTATATGACTCTTTCTGTAAAGATATTTTCAACATGTAAAATTGAGATTCAAAACAATTTTCTGAGGCTCACTTGTTTAAAAAGCATAATAATCATAGTAAGAGAAAACATAAAAAATAAGTCTGTATATTAAAAATATACACAGTAATAGAGCTAAGAATGAAAACCTGAACTATATTAGAGTTAAAATATGCTTAAGCGTGATGCTGGTGCTAAATGTTTAATTTAGTGCAGGACAGAATTACTGCAGTCCTATCATTCTTCTAAGCAGTTTAGGAAATAAGCTAGAAAACTCACAAATTTGGTAAATTCAATTATATTTTATGTAGCAGGTTTTAAAAGCTTTGGCCTTTTGAAATACAAATCATACTATCGGCATCCCTATCATTTGGTTCCTCATTGCGAGCCTCTCACTGTGTGTCTGTGTGTGTGTCTCTGTGTGTGTGTCTTGCTAGGTGAAATTACACCTCAAGAAAATCAAGGACACCTGGGTTTCAGGCCATTCGGCTGCTTGTGCTTCCCGAGGCTCAGGATGAGCAGCGTGGGAAAGACAGACATGTTTGACTACTGGCACAAAGTCTCCTAGAAAACAAAGATTACCCATTGCTAATATTTTTCTACTATCACTTCCACTTTTCTAGGGTTTAATTTTAGCAGGACTGATAGCGTCCCTCCCTGGGTCTCCACTAGCAAAACTAAAATGTTTTGTGGAGAAGTATACTTCCCAGATAAACAAGCACACACACAAAATCCCTTCCTTCCTGGGTCTAGCCAAGAGCTGCCATGTCCTTTCAACAGAGATGAGCGACTCCAAAGTCTGTTTTATAATTTGTGCAAGACACAACTCACAGCTGAAGTGAGGCATTGCCCAAACAAAATTAACTATTAAAATTTCCAAACGCTTCCTAATAAAGAAAAAAAAAAAGGAAAAGTCTGGGCTGCAGGGTTTATATTACAGAAGACAGCAGCCCTCTGCGGAATATTCCAGAAGGGGTGAGCAGTAAGCAAAACAAAACAAAACAAAACGAAGCGCGAGTGCCTAGCTATGAATTCTCTTCTCTTTGTTTCTCCTTGAAGCTTACTGCCTTAGACAGAAAATCGGGTACACGTACAATGTTGGATAACAGAATTTCTACATCTGACATCCAACTGTAAACAACTAACAACTCACCTGATTGGAATTAGTTTATCCAAAGCATAAGGCAAAATAAACCGGGGTCCTTGTTTCTTTCTCTTGAGAAAAGTTAAGTCGGTTCCTCTGAGCGCTTTCTGGTAACACAAGCGAAAAGGAGGTGTTGTGACTAAGAACACGAGGCACCTACCAGACCTGCAGGCCCACAGGCCGGCTGGTGCAGGCAGTTCCCTTGCTGAGAGACCCCGGAGACATCAGACACAGTTCTCCAGTTACACACTCCGCGCATGATCTTAAGAGCTGTTGAAAGCAAAGTGCCCGTGAGCAGTCGGCCTCTGATGAGTGGTGCAGCCACAGAAGATAAATGTGTTAATCAGAGGATTTTTTTAAAAATTAGAAGAGAAATGTGTTAATCAGAGGATTTTTTAAAAAAATTAGAAAGCCACCCTTAGCCTCCTTTTTACATCGGATTCTGCCAAAGACCTCAATTTACAGAACAAAGCGACGTGATGGAAATAAACATTTAAACTGTGACTGATGAGAGGGAATGATGGTCTGTGAGGGATTCCACTGAGGCTAAGACACAGTGGATCTGAGGGTCCAACAGGCCTCACGCTGCCCTGGCTGCTTCCCCTGGCTCTCGGCTCCCACCCTCGAGATGGGACATCCCAGGATCCCCTGGGACCTGCCCCACCTACACCTCTGCTAGGTAGTTCAGTTTAAGTGTCCGCTGTTTTCTTAATAGTGTGTGTGGGGTGCACGGGGGTGGGTCTGCTGTTTGTGTGGGTATGGACACGTGTGTAGATGTCCATATGCATGTGTGCATGTGAGTGCACACATGTGGCAGTGTGTAGGAGTGTAGGGGAACTTGCACCCATGTACACACATGTGCATGGCAGGTGGATGTGTTTATGCATGTGTGCACATGGGTGTATGCTTGCCACTGTGCATGCATCCATGTGTGCGTGGCTGTGTGTGTGGTGGGAGTGCTGAGCAGTGACCACAGTGGCTTCTGCTGGCCAGAACACATCCATCCTTCAGGCTCCCTACCAGGCCAGCCCTGCCCGTAGACCAAGCGGGAGGCCACTTGAGCAGGGCACGGCTTTCTACAATGTGGGAGACTCACCTTAATCGGCTACTGCCTTCAGCTTAAGTCAGAGTGAAAGCTAAAAGGACAGTCACAGAAATTCCTTGTTACTGTTTAAGAAGAAAGCAATTCTAATTTTCTCAAGACAATTTGTTCCCCTCAAAAAAAAGGAAGAAAAGAAGGATGGGAGAAGGAGGAAGGGAAGACAGAGGGAAGAAGTGAGGGGGGGCTTGTAGTCCGTGTGTCTACTCAGCTTGCTGTCCGCCCTTTCTTGTATGAGATCAGTTCTCACTTCCATGCTGCCAGCAATTTCTTGTTTTGTACCAGCTTCTTTCTCCGTAATATTCAAGTGTGACTTTCAGGAAATAAAAGGCACAAGGATAACACTCAGTCCCTAGGAAGACGAATTCTTCACGCAAAAGGCATAAGAAGTTGGCAGCTGTGACTACCTTCGCCCGCAGTCTGCTGTGCTGGCTCCAACCTTGTGCAATGTCCCACTGGCCACCACTTGCTGCCTGCTCCCGTGTGGCAGGCAGTCCTCGACTGGCCACTGGACTCTGCGTTGTGTTTATCACGGCCTCAGACGAACTGGTGTGTGTCAGCAACCCAAACTGGGCGGTGGGTTTAACACTAACTAGCCTCGGTTTCACACACTTAATAAGCTATTGATCTCTGTTTCCCAGCACTTGAAGACTTATTAATCAAGAAAACTATCAATGATACTATTATTAATATCATTACAGATAAGCTAAAAGGATAAGTTGACATAAATTCATGGATCAGAGTAACTAAATTTTTATGTATTTATTTCTATGCTAGCTGCATGCTAAGGCTTTGTGGAAGAGTATTTCATTCTGTGTTATATTTTTACTTCACAAAATGCTTCTATAATGAGGAATATTCTAAGTGAGAGCTCTGACACCTATAAAAGTTAATCTGAGGTTGCTGTTAGCTTATGTGCTAAGGGAAACATGAAGTCTCATTGGATAAAGTAGAAAGTCTGAGAAAGGACTACCTGCATTCTGTAACTCTATGAAAAAGAAGGTCATTATTCTAAATTATCTAATTTCATTCAATGTAAAAATATTTCATATTTCTGGTAACGGGAAACTGTTTTAATATGCAATTACTGCGTTAATTATTGGGTTAATCAGAATGGATTTTAAAACACAGTTGAGTGATTTGTTACTGTCATTTTTAAGAAATAGCATAATGTGTATTTAATTGTATACTGATTCTCATGTGAAGCTTAGACCAGAGGTCTCAATAATGTGTAGTGGATATGCATGTGCACTGTAAATTTACATATATATATTTCCTATATGAAACAGTTAACATTAAAACATTGAAAGATCAATAGTGCACGGTAATTAACATTTTAAAGTAGTGAATTTATTCATGTTTGTGTCTAAGGAAGACTAGCTATGAAATAGCCTGTGCCCGGGGCGACTGCCACTCTCAAATACTGCTGACATAATTGTGTTTATACACAGACCTCACCAATAGAACAGTCGTTTATTTGGTTCCACTCAAATTTTCAGTTTAAATATGTTAGAATATGCTTGAAAAGTAAGCAGGAAAGATAGATTCTTCAGAGTTTTAGTGACTATTTTCTTATTTGCTAAAGATTTCCTTTCAACAGATTTTCTCAGGGAATTGATTTGTAGCAACCCAACTATAAAAGTTGACAAAATAAGATATATAGGCACAAAAAACAAAAAAGAATACAAAATAGGATTTTTCATTTATTCTCACTTCCCACCACTCAAACTATGTTTTTCTTATGTTGATTTTAATAATTCTTCTTATTATAATGTCTTTTTCTTAGTGGCAGGTTAGCTAATTTATACAATGCAGGACAGAACACATAGGAAAAAAGAACAACACCTTGAGTATAAGAGGCAGGGACTAATATTTGTGGAGCTTGACTTGCTGCAGTGGACACACGGACGCAGATCCCTCTGAATCCGTAGCTAGACAATTAGTTCGTGGGGAAAAAGCTCTCTTTTGTAAGTGTTTTCTAGAATTGTACTGACTCTAGGATCAGCTAAACACAGATTTCTTAGACATCTTTTAAGGAAAGAATTATTGTGTTGTTGTGAACCAAAAGGAAAAGCCATGTGAAAATTCTGCGAATACAGATCGACCAACAACGCAGGAGGCTCCCCTCTCTGATGTTGGAAACTGACTCTTCTCATCTCATTCTGGGAAATATCCTCAATTCTTTGAGAATTAATTTATCTTTTACTTCTCTTAAAGCAGGCCAAGACCCGTGGGAGCAGTAGGGCTGATGCAGCAGGCATTTGTCCTTTGGGTAGTATTCTACTTGACATTATAGTTTCTGACTTGCAGTTGTATTTACTAGAAAAACTGCTGCCAAATTTAGAGTCAGTAGTTACCAGCATATTTATATAAAGCCAGAGCTTAGAAAGCTGGATGGTGTTTAATATTTTTTCCCCTGGATATTAATCAACATTGTGCCTTGTCACACCATGGCTAGCCATTTTTCCATTAGGCAGTGGGAGAGAATTGGCACTTCAAAGCCAGCCAGCGCTGTAACCAAGCAAAACGTGCCCCATAAATTCTAGTTCAAAACTGATTTTCCCAAAGAATGAAAACTGCCCTCTAAACGTGTTCTAACGAATACATGCTCACCAACGGGAGGTCACTTAACAGCAGAAACAACTATGCTTAAGCATATCCCAAACATAAAACGACATGGAGGAGCAAACAGCAATCACTAACGTTTTCTTTCACAAAATGAAATCTGCAAGAACAGTTTCACGCCCATGAAGGAGACATGACTTTCCAGGACGCCATTCTGGCTGTGCCATTCCAGAGATACTTGCCAGCTGTTTGTAGAGAAAACTTTGTCAAAAATCCTCACCCGTCCACAGTCCTGAAAAGCTGCTGCTCATCAGACAGAAAGCATACACGTGTGCGTGAATGGCTGCTTCACGTCTGTGCACTCATTTGTGTGTTTAATGTACATCTGTGGATGATGCTGCATCATGGCAAATATAAGTAAATACCGGAAGTCCACCTGGACTCCCACATCCGAGAGTTTAAAAATGTGCCCGAGCTTAGGAGGAACTACTACATGGAAAAGAAAGAAGTTCAATAAAAATGCAAAACTGAAAATGCAGATCAAGTATTTAATATTCTATAGTTTTCCTCTTTATTACTTTGCTTCACATTAGCCAACTGTGGTCTGGCTTGGTACACAGTCCTTCAGCAGGGACATAAGGCAAAGCCATTATTTCACAGGGCAGGGGTCTGAGGTGTGGGAGCGACTCAGGACAGGAGAGGACCAACAATTGTCTTCAAGGTCAGAGAAAGCAGCCAAGATGTTCCTAATTTACCATGGATTACTTTCTAGGTCGTGAGTTTGAGGAAGGATGTATCTGGGGAAAAGAGAACAATCCTTCTTTTTGAATAGAACACAGTGAATCTACTACCCCTGGCATATAGTTATTTGGAAAAACTCCACTAACGCTGCCCATATGTCCCGTCTTGCGCAGATCCCAAAGTCGCCAGAAGAGTAGGCCCAGCAGCTCAGCCAGCACGCATTGCAGAACAGCGGTTATTGAAAGGGGCAGCCACGGTTGTCGGCGTTTCTCCTAGCCCACCACCCTATTTTAAAGAGGACGTTAACTGGAGCTCTCAAGAGCTCCAACAACCAGGGACAATATCAGGCCGATGCATCATGTGGGTTTTGGGTTTTCATCATAGTTATTTTTTTAACCACTAGCTCTACAGTCAACTCTTGATTTTCCAGGGGCTGTAGATATTCTGGTTTATTTTTAGTTTGAGTATTTCAGTGCTAAAATATTTTAGTATTTTTTTTCCATCAAAGGTGAAAAAATAAATGACTACCCACATCAACTGTCCATGCTTTGTGTCTTTGTTAGAAGGGATCAGTGAGGAAAAGGGGTCAAGACCCTTGGCTAAAGGGAGGCCTGGAAATTAGTGTTGGCTTTGAATTCTGCATGGAGTCTTTCCTTTTCCTCCATGGGGAGCATAAAGATGACTCCACGGGATGCAGCGATCTGCAATGGCCGGGCAGGCACTGGAGGATGCACCCAGCGTGAGCAGCCGGCACTGCAACATGCCGGGTGAGCACAGCCAGCGTTCTGCACACTGGTGCTTGTCATGGCTTTAAGAAACCATACCCAATCCCACGTGAGCACCGGTTCAAATCCCGGCTGCTCCACTTATGATCCAGCTCCCTGCTAATGTGCCTGGGAAAGCAGCGGGTGATGTGCTTCAGCCCCTGCACCCATGTGGGAGACCTGGATGGAATTCCAGGCTCCTGGCTTTGTTCTGGCCCAGCCCTGGCTGTTGTGGCCATGTGGGGAGTGAGCCAGCACATGGAAGATCTCTCTCTCTCTCTCTGTGTCTCCCTTTCTCTCTGTAACTCTGCCTTTCAAACAAATAAATAAATACATCTTTTAAAAAAATTCCTGTGAGGGGAACACCTCTGAGTTACCAATGAAGAGGAAACCCACCAAGCACAGAGAGTTACACGGCCCCTAAGGAGTGTGAAGGGCGCTAGTGGGTTTGTGGGAAATCGGGGTGTTGCTGACTAATGCAGAGACCCAGATACAAGCTGGGTGCTCTTGGAAATTAAGAATGGGAACTGAGGAGAGATCACGCATGGTGACTCTGCTGGCAAGATTCAAGTCCTGGCTGGGTTAAACCGTAGCCGGTGCTTCTGCTCCCAACAGGAGGACATTCCCGGATGGCAGAGGCGCAAGGCGGCACACGGCCCTGAGCCTGTTCACAAGGGGCACCAGCGCGTCAGCGGTATGGACCGGGAGCCTGACGTCATTTTCCATGTCTGTTTACGACTGCTGACATTACTCACAGTACGTCAGACTGAAGCACGGGGGACCGTCCAGTGGAAAATTCTAAAAAACAATCAGCCAACAAACACTGAGAACCAAAAAGCCCCTGCCCCCCACTTGTAGCTGGCAATGTAAAATACGTGAAAATACTGGCTTCCTTCAGTGGTCAGTCTGTCACTAGAACACGATTCTTATCCACACACGATTACAGAACGGGGTTCTTTCTGCTCTTGGCGACCAGGCAGGGCTGGCAGGGACAGAAGCCCTTCACCCGCCGCTGAGGAGAATCATTTCCACTCTGACTCAGACAACCCTCCAGCAGGGAGTGCCGCTCCTCGCCCTCTCCTTCCCCCAGGACCACCTACAGCTGCACCCCACCGCCAGAGAGCCTGCGATATAAACACAGGTGTTAAACACGTCTGGATTATTATGTGGGATGGCAGCAAGGGCCTTATGGTTGGATTAACTCTATTGTAACATCATACCCCTTCTGTAGAACCAGCTTGATTTACAATCTTCTTATTAAAATATGCAAATAGCAAGTGAATAGAAGACCACAGAGTTCTGTTTTGCCATAAAAGTGATTGGAGACAGATGATTATTTTGAGGCTTTTTCATACACTGTAAAAAGCTCAGAAGAAAACAAATGTACGTGGATAAGTCCACAAAAAGGCATTTGTTAGGACACAACAGTGAAATGAAGGTTAAAACAAAATAAATGGGCTTCCTTAACCCATGGGCCCAACCCAGGAATTGCTCAGTTGTAATTAGTGTATCCTTGCAGCATTTCAAATTGCCCTTGTGATCTTAAGACATGACAGACTTCAGTAAAGGATGACAAAGTATCTTAATCACGAATACACTGTCCAGATTTACATATCAGATTGTGCAGATGGTCTTGTGCCTTTAAGTGGTCCTTCAGTGTATTTCTGAAACAGACATGTCTCCCAACTCTGCTCTGATCCTAATGTATTCTTAAATTTGCTTACTTTTTCATTCAATGCAGCACCAACACTGTGTAAGATGTGAGCGGGCAATACAAAGTCCCTCCGCTCAAACGGCCTCCATCCTAGTGAACAAAAGAGCAAACAGACAGTGATCCGCTGACAGATTCTGCCTGGTCAGCCTAGCGCACCAAGTAACTGCAGCACAAGATCCGGTGGTACCTACAACAAGGAACACGACAGCAAGGAGGTGGCGATGTGGACGAGGACTCGGCAGAACAATCATCGGTCTTTGGTGAAAAGGATCACTAAGATGCGGCAAACTCTGGTGGCTCTGGGAGTTAGGTTTCGAGCTAATTGTGGTCCAGTACAAACTGATCTGGCAGTTAAGTGTACAAAATACTTGAAGTGTTGAATTAACGCAAAGGGAAAACATATTAAAAGACTCTGGAATTGTGTCTCTCATTCTCTCACAGCATTTCCTGAGACTAAACGTTTCCGAAGAGATTTCATGCTTCCAAGTCGTTTTTTTCTCTCCCTAGGTCAAATGAAATTTGACGCAGAATTGAACGCACACGGCCATACAGCAATATTTAATTGCCCCAAGAGCTCCTACCGCAATTTTTGGTTTAATGGTTTTATTTGCTGCCAACCAACCTCTGTATATACTGCACTAATGTTTGCTAGCTGGCTTCAGAATCAGGACCAGAAATTTAAGGAAAGAGAAAGAAACAGCACCAGTGTTCTTTATATTAACAAAAGGGTCTCTTTCCTCTTGGCGAGTTTGTGTTTCAGGAATACAGTATTATTTGTTATTTTTTTGATCCAGGAAAAATCTGTGAGTTTTCAAGACCCATACATCCTGGCTTAATGGTGGTATCACTTAGCCTGAGAAACGGCGTGTCATTAAGACCCAAAGGGTTTAGTTTCACTGTGAAGGGGGTGCACCTCACTTACTTCCTTTCCACCTCCATTGCCAAGTCTCTGATTTGCATCTCCTAGCTTGCTCCTTGCTCTTTATAATGGATGTTCCAGGGGACAGCTGAGTTACTGCACAGGAAAGCCGTACTTGGACACATTCTTTACAAAAAGGAGAGAAAAGGAACCCATGCTAAGTCCCCTGACTCAAAGCCCCTGAACTGAACGTTGCCTTCTTCCCCCTCCCTCCATCTGTTTCCCTAATAAGAGCGCAATGAAGCACATTCAGATATTTGAATCACAAAACCTACAGGTTGTCTTTGTCTGTGATAAGGACAGTCTTGGCTGGGTCCCTTCCAGCGTCTAGGGTTAGTATCTGACTTGGGAGTAACAGCAGCCGGGGAGTGGGAAGCCATTCAGGGTGTCAAGGGGAAGCGTGTCACCAAGGCAGCGGGAGCACAGCTGTCCGGGGGCCGACACAGCGCTGTGGACACCATGCCTCCAAGCCGCCACCAGAGCGAGCGTGCCAGCGCTTCAGCTCCAACTCCTGGCCTGCCCTCGGCTGGGGCTTCTTCCTGGAGGAATGAACTCTCCTGTGCTTCCAGCTTGCCCTGCTCCTGAAGGTCCTGTCCTCACGGAGAGCCCCCACGGAAAAGGGACACTCTTAATAACTAAGCCAGGATAACAGACACAAACCAGAATTAATTCAGGCAGAGTGGGACAGAAGATCACACCCATGTAGCCAGACAATCCACCAAATCCACCTAAAAACCTTGTCACCCCCACACAGATTCTCAACTCCTGTGCCCAGTAAAACTCCAGCCTTGGCTACAACTAATTTTCTACTAATCCCTACCTGAACCAGAAGCAACCGACACATACACAGCAGACTGACTTCTTCCCTTTCAAACGTAGGGCCACTCATCTCAGGGGACTTCCCATCCCGTCTGACAATCTTTCCTTAGAAATTTGCCTCATCATATCCGAGGCAATGACCTCACCTCCTCTCTAGGCTCCCTTATCCTATCCCCACGCTCAGGGATGGCTCTGCTGGCTCTTTTTATTTATTTATTTGACAGATAGAGTTAGACAGTGAGAGAGAGAGAGAGACAGACAGAGAGAAAGGTCTTCCTTCCGTTGGTTCACCCCCCAAATGGCCGCTATGGCTGGAGCTACGCTGATCCAAAGCCAGGAGCCAGGTGCTTCTTCCTAGCCTCCCACGCGGGTGCAGGGCCCAAGCACTTGGGCCATCCTCCACTGCACTCCCGGGCCACAGCAGAGAGCTGACTGGAAGAGGAGCAACCGGGACTAGAACCTGGCGCCACAGACGGAGGATTAACCAAGTGAGCCAGGGCACCAGCCCCCTCTGCTGGCTCTTTTTAGTAATCAAATAGAAGCAACCAGATGAGGTTTTCTTGTTTACTCTTCCAGTCTACCACCCCACCACACTGTGACTTCCTGTTCTGCTTCACTCTGCTGGTTCTTTTTCAGGGCTAACCCTCCCCCTTGGGTGATGGAGCCTACCCTCTTTTACCTGCTCAAGGAATTGATTCTGCTCCTCTGTTGCTTCTACAGTTTCTATTTCTAGCACAAATCAGCTCCCATCTTCGAACGAACTTCTCCCTCAGCACTATCTTCCCTCCAGGGACAACTCACTCATATCAGCCCCTTCACCACAAAATCCCTCAAAGCGGTTGTCAAATAAAAACATAAGACATCCAGTCGGATCTCAATGTCATATAAAAATGAATAATATTTCAATATGACTATGTTCCGTGGGATGACTGGGACATATTTACACTGAAAACATACTAACACAATGTCTGAGTCTAAGTATACTCCAGGCAACATTTGGAATATACTAACAATCGCTCATCATTTACTTGAAATTCAACCTTAATTGGAATATTGTATTTTCCTTTGCTATATTGCAAAACTAGGTTGGCTACATTTACTTTTTTCCCACTCCACGTAGTATTTTATTCTTTGTCCACTCTGAGGAGACTTTGGTGCCCTGCACTCGGCTGAAACTGCTGCTTCAAGGATGCCAGTGGCTGCATTTCTGTCAAATTCAATGGTTTTTGAAGTCCTTGTGCCCAGTACCTTTTTAAAAATTCATCTGAGAGGCAGAGCTACAGATGCAGAGCGAGAGCGAGAGCGAGAGAAAGCGAGAGAGAGAGCGAGAGCGAGAGGTCTTCCATTGCTGGTTCACTCCCCAGTTGGCCGCAATGGCCGGAGCTGGGCCGATCCGAAGCCGGCAGCAGGGAGCTTCTTCCAGGTCCAAGCACTTGGGCCATCTTTCACTGCTTTCCGAAGCCACAGCAGAGCTGGATCGGAAGTGGAGCAGCCTGGACTCCAACCAGGGGATGCAGGCACCGCAGGCAGAGGCTTAGCCTATATGCCACAGCGCCACCCCTCCAGCACTTTTTGACATCAGTGGATCCACTTCTCTTTCCGGAACTCTCTCAGTGTCCCAGCCTCCCCACTCTCCTGGGCTCCCTTCTTTCACTGGTCTCTGTCTCCTCCTCTTTCAGACATCTCTGTTCCTAGGCCTATTCTCTCTGCTCCCTTCCCCAGGCGATCTCAACCTACGGTATAAATACCATCTACCAGCTCCTAGTTACAAAGATAAACACAGGTGCAAGGAGTCCAGACGTCTCCCCTGAGCCGCACCCACGTTTCCAAAGCCTCCTCAGCCTCCGCACTGGAAAGTCTGATTGCACACAAATGCCCAAACATACACCCAAGCCCACTCACCGGGACGCTCTCCCTCCGCCTCTCTGGTTCCAGTCAGTGGGACCCTGTCCTGAGTCCACGCTGCGCACAGCCCTCCATCCCGCGCACTTGGCTGGAACGCGCGCCCCGTCCCACCAGGTCCCCTGGCTGTCCTCTGGTCGCCCTCGCAGGCCACTGCAGCCGCCCAGGAGTGACACTCCCAACCTCTCTCCACACCCCGGTCCACCTCCACCAGTGGCCCCAGGGGACGTGACCATCCCTGCTCACCCCGCCACCTCGGTGCCACCGGCGCCCGGGCAGCGGCCCGCTTCCCCTGGACTGGCCTCCTGGACTCAGCGCACGCCTGAGCCCCGACCCAGCATGGGCCGCGCGGCCACTTCCCCTGGACTGGTCTCCTGGACTCAGCGCACGCCTGAGCCCCGACCCAGCATGGGCCGCGCGGCCACTTCCCCTGGACTGGTCTCCTGGACTCAGCGCACGCCTGAGCCCCGACCCAGCATGGCCCTACCCTGTGGCCGCTTCCCCTGGACTGGCCTCCTGGACCTCAGCGCACGCCTGAGCCCCGACCCAGCATGGCCCTACCCTGTGGCCGCTTCCCCTGGACTGGCCTCCTGGACTCAGCGCACGCCTGAGCCCCGGCCCAGCATGGGCCGCGCGGCCGCTTCCCCTGGACTCGCCTCCTGGACTCAGCGCACGCCTGAGCCCCGACCCAGCATGGCCCTACCCTGTGGCCGCTTCCCCTGGACTGGCCTCCTGGACTCAGCGCCCGCCTGAGCCCCGGCCCAGCATGGCCCGCGCGGCCGCTTCCCCTGGACTCGCCTCCTGGACTCAGCGCACGCCTGAGCCCTGACCCAGCATGGCCCTACCCTGTGGCCGCTTCCCCTGGACTGGCCTCCTGGACCTCAGCGCACACCTGAGCCCCGACCCAGCATGGCCCTACCCTGTGGCCGCTTCCCCTGGACTGGCCTCCTGGACTCAGCGCGCGCCTGAGCCCCGGCCCAGCATGGCCCGCGCGGCCCCTTCCCCTGGACTGGACTCCTGGACTCAGCGCACGCCTGAGCCCCGACCCAGCATGGCCCTACCCTGTGGCCGCTTCCCCTGGACTGGCCTCCTGGACCTCAGCGCACGCCTGAGCCCCGACCCAGCATGGCCCTACCCTGTGGCCGCTTCCCCTGGACTGGCCTCCTGGACTCAGCGCACGCCTGAGCCCCGACCCAGCATGGCCCTACCCTGTGGCCGCTTCCCCTGGACTGGCCTCCTGGACCTCAGTGCGCGCCTGAGCCCCGACCCAGCGTGGCCCGCGCGGCCACTTCCCCTGGACTGGTCTCCTGGACTCAGCGCACACCTGAGCCCCGACCCAGCATGGCCCTACCCTGTGGCCGCTTCCCCTGGACTGGTCTCCTGGACTCAGCGCACACCTGAGCCCCGACCCAGCATGGCCCTACCCTGCGGCCGCTTCCCCTGGACTGGCCTCCTGGACCTCAGCGCACGCCTGAGCCCTGACCCAGCATGGCCCTACCCTGTGGCCGCTTCCCCTGGACTGGCCTCCTGGACTCAGCGCACGCCTGAGCCCCGGCCCAGCATGGGCCGCGCGGCCGCTTCCCCTGGACTCGCCTCCTGGACTCAGCGCACGCCTGAGCCCCGACCCAGCATGGCCCTACCCTGTGGCCGCTTCTCCTGGACTGGCCTCCTGGACTCAGCGCACGCCTGAGCCCCGACCCAGCATGGCCCTACCCTGTGGTCGCTTCCCCTGGACTGGCCTCCTGGACCTCAGCGCACACCTGAGCCCCGACCCAGCATGGCCCTACCCTGCGGCCGCTTCCCCTGGACTGGCCTCCTGGACTCAGCGCACGCCTGAGCCCCGGCCCAGCATGGCCCTACCCTGTGGTCGCCTTCGGGCTGTCGCAGAACGACCTGCTGCAGCCCCACGTCCGGTGAACTGCTCTTGACCCGAGGCGGCCCCTTGAATCGGCGGCGTGCTGTCCAGGCCCGGGGCGGCCTCCCCTCGGACCACCCACACAGCGTGCCCTCTGACCCTTTGCTGCCCCTTGACCCCCAGCGCAGCCCCACCACCTGGTGAGCCACTTGGCTCGGCCACTGTGAACTGTCGCCACAGGAGACAACTGTAATCCAACAGCCTCTTAGGACGGAAGGTGCAGACACCCCTGAGGTTGCAAGTCCCTCGTGAACCCTGGTCAACGACGCCCGCTCGGGTCCCGCAGCGCTAGGCGGCCCGGCGCCTCGCCGCCCCGCCCCTCTCGGCCCATCGAGGACTCGGCGCTCCACTAGCTGGCGAATCGACGCTCTCGGCGCTCGCGGTGGGCGGAAGTGAGGCGCCGGCGGGCTGGCGTCCGCGGCCGGTAGGCTCTGGACTCCGGGCCCGGATCCCGGTTTTCGCTGGCCGTGGGCGGCGACAGGCGGGCAGGAGGTACGTGTGGGCGCCTGGAGGTCCTGAGCGTGGCCCAGGCGTGGACGATCAGGCCGCGCGGGGTCCTTCCGGGCCCCGGCTGCGGAGGGCGGGGGTCGCGCTGGCCGGGTCACGCTGGGGCACCTGCCGGGCCGGGCCGCGCGCAGGGCGCTGACCACGCTCGGGCTCGCAGGCGGGCGCGCCGGCCCCGCGCTGCCCAGCGTGGCCGTCTGTGTGCGGGTGGATCGGGGAGCTTCAGAGACTTTGCGTGTGGGCGTCGGCCGCTGTGCCCGCGCTGGGGAGGGGCTGGGCGTTATCCCATTTCACAGACGGGCACGCTTGGGTCACAGGTCACACGGCCCCGCAGCGTCACCGCCGTCACTAGGCCAGTGTGTCGGGGCACCGGGCCTGCACCCCAGCTGTGTCGGGGCACCAGGCCTGCACCCCAGCTGTGTCGGGGCACCAGGCCTGCACCCCAGCTGTGTAGGGGCACCGGGCCTGCACCCCAGCTGTGTCGGGGCACCGGGCCTGCACCCCAGCTGTGTCGGGGCACCGGGCCTGCACCCCAGCTGTGTCGGGGCACCGGGCCTGCACCCCAGCTGTGTAGGGGGCACCGGGCCTGCACCCCAGCTGTGTCGGGGCACCGGGCCTGCACCCCAGCTGTGTCGGGGCACCAGGCCTGCACCCCAGCTGTGTAGGGGCACCGGGCCTGCACCCCAGCTGTGTAGGGGCACCGGGCCTGCACCCCAGCTGTGTCGGGGCACCGGGCCTGCACCCCAGCTGTGTCGGGGCACCGGGCCTGCACCCCAGCTGTGTCGGGGGCACCGGGCCTGCACCCCAGCTGTGTCGGGGCACCGGGCCTGCACCCCAGCTGTGTAGGGGCACCGGGCCTGCACCCCAGCTGTGTCGGGGCACCGGGCCTGCACCCCAGCTGTGTCGGGGCACCGGGCCTGCACCCCAGCTGTGTCGGGGGCACCGGGCCTGCACCCCAGCTGTGTCGGGGGCACCAGGCCTGCACCCCAGCTGTGTCGGGGGCACCGGGCCTGCACCCCAGCTGTGTCGGGGCACCGGGCCTGCACCCCAGCTGTGTCGGGGCACCGGGCCTGCACCCCAGCTGTGTCGGGGCACCGGGCCTGCACCCCAGCTGTGTCGGGGCACCAGGCCTGCACCCCAGCTGTGTCGGGGGCACCAGGCCTGCACCCCAGCGGTGTCGGGGGCACCAGGCCTGCACCCCAGCCTCTGCTGGTGCCCAAGGTGTCGTGGACTCTGTTACTCCCTTAAGCAGTTCCATAAGGAACTCGGGTTTCAGAGGTCTTCATCTGAAATGCATTATGGGGAAATCTGTTTCTACGTTTGGCAGCTTGTGAATCTGCGAGTAAACTTAGGAGGACTATGTCAAAAAAGCGTCTTACGTCAGCCACGCTTTAATGAGTCCTTGAAAAGCTGTTTCTGACATTCCGCGGATCCATCTCTGGTGCATAATCGTATTTCTCTTGCAAATGTCAGTCTGTGTTGGCCCAGCGCTTCCCAAGGATGCGCTGTGTGTGCAAAGCGGTCAGAGAAGGATGAGGGTCTCCTCTGTTCCCCTCAGGGGTGGAGGACTGTGGAAGACCTGTGAAATCGTTTGCCACGGCAGTCACAGGTGCGCTCAGGCTTCAGGGACTCCATAGCAGGGTGATGTTTACCTTGATAAGTTGGTATGGCCTGCAAATGATGATCCAAATATCCAAATGACCCTCGGCAGGAAGAGAGTCCCCCATGCCCCAGGCAGACACAGGGACCCCCAGGTGACTTGGGACAATCCTGGGAAGTTTTAGAGAATGATTTCTCGTCGATCATTTGATTTCCTATACTGACTATCAGTTTGAACTCTTGCCTCTTTTTTTTTTTTTTTAAAAAAGATTTATTTATTTGGAAGGTTGAGTGACAGAGATCTTTCATCTGCTGGTTCCCTCCCCAAATGGCTTAGTGACCCAGCCTAATGCAGGAGCTAGCAACTCCATCTGGGTCTCTCACTGTATGGGAGCAGTGGAGCAGCCGGGACTTGAACCAGCGCTCTGATGGGGGATGCAGTGTCACAGGCAGTAGCTGAACCTGCTGTGCTACAAGGCTGGGCCCTGTGGGCCCTCTGTTGCCCGGTGGCCTTGCTGGGCCGTGTCTCCGGCACACTAGCAGGGAGCTGCGTGGGAGCAGAGCACCAGGACTTAGGTCAGTGCTCTGGTGTGGGTGCTGGCTTCTCATAACCTGCGCTGCCTGCTGGCCCGACTGTTAGCCTCTAAAAGATGCTTATTAACCTGCTAGGCTGCATTCTTGCTTGTTCCACACGTACTTGAGAGCGCATTGTGTATGAGACCTACAGGAAATGAAGTTTTTTTTTGCAAAGGGTGACTTCCAGGGAAGGACTGTGACGTGTCTAGTGGCAGACAGCAGCGGGGTTGGGCCACTGGAAACTGCTGGTTAAGGAGTTAGTCTGTCAGGCAGCTTTCTGCTCATTGTCCGGCTTGCCGGCCAGGGTTCCTAGGCTGGCACCTCCCACAGAGCATGTGCTTACATTTGCAGAATGGATGGGGTTTCAGGTTTTGGGCCAGTGTCTGTCAACAAGAGAGAATTTTGAATTGACTGGAATGAGGGGTAACATTCATCACTTCGGTGGTCGTCTGCGGGGATGGGGAACGTTCCCAGGCCCTGGGGAATCTGTTCAGGAACTCTGGGAGCCATGATAGTTATGTCCACTTTAAAAATATGCTTTAGAGTGTGTTTATGGTAACTTAAAAGAATTATCCTCCGCCTTGAGGCACCGGCACTCCGGGTTCTAGTCCTGGTCGGGGTGCCGGATTCTGTCCCGGTTGCCCCTCTTCCAGGCCAGCTCTCTGCTGTGGCCCGGGAGTGCAGTGGAGGATGGCCCAAGTGCTTGGGCCCTGCACCCATGGGAGACCAGGAGAAGCACCTGGCTCCTGCCTTCGGATCAGCGCAGTGCCCCGGCCGCAGCACACCAGCCACGGTGGCCATTGGAGGGTGAACCAATGGCAAAAGGAAGACCTTTCTCTCTGTCTCTCTCACTGTCTACTTTGCCTGTCAAAAAATTTTAAAAAATAAAATAAAAATAAAAAAATTATTGGCACAAACTGGAAGCAATTGTGGAGAAACGAGTCTTGAAGCTGCGGACGCCCCATGGGCATCCTGGGGTCTCAGTTTGAGACTCAGAGACTCGCAGGTGTTTTGGCGGAGGCGGGGAGGTCTAGGCAGGCGTTCTCAGTGCTCAGGCTGCCTCTGGCCTGCCTTGTGCACTGGCGGAGTGGGATGCAGCTTCCTTTCTTGGGTATTCAGAGAATGCGTGACACCTTCCAACTCAGTGAATTCCATACTGCTTAATACTTGTCTCATCCCGGGGTTGTTTTGGGGCCTGTAACTATTTTTGGTGTTTACATGCTAGTCAACAGACTAAGCTCTTGCTATGCAGGGATTAATTTCCAACATTTTTATATCTCCCAATCTTGGGATATGCCTAACACATTAAACATGAAACAATATGAGCCTACCTTCAGAGGGGGCATTTTCTTCTCAATAAACAGATAGCCAGAAGGCTGACACTGTGGCATAGTGGGTAAAAGCCACCGTCTGTGGCACGGTATCCCATATGGGCACTGGTTCAAGTCCTGGCTGCTCCACTTCCCATCCAGCTCTCTGGATGGCCTGCAAAAGCAGTAGAAGATGGCCCAAGTGCTTGGCCCTGTACCGTGTGGGAGACCTGGAGACGCTCCTGGCGTCGGATTGGCCCAGCTCTGGCCATTATGGCCACTTGGGGAGTGAACCAGCGGGTGGAAGACTGCTGTCTCTCTGCCTCTGCCTTTCTATAATTCACCTTTCAATTAGATAAATAAGTTTTTTTTTTTTAAAGCCGAGAACTTAGCTTTGCAGCATTGAGTGTAGTACAGCTGGAGTTCAGAGGAAGGAAGGCTGTGTTGGGGTGAGAGGGATTGGGAAGGCTTCGAGGAGGAAGGACCGTGTTGGGGGAAGGTGTGTGAACACCTGGGCTGCACACTAAGAGCAGAGGCCGGGGCTGGTGCATATGAGTGCCTTGAAGGTCAGGCAGGGCCTCTTGGGACTGGTTTGTTAGGTTTCTTTCTTTTTTTTTTTTTAAACTAGGCCAACTCAGATGTTTCTGGAACATTCTTGAACTTAATACTGTTGGTAGCATTTAGGACTGGGTTGTACCATTCACTTTCTTTTTGGTTTTGGGTGTAGCAATTTCTTCTGCTGGACTATTTTCCACTTAGAGTAGATCTTGGTGCTGGTGATGAGAAGGACGCTGGCTGCCTGGACTTGTGGAGCCTGGGCTGCAGTTTATGGTGTCAGCGGCGCAGTGCGTGGCAGGTGCAGTGAGCACGCAGCGACAAGTGTGTCGCGTTGAAGGGCGTCCTTGGCTGCTGCCGCTCGTGCTGCCTCTGGCCAGCCTGTCCCTTTGTTTCTCTCCAAGCTTGGATGAGTTTTTAAAGGCCTTGTCTTGTCCACTTTTAAAGTTTGTGATTTTGAATAGAATGTGATTTAACTTTCATTATTTTACTGACAGATAAAACAAGATATAAAGCCAAGAGTATTTGGCTTTCGTTTGATTTTAATGAAAGCCCCATGTGAGTGACATGATGTATGTCTGTTCAAGTCAGGGTCCCAGCAGGCATCACAGTTCATGCCAGATGGTTCAAATAAGGGAACTTTAAAATAGGCTCTGCTGCAGGGATGTGGAGAAGCTTAGGGAGTGGACAAGCAGTAGTGAGGTGCAAAGAGAAACTAACAGCACCTGGAAGGGACAGAGAGCCAGCAGAGCCCCTGAGAGCCACCGGGAGGGCTAGGGCGTTCCTTGAGGTAGAGGAGCACGGCTGAAACGTGCAGGCCTGAGGCTGGGCCACTGCTGAAGTCCAGGCTGTGAGCCTCCCTGTGTCAGGCCCTCCTCTTCCTCTCACCTCCTCCACACCTGCTCTGGAGGTCCAGGCTGTGAGCCTCCACCCTGTGTCAGGCCCTCCTCTTCCTCTCACCTCTTCCACACCTGCTCTGGAGGTCCAGGCTGTGAGCCTCCTCCCTGTGTCAGGCCCTCCTCTTCCTCTCACCTCCTCCACACCTGCTCTGGAGGTCCAGGCTCTGAGCCTCCCTGTGTCAGGCCCTCCTCTTCCTCTCACCTCCTCCACACCTGCTCTGGAGGTCCAGGCTCTGAGCCTCCACCCTGTGTCAGGCCCTCCTCTTCCTCTCACCTCCTCCACACCTGCTCTGGAGGTCCAGGCTGTGAGCCTCCCTGTGTCAGGCCCTCCTCTTCCTCTCACCTCCTCCACACCTGCTCTGGAGGTCCAGGCTGTGAGCCTCCACCCTGTGTCAGGCCCTCCTCTTCCTCTCACCTCCTCCACACCTGCTCTGGAGGTCCAGGCTGTGAGCCTCCCTGTGTCAGGCCCTCCTCTTCCTCTCACCTCCTCCACACCTGCTCTGGAGGTCCAGGCTCTGAGCCTCCCTGTGTCAGGCCCTCCTCTTCCTCTCACCTCCTCCACACCTGCTCTGGAGGTCCAGGCTCTGAGTCTCCACCCTGTTTCAGGCCCTCCTCTTCCTCTCACCTCTACCGCACCTGCTCTGTTACCTCACCGGGAAGTGCCGTTGTCTCAGTCCCTCTCATGCCAGTACTTTCATTGCAGCACTGCCCTGAAGCAGATTCTCAGGCCTCTACCTCTGTAACACCTGGCCTGGGTCGGTGGGACCAGCTGGGTGAAATCACAGGATCTAGATCTGTGCCCTGTAAAACCATGGTCAACAGTGTCACCTGGGCTAGCAAGGAACACTCTAGAGTTTCCCTCGTCATTTATTTCTAGAATTTTTTTTACAGTTCTCAGACCTCTCGTACATCATGCCATCTGCAAGTCTAGTGAATGATTTGCCACCTGCTTCAGAAACCAGAGCTGTCAGGGTAGACGCATGGCTGATTCCGCCACAGCAAGTTCCTTCTCCCATCACAGTGGAAGAGATCGTATTCACGCGAGACCTGGCCTGACCCGGGCTCTGGGTCTCATCCACTCGCGCCTCTGTCCTGATTCTGTCTGGCTAAAGATTCCTTACTTTTGGCCTTTACACATGGTTGGAGACAGCAACACTAGGGCAAAACAGAAAACACTAGACTCCCATGATTTCACATTCCCCTTTAAAATTTTTTCTCCTTCCTTCCCAGCCAGATCTCTTGGAATAGTTGTTTATACTCAGCTAATCCTCACCTATCCCACTGCTGTCGGTTTCCTACCCAGCACGGAACTGAAGATCAAGGACATTCATGACCTGGTCACAAAGCTTGTTCCTCCCATTTCCCCAGTGTGCGGCCTGTGGCATAGCAAATTCTTAATATTTGTTTGGTTGGACTCAACGAATCTGAGGGAATTTCCATTTCACAGTCCTGGTTGGCCTGTATCTATGTATTTTTCTTAAGTATAGCCGTGCAACACTGTTAACCTTTTGAGGTTTGGGTTGACCATTCTTGAAAATGTCCTAGATCTTCTCCATGGACTAAGCAAAGGTACAGACACGTTTTATTTGATGACTTAGTCTTGTGCAGGTCGAGTGGCAGGAACCCACTTCAGTATTTTTTTCTCCTGAAAAAATTGCGTTTTCTAAAATAACAAGAATGACTATTTTCCATGTCTAAGTGGAGCTAATGAAGAGGCTGTGGTGGGATGTTGAGTACAATTGGTAATAGATTTTCGAATGAATGATGCTCTGCTTTTATGTGAAACTTTTTCCTTCCTTCCATTTTGTTTTTGGAGGTGGATTTCTATTGGCATGCTTGGCTTTTTTATTTAAAGATTTTTTTTATTTGAAAGAATTAGAGAGAGAGAGAGATCTTCCATCTTCTGGTTCAGTCCCCAAATAGCCACAACAACCAGGGCTGAGCCATCACAAAGCTAGGAGCCAGGAGCTGCTTCTGGACCTTCATGTGGGTAGGACTTGGGCCGTCTTCACTGCTTTTCCCAGGCCGTTAGCGGGGAGCTAGATAGGAAGTGGAGCTGCCAGGACATGAACTGGCGCCTGCATGGGATGCCAGCGATGTATGCTTGGCGTTGATGATGTCGTCCATGTCCGGTGGCGGAATGAGAGGACTGGCCGCCTTTAGACCCCCAGCTTCTGGCTGGCGCAGTAGTTTAGTCCTGTGCCTGGAGGAAGACACTGCTGCTGAGACAAGACTCTAGTCCTGGGGAGTAAAGGAGACTTCACTAATCCTTCCACTTAAAATGGAATCCAGTCTTGTTTCAGGAGAATACTGGGTAATCCAGTGTGTATGTAGCAGATCCGTTCTGTGGGGGCTCCGAGAGCCGTGTTGTCAGCTTTTCTGTAACCCATTTTGCTCACCTCGTGCACAAACCTTAAAACATTTGCAGTAGGAGACAAGATTCCCCCCACACACCACAAATCCCCCTTCATCTTTCCATTCATAAATCAATATGCAGGGCCACTGATCAGCTACATTGCTTAAGTTACAGATTTACCCCCAAAAGCATTAAAATATAAATCCTTGTGCTTTCATCTGAAACCATAAAGAGTTTATTTCCATTATGTTTCTGTATCGAGCTGAAGAAGGAATCAAGGCCTAAAGAAAGGGCAGGCCAGCAGTGGAGCGTTGTCTCTCATCAGTCTGGTTCTGTTCCCTCCGGAGACCTCGGGTCTTCTCTCAGGCCCTGACCCTGTGCAGTTTGCACCTCTGGGCCCTTTCAGGTTTATGCACAGTTATACTTTTGTTAACCGTGATGTTGAGATGGAGCAGAAGGAGAAGGACGATTAACTTGGACATCTCGACTACAGAGTTCGTGACTGTGTCTCTGAGACCTGTCCCACCTGTGTTCTTAGATGCTACAATTTGTGGCAGGGCAGATGTAACTTGACTTTGAGTTTACAGAAAATTGTAGGAAGGAAAACCATCCCCTTGAACCCTCTACTCAGTATGTCTGGGAGGTTCCTTTGGGCGCAGCCCGCCTACTCGGGGCACGTCTTTTCTAGGGTAGTTTGGGCAAGTCTGAGGGAAGATGTCGTGAATGCAGTAGTTTTGTTCTGTCATGATGGCTGCAGAGCCTGGCTGAGTGCATTTGTACTCGTGAAAGTTACTGTAGCCAGACTTTCTGGGGTCCTCGGGATCCAAGATGGCCCTTGTTGGACATGGGTGTGCACGCTGAGTGGTGCAGCGCGCCTTCTCCTGTGGTTGCGTGGAGCTGTGCTCTGGTTGGACTTGGTGATGCTGGCACTGCTGGTTGGAACGACATGGCGGAGGAGTGCCTTTAGGGACTGGCTTTTTGGGTGATTTGGGGGGAAGATACTCACTTTTATGTGGCCTAATCTGTTAGCTTTAACATAATGAGACCTCTCTTGGCCTGTTTAGTGAAGGTTTTCTAATTCTTCAGCGAAATAGAACTCAGTATCTTTCTGATTCCTGGCTTTCTCCCTCTAGTTGAACTGAGCCTTCAGGGCTTGGTTCAGATTTCTTTTGAAATCAGTGAAACTCTTTATTCCTAACAATAAAATTACTGCCTTTATGATTCTAAAGTTCCTTTTTAGTTATGGTTTCTTTTTTCTGATTTTCTTAATATTGCTATTAGTTAATTTTTAAAATATATTTTTAGACTGAAGGCCTATAAAAATAAAACAATTTATTGCCTTTTATTCCATCAGTAAATATTTTTGAGATTAAGATTGTGCCACAATGAAATATGTGAAAATTAAAAATTTTCTGATCCTTGTTATCCAAACACTTTAAATTCATCCCCTCATGCTCTGTTAAAGAAAAAGAGACAGAGGAGTTAAAACGAAGATAAATGTGTAAAGAAAATCCGGTATTTAAGTGCACATTATAAATTATAGGAAAAGGTGGCCTTTTGTCTTTATTTTAGTGAAATGCTTTTTATAATACTAATTTTCTCCTTTTCCCTGTGATGGATAGGAGGTTAATTGATGTTAAATGGATGCTTTGTTAATCCTTCATCAGCTACTAAATTGGTATGGGGGAGTCTAGGTCAAGACTACACAAGGCCATGACCAGCTTGTTTTCCCAGGGAGGTTTATGGATTCTGCCTCCTCCCGGCTTTGCAAACGAAGGCACAGGGCTCTCTCCAGCTATACCCGCAGTCGCCGGCCTCCCCTCCCCCTGCTGCCCCTCCCCCTCATCCTGCTCCCTCCCCCTGTCGAGTGACAGCTTGTGGATGTTGCGTGCGAGGGAGCTCAGCTGGCTGTGTGGTCTGAGTGTGTGGTCTCCAGCTCCGCCGAGAGGCTGCGAACAGGGTGGATGAGAGAGCAGTACTGTTTACTTTAATTTATTTCGGATGCCGGAATTGTGCCCAGAGTTTCTCCTAAGCTCGATTCCGTAGCTCCAGCGTCAATCCCTCACAGCTGTGGCCAGTCTGAACTGCACCGCGGCCGCCTCCCAGGAGGCCCTTTCCCTAGCATCTGCCTGTTTGGTCCCTCGTGGTCAGAAATGTTAATGGCACTGCTGAGTGCAGTGCTTATTTTCTTTCACTATGTCAAGATATATGGCCTTGAGGAAATTTCTTTGGAGATAGGGCTAGAGAAATAAAGCAGGAATTATAAGATAAACGACAAAGTTGATGTATTTTTAGAAACTGGGAAAGCTGTTACCCAAAATTTTGATCGCATTAATCCAACTCTGCTCACGTAAAAGAATCTGGAAGTTAGGTGACATCTGTCATGTTTAGCAATTTTAATAAAATTACCCAATTTAAACTGACAGCTGATTCCTGACCTTTTTGCAAGGGCTGCATTGACTCCGGCATGCCAGCGCACTGCAGTTACTGTATTTGTCAGCAGTGAACTCTTTGTTTCATGGTAAAGAGTTGACAAGTTGAGACAAAAGAAACTTTGTTTTTATGTAATAGTATACATTTAGGACAGTATGCTTTTCGCTAATTCTTTCATTATAAATAGCTTAGTAATGTTTTCTTGATTTTGTTCCTCTTTCATTCCTGAACATTTTTGTGGAGGTGATCAAATATTTTGTTATTTGAATAAACACATCTAGACTGTTAATATCACTTAGGACTTTGCATTGTTTGACTTCTTCACTTCCCTGTCTCCCTGGCGGTCCTGGCAGAGTGGAGCGGGTGGTAGTGATTCCCTGTTAAACACACCTTGGGGGCGGCTAGTGTGTGGCTCCCTGTTCTGCTGGTTTTTTGGGTGCTCTTCTTAACCCTGAGTTTCAGTACACGAGCTGCTGCTGCAGCCACAGGAGGCAAAGCCTTCTGCCATGCCCTGGCACCCCTTTCCTATCCGCCATGGTTTCCCTGTACCCTCGTCTGATCTGGTACTGGAAGACTGCAGAGACTGAGGAGAGCTGGGCACTTAGTTTTTTACTTAAACGTGTCACCCTGTGTGTCCTTTTCTGTTATTATTTGGAGTCCGTATTTGTGGTGCTCTCAGGAGTTCTGAAGCAGGGTTCGTGTGTTCACAGAGCTCTGCAGCCGTTACCTCTCTAACTCCAGACATTTCCATCCGGGAGAAAACCCAACCACGAATGTGCTTTGTGTCTGTTGATTTACTTATTCTGAACTTTCCTGTAAGTAGATTCATACATGCACCTTGTGGTCTTTTGTGACTATGAGGACAAAATATGTGCATCACATTAGCCTTTTTTATGACTCTTACCTAAGAAGTAAGAATATACCTATGTAGAAAAAATTATTGATAGATAATGATTATGTTCAAGTAATTGTAAATACAAATGAATTTGTATGAGAACTCTTTAAAAAGTTTGTGGGGAAAACTATGCCTGGGTTTCAAAATTTTTGAACCAAAACAAAAGTATTTTAAAGATTATTTTTTAATTAAAGGCAGAGAAACATGGAGAGACCTCCCATCTGCTGGTTTACTTCCCAGTGCCTACGACACCAGGGCTGAGCTGGGTCAAGTCAGGAGCCTGGGGCGTGACCCGTGGTGTGCTCCTGAGGAGAAGGAGGACACGCGTTAGGAAATGGGATTGGAAGCTGAGGCGCTGGGGCTGGAGCCAGTCACTTAGACAGGGGCTGTGAGTGTCCTAGGGGCGACTTAAGTCCCCGTGCCTAACACCTTCCCTTCACATAGTCTTCTTTTTCAGTTTCATTTTCTCTGGGAGCTTTTTCAGGCATTCTTGTGTTTTGCAGACTTGGGACTGTTGGACAGGAACTGTGAAATGCTCTCGGCTTGCATCTGGGAGAAGTGCCCCCGTGCGTCTCTCCTGCAGCAGTCATTTAGGTGTGTGCTCGGAAGCCTTCTTGAGCTTCACTAACTCTGATCCGTCGTTTACAGTTGGAACAGAGCTCCAAACACTTAGACCCTGCCTGGGCTGGATCCTTCCATCCCGACCTAACCTTGTATTGGGCTGAATCCTCTAGGACGGAACAGCGAGCGGGAAAAGGGCTGGACTTCTGCTCTGTGGTGACCGCAGCGGGGATTATGTTCAAGAACAGTGCACTCTTGCAAAGGCAGGGAAACGAGTACTTGTAGATTCACATATCACAGTGCTTTGGCAACATTTATAAAGTAGTATTTCCAAAACATTTCTATTGAAGATAAGTTCTTTACATTTTAAGAAAAATGTTAGTATTTCTCTGACTTTTCATTTTCAGAGTTGAAAAGTTGAAATCTTTTTGTATTTTCTTAGTATTGTGCCTTTCTCTTTTTCATGTGGACTTGTTGAATCAGAAAATCAAACGAAACTATTTTGGCCTTGTTTTTATAGGATGTTTGAAAAATCAGTTTTTCTAATACCAAGATTTATGAGGAGGGTAAAATTCACTTGAAACATTAAAAAAATTTGAAGGAGAGGCAAGGCACATCAAAGATTTAGACCTACAAATGAGAATCTCTGGTTTTGAGGGCCTTCTGGTTAAAGATCAACCTGTTGTCAGCTGGACTGACCGATAGAGGAGGATTTGTTCGGCTCAGATCTCTGGTTAATTTGTATTCATTTAAATATTTTCTGTGGCATGCGGCTCAGATCTGGTTAATTTGTAGTCATTGAAATATTTTCTGAGTACTGAGGATCCAGGTGCTGGGACAAGTTGAGTGAGTAACCTTTTAGGATGCCCTTAACAGATTGTCAGTTTCTAGAATAGTTTTTGGTGGTTCCTGTTGTACCACAGATTTATCAGTTTCAAAAATGGTGCCTGGGACACGGTACAGAATCAAGACGTGGCACCCGGAATAGAAGAAGTCCAGCTGACGCCTCGTGGCTTCTGAGAGCTGGAGCTTCCGAGGCTGAGCGCTGCGGTTGAGGAGCTGCAGGCAGGCCTTGCAGAGAGCCCAGGCGCCGTCGTCTTTTTTGTTTACTTCCTACCTTTACTGTTGGGGTGGGGGATATTGGTATTTGCTGCAATCACTTTATTTTAGGGAGGAAAAGAGGGGGAGAGATGAGAGAGTGCTCCCATCCACGGGGGTCACTCCCCAAGGGTTCTGAGCCAGGAGTTTGGAATGTAGTGTGGGTCTCCAGTGTGAATAGCAGAAACCCAATTACTTGAACACTCGCCACTGCCTCCCAGAGTCAAGAGCAGGATCCGGACCTGGAACCCAGCACTCCTGTGTGACAGCTCCCACTCTCTCAAGATAACCGACTTGCAGAAGAGATGAGCAGGTCTACCCCAAAATCCTATCAGGCAGAACTGCCAAGCAGCAGTGTCCTGTGGTCAGTGTCCCCAAGGAAGCTATCTATGGCCTTGACCCACATCCAGCAGGACTGCTCCCCGCAGAGCAGTCTAAGGCCTGTGTTTCTGAGTTATGAATACTCTCATTGCGGCAGGAAAAAGCAGTGTAAGCAGTTGTATTTAAAAACTCAATTCTCCTGACCCTTCTTTTTCCACAATTTTATTTTGCTGATAATGTTGAATCCCTCTTGCATCTTTCCCACCTTTTCTCTGTAGTAATGCAAGCTTACAGGCTAGTAGGTTTTGTTCTATTGTTCTTTTCTTTTTAAATCAGAGCATTGGTTGGATCCTGATTTTCACACATTAGCTGTGTAACAATTTTTGAGACAATGTATAAAAATTGAACTTGGGCTAGATACAGAGCCTTGTAGAGATACAAGCTAAAATATTTGTACATGAAATGATGTGATGTCTGGGGTTTCTTTGAAGTTCTCCCTCAGAAACTATAAAAGTGTTGAGGAGGAGTGATTCAAACAGGAGACAAAATATTGAGGACAAGTGATGGGACAGTGGGGGTTCCCTCTGATTTTCTTTTGTGTATGCTTAAGATTTCCATAATAGAAATTAAAAAGAAATCTCACCAGGAGATTCAGAATAGTGTGTATCTAGGTCTGGTTCTGAATCCCAATGTTGCTGCTGATTAGCTGTGACTTTGGATGAGCTGTTAAATCTCTGATAATCTCATTCTTGTTATTAAAACACCTAGCATTCTAGCATACTTCCTTCTAAGAACTTTGTACATATAGTATGTTGGACTGTTTATCTAAATTCATGTCTTTTTTATTAATTTGTTTTAAATATTCTCTTGGTCTTCTGTATGGTTCCTGTTTCGCTGGCTGCACAGTATTTCCTTGCCTAGATCGATACATTTTACACAACTCATTTTCTAGTTGTTTCCTTTAGGTTTAAAACATTTTTCCAGTTATGGGAATCTTCAGGCCTACTACCTATCCTTATGGTTTGGACTATTTCGGTCACTGTTCACCTTTCAAGTGTATGCTTCAAGTCGTATAGAAACAGTCCCAGGGGCTGACACATTTTGCCAAGTTGCTGTGGTGGAAGGGTTTGTACCGTGGGGTAGGGGAGCCCTACATGGGTTCGCTGGCCACAGGGGTCATCCTTCCATCCAGTCCCACGTAGACCTTCCACCCTGACAGCTATGGTGTACCTTTGCTGTAGGTGCTTCTAGGTTTCTTTGGTTTAGTTAAAATTATATTTGTATTGGACTTTTCAAATAACCAAGAATTTTTTATTGACATTTGAAGTAAATAAGAGAGAGAATGAAGCTGTGGATTGTTACCGAGCCATTTTTGGCATTGGAACTAATATGCTAGAAACGAACAGGCAAGGAAATAAGGCAGTTGTTTGTTTAGGATGGAGTTGGGTGTGCCCTTCCGTTGCCAGGACTGTGTCTGCTGGGCAGTGTCCGGGATTTTCCCCTCCTGTTTTGGCGTGTGGTGCTGTGGCTCTAAAGGAGGAGATTCCCTGTTGTTGCTGAGACCACCGTCCAGCCTGGCTCCTGGGAGCTAATGGTTGCTGTACTGTGTCCAGCCCTCTCTAACTTGCTTCTTAGGTGAATTCCCTAATCTATCTCCATTCTCTCTTAAAATGTTTTCTTGCTGGAAACACAGTAAGGCCATCTCCACCTAGTCTGCGGTGTGGCAGCATTCTCTATGGTCCACCTAGCCCACAGGCACTTAGAGTTGGTTTTGGAGTTTTCTATTACTTTTTGTATTGGGCATCTTCAGTACGTGTGAAGTTAGTTGTTGTTATTTCTATTTAATCTGAGACAGATGATACAGATTAAAGAGACCTGAATAAATCCTGTGGTGAGCATGTGATTTTATGTCCTCTAACTCCTACCTGTGTCTTTTCTACCAGTTTTGTGTCTTAAAATAGTGTAACAAGTGGGCTTGTCTGACAGAAGTGTAGTGTATTGACAGCAATGCTCTTGACCACGCATCATTCAGTTTTCCTTGTACTGACTCGAACTGTTGGTGGTGTCTGTGTGCTGGTCAGCAACTCTCGGCGCGTGCGTGGTCAGGGAGGGAAGCGCCTCTGGCTCACGTCTCTGGTGCCCTTCCCTATAAGGACATCATGAGGGGCCCGTGCTGTGTGTAGCGCGAAAAGCCACTACGTGTGCTGGCTGCTCCACTTCTGATCCAGATCCCTGCTGATACACCTGGGAAAGCAGTGGAGGATGGCCCAAGTGCTCAGGCCTCTGCACCCATGTGGGAGACCCTGAAGAAGCTCCTGGCTCCTGACTTTGGAGGGGCTCAGCTCTGGCCAGTTGGAGCCATTTAGGGAGTGAGCCAGTAGATGGAAGACCTCTCTCTCTCTCCCCCTCTCTCTGTAATACTGCCAGCCCCTCCCAAAAAAGGACAGCATGGTGTGTATGTATGTGTCTGGGTGCGTGTGTGTGCACAGTATAGCCTCTGGAGCCAGATTGGGTGGGAATCCTGCTCTGCTGGTGGTTAGTTCTGGGGCATTGGAAAAAGTACTTCATGGGCCATCCTCATGCAGGAGTTACGAGGATTAAAAGTTACTGCCTGCAAAGAACATGGAAAAGGGCTTGCATATTATAAGTACTCAGTAAATATAGCAGTGCTATTATTGTTAATTGATGTTTACTTAACATGTAAGATATGGGACCGGCGCCGGGGCTCACTTGGTTAATCCTCTGCCTGAGGCACCCACATGGGCGCCAGGTTCTAGTCCCG
This sequence comes from Sylvilagus floridanus, assembly GCA_949820135.1. Taxonomy (NCBI): domain Eukaryota; kingdom Metazoa; phylum Chordata; class Mammalia; order Lagomorpha; family Leporidae; genus Sylvilagus; species Sylvilagus floridanus. The sequence goes on from OX463227.1 coordinate 192,201,239, forward strand.
GTTGCTCCTCTTCCAGTCCAGCTCTCTGCTGTGGCCCAGGAGGGCAGTGGAGGATAGCCCAGGTGCTTGGGCCCTGCACCCAAGTGGGAGACCAGGAAGAAGCACCTGGCTCCTGGCTTCGGGTCCGTGTAGCTCCGGCTGTAGCGGCCATTTGGGGGGGTGAACCAACGGAAGGAAGACCTTTGTCTCTGTCTCTCTCTCTCTCACTGTCCAACTCTGTCAAATAAATTAAAAAAAATAATTGAATACAAAAGATAGCTTTAGAAGGAATCTGACATTAGTGATGTGGGCACACTCATTAAGAGAAAAAACATGTAAGATACATTATCTGTTGATTAAAGGTTAGTTACAATATGACATTATTTGTATTGTTTCTTATTCTGTATTGAAAAATCTTAAGTATTAAGGCTAGAGCTGTTAAGTTTTAGGATTTTGGTGTTCAAAGAAGGCAAGAAGACCAGTTAAAGTAGAAAAGACTTTATTTTAGTGGGGGCAGAAATGGGGGAGAGGTAAAGAGAGTAGGAGTTGAACCTACCAGAATAGAGGGCAGGGGTTTGAAGCCAGGCAGTCCCTTCTTAAGTAGCTTATTGGGAGACGTGCAGAGTGCCACATGGTTCCAGATAAGGCTCTTTGGTGACATTCTCAGTGCATTGAAGTAGGGGTTCAGAATGTCACAGGTGCAGGGCTTTCCTGAGCAGTCAGTGTTCCACTAGCCTTTAAATTATCTGCACCCCGTTTCATAAGGCCTGGGGGTTCAGACCCAGTGACCTAATGGGTTCTGTCAGACCTCAGTGGCCTCATAGGTTTTAACAAGAGCCATATTTGATCCTAAGTACATACCTCAGATGCTAACCTGTGCAGTGTGCATGAAAAACTCAAGCCACTGTGTGAGGAGCCCTGGTCCCCATACAGTATAATGTGGGAAATTGCACTTGTCAGGGACTCTGTGGAGTTGGAGAGTTTGGAAGCAGTAGGTGCGTGAGGCCATCTCACTCTGAGTGGAGAAAACAGGTCTCATGGGCTCTGAGAAGTCAGGGTTCAGGCGTGCGGACTCCTGCTGTCTGCGGCCACGCACCTGCCTTGGGGAGATGATGACATAATCCAACAACATTGCCGCTGTGGGCAGAGCCCCTATAGTGCCCAAGAGTTTCTAAATACCCTAAATATCCTTTACTTTCTCTGCCTCTCCTCAAGACTTTTTGACTTTTTTTTTTTTTTTGTGAAAAGAGGATTGGGATTGACTTTCTCTGTGGCCCAGAAAAGGACGGACGGGAAAATGCCAGCTCATGCTGGTGGAGGACAGTGTGTTACAGCGCCCAGCAGGAGAGGCACCTTCAGCCCCGCTGGGGTAGGTCAGGAGGCCCAGGGGACCAGGGAGAAATCTTGGGCCAGAGCCTTTAGTGTGATTTTCATAGGAAGGCAAGGAATGGGCGTTGCAGCACAGGCGAGCTGGCCAGGTTTAGGACTGGCACTCTGATCATTTTGGAGGGCTGCAGGCTGTGGGGCTGGTCCTTACTTGGGTGAGGAGAGGGTGTCTTGGACTTGGAGCCTGATTGAAAGAGAGGGCACTCCCAACAGCTGGTTTGCATATCAAAGGTGTGCTCCCTGGCCAGTGCTCTGCTCTGAGGAGACCCTTAGAGGGCCAGTTCCTTCCTGCTCAGCCAGGCTTCAGGAAGTCACAACATGATAAAGCAAACAACCAAAATCACCCTGGACGCTTGATGCACCCAGGAGCCCAGACTCTACCACAGCCTCAGGATTCTGTAGCAGAGTGTGCAAACCTCAGCAGAGCAGTGATTGTTATACCAATGAGAAAAGGCAGAAATGTGACCTAGGAAAGATTATGGGGAAAGCACGTGTGAGCCAATTGCTTCTGCCAGTTACATTACATTTTGCAGATTTGCTTTCTCGTCACAATGCACAGACTCATTTTTGTTGTTAGGCTTTGAGAAATGTTTGCAGTCACATTTTGTACGAGGTATTTTTTTCTTTCTTTCTTTTTTTTTTTTTTTTGACAGAATGGACAGCGCGAGAGAGAGACAGAGAGGAAGGTCTTCCTTTTTCCATTGGTTCACCCCACAATGGCTGCTGTGGCTGGCGTGCTGCGCTGATCCGAAACCAGGAGCCAGGTGCTTCTCCTGGTCTCCTATGCGGGTGCAGGGCCCAATCACCTGGGCCATCCTCCACTGCACTCCCAGGCCACAGCAGAGAGCTGGACAGGAAGAGGAGCAACTGGGACAGAATCCAGTGCCCCAACCGGGGCTAGAACCCGGTGTGCCGGTGCCGCAAGGTGGAGGATTAGCCTAGTGAGCCGCGGCGCCGGCGGTAATTTTTTTCTTTTAACAGGATATGTGAACCCTTCTGAGGAAACATGGCCAAAATGCTAGCTAGCTACAAGAATAAATAAATGTCACTTCCAAAGCTAAACAAATTATATATTTTTAACAGAATTATTGAGAGAAAGGAAGTAATCATGTCAGCAATTCTTATCACTTATTTGGAAAGACTTGTTCTGTAATTATTCTGACTATAAAAAAATTCATTCTGATCCTTGAATTAAGTTAATAGTGATTAAAATGTTGCTCACTGGATGTGGCTTTGACATTTTTGCTTAAATTGTAATTCAGAGTTTGTTAGTTCTGTTATTCTTTAAACCTGGTATAGTAATATAATATTTGATTCAAAGCAATGATAGCTCTTTAGTTTCTCATTTTTGGATTATGGCGAGCTGCAGGAAGCCATTCTTACCAGCATTTGTAAATACATCGTTGGGTCACCACACCTGTCTGGAACCTAGAAGGCTAATACAGATGTCAGAACGGCATCTGTTACTGTACAACACCCTGAACTAATTGGAGGTGTTGCTGTAGAACCCCTAAACCAGGTCCACTCGCCCAACACGCAGAGAGCCAATCACTGCCATTGAGGTGGTGGGAGACGGTAGGGATTTATTGCAAAGCACAGAGCAAAGAGCCAGGCAGCTGTTGCTTCATTCCCATCCCAAGGAGTTAGGGGTGAGGGTTCTTATAGGTGGAAATCAGGGCTGAGGTGCGTGATCAGCTCCTGTCCAGGTTCCTGATTGGTCAGTGGTGCTCGTGACCTACCTTTGGTTGATGATGTGGGACTTCAGTGGATCTTGGAGAGTGGGAAATGTGTTACACACATGTGGTGGTTACGTTCTGCCCCAGACCTGGAATTCCCCTAAACAGAGCCCTCTGGACAATGCTGGCCAACGAGGTTTTATATATTGAAGAAGCAAATGACTTCTTGAGTCTGGTATTAGAACCTTGTAGGGCCAGCTGTGAAACGCCCTCAATTCAGCAAATTCCCTTTGATAAAGATCAGGCACGGACACTTCAGGCTAAAGGAGACAGATAACAGACTGTGTCCTGCCTTCTGTTAGAGGGGTTTGTTTTCAGCTTCACACCTAGAAGCCCTCTTTGAGCCTGCTGGTGCTGCTTTTAGGTAGGGATCAGAAAACAGATGACTTTATAAGGGTTGGGGTCTGGGCATATGGGATCTGTCATTAGGGATGTGGTTTCTTCCTCTGTCAGAGGTAAACATAAATAGGACATGATGCCAAGGTAGGTTATGGTGGTGAAGCTGTGAGCTTGAGGGCAAGGGAATCCTCCCTGGAATTTGCTGGATTCTGGGCCTCATTCTCGTTCTTGCCAGTGGGATGCCCTGGAAGTGGTGACTCAGTCTGACACGCAGACCTCTGGGCACATCTGTTCCTTGGGGCAGGCGCTTTCTCTGGGAGATGACCTTCTTCCCTTCTCCAGGGGCATTTGGGGTTGATGAGGACATCTTTGAGCAGCACAGTTGGGTGTGTGTATGGTGTTCACCTGTTTAGCGTCTTGGAGTGCACAGACCATCCTCACACAAAGCACAGGCATGTTCACACTGTGACTGCTGCGGCCAGGGAGAAACCCCAGCCTTGGAGGAGCACAGGGAGCTTGGGGTTGTTAGAATTATCAAACCAAGGCTTTGAAACAACTATGATTGTGTACCAAGGGCAACATGCAACAGATGAGCATTATCATCAAAGACATGGAGACTTACGGAAATAAAAAAGAACTGACAGAAATGAAGAATGCTTTTGACAGGCTCGTCAGTAGACAGGGCATAACTGAGGAAGGAATCAGCGAATTAGAAATGGCAATGGTAACTTCAAATGGAAAGAGAAGTAAGACTGAAGAAAGCAGGGTGAGATATCCAGGAGTTGTGGACAACCACAAAAATGTACATGCATAATGGAATGTCAGGAGGAGAGGAGAGAGGAACGGATGAAATATTTGATGTAATAATGGCTGAAAGTTTTCTAGAATTAAATGATAGACACCAAACCACAGATCTGGGACGAGCACAGCATCAGGCAAATGTGAAAACAACAACAATAAACAAAAACTATACTTAGGCATATAGTATTTACATTGCAGAAAAATTTAAGAGAAAGAAGAAGTAGGAAGGAGCTGGGGCCTGGGGGAGTGGGACGGGGAGACCTCACTTAAAGAGTGACAAGGGTGAAGACTTCATAAGATGTCTCTTCAGAAACAGGCAAATAAGTCAAAACTCCACCAGCATAGAATTCCGCATGCATGACATTATCCTTGAAAGGCGAAGGAAAAAGTCTTTCTCAGACAAAACTGAGGGAATTCATTGCCCATAGATTGCCTTAAATGTTAAATTCTTTAGAGAGAAGGGAATTGATACAGGTCAGAAAATCAGACTTGTATCAAGAAAGGCAGAGTGTTAAAGAAGGAATAAATGAAGAGTTTCTTGGGCTCCCTCCGCCCCACCTCCTGCCCATACTGGCATCATGACCAGCACTCGGAACCCAGTCCATGCCAAATCCTGGAGACAAAGAGCACAATGCAGTGTGGACGTAGAAGACTTACAGCCACCATCTTTACGTTTAGAATATAGCACAATGAACTTAGTAGATTCTCTGGCTCCTAGAAGGGAGGAATCTACTCCTAACATTGGATATGAGAAATAAGAAATACAAATATGATGAAAGTATCTTTCCTTCAACTCTGTAGTTGTAATAATCACCTTATTTGTGATTTATACAACAGAACATTTTCTCTTTTTTTTTCTTTATTTTTTATTTGAAAAGCAGAGTTACAGAGAGAGATTTTCTGTCCGCTGGTTCACTTCCCAAATGGCCTCAACAGCTGGAGTTGGGCTGGTCTGAAGCCAGGAGCCTGGAGTTTCTTCTGGGTCTCCTATGTGGCTGCAGGGGCCCAAACATTTGGGCCATTTTCTGCTGATTTCCCAGGTGCATTAACAAGGAACTGGATTGGAAGTCGAGCAGCTGGGACTCGAACCAGTCAAATGGGATGCTGGCACCACAGCGGTGGCCTTACCCACTGTGCCACAGAGTAGGCCCCAGAACAGAGCTTTTTCTTAAACTATTGTGCTGCCAGGTAAGTTGTGGCATCATTCTGTGACTACTCAGATTAAAAAGATGAATATTTTTAAAAAGATTTATATTTATTTGAGAGGGAGAAACACAAAGAAAGAGGGAGAGCTTACATCTGTTGGTTCACCCCCCAAATGGCTTAAATGGCCTAGGCTGGGCCAGACCAGGCCAAACCCAGGAGCCCCAAACTCTGCTTGTGCCTCCCACATGGCTGGCAGTGTGTTGGAATGATGAGGTGATCTTGGTTCTTACTCAATCAAAAAATAATTTCCACAGGGACAAGGACTGTGACCAAAGCAAGATTTACTGAAAGTGGGAAAGTGACTCCAAGGCGTGAGTTGCCCAGGAAGCTTGCAGGGCTGGCCCTTTTTATGCACACAGTGACTGGCCCCTTTCTGAAAAGCAGCCCTAGATTCAGTCAGTCAGGGGAGGGGCAAAAAACAGGCACTCAGAAGGCAAGGATAACAACCAGTCAGAAGGCAGGGATTGAAATCCCGTCTAGCCTCCTCATGATAAAACTAAATGTGGTTTTGGGCCGGCACTGCGGCTCAATAGGCTAATCCTCCTCCTTGCGGCACCGGCACACCGGGTTCTAGTCCCGGTTGGGGTGCCGGATTCTGTCCCAGTTGCCCCTCTTCCAGGCCAGCTCTCTGCTGTGGTCAGGAAGGCAGTGGAGGATGGCCCAAGTGCTTGGGCCCTGTACCCCATGGGAGACCAGGATAAGCACCTGGCTCTTGCCTTCGGATCATCGTGGTGCGGTGGCCATTGGAGGGTGAACCAATGGCTAAAGGAAGACCTTTCTCTCTGTCTCTCACTGTCCACTCTGCCTGTCAAAAACAAACAAACAAACAAAACTAAATGTGGTTAGACTCCCCAAATGGCCGCAATGGCTGTGACTGGGCCAGGTCAAAGCCAGGAGCTTCTTCTAGGTCTCCCCTGTGGGTGGCAGGGGCCACTTGGGCCATCTTCTGTTGCTTCCCCAAGCACATTAGCAGGGAGTTGCATTGGAAGTGAAGCAGATGGGATTCAAACCAGCATACATATGGGATGCTGGTGCCACAGGTGGTGATTTTACATGCTGTACCACACTGCCAGCCCCAATATACTTGTCCTTAAGGAACAAATAGACTAGTGGAGATTCATTGGCGAGTATTTATTCAACATCTTTGGGTGCCTAGCACCAAGCAAGTATTGAAGAAGTCGCTTTTTCCTTTCATGTGTTGAATGGTGGAGATAGACTCAGAGGAGGAGCAACTCATTCAGTATGGAGAGGAGTGATGTTAGGCCTGTGGGATGTGAAAGGGAAGTTGAGTGAGACCAGGCAAAAAAAAAAAAAAAAAAAAAAAGAATAGTAGGGGGCTGGTGCTGTGGCGTAGAGGGTAAAAAGCCGCTGCCTACAATGCCGGCATCCCATATGGGTGCTGGTTCACGTCCTGGCTGCTCCACTTCTGATCCAGCTCTCTGCTATGGCCTGGGAAAGCAGAGGAAGATGACCCAGGTCGTTGGGCGCCTGCACCCACGTGAGAGACCTGGAGGAAGCTCTTGGCTTCAGATCGGTGCAGCTCTGGCTGTTGCAGCCAGCTGGGGAGTGAGTCAGATGGAGGACTTTCTCTCTCTCTCTCTCCCTCTCCTTCTCTCTCTGTGTGCCTCTTAACTTTCAAATAAATAAGTAAATCTTTAAAAAAAATTAGTGGATTCTCCAGTGAAATTATATTATGTGTATTAGCCAGCCACTTCTCCAAACTAGATTCCAGATGAGTTAAATAATGAAGTTTCTGGGAACATCACATTGAGTGCCTGAAACACAGAAAGCACTGAACTGAAGAAAAGGTCAGTAGGTTTGACATAAGAAGACTGAGTGTCTGCTAAGGGCCGAGAGCACCATAAACCATGTGAAAAGCCAGATGATAAACTGGGGCCGATACGTGATAGACAGGGTAATGGTCTTTCTAGAGATCAAGAAATGTAAACCCGTAAAAACATGCTAAGAGTATGAAAATGGAATGCACACGGTCACAGTCATTTTACTCCTAACAGATTGCTAGACAGAACATTGCGGATTCCCGGTGCTGCTGGCGGGAAGGTGTGTCCATAGCCCAGGTTGCTGGTACATACCAGGGTTTAAATGTGCATGCTTTACAAGCAATTTCTCTTTGAATTTAATGCAAGGAAATAGTTTAGTAAATGTGCAAAAATATTTTGTACAAATATGCTCGCTGGTCTGTTTATATAGCAAAAAAAAAAAAAAAGGAAATCACTTACATGCCAATTGTGGCATCATTAAATGATTATGCATCCACATAGTAGAAAATCCGGCAGCCATGGGCTTGATGTAGACTTGTTTCACTGTCACTGAGAAAATGTCTGTATTATACTTTATTTGTAAAGATGAGGTGGCAAAACATGCCTAGTGTGTCACAGTTTTCGAAGACCCACAGAACTACGTATCTGCGTAGGTGTCGCGGTCCAAGAGGGCCGTGTAGCTACCAGACGAGCTGGTTACTGAGCGCTGCTTTCGTCTTCCTTTGTTGTAATACCCGGAGTTTGTGCAGGGTAAGGCCTGCTGGGTGTCCAGCAGAGTGGAACCGTGACGTGGAAGGGTGGAGGGTGGGCAGGCCCGGGGCGCGCCCCGGCAGGCGGAACCCCAGCGCGGGCGCTGCGCGGGCCCAGGGCAGCCCGGAGGCCTCACAGCGGGACCGGAAGTGCCCGACGCGCCCTGCTCCGAGCGCGCGGCCATCGCGGCGCCATGAGGTTTCGCGCCAAGATCGCGAGCAGGGACTTCCTGGAGCTCTTCGTGCGCGTCTGCGGCACCTTGGCGAGGCTAGCCAAGGTCCTGGAGCTCCGCGTGCGCCCGGACGGGCTGTGCTTCGGCTCTCCGGGGCCCCGGGCCGTCCCCGAGCCCAGGCTGTGGTGTGAGGTGAGGCGAGGCCTCTTCGCGCAGTTCCGCGTGGAAGGCGTCTCCGAGGAGCTCAACGAGAGCCACCTGGCGCTGAGCTCGGCGCACCTGTCCGCGGCCGTGCGCAGCGCGGGGAGCGCCGCCTCCGTGAGGCTGCAGCTCGCCAACAGGCGCCGGCCGTGCCTCACGGTGGCCACGCGCGCTCCGTGCTGCACGACCTGCCGGAGAGGCCGCTCCCGCGGCGGGCTGGGCGCGCTCCCGGCGCCTCGCGTGCCGGCCCCCGACGTGCGCGTGCACCTGCCGGCCCCCGACGTGCGCGTGCACCTGCCGCCCCTGCGGACGCTGCGGAGCGTCGTGGAGAGCATGGCGCGCGTGAGCGAGCGCGTGCTGGTGGAGGCCAGTCCGAGGGGCAGGATGCGCCTGAGTGTGGAGACGAGCCTGTGTCCATCCGCAGTTACTTCGAGCGTCTCGGGAGCCCCCCGGGGCCCTCGCTGGAAGGGTCTGGAGACCCAGAGAGCATGGCGCAGGTGCGCGTGGACAACCGGAAGCTTCTGCAGTTTTTCGAGGCCCAGCAGATGAATCCCACAACAGCAGTGTGCAATATTTTGAGAGAGACTCTTCTTCATCTTGTTTGGCTTCACGAAGATATCTCTCTTGAGTATTTCATTCCAGCCTTATAAAAATTCAGCCAACTTGGATTTGTGTTTTCAAAGCTAGAACCAGACCCTGAGTGACTTAGGTCGAGCTTCTGCACACCCCCTGACTCGTGCAGTTAGTATTTTGTTGAACTTCTCCTCATTTGGAAAATTTATGTTTAAAAAAAATCAATGGTGAGATAGTTGGTAAGATATTGATAAGAGATATTGATAAGGTTTGTCAGATGATTTTCTTGCTCATCTTTTATTGGGAAAAAAGAGCACTGTTACAAAATAAAAAATATTTAAATCCTTAAACAATGTGTCAGTATTTTATTATAAAATGGAACTGTTTAAAATGTCACATTTATCCCTCTAAAATAACTATGGGCATTTTCTTAGAGACTTCTTGATTTAAGGAGCTCGGTTTATCTGAAAGATACAAGGTATTCATTTAGTATTTGTGTGCAGTACATATTCTTTGTCAAGCTATGTGTGATTTTTCAGGATATATCAGTGTGTGGTTTTAGATTTGTCATCTTCACTTTGAAGTGGTTGCATTTCGTTTGTCTTTTTTCATATGGATCAAATATAAAGAATTATGAAATGGTTAAATTTATGTGGTCAGAGATACTGCTTGGATAAATTTTGGCAAGCCAAATTTCTGGACTGTCATCCTGCACCCCCCCCCACTCTCCAACCCTCAGTTTTCTGCTACTCTTGTTGATAGAAATAAGCAGGTGATATAAAATGATGAATGTTGGGTTTTTTCAGGGCAGAATATAGTGACCTGGGCCTGAGAGACACAGGCCAGAAGACTTAATGAATCTTGGAAAGTGTTGCAGAGTGGTCAGATTTAGTCATAATTTATGTGTTTTATGACAGTAAGTTTTCGTTTATCATCACACAGTGAACGTAAGGTGGGCTTTAGGTAAGCGGGGGGAGAATTTCTCACAGGCTGGATATTGCTTTAGTATATGATTGTTTACAAATATCTTCAGGATAACTGAAAAGAAGGCTACGATGGAATTTAAGGAGGACATTTCTGGGAATAGTTAATGTGTAGATACAGAACAAAGGATTTCTTGAGATTACTCCAGATGGGTAAGAAAAAACAGACCTCTGAGCCAATTACCCAAGTCGAAACTTACATGGTGAGAAAGATGAACAGCTCTGCCCAGATCACTCAGATGGCTCTCAGTGTTTGTTTCTGCCGAATGCTTTGCAGCCCTTCTACAGTCAATTTGTTCTCTACTTAGAAAATAATTCTCCTTTTTGAGAAGGAGGAGGAGAGGTTATAAAGTGCAGGTACAGTGGTTACATTTTTAGGTTTTTTTTTTTTTTTTTTTTTTTGGTAATTCATATGAGCTCCCATCCTCTGGATTAACTACCCTGACACCTGCATTGGCTGGGGGACTGGGTTGGGCTGAAGCTAACAGCCATAAACTCAGTGCAGATCTCCCTGATGGTTGGCAGGCACACAATTATTTGGGCCAATGCTGCTTTGTCCCATGACTTACATCACAAGAAGCTAGACTTAGGAACTGGACTTGGTATCCAAAACCCATACCCTTCCATGTAGGAACCGTAGCTATGAAGCTAAATGCTCACCTCTTTAAAGTTGTTTTTTTAATTGCCTATGTAGTAACACAAGCTGTTAGCTTGGCGGGCTTTATTTTTGTATATTCAGTAAATTCCCATGATTATATTTGCATAGTAATGAGTCATTTCCTATGATATTTGGTGGTAAAACCCTTGTTTACTTATTTTTAAGTTTTTTTTATTTATTTGAAAATTAGAGTTACAGTGAAAAGGGAAGAGACACACTGAAAAATACTCATCTGCAGGTTCACGTCCTAAATGGCCACAATGGCCAGGGCTATGCCAAGCTGAAGCCAGGAACTAGGAGCTTCATCTGGGTCTACAACATGGGTGGCAGGGGCCCTGACACTTTGACCATCTTCCATCGCTCTTCCCAGGTCATTAGTGGGGAGCTGGATCTGAGGTGGAGCATCTGGACACAAACTGGCTCCCATATGGGATGCTGGCATTGTAGATGCCAGCTTAACCCACTAAGCCACAGTGCCTGCCCCATATTTTGTTGATTTCTAGATTTCATCTGTAGTGTTACAGAAACAACATTGAACCTAGGTAAGCTGCTTGAATTTTCTGGCTCATTAAGATCTTATTCAATTTAAGTAGACTCTGATATAATATCAGGTTGTAACACAGGAGGATTTAGTAGTTGTTTTCAAAACTATTTTCAAAGTAGACTTAAAATTATTAATATGTAAATGTTAGTGATTAAGCTCTGTGAAACTACTTTCTAACGTACACATGGAAGTATACAAATATTTTGTTCATGAATATTTTTGTAGTGCTTGTAAGGCTTTGAAAAAGACACGTTTTTGTGATACTTAAAAACTTTCCTTGCCTTTATCAGCATTTTTGTATACATTAACTGCAAGATAAAATGTTAAAAAACTACTTTGATTCAATGAGGACATGATCTGCAGATTTTGTTTCTCTGCTGGATACAGAAATGTACAATTACATTTGTTTGGGGTACCTCTTTGCAACCTTTTTAAAGGTTTGCTAATTGAGAATTTTTAAGCAAAATTTTTTTCACCTATTTTATTCTTTCTCCCAGTATCTTTCTCTTTGTTTCTTCCTCTTTATGTATTTAATAAAACCCAGAGAAAATGGAAAATATGATTTTGGAACATAAATATATAGTTTAATCTCTGGTGAATTATTTTATTTTTCAAGCAATTCATTAACAAAATGTATCTGTGAAAAGTTTTTTAAAAAAGGTTTATTTATGGCCAGCGCCGTGGCTCAACAGGCTAATCCTCCGCCTTGCGGCGCTGGCACACCGGGTTCTAGTCCCGGTTGGGGCGCCGGATTCTGTCCTGGTTGCCCCTCTTCCAGGCCAGCCCTCTGCTGTGGCCCAGGAGTGCAGTGGAGGATGGCCCAAGTGCTTGGGCCCTGCACCCCATGGGAGACCAGGAGAAGCACCTAGCACCTGGCTCCTGCCATCGGATGAGTGCGATGCAGCCATTGGAGGGTGAACCAATGGCAAAGGAAGACCTTTCTCTCTGTCTCTCTCTCTCACTGTCCACTCTGCCTATCAAAATAAATAAATAAATAAATAAAAAATTAAAAAAAATAAAAAAAGGTTTATTTATTAATTTGAAAATCAGAATTACACAGAGAAGGAGAGGCAGAGAGAGAGGGGTCTTCCATCCACTGGTTCACTCCCCAGTTGGCCGCAACAGCTGGAGCTGAGCTGATCCAAAGCCAGGAACCAGGAGCTTCTTCCAAGTCTCCAATGTGAGTGCAGGGGCCCAAGGACTTGGGCCATCTTCTGTTGCTTTCCCAGGCCATAGCAGAGAGCTAGATTGGAAGTAGAGCAGCCAGGACTTGGACTGGTGCCCGTAGGGGATGCCGGCACTGCATGCTGCAGCTTTACCCACTATGCCACAGCGCTGGTCCTTGTGGAAAGTTTTATAGCCTAATTGTTATACTCTAATCTTGTAAATGGAAGAATATTTTTTAAAGTTTTATTTATTTTACTTGAAAGTCACAGTTACACACAGAAGGAAAGGCAGAGAGAGAGAGAGAGAGAGCGAGAGGTCTTCCATCTGCTGGTTCACTCCCCAGATGGCCACAATGGCTAGAGCTGCGCCAATCCAAAGCCAGGAGTCAGGAGCCTCCTCCAGGTCTCCCATATGGGTGCAGGGACCCAAGGCCTTGGACCATCTTCTACTGCTTTTCCAGGCCATAGCAAAGAGCTGGATCCGAAGTGGAGCAGCTGGGTCTCGAACCAGTGCCCATATGGGATGCCAGCGCTGCAGGCAGCAGCTTTACCTACTATACCACCGCGCCGGTCCCCAAGAATGTTTTTCAAACAGAATATTTTTTGGTTGTTTGTTTCCTTATTTGTTTTTTAAAGATTTATTTATTTATTTGAAAGAGTTACAGAGAGTCAGAGAGAGAGAGAGGTCTTCCCTCCACTGTTCACTCCCCAAATGGCCACAACTGCCGGAGTTGGGCCTATCTAAAGCCAGGAGCTTCTTCCATGTCTCTGACTTGGGCATAGGGGCCCAAGGACTTGATCCGTCCTCCACTGCTTTACCAGACCACAGCAGAGAGCTGGAGCAAAAGTGGAGGAGCCGGGACCTGAACCGGTGTGCGTATGGAATGTGGGCACTGCAGGCGGTGGCCTCACCCACTGTACCACAGCACCAGCCCCTGTTTGTCAGTTGACCTGGGCTGGTCGCATGGTAGAGTGAGTTAACCCACGCATGAGATGCCGGCGGCCTGTATCAGAACACTGGGTGGCGTGCTGGGAGAGGAGCAGAAGGTAGTGCAAGTGTTTGGGCCGCTGTCTGCTACGTGGGAGACCCAGAGGGACTCCCGGCTCCTGGCTTTAGCTTGGCAGCCCTGGCCATTACAGCCTTTTGTGTAGTGAGCCAGAGGATGGAAGCTCTCTCTCTGTCTCTCAATCCCTCTTTAGTCTGTTTTACTCTGCCTTTCAAATAAAATTAATACATTTTTAGAGAAGTGGATTTCATTGTATTTGAAATAGACAGCAACAGAGAGAAAGATGGACAGAGAGAGCCATCTTCCATTCTCTGGCTCACTCAACTGTCCGTAAAAAACAGGCTGGACCAGGCCAACGCTAGGAGCTCAGGACTCAGTCCAGGTCTTCCACGTGGGTGGCAGGGCGCTAGTACTTGAGCCGTCAGCTGTGCTTCCCCGGGCGCACACTGGCAGGATCTGGGTTGGAAGCTGAGTAGCCAGGACTCCATCCAGGCACTCTGCTACGGGAGCAGTGACAGCTGCTGAGCCAACACCCACCCCTGTAATTTATTTCTCTATTCATCAACCTGCAGCGATAAGTGGATATTAAAGAAAAATCAGTAGACCACCTAAATGTCTTAAAATTTACGTCCTTCTGATAACAGTGAAAGACTTATATGATAAACACAGAAATTTTAAAATGAACAGCACACTCTTACTATAGTTTTTAGTTTAATTGTGAAATGCAAGGGAGTATCAGTTTTACTGTTGGAACCCAGTCTGTAAATTATTCGTATGTGTTAAATTTTTGAGCTTGTTCTATCAAGTCTTACTTCACAGACTTACAGATTGGATACACTTTTTTTTTTAAGGTTTATTTATTGGGCCCGGCGCTGTGGTGTAGTGGGCTAAGACTCTGCCTGTGGCACCTGCATCCCATTTGGGAACCAGTGCATGTTCTGGCTGCTCTTCTGATTCAGCTCTATGCTATGTCCTGGAAAAGCCGCAGATGATAGCCCAAGTGCTTGGGTTCCTGCATCCACGTGAAAGACCCAGAAGAAACTCCAGATTCCTGGCTTCAGATCAGCCCAGCTCTGGCCATTGCGGCCCATTTGGGAAGTGAGCCAATGATCTGAAGACCTTTCTCTGTGTCTCTTTCTCTGTAACTCTCTCTCTCAAATAAATAGTAATAATAATAAAACTTTTAAAAAAGATTTATTTATTTAATGAGAGTTACAGACAGAAGCTGCAGTTGGAGGCTTAGCTTACTACGCTACAGTGCTGGCCCATAAATATCCTTTTGTTTATTTAAATAAATCTAGAGGCTGGCACTGTGGTGTAGCAGGTAAAGCTGCCACCTGCGGTGCCAGCATTCCATATGGGTGCCAGTTCCAGTCCTGGCTGCTCCACTTCGGATCCAACTCTCTGCTATGTCCTGAGAAAGCAGTAGAAGATTCCCAGGTTCTTGGGGTCCTGTGTGGGAGACCTGGAAGAAGCTCCTGGCTCCTGGCTTCGGATTGGCACAGTTCCGGCTGTTGCGGCCATCTGTGGAGTGAACCAGTGGATGGAAGACCTGTGTCTCTCTCTTTCTCTCTCCTGCCTCTGCCTCTCTGTAACTCTGCCTTTCAAATAAATAAATCTTTAAAAAAATATATCTAGAGTACTGTATAAATCTATTACTGACCTAAAGTGATAAAATTTAAATTAAAAAATTCAAAACCTTTCTAAAGGGTGTTATTGTAATTGTTTGAAGATGCCCTGGAGTGGTACAGGGAGTAAGGAATTGATTGATTGCTACAAAATGATAGTTCCATGTAAAACCAAATTTCATTCTAACACATAGATAGAGTTACAAGTTTATAAATTATTTTAGCTTGTTCCCTTTGTTTCTTTAGGGAGATACTGCTAAGTGGCAAGAAAATGTTGTCCCTTTTATGTTTCACTAATCTATTGAAAATAAAGAGTTGACAAAATAAAAAACTGCTTTGTATCTGGAAATGGATGTCTCAGTATAGTTTTTTGGTGTCTCAGTAAATATTTGCTGAAAGCTATACTGGCTTGTTCATATGACAAATCGGTTTTGTTTTTTCAGATCGGTTTATTTATTTGAAAGGCAGAGCAACAGAGAGAGGGAGAGACACAAAGATCATCTGTATTCTGGTTCACTCTTCAAATGGCCACAGGTCAAGTCCCGGCCAGGCCAAAGCCAGGAGCTAGGGAGTCCGTCCTGGTCTCCCACATGGGTGTCAGGGGTAAATGTTTGGGCCAACTTCGACTGGCTTCCTAGTTACATTAGCGAGGAGCTGGATTGGAAGCTGAACAGCTAGGACTCAAAACTGGTGCTGTGGTATGGGATGCCAGTGTCTCATGTGGTGGCTTAACACGCTGTACCACAGTGTTGACTCTGTGCTTTAGAGCTGGCTGATTCCATAAGCACTCTGCCTAGTTCTGAGGCCGAGGATACTTTTCTTGCTGTCATAAATCTTCGTTGTCTGTACTTGCTGTCTGCCTGAGCCTCATTCACTTTATTGCGTGAGGTCGAAGAACCTGTCCTCCAGACCCACAAGAGTTCGAGTTATCCACCTGAGGTCCAGGCGGTTGAAAAATACTTGATAATGAAATGAATGAATCTGGACATGCATCACGTGTTTCCCTTAGCAAGCTCATTGCCCATTTAGTGACTGGCAGGACATAATTATGTAGGTCAGTTCTTAGCTGAAAGCCCACGTATTGCAGCTCATTAACGTATGCATGTGTAAATATGTGACAGTCTCAGCACTTTGATAGTGTCAACTTTTATTATTTGCCCATTTGTAGAATTTAGTCCTTTGTATATTAGTGTTCTTGTGCCAGGGCATTGCCTAATAAAGTGATTCTGTGTCTAATACTTTCCTTACATGAGTAAGAATCACTGCTCTACTGCTTTATCTTTGTGCCTTCAAAAGATGGTACATACTATTAACATAGGCTTCTTCACTTTATTCTTGGCTCTTTCCTCTTTGTCTTAAATGACTGTGATTAAAGGCTGTATATTCTTTTAATTAAGCAAATTGGCTTATGACAGGAAAAGTCAGGCTTTCTGTTCAATAATGACCCTATGAAAATTTTTCAAAGACCATTTTATTAATTTGGAAAATCTTTGTGATATAATGACAGCTACAGATGAGAGCTTTTCTGTTTTAAAGATTTATTATTTATTTGAGAGGCGGAGTTACAGACAGAGAGAGCGAGAAATAGAGAGAGAGGTTTGTCTATCCGCTGGTTCACTCCCCAAATCGCTGCAACAGCCAGAGCTGGGCTGATCCAAAGCCAGGAGCCAAGACCTTTTTCCAGGTCTCCCATATGGGTGCAGGGGCCCAAAGACTTGGGCCATCTTCTACTGCTTTCCCAGGTGCATTAGCAGGGAGCTGGGTGGGAAGTAGAGCAGTGGGGACTCAAGCTGGTGTCCATATGGGATGCTGGCACTGCAGGCTGGGACTTTAACCTGCTGTGCCACAGCGCCAGGCCCTCTTTCTTTCTTTCTTTTTTAATATTTTATTTGAAAGGCAGGGTTGCAGTGGGGAGAGAGATCTTCCATCCGCTGGCTGGTTCATTCTCCAAAAGACTGTAATGGGCCAGGCTGCCAGGATTTGCACAGTGATTGTTACCTCTGGATTACATTTTCTTCAGATAGGGGTGCTAGACAACTTGATCAAGTCTCTTGGCTCTGTTCTGTGAAATGCTGGTGTGTTCCCTGCTGGGGACCAAAACCACTGTTGTAAAGGCTCCTTGACAATCTGGTATTTCTATTTATCATTTCAATAATATTAATGTCAGTGGCACTTGCTTTTTTTAAAAAAATAAATTTTCACATTAATATCTTTTGAAAACGAGGAAAGCAGAATATTTCTACTTCAAATTTGGTTCTTTTTGGGAACTACATCAGGCTGTTAACGTAACCCACTGAGGGCCACGTGTTGGCCTAATTTGTGCTGTAGTACTGAGGTCAGGGCTTGTCAGTGAGCTGCTTCAGGCCCCACCCCTGGTGGCCTAGATTTCCATGCCTATGGAAAGAAGCATTTCCCTCTGTCATCATTACTCATTGAGACAGATTGATTATCCAGTAGTTCCTGAATCTGTTTCCTCTTCAGTGTTACATGGTGTCTTGTGGCTATGTCTGTTTATTAAAGCAGTTGTTTCGATTTTGTGCTGAAGTGTTATCTCTGCAGTTCCATAATTTTTATTAATATGTGCTATAGAACCAAATTTCATGTTTATCAATTTATAATTGTTTTCAAGCACATTCTAGAAATAAATTCTATTGTTTTGTCTACATGATTAAAGAGATAGCAGTGGTGTATCCCATTAAAATAATACTGCTAAAACTTGTATAATTTTACGTAAACTTTTAATCAACCCAGCATGTCTATTATTTGGGTTACTCATTGGCTTATTCGTGTATTTTGCTAATATAAATAGAAATATTTTTCTGTATAAATACAAATGCTGACCATATATCCAGTTACATACTTTGTTGTAGAATTCATCCAGAATCATACATTGTATTTAGTTGCGATGTCCCATAAGTGTCCTTTAATATGGACTGATTTTCAGCTTTTAAGAAGTTATTCACCTTGACATTTTCAGAGAATTCAGTTACTGTGGAATGTCCAGCAATCTGGGTTTGTCTGGTGGCTCTTCCTGAGTGTGTTTGGGTTATGCAACTCGGCAGGAGCTGTGTAGAAGTGGTGTTAGCGCCTCAGCCCACCGTGTTTCCTAGTGTTGTTTAGTGTTGTTTGCATCTTGTTGCTTTACTGTTTTGTGTTTGTTTCCTCTGATTGTTAGCAGTATTGAAAGGGGATACTTCTTATGAATTTATCTCTTTCGGCAGTTTGGGTAGTTTTTTTTTTTTAAGATTTTATTTATTTACTTGAAAGAGTTACACAGAGAAGGAGAGATAGAGAGAGAGATAGAGATAGAGAGAGAGAGAGAGAGAGAGAGAGAGAGAGATGTCTTCCATCCACTGGTTCACTCCCCAGATGGCCACAACGGCTGGAGCTGGGCCAATCCGAAGCCAGGAGCCAGGAGCTTCTTCCGGGTCTCCTATGCGGGTGCAGCAGCCCGAGGCTTGGGCCATCTACTGCTGTCCCAGGCCATAGCAGAGAGCTGGATCAGAAGTGGAGCAGCTGGGACTTGAACCGGCCCCTATATGGCATGCTGGCACTGCAGGCTGTGGCTTTACCTGCTACGCCAGAGCGCTGGCTCCTTGGGTAGGTTTTGTTTCAGATGCTGTGAACCTCTTCTATGAGGTGCACATACAGTCTGGGTTTATGTCTTTCTGATCAGCCCATGTCTTCCCCGTCCTAAAGCCTCCTTCCAAACTAGCATGTGGTACTCTTCAGATTGAAGGCCTTCCTTTTGCGTTTCTTGTCATACACGTTTGCTGGCAAAGAGCTTTCTCTGATTAAAAATGCCTTTGGCATCTTTTCTTTTCAGTACTTTAGAGACTCTGCCCGTATTCTGTAGCACTTGCTGTTCCTGCCCACGACTTCGGTGGTGGGGCTGACGCGGCCTTGGTGTTCCCAGTGAGCAGCCTCCATGCTGGAGCTGTGAGAGCCCCAGTCACCGTCATCTCAGTCACTGGTCATCGCAGCAGTAGAGACCTCTGTGCCTCCCTCTCTCCAGGATTTTGTTCTTTTTCCAGTTATCCTGTTGGCCCCAAACCCCATCCTCCAGCTCCTGAGCGTAAGACTGTGGCTTTGTAATTGCATTCCAGCTGCCCTGTGCCAGGTGCGCTGGAGTGTTCTCTCAGATGACATTTGAGAATCTAGTATTTGTCCCTACTGAGTGAGTGATTTTGAGTTCTCTGATACAGAGCTGGTCAAAGACCTCGTTCACTGGACAAGCCCCCAAAGCTAGTTGGAGGACTTGCTGTAGAACCTCCAACCCTGGGTCCACTCTCCTGATTCACAGAAAGTCGATCCCTGATGTCGGGTGGTGGAAGAAAGTAGGATCTCATTTGTGATGCACAGAGCCAGGAGCCTGGCAGCTCTCTTACT
This sequence comes from Sylvilagus floridanus, assembly GCA_949820135.1. Classification (NCBI taxonomy): domain Eukaryota; kingdom Metazoa; phylum Chordata; class Mammalia; order Lagomorpha; family Leporidae; genus Sylvilagus; species Sylvilagus floridanus. The sequence continues at coordinate 192,220,538 of OX463227.1, forward strand.
TCCCAGGCTCCCCCAGGATTTCAGGGTAAAGATTCTTACAGACTGAAGTTGGGGCACAGGGGGGTGTGTTCAGCCCATGTCCACATACTTGGTTGGCCAGGGACGCTCGGGGCCTTCCTCTGCTTGGTTAGCAGTGCTGGGCTCTTCAGGGAATTTTTATGATGACCAGGTAGGCTTCGACCCATCTGGGTGCTGGATGCCCTGGACCTGAAAGTCCCCTAAACAAACCCCTCTCGATGATGTGTCCATCATCTTGTGTTATCCATTGCGGAAGATGGTGACCTCCTGTGTCCAGTCACTGGGATTATGTAAGGACAGCTGTACCACTGCCTCAGTTCGGCCGGTTAGCTTCAGTGCTCTCAGAAGGCAGGGCAAGGACACAGGAGGCCAGGAGCCTGGGCCTGACGGTATTTAGCATCTGTGTTCACGGCTCTGTTCAGAAGCTCAGTTCCAGCCTTTCTAGTCCTCCCTAAACTTCCCATCGGAAGAACTTTTACTAAAACAGTTTTATTCATATGCCATAAAATTCACTCATTTGGAGTTGAGTAGTGAAGCAGATTTCTGTCTATTCATATCATTGTGCAGCCGTCAGCAGAGTGTTAGCGCTTTGCCTGCCAGTCACTGCCCTCTGCCTGCGTTCCACATGCCGGCCTATTCCAGGCATCCGTGTGTAGGTGAAGGTGCACGCTGTGTGATCCTTTATGGCTGGCTTCTCACTGAGCGGAGTATTTTCAAGGTTTCACTATTTTGTAGCATATGTCAGTACTTCACAACTTTTAAAATTCCAAATAGTACCCCAATGACTGGATGTACCATTTAATTTTTTTTTAAAGATTTATTTATTTGAAAGAGTTACCCAGATAGAGGAGAGGCAGAGAGAGAAAGAGAGAGGGAGGGAAGAAGGGAGGGAGAGAGAGAGAGAGAGAGAGAAGTCTTCCACCTGCTGGTTTACTCCCCAATTGGCCGCAGTGGCCGGAGCTGTGCGGATCAGGAGCAGGAGCCTCCTCCGGGTCTTCCCATGTGGGTACAGAGGCCCAAGGACTTGGGCCATCTTCTACTGCTTTCCCAGGCCACAGCAGAGAGCTGGATTGGAAGTGGAGCAGCCGGGTCTCGAACCATTACCAATATGGGATGCCGGAACTTCAGGCGGCAGTTTTACTCACTTTGCCACAGTGCTGGCACCAATATACCATTTTATTTACCCATTTCTTAGTTGGGGAACATGGAGTTGATTATACTCCTTAGCTGTTATTCATACTTCTTTGAGCCCTCATGTACAAGCTTTTGCATGGACGTATGTTTTCATTCCTCTTGGGTATATACAAGATTACTTCAAAAAGTTCATAGAAAATAGAATGGAAAATGTCTGTGTTTGATATGTAGCACAGTGAACGTTAGAATTGTGTAGGAGGGGTTAGAGAGTTTGTTACAGGGACTGGCTTGGGCTGGACTTGAAGTACTGGTAAGGATTTCGTCACCTTAGTAGAAAGAGGGTAAATGAAGTCATGAATAAAAGCACAAGCACTTGGCAGGCTCCTAAGAGGTGCGTGGGCTCATGTGGTGAGTGTCAGGTGAGTGAACGTGCTGGCCAAAGATGCAGTGGTCGTGGGCAGTCTCACTGGGACAGGCTGTGAATGCAGTGTTCTGGAGAGCTGAGGGCACTGGTGGCCTTGGAGCAGTGGCTGTCAGACCACTCTCTTTGAAGGCAGGGGTGACGCTGATTAGATGTTGCATTTTGGAGAGCTAGCTGGTGTGGACTGGGGGTGCTTGCCATGGAGAGTGAACGGGGCAGAGAAACCAGTGAGAAGTCTGCTGCGGCATCCAGGGTGGAGAGACGAAGGTCTCTGCTGGGAAGGCGGCAATGTGAAGGTCCTTCAGAAAGTTCATGGAAAATGGTATTAAAGATAAGTTTATTTCGGTACAGATGTTTTTTGGAAATCAATGCTTAGTGTTTCACAATACACATCTTTCACGGAATTTGTGAAGACCTCTTGTAGAACTGAGGAAGAGTCGAGTCTGATTCAGCACACACCATGGGAAAGAGCAGAGCTTGCAGCGGCATTCGGGCATCTTGCCACATTTCTTGACGAGTGATGCTGTCTCTGCGGGCCTTCTCTTTAAGTGATCGTGCGGCTGTTTAGTTTGTCTTGCATGCGTTTCTCAGGATCGAAGATTAAGTCACTGGTGATGAAGCCGATTCCCACACCTTTCTCCAGAGGCAGTCAGGTCGCCACCACTTTGCCCGAAACCCCACACATGGTCTTTCGGGCACGGCCAGCCCTGATACTGAATCATCTTGTTGGCCTCAACTCAGGTATGGTCTGAGAGGCCTGTTAACAATGAGTGTGCTCTGATTACTTGTAGGGGAAATTCTGAGGACTTAAGTCCCCCCCAAGAAACCTTGCTCAATGGTGGGAGGGGTTTGAAGGGGGGATTGTAGGGGAGAGGTTCGCTGAGAAATGAGTAGTTAGGCAATTTTTTATAATTATGCAAACATCACAGAGTGTACTTATTCACACTAAGGTGGCTGTGATGTCACTGGATCCATTGTGTGCAGTCCGCATGCAGTCTATCCTCTTCTTTACTGGAGTCCATGGCTGAACTTTATTGTACAATATGCCCCAAGATCATTTAGCTTTCTCTTCTGGTACCCACTTCTAGCATTGTCAGATTCTTCATTTAATCTGATATTTCTTTTTTTTTTTTTTAAAGATTTTGTTATTTTATTTGAGAGATAAGAGTTACAGACATTGAGTGGGAGAAACAGAGAGAAAGGTCTTCCATCTGAGGGTTTACTCCCTAAATGGTTGCAACGGCTGGAGCTATGGCCGGAGCTGGGCTCATCTGAAGCCAGAAGCCAGGAGCTTCTTCTGGGTCTCCCACATGGGTCCAGGGGTCCAATCACTTGAGCCATCTTCCACTGCTTTCCCAGGCCATAGCAGAGAGCTGGATCGGAAGAGGAGCAGCTGGGGCTAGAACCAGCAGCCATATGGGATGCTGATGCCACAGGTGGAGGATTAACCTGCGCCACAGCGCCAGCGCCCTGATATTTCTTGATGGTCAATTGTAGATGCTAGCTGTCACTCTTCCATTATGGCAGATTAAAAACTGATAACTTCAGTTTCCTCTTACTCCTGTTCTCTGCCTCTGAAACATGTGTCTGCCTATTTCAGCCCTGTTAGAACTTTGGTTAAACCACTGGCTGGTTCCTGACCTACTAGGATCATATAAATCTTGTTTCTTTTGACTGACTTGGATGTTTCCAAAGCTCTTATTATTGAGCTGATTCCTTTTCAAGGTAGCCTATTCTTTTCCCTCTCTCTTGATACCAAATTGGCATAGAACTTCACAGCACCATAGGATCCTTTGTTTGTTTTTGCTGCCTGTGGTTTATGATGGCTGGCTGACAAAGTTCTGTGAACCAGTGTCTCAACAGCAGGAGCAGGTGTTCTGATGCTGCCGGCTGGAGGTCAGAGGTGAGGCTGTCGCAGGACTGCTTTTCTCTGAGGGCTATGGAGGAGGATCCCCCAGGCCCGTCTCCGTGGCTGGAGTGGCTGTCGTCTCCCTGTGTCTTTGCAGGGGCTTGCCTGTGTTCATGTTTGTGTCTAGATTCCTTTTGCAAGGACCCAGGCTATTGGTTTAGGTCCAGCCGTGTTCTACCTGGATTGCCTCTTTAAAGGCCGGGGCCAGGACGTGAAATGTGGCGAGGCAGGGGCAGTGTGATTTGGGGTATCTACACCTGCACTGTCTGTCTGCTGCCTGTCTTCCATGTATATTTTTTCACTACCTGTCATCCTTAAGGCTTCTGTGTTTCCAAGTGAGCCATTCACAACCGGTTTGACTTGCTCTGTGAGCGGGCAGGTTTGCCTGTGTCTGTTCTGTCAGATAGTTTGTCCCCATTTTGGGGAAGGATGTGTGCATGCCAGAATCTTTGGATCATTTTTTCCTAGGGTTCTTTGCCTGCCCTAGAGATGAATTTTCTGGATTTCTGGACAGGGTGGAGTTGGCTGGGGAGACCTCACTTGCCTGGTGGCTATGCTAGGAGCACAGGAGCGGAGAGAGGGGCCTGAGGAATCCCATAGTTTGCTGGACGGCTTCACACTGACTCCTGCCTCCAGTCTGCCTCCAGTGTCCAGCCTGGGTCCCTGAGTCCTGGTTTCTTCGGACTGAACTTCTGATTCTTCTGCCTGCCTGTGCAGGTTGAGGCGGGGTCAGGGCATCCCACTTTCAGGCCATCGAGGTGCATAACCACCAAGTTCTCATGGCTTCTGCTCTGACCTCACTCACCCTCCCTTGCCTTCTAGGCAGCTGAACCCTGAACTTGAGGAACTCTGCAGAGTGTATTACTGAGCTCTCGTTACTTATTGCTGCCTACGGTGTGCTCGGTGCTGTAGCCCTCAAGGACTCTCCTAGGTAGTTTTCCGTTACCTTATGGGATGAGTTCAGTTGTTAGCTCTGTTTTACATAGTAGAAGACACAGGTTTAGAACAGAGCCAGCTCACTAGGCTAATCCTCCACCTTGCGGCGCCGGCACTCCGGGTTCAAGTCCCGGTTGGGGCGCCGGATTCTGTCCCGGTTGCTCCTCTTCCAGGCCAGCTCTCTGCTGTGGTCCGGGAGTGCAGTGGAGGATGGCCCAAGTGCTGGGGTCCTGCACCCCATGGGAGACCAGGATGAGCACCTGGCTCCTGCCTTCGGATCAGTGTGGTGCGCCGGCTGCAGTGCGCCGGCCGTGGGGGCCATTGGAGGGTGAACCAATGGCCCAATGGCAAAAGGAAGACCTTTCTCTCTGTGTCTCTCTCTCTCACTGTCCACTCTGCCTGTCAAAAAAAAAAAAAAAAAAAAAAAAAAAAAGAACAGAATTAGTCGACTGGAGCACCAGTATTCAAACACAGGTCTCTGAATGTTGGGAGAGCTCGCACTGTACACTTGGGATTCAGCAGATGTAGGCATGGAGCTCAATGATGACTGGTTCTGGCTGCCATGGTTGAAAATTCTTAGAAGGCTGTTAGGCTGATGTGTTTCCTGTAGTTCTTTCTAACTAGAGTGTCCTTAGTAACTTGTGGTCTGGGTATTGATTGATATTTGACTGCCAAAAAGCCTTCAGAAGTTTGTGTTTAAGAGCCTTTACATTTTGGCACAGAATGTCTACATTTTCATATTTTTAGTTAATGCTTATCTCAATTGGCATTAATGTTTTCTTTCTCATTTAACAGGTACTGTAACTAGATCACCAGTTTGATCCAGAAGGTACAATGTCTCGTGTGCGACAACCTCCCCTCGTGACAGGCATCTCTCCCAATGAAGGAATACCATGGACAAAGGTCACAATCAGAGGAGAGAACCTGGGCACTGGTCCCACGGACCTGATAGGTAAGGGGTTAGAGTGGTCAAGGTGGTAGGACTTATCTGCATGAAGGTGAAAGGGGGACTCAGTTTTCTGTGCCGGTCACTGCGTCCTGTCTGTGTCGTCCCTCTGTGAGCCCCCCAGTGTCTGCACCGGAGATTTGCCTTCCTCTCCCACTGTCCACACCTCCTGCTTCCCCCTCCCTGACACAGCCGCTGAGTCAGGTGCTCCGTGCACGATTTGGGTCTTGTCTTCTTCCTGCTCTTCAGAGCAGGGCTGCAGCCATCTTCAGGTAGCGAGAGGACCGCTCGGCCCTGTCCTGCCAGCTCCCGGTCCTGCCTTCCCCCGAATACTTGTTTAGAGCAAGCCGAGGCATAGTTTTCGGGATGAGTTTGTTTTTTTCATCTTTTCTGGCAGAGTGGAAGTTCAGAGGCATGAATGATAGGACATCATGCAGGTGGTTGGCGCGGCATAAGTGTTTTTAGACATTGGCCAACATGCTGTGTTTCCCCCCTTCCATGACATGGATTGCTGCTGGCTTACTTCTTATTTATTTATTTGAAAGGCAGAGTGACACAGACAGACAGACAGACACGCAGGTCCTGTATCTGCTGGTTTATTCCCCAGTTGTCTGCAACAACTGGGGCTGGGCCAGGTCAAAACCAGGAGCCGGAAACTGAGTCCAGGTACTGCAGGTGGATGTCAGGGACCCACGTCGTTCTTCAGACGTAACCTGTTGCCTCCCTCGGGGTGTGTAGGAGAAAGCTGGCAGCAGAGCAGAGGTGGGACTCAAACCCAGGCACTCCGACGGGGAACGTGGGCATCGTAACTGCTGCGCCAAATGTTTGCCCTGTCCTGGTTTTTGGCATAGCTCGGTGCAGATGTTTCTTTACCCAAGTGGAAAAAATCTCCAGAATGCATGGAAATATATAGATGAAAATTGTGTCCAAAATTTTAACTGGCAGTCACTGAATGCCAAAACATGACAGTTACTAGTCTGTGTGAATTTTAATCTTGCTTTAGCTTCAGGCATTGCTATTCTTATGTGACTAAGTGTGTATTACTTTTGTAAACCTTGCTGGTTCAGCTTTCAACCTGCCTCATATATTGCCAAGAAACCATTTTTTAAAAAAGCAAACTTAGCCTGCTAAATAATTTAAGTGTTTTTAACTCAGATGATATCTACACTAGCCAAGTAAAACACTATAAAAAGTACTTTACTTGGAACTCTACAAGTTACTTTGTAAAAAAATGATGCTATAATGTTTCATGAAGCAGATTTCTTAGCTTTTAGTAACTTAGCAAGAATGTGTGTAAGAAGTGAAGAAAGAGGTATTATAATAATCTTATTTTCTTTTCATAATGTTCAAAAATGATCTGTTAGAATCTGTTTCAATTATGTGTTGATTTTTAATTTTTGGAGTAAAAATACAGGTCCAATTTTAAATCAGAGAAACCTTGAAAATAGGTAGTACTGGACGGATGACCTGCTTGGCCTGTGCGGAGTTTTGTGCTCACTCTGTGGGTATCATTCGTGTGTACTTGTGTGAACATGTCCTGAAGGCTTTGCGTGTTTGAAATCTGTTCCTATTTTCAGTTTTAGTCATATGATAATTCCCTAGCAGAGAACTTATATTGGAAGGGAGATTTTTTTATATGAAGCTACTATTCGTATTTTTACATTATGCCTTGATGTTTATTGCTGAGTTATTCTCCTTTCAGAAGTGAGGTAATATTTAAAATCATAAGAACTCTTTGATTTTATAAAATTAAAAATATTAAATTGTGTATTGATCTGTAGTGATATAAAAATATCTACTATCTTGAATTAAGCAGGTTATAAATTAAAGCATTTCTCATTATTTTTTTTTAAGTTTTTTTTTTGTTTGTTTATTTGAAAGAGTTAGAGAGAGAGAGAGATCTTCCATCCTCTGTTCACTGCCCAAATGGCCACAAAGGCTGGGACTGGGCCAGGCTGAAGCCAGGAGCCGGGAGCTTATTCTGGGTCTCCCATGTAGGTGCAGGGCCCAAACACTTGGACGAACATCCTCCACTGCTTTCCCAGGCTCATCAGCAGGGAGCTGGGTTGGAATAGAAGCAGCCGGGTCTCGAACCTGCGCCCATATAGGATGCCATTGTCACAGGCAGAAACTTAACCTGCTATGACACGATGCTGGCCCCTGTCATTCATTTTAAAAATACATAGGCTGGTCTGGTGCCACGGCTCACTAGGCTAATCCTCCGCCTTGCGGTGCCGGCACACCGGGTTCTAGTCCCGGTTGGGGCGCCGGATTCTGTCCCGGTTGCCCCTCTTCCAAGCCAGCTCTCTGCTGTGGCCAGGAAGGCAGTGGAGGATGGCCCAAGTGCTTGGGCCCTGCACCCCATGGGAGACCAGGATGAGCACCTGGCTCCTGCCTTCGGATCAGCGTGGTACGCCGGCCGCAGCGTGCCAGCCGTGGTGGCCATTGGAGGGTGAACCAACGGCAAAGGAAGACCTTTCTCTCTGTGTCTCTCTCTCTCTCACTGTCCACTCTGCCTGTCAAAAAAAAAAAATACATAGGCTGATGTATGCATGCATGAAATTACTTGAGCAAGTATGGGTTGTAGAAGTACTTATCTTGGGGGACTTAAATTTTTGATAACAGAAATTATGAGGAAGGATTTCAAAGACATTCCCATTTCAAAAAATTTTTTGAATTATTAATGTATTTAAAAATATGTCATTACATAGTAAAAATATGAACAGTAAGCTTAGTCCTAGAGGCACACTTAAATGCTAATATTAAAAAAAGCAAAGTTGCATAAATGAATGAGTAATAGATGTTTTAGGGGAACACCTAACATTGGTGATTTTAAGCACTGTGGTGTTTCACCTACCAGGGTGCCTGTGCCCATCCTGAAGTCGCTGGGTTCTAGTCCTAGCTCTGCTCCCAGTTGCACACTTTGGGAGGCGGAAGTGATGACTTGTAGTTGGGTTCCTGACACCCACGTGACAGGCCTGGGCTGAGGATCTGGCTCAGGCCTGGAGACTGTGAGCACTTGGGGAGTGAACACGTGGTAGGAACACTCTCTCTCTGCCTGTGTCTGTCGTCTGTCTGTCCTTCTCTTTCAGATACACAAATGAAGTAGTTGTTTTTATTCCTTTATGATTAGCATAACGTTTTTCACTAAACAAAATGTTGCTTGAATCCCTCTCTCCATTTTTAAAACCAAATTTGGCATTGGTTGAGGTATTCCTGGTATCTGGAAGGAAAAAAAAAATTCTTGCAATTGCCAAACTTGACTGCTAGGCAGTTTACAAAGTTAAATAATTAGAAAAGAAAGTGTGAAGTGTCTGGGTCTGTGCCACACACATTCTGCTTCATTTTTTTCCAGAAATATTTATTCCACTGATCTCTCATTTGCAGAAATGGAAGAATGCTAGCAGGCCAGCGTGGTGGTCGATGAGCTGGTGTTCATTTCCCCTGGGAGCCTGCCTTGCTCACAGACGTGTCTTAGCACTTCTCTACTTGGTTATTGCTTGCAGTTTCATTCACATGGTCCTGGAGAGGGTAGTGTCATGGGTGGGACCTGCTGTGAGTGCCAGTTTACTGGAAGAGCAGCACGTAGCGCCGTGAAGTCTCACTAGGAAAATACCAGGGCAGCATGGGTTTCCATTGGCGGATTCGATGGGCAGATAGGAGAAATGAGCTAGCAGCTGAGGAGTGCCTGAGGACCTTTTACTGAATCCATACTTCAGATGTCTTCTGAAATCCCATGTGTGTTGAACACTGGGAAAAGGATGTGCAGGATATCTTCAGGAGGATGCAGGAATACAGGATGTTGTTAGGGGACAGTGTGTGTGTGTGTGTGTGTGTGTGAGAGTGTGTACATATATTATACCATTTATTAACACTCTTTATATATATTTTCAGGAATATATATTTTTTCAGGAAGATGGATGAATACAGAATGTTAGGAAACGGTATATACACACATACATACATACATGCATATATATGTATGTATATACACACATATACACATACATGCATATATACATGCATGTATGTGTATATATACATGCATATATATGTATATATGTGTGTGTGTATATGTACACACACCATTTACTAACACTCTTTAAACTTCTTTTTCAATAACTTATTTTAATCATAGAAGCGTCCCTTCTAAAACTGCGGAGATAATATGTGATCCTCATTGATTAAACAATCTGGAATGCCCTGACATGGGGACCAAAGTCAGGTATTTTCCAATTCTACGCATGTTTGCCAAAACGTATAGCCTGAAAGGAGTCTTTACTATCAGAGAAAAAACAAATTAGGAAAAAGATTAATAGAGCAACAGTGCATTTGCAAATCCTGTGGAGTACCTTAGTAAGGAGAGTGACCACTGAAGGAGAAACTCTGCTCTCTGTATTTGCAAATCCTGTGGAGTAGCTTCAGTAAGGAGAGTGACCACTGAAGGAGAAACTCTGCTCTCTGTATTTGCAAATCCTGTGGAGTAGCTTCAGTAAGGAGAGTGACCACTGAAGGAGAAACTCTGCTCTCTGTATTTGCAAATCCTGTGGAGTACCTTCAGTAAGAAGAGTGACCACTGAAGGAGAGACTCTGCTCTCTGTATTTGCAAATCCTGTGGAGTACCTTCAGTAAGAAGAGTGACCACTGAAGGAGAGACTCTGCTCTCTGTATTTGCAAATCCTGTGGAGTACCTTCAGTAAGGAGAGTGACCACTGAAGGAGAGACTCTGCTCTCTGTATTTGCAAATCCTGTGGAGTAGCTTCAGTAAGGAGAGTGACCACTGAAGGAGAAACTCTGCTCTCTGTATTTGCAAATCCTGTGGAGTACCTTCAGTAAGGAGAGTGACCACTGAAGGAGAAACTCTGCTCCCTGTATTTGCAAATCCTGTGGAGTACCTTCAGTAAGGAGAGTGACCACTGAAGGAGAAACTCTGCTCTCTGTATTTGCAAATCCTGTGGAGTACCTTCAGTAAGGAGAGTGACCACTGAAGGAGAGACTGTGCTCTCTGTATTTGCAAATGCTGTGGAGTACCTTCAGTAAGGAGAGTGACCACTGAAGGAGAGACTCTGCTCTCTGTATTTGCAAATCCTGTGGAGTAGCTTCAGTAAGGAGAGTGACCACTGAAGGAGAAACTCTGCTCTCTGTATTTGCAAATCCTGTGGAGTACCTTCAGTAAGGAGAATGACCACTGAAGGAGAAACTCTGCTCCCTGTATTTGCAAATCCTGTGGAGTACCTTTGTAAGGAGAGTGACCACTGAAGGAGAAACTCTGCTCTCTGTCGTGCTAGACGCGCTGCGGGCTGTGTCCTTGTTCTCAGCTTTGTTGTGTTTTCAGGCCTGACGATCTGTGGACACAACTGCCTCCTGACGGCCGAGTGGATGTCTGCGAGTAAAATAGTGTGTCGTGTGGGACAAGCCAAGAATGACAAAGGGGACATTATTGTGACAACTAAATCGGGTGGCAAAGGAACCTCAACAGTGTCTTTCAAGCTGCTGAAACCTGAAAAAATAGGTAAAACCTTCTGTGGCTTTCTTAGAAGAAACTACACATGAGCTTGTCTCGTAACAGGTAGAATAGTAGAACTCTCAGGTCTCGTTAACGTCGTGTGTTTGTTGGGATAGGTGTAGGATGTGGTTAACATCGGCGTTACTTTTTCAAAGGCGGTTCGCCCAGCTAACAGTCAGTGAAATATAAGGATGTCAATCATGAGTTTTTGGCAAAGTGTGTTCTTTAACGTTTCAGAGTACCCATTTTTTTTTTTTTTTTGCTCTTTATCCTGACTGTAACAACAGCACATTTAAACTGTCACCCAGTGAAGACTGGCAGAGAAACAGGCTTCTGATCTGGCCACGTGAGCAGGGGTGTCATCTCAGTGCCATTCCCTGTGCTTCATTTTCTCTGTCCTTTGAGGCCCAGATGCAGAGTTGCCTGGCCCAGGTCTGCCTGTGCCCCCAGCCTGCACTTCCCTCGTACCCCATCGTACTTCCTGTGTCCTTATCTCTTACCACCTGCACTGGAAGAGATTATGAGCTTGCTCTGTGGAGCTGGACTCTGAACTCTAACCAGTGCTTCTACCACAACCAGCCTTCTAATCCAGGCCTCGTTTCTTGGTGGGTAACAGTGCAGAATCACATCTCCTGCCTGCTAGCGTCAGATGGGTCAGAACCTAGCGTACGGGGCTTAGTACGGCAGGTTGGTAGTTTTATTGTTTAATCGTTGGTCTCCTGTGCCTTCTGTGCATGGCTGTTTTCTGGAATAGGAGTGATGTCGGAGTGGTCCCTGTGCTGCTACAGTTTCAGTAGCTGGTAATTTCTGCACAATGAGGGGATATCGTAGGTGTAATTGAGCTCAGCCGGTCTTCCCTTCACACGGGAGAGTAAACAGTAAGTCACTCTGTCACCGTCTTTGTTTCTGTCTTAGATTGCAGGGCGTTTCTGCAACATTATCCTCCACAGATTCCTGCAGCTTTTTTTTTTTTTTTTTTTTTTTTGAAAGGCAGAGTGACAGAGAGACTGGAGAGACGGAGAGGGAGAGTTCTTCCATTCTCTGGCTCACTCTAAGTGGCTGCAAAGGCCCGGTCAGGGCCAGTCCTAAGCCTGAGCCTGGAGTTGCATCTGTGTCTCCCACGTGGGTGGCAGGGGCTCAAGCACCTGGCTCATCTGCTGCTGCTTTCCCAGGCACTTTGCAGGCTTTGTGAATGTTGGCTTAATCCTCTGGGACCCCAGAACTTTTTTTAAAATGAAAGCTTAAGGAATTTAACGGAAAACTCAAAGTGTATTATAAACACATGCATTTAAATAGACATTTATACATCGATTCTGGTTTTTCCCCTCTTGTTTAGCATCTTAAGAAACTGAAGTGTGAAATTAAAGCAGCAGTTTTTTTTGTTATTTTTTTTTCAGTTTTCTAGAGGACTGTAAAACAATTTTGGTACAATTAAACATCATCTTGTAGCATGATAAAAATTTATGTGAAAGTGAGAATTTTACTGTGAAATATGCAGCCAGAACCTAGCGTCTAGCAGGTTCCCTGAGGGTGGACCGTGGGTGCTGGGGGTCAGGTGGGCTGCAGGTTGCCTGGTACTCAGAGAGCCGTCTTCCAGGACGCCTGGCTGCCTGCCTGCTCTGGTGTCACGCGGGGTCCTGGGGGCAGCTGTGTCCAGCTGTGGAGGACGGCGGTCACACAGGCAAGGTGCTGCCTGCAGAGGCTGTGTCTGGTGGACCTGGTCTATGCCCAGTCCGCTTTCCCAGACGGCCCCTCAGTTCCACCACTCCTGCATTTGTTGGATGTTTTGTGGATTTACCTCAATGACTCAGCATAATATAGAAACAACATCTGTTTTTATCATATAGCATAATCGTACATCGACGATAGTTAAAAAAAATGAGAAATAGCAATGAATATATTATTTATCACAACTTCATGAAAATATGTCAGTGTTTATAGAGAAGAAAATGAAAGGCATTTCTTGAGAGTTTCCAGTAACATTTAAAAAAGATTTGGCATTCATCTGTAGGTAGCTTATGGAAGCTAGGAAAAGAAACTTAAAAGAGTGAATACAAAATCGTTTACATGTGATGATTATCCAGCAGTATCACAGACAAGCTTTTCATTGAACTAATGCTTAATTGGAAAGTTTTGTGCCTGGATATTTCCTAGCCTTTGCCAAAAGCTTATGAGGTTTTAGAACATTCTCTTGAATAAAAAAAATATAGGTCATATACTGCATTTTATATACTAACTTTGCAATTTTTTTTTTACCAATTTAGTCAGCGATATTTACCAATTGTATAATTACAATGATTGTAATATGTATTATCTATAAAAAGAAGCTTTGTTTTAGCAGAACTTTTTCTCAGCCGCTTAGTTTGTCTTTTGTTTTGAATTACAGTGAAACCATAAGCCTAGAATGTTATTTTTGTCTTATTTTATAGACACTTAGTGTTTTTAAATTAAATCACCAGGCACTTAAATGAAAAGCCTGAATGCTTGTACCTTCAGCTCCCTTCAGAATAGTCTGGATTTTGTGTGTGACACGGCTTGGAGGAGGCCGGAGCCTTTTGCTGAGGATGTATCTCGTCTTCTGTAGGCATCTTGGATCAGTCTGCTGTGTGGGTGGATGAAATGAATTACTACGACATGCGCACTGACAGGAATAAAGGCATTCCTCCCTTATCCCTCCGTCCTGCTAATCCACTTGGCATTGACATTGAAAAGTGAGTACCCTTTCTGTATGTTCCAGTTGCGGAAAGTTCTCTGCACTCCCTGTCCAGGCAGTTACTGCAGATGTGTCCCGGGAGCACAGCTGAAGACAGCACAGTATCCGAGACAGGAGCCCTCAGCCTTCTGCCCGTGAATGTCCACAGCTTCTTTACCTCTTTAGGGTTTTGAGTTTGAATTTTCTGAGTAAGAAGTTCTTGAAGTTTTATTAACTAATACTTTTAGTGATGTGAGCACTGATATGTTGTCTGGAGTTGGCAGGCTTCACTATTTAGACCGTACCTGAAGTCAGAGTAAAATTCAGTCTATCCGTTTGCTTGATTTTTCTAGAAATATTTTAGAATAATTAGGTTCAGCCTGATCTTTGATCTTGTTTATAATCTGCCTATAATACTTACAAAAATCTAGACTTATTTTGATTATGAGATTTTTGCCAGGTAAATGATATGTGTTAGATATTTTATAACTGAATTTTTTCTTAATCCCTAGTATATTGCTTTAGTTACTGTTTTTAAAAAAGATGTATTTATTTTAAAGGCGGAGTTACAGAGGGGCAGAGGCAGAAACAGAGGGGGAGGGGGAATCTTCCATCTGCTGGTTCATGCCACAGGTAGCCACAAGGGCCAGAGCTGGGTGGATCTGAAGCCAGGAGCCAGGACTTCTGGGTCTCCCACGTGGGAATAGGGGCCCAAGGACTTGGGCCATCTTCCACTGGTTCCCCAGGCCATAGCAGAGAGCTGGATGGGAAGTGGAGTAGCCAGAGCTGGAACCAGCACCCATATAGGATGCCAGCACTGCAGGCTGTGGCTTTCTCTACTTAGCCACAGTGCTGGCCCCATGCTTTAGTTCCTTACAACTCATCTGCTATACTAACTACCAATTCAGGGTTGCATCTTAAACATGTATCAGAGGGGACCAGTTAGTTCTTGTAATACCTCAATAATTAGAGCTTTCTTTTAGGTTTTCCTAGTGAAGAAGAAAATTCTCCACTAGTAGTTCTATATTCAACCTCCCCACCTTGTAATTCAAATAGCAGGCTTCAGCCCCTGGCTGAGAGGGAGGCAGCCTGTTTGTCTTGGGAAGGGATCCTGTGTTGAGAAATTCCTGGGGCTTAGCAGCTTTTGTGAGCTCAGACTGCCCCAGGTGGTATCTCTGGAGCTGGAGCCCTGCTGGAGCTGCTGCGAGGATTTCGGTCAAGCTCTGGGAAGTCTGGGGAAGAGCGGTGGCGGCTAGGAATCTGTGAGAGCGGTTCGGCGCCTGCCACTTGGCGGCTGATGGAAGCCCTTTAGGGCCTGCTCAAGGCAGCGTAGAGGGGGCCCGGCCACCTGTTCTGCCTTAGCCCACAGGCCAGAGGAGCTTGGGGACTTGTTCACATGCTGCGGCAGCCTCAGACAGAACCAGCAGAGTGAGGGTTCCGTCTGCGGCTTGCTCTCGAGAAATTGATCTCCTCAAACACTTTGATATTTTGGCGGACTCCTGTATGACCCCTGCCTGTGTGTTCTCTCCCCCCCCTCCTAGTCCTAGCTGTTGCCATCTTGCTGCAGCCCACAGGGGCCTTGGCCTGACTGTCCCTGACTGCACTGTGACCGGGTCTCGGGATACTCCTATGATGGGGACAGGAACAGCAGCAGGGCTCTCTTAAACTGTCCTCCTGCTTTGAGAGGCGGCGAGTTGGGGCTGGAGCCAGACACCCCTGTGTGAGGCCAGGTCCCACAGCTTCCAGCAGGGAGGATGAGGAGCTCACGCCCCTCCCTGTGCCTTGGTGTCCTCCAGCGCAGAACGGAGGACCTGTTGCGCAGGGCTCTTGGGAGGACTCAGTGAGTGAACACAGCAAGTGCCCAGTAAATCTCAGTGATTACCGTGATCCTTTGCTCTTTGTGGATGTACACCACTCATTGTGTATCACTGACACTTGGGGAAAGAATCTCTTTTTGGTGGTATAAAATTTCAGAGTAGTAATGTTACCGGAGAATGGTAGGGTTCTTGTCTTCGTCCAAGAAAGAATTCAGGCATGAGACAGAGCAGTGGAAAGTAAAGTAACAAAGTTTATTAGGGAAGGGACATCCACAAGAATGGATGGACACCTCTCCAGACAGGACCTGAGAGTGTGCAGTCTCTCGGACTGGGTGGGAGGAGCGAGGTTACATGGTTGAGTGGAGAGATTATACCTGGGCAGGCAGGCAGGTGGCTCAGCAGAGAGGCAGAGGGCTGAGCGCACAGTCCAGTTGAGGCCAGGGGTTTTTAAGGAGATGGGTCTCTGTCTTCACACATCTGCTCCTGAAACAAAGGATTTTATGGCTGTAAATATTAAGAAGCTCCTATCTGAGTTTTCCCTTGAAGGTATCAGACAGGAGGAAGTCTAGCTGGCACCATCCTGGGTTCAGAGGAAGGGTGAGCAGGACCCCCTGAAGAATTGGGATCCAGAGCAGGGTGTTTGAAATGCAGATACTGGGCTGCATCTGGGAGATTGTGGAAGATTGCCAGGCAGAAGGGGTGGGGACCCCACCTGGCAGGTTATCAGGTAGAAGGATGCGAAGGCCAGGCTGCCTCTGAAACACTGTCAGCATGACTCTGAGATGCAGATGCATATGCTGGACATAGATGTCTTCTCTTTAGGCCTTTATGTCACACACACATAAGCTCATATCTGACTTCCTACCTAACAATAAATGGCACTAAAATCTTGAAATAGTGTGTGCTTTTATTCAAGAAGTACTGAAACGGGGACAGCATTAATACATCTCTCCTTCAGGCTATCGCTCAAGTCTCAGTAGTATCTGCTCTGCTGTGGAATAATGTCAAAGGATAACTTTGAACAAGGTAAGATGCCATGACTCTTAAATACAAAATGAGCAAATACAGGCTTTCTGGAAATTCATTCCCTACTGAGAGAACCGGTACGATGTGAAGAGCAGCCCAGAGGAAAGTGAGAATGCGGAGTACAGAGCCGGCCGCGTCCGCAGCTGCGTGTTGCCTGCCTTGCGATCTGTGGACAGGAACCCCTCGCGTCACCCCTGGCATCCCACAGCCCCCTTCTCTCTCTGCAGTCGAGGCAGAGTAGCCACTGAGAGAAAAACGGATCCCAGGAGAATTGGAGAGTAGAAGGAGGTCCCGCTGGACAAGGAAGGAGCACTCAGGAGTCTCTATCCATCTAAGAGAGGAAGATGCCAGGAAGCAAGGTCCTGAAAGATAAAAGTGGGAAGAGATCCTATAAAAACCGAGAGAAGAGGATGCTTTGGGCCAGAAACATGGTTTTCCAAATTCCTTTTCAGGAAAATTTTATGTTTAAGATACTATCAAGAAAGCTGCATTTATTTTACTGGATTCTTTGAGCTCAAATTGGCAAATCTTATTTCAGAGACAGAAGAGGAAAGGAAAGGCAAATGGTAACATATTGGTGTAGGTTTTATTTCCCTGAGCCACTTACTGTTTTGCTAGCATGTTTGAGAGAGAGAATGTGTGTGTGTGTGTGTGTGTGTATGCAGTCCACAGCAGTTGGGCCTGGCTAGGGTCAAGGCAGGGAGCCAGGAGCTCAGTGCAGGGACCCTAGCAGGCAGCTGGAATCAGGAGTGGGGCAGGGCACTCTGCTGTGGGACACCACTAGGCCCTCCCTCAGCTTGAATTCAGGTGAAAGTTTTGCATTGAAGTTGAAACCCTCAGTTCTTTCCTTTCTCTTCACTGATGCCACTTGGGGGCTTCCTTTGTCATGGAAAGGGGGTTTCTTACAGTCAGCAGTGGTGTGGCCCAGCCCTCCCAGCACCACGTCCCCTGTGGGAGTGCTGGGAGGAGTCCCTGCTACCCTCCTTCAGTGCAGCTTCCTGCTGCTGTGCCTTTCAGGGCAGTGCAGGATGCCCCAGGTATTGGGGTCCCTGCCACCCACTTGGGAGGCCAGGACCTGGTTCCCTCCTGGCTTTGGCCTGGCCCAGCCCTAGCTGTGGTGGTCATTTGAGGGAAGTGAGCAGATAGACAGAAGGTCAGTCTCCCGTTTTTCTCTCTCTACCTCTTTCTGCCTGTCCCACCCCCCCAACTCCCCAGCCCCGTTGCTCTGTTTTTCAAATAAGTAAATCTTTTTTTTTTAAAAAGTCTATGGAGAAGGAATATTAGGATTTTTGCTATGATTTGCTTATTGAAATGTGTTAATTAAGAAGTTTTGAAGAATTGGAAGCCCTTGTTGTGAGCTATTCAATTGTGGTCCTGATGAGTTACCAGATGAAATCGGTCAGGCCGCCTTGGCAGACGCACCAGCTCCTGGAGCCTGCAGTTGGGAGTGTTTATGGAAAGTCCCTCCAGCTGACCATCCCCTGTACCGAGTGGAACAGTGCGGGCCTCCAGTGTGGTGGCCAGTTCATCTGAATATGAAGAAGCAAGTGAGAGCACACAATCTAGTTCCCTTCTTGCTCTTCGGTGTGAGTCAGAGTTTAATAAAGATTTTATTGCTGGACCCAGCACGCATGCTGTCATCTTTCATCCCACAAGTTTAACAACTGGCATTTAAAGGCCGCCGGTGACTGTTAAAGTCCTTCATACTCCTGAGTTTCTAACTGATGTTTTTGCACACATGGTGCCATGATACTTATAAAAATGTTACTAATTGCTCAGAATAAAATAACCTTGCTTTGAATTGAGACTGGAGTTTTCTTGTAAAAGGTCTATATTCCTGATTTATTATGTTGATTGTCACAAATGTGTGTGTGTGTATATATATATATATATATATATATGTTGTTTGCATGCCTTTGATTGTAATGAAGACAAACTATTTAAACTGAGAAAGAAGGTAAAAACAGGTTCATACTGAGTGGAAATCTTTACTAGGTTTTTCTCACAGGAGATTATTTCTAAGTAATATAGGAGAGATGTTGCATGTGTGGGAGAAGGGGCAGAAACACAGAACTCTGCCTTTGGTTGTCTATGATTCCCGGGAATGTACACTGTCTACAGTGGCCAGTTATTGTACTACCCATATCTGTTTTATTCTTCCCGAGTTTTATGAACAATACAAACCTGACATTTTTCTCAGCAGTTTGAATTTCTAAGAGAAAGAAATGGTGACCAGTCTTTTACTACATTTTAAGAAAGGAAGTATGACAGCAAAATAATTCTTAGCAGCAGTGTAGCAGAGAAAAGTGTTGGACTTTTTTGAAAAATAGATTTGTGGGATATAATAGTGCCTAACTTCAGACACTGTCAGACCAAAAAAAAAAAAAAAAAGGAGAATCCATCAGAACATACAACATGTGACACAGCCCTGTAGACAGTGTTGCTGGGCTTCAAGCCTGAAAACAGTGTCACATGCACAAGAGAGCTACACAAACCCACTTGGACTGGTTTAACCCTGCTTCCCTCTGTCTGTGCCATAGACCCAGAGTAAGGGACTACAAGCTAGGGCCCGGCTGCCGGGTGTGGTGCGGCTCGGTGTTCACGCCAGGGTCGGTTTCTCTCGCACCGAGCTTCACCGCTGCATGCCCTTCTCACAGGACAGGTGGAGGCGCGTGTGTCACATGCCTGACAATTTAGGTCCGGCCACTCCGCTGCGTGCCCTTCTCACAGGACAGGTGGAGGCTCGTGTGTCACGGACATGCCTGACGATTTAGGTCCGGCCGCTCCGCTGCATGCCCGGCCCTTGCTCCCCATTTCTTCAGCAGGTTGAAATCTTAGCTTACACTGCCATCTAATGGAAATGGGATTTTTGGGGGGTGGGCGTGGTCAGCAGCTCCGTGATGACAGTTCTGCATGAGTCTCCATGGAAGTTGTGTGTTGCGTTCCTGCTGACTCGGTGCTGGTAGGTTTCAAATGAAGGCTTAGTTTGAATTATCACTTTATCTTGCTTCTATCGACTTGTTGAGCCAGCATTTCACGGGGCAGGTTAGAGTACAAAATCAGTTTGTTTTTTCTTTTTTGTACAAACACTTGGGTTTTGACTATCCATTTGACTATTGATATTATTAATTCCTATTATTAAGATCATTAGTATTTGTTTTCCATTCTAAATCAACTCTTCCTTTCATTGCCCTTCTACATTTTTGTCTTACAGATTTGTATTGCATTTTCCTTTTACATCTAAGATTCTCTGGTTCTTTGTGTGACAGTAGATCAACTACTTACACATAACCTCTTTCAGGCCATTTCCTTATCTGCAATATGGAAATATTTAACATTCGTTGTTATGAGAATCAATAGAAGGATCTTTATGAAAATAGTCTGTATTGTGGATATATATATTTATATATATATACACACAGTATATAAGTACAAAGAAGAAAAGTAACAGCAAATAGCATTTTTGAGCATTTCTTGTGTGCAGAGACTGCTAATTTTTCCACATTCTCTATTTTAGTCCTCAGAGTGTTCCTAAGAGGAAGAAGATATGGTGCTGTTATCTCAGACCGTCCCCGGGTCCTGCAGACAGACTGAGCACACACTGAGTGCAGCCCAGCCTGCTCTCGCCCACTGCCTGCTGCAGCCAGCTCCCGGGGCAGTGCTGAGATGTGTTGTCCTCTGTCCTCCACGGCGTGGTGGGCTCTGGGGAATTGTCTTTCATTTTCCCCCACTGCCCCAGATCATCTGTTTCACATTTTTGAGGTGTTTGCATAAAAGATCACAATATTTGGATGGGTATCTTGGATTGAATCAGTAACAGAAAATGAAAGTTGTTTTGACTGAAATGAGAGTTCTCTCCTAATGTGCAGGTCTGCAGAGGATGGACCAGCACAGTGAGCCAGTGACTCGGTCACGTCGCCCAGGGCTGAGGCACTGGCTTTGCTGTTCTGCTTCCCTTCGTACGGCTTTCTCAGTTCCTGGTGCGACGGACAGCATACGGTCCAGAGGCAGGAGGTGCTGTCTTCCTAGCTCCCCTGTCCCAGAAGTGCTCCAGCAACTCTTCACCAGTCCTCGCTGTCAGGACAGGCCTGTCCATTAGAGCAAGGAGGGCGTGCTGGGCATGCAGGCCTCCTCTGGGCTCTGCCCAGTGAGGGCGGGAGTGCTGAGCTCTGGGATTCTGCCAGTCGAGAGGGCGCAGGGTCACGTCGCCAGCCTTCAGCTTCTGCTAAAACCGTGGTATGCGGTCCAGAGATTCGTTGTGTGGCTTCCAGGGTATTATTTGACATCTCTGTTAGAAGCTTGCCATTTTTTCCAAGGTTTATTTATTTGAAAGTCAGAGTTATAGAGGAGGAGGAACAAACAGAGATCTTCCATCCACTGGTTCACTGCCCAGATGGCCTCAATGGCCAGGGCTGTGCCAGACCGAAGCCAGGAGCCAGGAGCTTCATCCGGGTCTCGCACGTGGGTGCAGGGGCCCAAACAGTTGGTCCATCTTCTGCTTTTCCCAGGCCACCAGCAGGGAGCTGGATGGGAAGTAGGGTAGCTGGGACACGAACTGGCATCACAGGTGGAGGCTTTTCCTGCTACACCACGATGCCAACCCCGGGATTTTGCCCTCTTGAAGAGACTTTCTTACTCTTGTAAGTCTGATTCCTGGACTTGGTCTTAGCTCTTTCTTCTACTTTAGATAGAATTAAGATTGGTAGGAGAGTTTTAGTGTCTTCAGTCCTAGGGCTGCTTGTGAGGATCTGGGGAATCAGAGATGAGACTTTGACCAAGAGCTCCCGTGCTTCTCAGACTCTGCTTGGCTGTAGAGCTCCCGCAGGAGCCACACACGTGTGGGGGATGCGACACGAGTAGGTGTGTCCATGCTTTGGACCTCAGCGACAGCCCCTGGCAGGAGCGCGTGGCTTCCCCCCATTCCTGTGGACGGCAGCACCTCGTTTCAGGGTTTGCCAGCCCTCCTCCACCCTGGCCTTGCTGGAGGCTGGTGTGGTGTGCACATGACTGAAGGGAAGAGGGTGCTGAGCCTGTGGACTCCCCCCGCTCCACACCCACGGGCTTCTGGTCACTTCACCTCCAGAGAATGTGGCATGGAGGGCCACCTCTGGGGAGGGGGATTTGTCACAGCTGTCCTAGAGCCCTCACCAGGGTGGGAACCTTGTCTGTGATAGAGTGAGGTCTACTTGTATTTGTAAAAACAACCGTTCAGTAGTCATAAGTGTGCTACTCAAGCTTCAGGACCAGGACAGTTGTGGATTCTGAGGACAGAGCTCTCCCACTGGGAGCTCTCAGCACCCCAGCGCCAGCCCATCTGTTTTAAGCCATATGTGGCTGAATGGCTTAGCTGGCTGTGTCGTCCTGGCCATTTTGCCCTGGCATACGGCACTGTCCTTTTTGAGTTTTACTGTGCATCTTAGACAAGTGTGCTTTTTTCTGCTGTCATTTTTGTCATGGGGCCCTAGCCCAGTTTAACCTTTCAGCGTTCTCTGAGTTTGCAGTCAATTCTTGGGAGGAGGGTCTCCCGTCACTGAGTGACTGGCAGAGGTTTGTTGGCAGGGGATTCCTGGATGCCAGGGGACTCAGTGCATTGGGCAGTGGAGATTATGTAGCTTTCTGGGTAAGTGAAGGGTGAGGTAGCGTGGAGCCCCAGTGTGCAGAAGCGAGGCTGAGAAAGCCGGAGTCTGCCTGGCCCCGGGTTTCTCTCCCTCATGTTCGGCTGGCCGTGGCCGTGCTGGTCCTTCCAGCCGAGTGTAGACGAAGGCACACAGTCCCTCGTATGGCCAGCTGGAGCGGGACTGGAGAGCGAGCCCAGGGCACGCCGGAAGGAAGGCCCCTGGGGTACTTAGCTGGGGCTCAGCGCCTGGGGCTCAACCAAAGCCTCTCTGTTCACTTGTTACGTTCCCCCAAAGCTGTAACTTAGAAGCATGGTGCACCAAGAAATAAAATGAGAAAAACTTCCAGAGAGGACAGGGTTTCTTAACTCAGTGAAGTCTGAGAACCAGCATGAAGAATCCAAACCAAAACAAACTTCTGAAAACGCGGAGTGCTCCACCTCGCTGTCAGAGACTGCTGGCTGGTGAAAACGCCCGGAAATCATCAGTGAGATTCTGACCGGGAGCTTTTAGCTTTCGGAGCTAGCCAGGAGCAGGGTCGGCTTGGTCTCGGACTTCACTGAACCGCAGGGCTTCCAGTCTTCCCAGCATCTCGTTTCAGCTTCTCCTCTGCTGTCCCAGTTTTCAACAGGACTCTTTCTCCCCTGATTAAAAGGAGAGCCTTTTATTTTATTGATTGATTCTATAAAGATTTACTTACTTATTTGAAAGGTAAAATTACAGAGAGGCAGAGGCAGAGAAACAGAGAGAAAGGTCTTCTAAACATGGGTTCACCTGGTTTGGGTCGATCCAAAGCCAGGAGCCAGGAGCTTCTTCCAGGTCTCCCACGTGAGTGCAGGGGCCCAAGGACTTGGACCATCTTCTGCTGCTTTCCCAGGGGCATCAGGAGGAAGCTAGATTGGAACTGAAGTAGCCAGGACTCCCACTGGTGCCTATACCACAATGCTGGCCCCTCTTCCCATTTTTTAACATTTTATTTTCCTATTTAAAGTTTTTGATATAACATTTTCATTTACAAAGACTTAGTGCTCCACTAAATAAATGAGTTCAACAAATAAAAACTGAAGAGGCTGTAGTGCAGCAGAACTATGGGTAAGGGCTATAAACAGTTATGAAATGATAAGATGTCTGTGTCACTCAGATATGGTCAGTGTTAAAGCTTATCAGTTGTTGGTCTTAGCTGGGGCATGGGAAGGAAAGTGGTGCCCCTGGTAAGGATGCATTGTTTTTGTTTTTTTAAAGATTTATTTAATTATTTGAAAGGCAGAGTTCCAGAGAGGCAGGGGCAGAGAGAGAGGTCTTCCATCCGCTGGTTCACTCCTGAAATGGCTGTAACAGCTGGAGCTGTGCTGATCCGAAACCGGGAGCAGGACCTTTTTCCAAAGGGTCTCCCACATGGGTGCAGGAGCCCAAGGGCTAGGGCCATCTTGTACTGCTTTCCCAGGCCACAGCAGAGAGCTGGATCCGAACAGGAGCAGCCCTGGGGACGCCTCTGCATCACAGCTCCTCACAGTTGGCAAGGAGGATAGATCGGCAGTGACCAGCACATGATGACATGTCTTACTCATGACTGAAGCAGGATATTGAAATGTACCTTATTATAACTTACTGTCCAGCACCCATATGGGCTGCCGACACTGCAGGTGGTAGCTTTACCTGCTACGCCGCAGTGCCAGCCCCAGGATACCTTCTTGACTTCGGGCTGTGCTGCCTGCTTACCGACGGAGCCTGTGTTTGTGCAGGTCGAGCATCCCGAATCCGAGAATCCAATCTAAAATGTTCCCAAATCTGAAACTTGTTGAGCACTAACACGGTGTGGCGAAGTCATAGTACAATGTGCAAAGTTATACAGTTACCCTCAGACTGGGTGTATCGAGTGTATGTGAAATACAGATGAATCTTGTGTGCAGATTTGGCCCCTCCCCCAGGAATCAGAAGAATCTGAACCCTTCTGACGCCACACGTGTGGAGGCGCTCACTGTGTGCTGCGGGGGCAGCGAGGCTCCAGGGAGGGGAGCAGGGAAGCCGTTGGGCCTCCCACGATCCTCCTGCAGCAGGCGTTTGCCCACTAGGCTGTTAAACAACATCATGTGCTGTGTGCAGCCCCCTGGTTTGGCTTGGCTGGAGTATCCAGGTTTGCTTCAGAAAGGACAGCGAACTGGAAGGAACAGAGGGAACAGACGGGCGCGTACTGGAAAGCGTGATGGCCTTGGGCTGCCAAAGCTGCAGGGTTGAGGAGCAGAGAGACAGGGAGTCCAGAGGGAGAAGCAGGTCTGCTCCTGGAGGCGCTCTGCTCTGGGGTTCGGACTTCATGCAGCGCCCGGGCTGCGGGGCCAGCAGCGCATGCTGCGTGGTTGTGAGGCCTGCTGGCAGGCCGACCATGGTACTCAAACTCTTAGACACATCTGGGGTCCCACTGTGCCCTGACCCATGGTAGATACTAAATGTTTGGACACATAAGACAATAAATTTACTAAAAATTGATTTTTTATGATGTATTTATTTATTTGAAAGGTTACATAGAAGAGGAGAGGCAGAGAAAGAAAGAGAGATCTTCCATCTGCTGGTTCACCTCCCAAATGGCTGCAATGGCCAGGGCGGGGCCAGGTCGAAGCCAGGAGCTCCAACCAGGTCTCCCACATAGTGCTGGAGCCTAAGGACTTAGGCCATCTTGTTCTGCTTTCCCAGGCACATTAACAGGGAGCTGGATTGGAAGTGGAGCAGCCAGGACTGGAACTGGCGCTCATATGGGATGTTGGCGTCACAGGTGGCAGCTTAACCCAGAGCACCAGCCCCTAAAAGTTGATCTTAAAATTGTGGGCAAGATAAGGGAGTTGCAGATGATGTATGCCATGTTGTTGCCACAAGCTTTTCTTAACTTCATCCTAGATGTGGGCATGTAAATGTGAATGCTGCTTGCTTGGGTCTAGCTTTGTTGATATTCTTAGGATTTCTTGGGCATTAGTATGTCTTACAACAGCTCTCACAGAAGTCTTTAATAAAAAGGTGTTTTAGCAGAGCGATCTAATGTTTTAAATTTCACTGTCCAAATTTTGAATTTTATTCATTAAGTGGGGAATCTATTCATATTTTGTTAGGTTTCATAAAAGCATAATCTCAGCCTTATGTTTGAAACCCTCTTTAAATCTTAAATTCTTTGATTGATGTAATTCCTGTATTTCAACTAATTTCCCGTCATAGACGCGCAAAGATCGCCTGCTGGGACGTCAGTCATGATGTGAGAAGCATGTGTGTAATGCAGCAGTTTGTGTTCAGGTCCTTGGTGATGTCTGTTACTTATTTGTATTCATTAATAGTTGAAATGTGTTTTCAACCTTTTCCCCCTCAGGAGTAAATTTCCACAGAAAGACCTGGAAATGCTGTTCCACGGAATGAGTGCCGACTTCACCAGTGAGAATTTTTCCGCTGCCTGGTATCTCATCGAGAACCACTCAACCACCAGGTGAGAGGGTGTCGGGTGGCCGCGGGGGTCGTGTGGTAACGAGTCTCAGGTCTGGCCCCGAGCCCCTGAGTCCTCTGGCGCTGGGGGCCTGTGAGCGTCTGAGGGCGTCTGTGTCCGAGTTTGTGATGTGCGGTTGTCAGGAGGCTTGTACTCCCGACAGTCATGTGATGTTTTCCCTTTCATTACCTCGTTAGACTTCTGCATCTCAGCTTGAGACCCAGCCCATTGTGTGATCTTTCCATACTCAGATAACACCAGAATTTTATTAATTTGTTTAAAAGTCAGAGTTATATAGAGGCCGCAGCAGAGAGAGAGAAAATTATCCATCTGCTGGTTCACTCCCTGCATGGCCACAACAGTCGGGGCTAGGCCAGGCTGCAGGGGCCCAGGGACTTGGACCAGCTTCCAGTGCTTTCCCAGGTGCGTTAGCAGGGAGCTGGATTGGAAGTGGAGCAGCCGGGACTTGAACCATCACCCATGTGGGATGCTGGTACTGCAGGTGACAGCTTTACTAGCTGTGTCACAGTGCTGGCCCCAACACCAGAATTTTAAATTCTGGTATAAACTACAGACACACCACCTTCCCTGGCCATAGGGCAGGGAGAAGAGAGGTGGCTCCTCATTCTGTACACAGCCAAGAGGTGGAGGAGCCTGTGTATCTGAGGTGGAGCCTGCTGACCATGTCTCATCTGCTCACCCAAAGAACAGCTTTGTGACTCACTGGTAAGCAGTTCTAGTTAGTAAAACACATGTGGGTAAGCGGTTGGCTTACTGCTTGAAATTTGCATTCTGGATAGGTTAACTTTTTTCTCCTGTAACTGTTTCTTCATTTAAATAAAAATAGTGCTGTGAACCCTTTCTCAGGGCAACAAGCTATGTGAAAAATGCAAAACACCAAGAGTGTTATTAACACCAAGAGAGGAGTCAGTACTTACTGTCCAGCAGGTGAGGCCAAAATTCATGAATGAGGCTGTGAAACCTGAAGCTGTGTAAGTGGGAAGAATGGAGTCTCAGAAGGAGCTCCTTTCTCTCCAGCGTGTGCTCTTAGACTTCTGGGCTGTAAAGTTTTCCACGTGAGCATTTAAATGTCATTACACAGAAGAGCAAGAGTGGTGTTCTGTCAGACTAAAGGCCGCAGGCAGACACACACACACACACACACACACAGTGCCCTGGGGACGCCTCGGCGTCACAGCTCCTCAGAGCTGGCAAGGAGGACAACTCAGCAGTGGCCAGTAGTGTGCTGATGACATGTCTTACTCATGACTCTGGAGCAGGATATTAAAATGTACCTTAATATAACTAATAGTTTAAACATGTATTTTATTTATCTGAAAGGTGGAAAGAGGGGTAGGGGAAAGAGAAAGAGAGAGAATATCCCATTGCAAATGTTTATAGCAGCTGGGTGGGTCTGGGCCAGGCCAAAGCCAGGAGCCAGGTCCTCTGTCTGGGTCTCCCACATGGGCGGCAGGGGCCCAAGTGCTGGAGCCATCACTTGCTGCCTCCCATGGTGTGCATTAGCAGGAACGGTGTGGGTATTTTAACTGGTGTCACCATGCTGCCTTAATGTAATTCTTAATTCACTCAACCACGGGAAAATGTAGGAAAAGTTGGTATTTTAACATATAGAATAAATTTGGGCTGATGAATTTGTAAAGCAAATGTCTTCATGAAATTTTCATCATAGTAGATGGTCCTACTTGTATATTTGGCTATGCTTTTTTGACAGTTGTGTCACAGTTTGTCTGCTTTCTGTGTCGGGCCATCATGTGCTCAGGAATGTATTCAGGGTTTTATAGCCACATTTTCTTTGCTCAAGTGGAAATCAAACTTATGAAATACAGAGGCCTACCTGCTCCTTCCCATCCTGCTGCAATCCCGAGATGAAATATTGTGGTCTTCTCAGTTATTTAAATTGTGAATCAACCCATAGCTTTTAGGTGATTTTATGATTAAGAACAGGAGAATGGGTATTAATGTAGTGAGACTAACATTCTAATTATCATTGTCATCATGATCATCATTGTTATTATTTTAGTTACCCACAATCCTTCAGTGCCTGTGCAGAGAAGTGCCGCCTTTAATATCTGCCCATCCTCGTGCTGTGGTGTTGTGGGTGAGGCTGCCGCCTATAGTGCTGGCATCCTCTGTGGGCACCGGCTCGAGTCCTGGCCGTGCTGCTTCCAGTCCAGCTCCCTGCTGTGGCCTGGGAATGCAGTAGCAGATGGCCCCCGTCCTTGGGCCCCTGCACCCATGTGGAGACCTGGAGGAAGCTTCTGGTTCCCGGCTTTGGACTGGCCCAGCTCCAGCTGTTGTAGCCCTTTGGGGAGTGAACCAGGAGGCTGGAAGACCTCTCTGTCTGTCCCCCTCTTTCTCTGCAGCTCTGCCTTTCAAATAAGTGTTTAAAAAAATCTGCCCGTCAGTGAGTGATAGTTAAAACCCTCTCTGTTACAAGTCACAAATATCACATGTGGGCCATGAAAGTAAGTATGTGTGCATTTACTTCCCAGGTGCCTGACACACTGGCCATCACCATCTGAGGGCAGTTGAGCTTTAACGGGCACAGTACGTGAAAGGCTGAGACGGAGGTGAAATGGGAAGCTTTTGGTTTCCGTCTGGCTGGATGCTCTGCTAACCCGCCTGCTCCGAGCTTCCCACGTAACGGCCCGACTGCTTTTCGCAGTGACGTTCGGTTTCTCTTTCGTTTCAGTTTTGAGCAGCTCAAGATGGCGGTGGCCAACCTCAAGCGGCAGGCCAACAAGAAGAGCGAGGGCAGCCTGGCCTGCGTGAAGGGCGGGCTCAGCACCTTCTTTGAGGCGCAGGACGCGCTCTCAGGTAAGGTGATCGCCCCGCCATCTGCGGAGCCCCTGCCCCCTGCGGACACCCGACACCGAGCTCCCCACGTTTACAGGCTGCCACGTCCGTCTGTATTTATAAAAGTGGGGACTAAAGTGTGCCATAAATGTTTGTTGCAGCCCAGGCTGGAATCTCTTTGAAGGCTCGGTACTTTAAATATTTGTCTCTGCTGCTTTCGTTGACCCATCTTCCATGGGTGAAACGGGAGACTACCTCTCCCACGATGCCCAGGCTCCAGGGCTGATTAAGAGTGAGATCACAACGGGTACAGTTCTGCGGTTCTTAAAATACTTGTACAGCCCTCTGTGTCTTGCACATCTCATCGATTCTGTAAATGGGACCGTTTGTGTGTTCGGCCTCCCGCAAACATGGACAGCTGGAGCTGACCCCACTCTATGCCATCGTCAGGGTAGTGAGGGAAGTTAACGAAGTAGAAGTGTCGTAGCTTTACCCATCTCAGTGAAGGCTGCTGTTGCTTATACCTTTAGTACCCCAGGTCCTGTGAGCTGAGTACCTGTAACTCTGTGTATCAGAGGCTGCCCCTAGTCCATTCAGAAAGACATGCAGGTTCCATTCAGCCACCCACATCCGTTACTGTTTTTAAAGCCCTCTCCTGGCTGTGGACCTGGACTGGGGTAACGTGCATTGATGCCACTCCCCCTTGGCAGGTAGGGGGTTAAATGTGGAGGCCCAGAAGGGTGCAGAGCAAGCAGGTGCTTGGCCCTGGGAATCCGCTGTGCCCTGCTTGCCCACGTGGTCCTGTCTGCGCTCGCTTGGCTGTTGGCTCAAAGCTAGCACTCACCACCATTAAGCTGCATCAGCAGGGACAACCTGAGCACAGGTGTGCAGAGCCCAGCGCTAGGTGGAGGTGATTCCCCTCGGCCGAGTGGCGGCACAAATGGTGTCGTATTGTTGTGGACGAGGTCATTGCACTTGAGGAGACGTGGCCTTTCCCTCGACCTTTTGAAAAATAGGCTTGTGTCCACATGTGCGTTTGCATTGGTCTGTGGTCTTTGTTCTGTGTGTGGCCTGCCGTGGCACACTTCAGGAGTCTTGTTTGTTGCACTACATTTGTGTAGTCTCACTTATTAGATATTTCCCAAGTATGTTGGACACTTGAAGTGTAACAAAGATCATGCTGACCAACAACTAGCATGCAGGTGACTTCATGGCATATTGAAAATGGCTACAGCAGTAACTTTGAAGCCTTTAGATAAGAACACATTTATCCAGCTTGCTTGCTTTTTTGTGAAAAGGAAATGCATATTATAACAAGCATTGGAATAGCTCAGTGATTAGCAAGAGCTGCTTTCGTGGTAGAGATGATCACAGTAATGTGTTCTGTACTTCTTTTGGTCTCTTTTTCTTTGCTTACATTGCAACTGTATTATATCGAGTGGAGAGTTGTATGTGTTAGAAACCTATTTTCTTCAGCTAAAACCTCTCCTAGATGATCATACTTATTTACAGTAGCATGATTTATTAGTAGCATTTTATAATTTTTTCCAAGAATTATCTTAAGTGAAATTGATCTGTAGTTTTTGAAAATGCTTTGCTGGGCAGGCACTTAGTGTTAATATTATGCAGAATCACATGGCTGTGTTCCTGTCTGTGTGTGAACTCCTGGTGGGCCGTGGACTTGTTCAAAATTTGAAAGAGCTGATTACATTCTTACATGTCTGGAAATGTCTTTTACATGTGAAAATTGCTCAGGTAATTTGTTTTACTTCTCTGTTATGAAGAGTTAGACATTCTGAAAGCTGGGACTTGCTAAGGGATGCCCCTCAACCTAGATTTCTATACCCCATAAAAATACAGAGTGCAGCACTAAGCACCTGTCCCTTAACCTAGAAAATTTACATCATGAAAATACCTTTTAAAAACAAAAGCAAAATAAAGACTTCTTGGATGTGTAAAATTGGAAAGAGTTCAATCATATGCATGGATTTACACATTTTTTGCACTAAAGTAAAATTTTCTTTTGATTCAATTTACTATGAACTTTTTAAAAAAATTTACTTATTTATCTGAAAGCCAGAGACAGAGAGAGAAGGGGGGTGAAGAGAAGTTTTCCATTCACTGATTCACTCCCCATAAGCCCACAACAGCCTGAGCTGAGCCAATCTGGAGCCAGGAGCCAGGAGCTTCTTCCAGGTCTCCCACGCAGGTGCAGGGGCCCAGGGACTTAACAGAGAGCTGGATCGGAAGTGGAACAGCCAGGACTCGAAAACCAGCAGCACCCATGTGAGATGCCAGCATTGCAGATGGTGACCTTACCCACTGAGCCACAGCTCTGGCCCCAAACTTTTTTTTTTTTTAAGATTTATGTATTTATATGAAAGAGTGATAGATGGCTGCAGTGGCTGGAGCTGGGCCAGGCTGGCGCCAGGAGCCTGGAGCTCTGTCCAGGTTTCATCTTCCATTGCCTCACAGATGTATTAGCAGGGAGCTGGATGAGAAGCAGAGCAGTCGTGTAGGACACTGGTGTTGGCAGGCGGCAGCATAGCTCACCGCACACAGTGCCGGCCCCTATCGTGAACCTTTCCACGTGCCCTTGGATAGTTAGCAGTTGTCGATACTTTCCCATAATGTCTTAATTAGTATTTTTTATTGTTGGGTTTGCTGATGTTTTAAAACAAATCTCAAGCAGTATGGCATTTCTCTGCTATGTACCTTAACGCAAGTGCCTCAATAGGGACGCTTACCTACACATCCACGGTATGATTATCATAGCGAAATTAGTAACAGTTCTGCAACATCATCTGCTTCCAAGTTCATATTTAAATTTCTCCCGTTATCCTCAGATTTTCTTTCTTTTTTTTTAAGGTTTATTTTATTTTTTTGAAAGGCAGAGTTACAGAGGGAGAAGGAGAGACAGACTTTCCACCTGCTGGTTCACTTCCCAGATGGCCGCAATGGCTGGGCCAGGCTGAAGCCAGGAGCCAGGAGCTTCTTCCAGGTCTTCCATGCGGGTTCAGGGACCCAAGCACTTGGGCCATTTTCTGCTGCTTTCCCAGTTGCATTAACGGGGAGCTGGATCAAAAGTAGAACAGCCAAGACTCGAACTGGTCCCCACATGGGATGCCGGTGTTGAATGTGGCAGTTTAACATGCTACATCACAATGCCGACCCCCAGATTTTCATTTTTATAGCTGATCTGTCCAAATTAAGACCAAATAAAGGCCAGGCTTCTCGTTTGCTTTTTCAGTCTCTTGCTTGTTTGGAGCTAGAGCAGCTCCCTGCCTCGCCTGGCCTGTCTCATTTCTTCCGTGCCGTTGACCTGTTGTAGACACAGGCCGTGTGTGCTATAGGATATCCCGCCCTTTGGGTTGGGCTGGTCTCTTTCCTCCTGCTGTCATTTACTTTTCTCTCCGTTGTACTGCTTGGACTTAACTCATTATCTGGGACTTGTGATGTGTTTGGCTGCAGGTTGTACTTTATGCAAACTATTTGATCATCTCCTGGAGGGTATTAGTATGTGGTTGTCCCCCTATAGGGACCCTGCAGTGGATCTGTGATGTGGGGGAGGGGCTGGGTACTGGCAGTTGATATATATATATATATAATATATATATATATATATATATATATATATCTAAATATGTGGCTACACACATACTTTTAAATTTTCTCTTTTCTGTACTTTATTTCAGTTTGGTTTCCCCCTGTAGTTCTCTATTTCATCGATATTTTCTTTTTTTAGCATTGCCTTATAACTTTGAAATCACCTAATATTCATGGTATAAACCCTTTTCATTATCCGTTTAGTTTATTTGTATCTTCCACTTTATTTTTTAAACATTCATTCTTTAGTGTAGACCTTTTTTGTATTTTAAAATTTGTCATTTTAATTTTTTCTTCAATTTAGTAGTTTTTAGAAGATTTTTAGTTAGTTTCTAGTTTTACAGGATTGTGAACAGAGACTGTGATTCTTAATACATGTCAGCTTCCTGTGGTTGTGCCGCAGATAGAGAGAGGAGAGGAGAGGATGCACTGTTTGATAACGTGCTATCAGCGCCTGGTCAGTCTTGTTGAGATCTAGGTCATTTATAAACATGGCAGACAAGCTCCCTCTTCAGTCTAAGTCTGAAAGCTTTTCCTTGCATGCTAAGCTTGTGTGTAATTCGCAGCCTTTCATGGCTTGGATTCTTGTGTTTGAGAAGCTGTTTGCAGAATCATGCCCAGCTTTTGTGATTTGCTGGGAGAGCTGACCGAACTCGCTCACTGAATAATGTTTTGGGTACAGATATGGCTTATTTCACAGAGAAGGTGGAAATTGCAGTTGTAGCCACCCAGGGAAGAGGTACGCGGCACAGGAACTGGGAGCTGGTCACTGACCTTCCCGGTGACAGAGTATGGTGTAAGGAAGCCGGCTGAGCCGCTGTGCCCGGAGTGTTTATTGGGGCACTGTCACGCAGACAGGTCAGTAGTCCTTATGGCTGACCTTGGTCGCTGGCTACCCAGGAGGTCAAGCTGATTCCCAGTGATCCCAAGCCCTGGCTGTCAGTCACACTGTTACACTACTGGGTGTGGCCCAGGGCACTTTGATCAGGCAAGGCATTCTTGGAGTTTAGGGGTTATCTCCCTGGAGCCTAAGGCAATGGCCTGTCCTTTTTGGGAGCAGGATTAAATTCTTCACTGCAGAGTGACCCAGTGTTAATAATATTTCATGCTTTTCCTTTTGTATGCATTTTTGGGTTTATTACA
The DNA here is from genome assembly GCA_949820135.1 of Sylvilagus floridanus. Lineage (NCBI taxonomy): Eukaryota > Metazoa > Chordata > Mammalia > Lagomorpha > Leporidae > Sylvilagus > Sylvilagus floridanus. The sequence continues at coordinate 192,253,584 of OX463227.1, forward strand.
ATATTCTTTATGACCGTTCAGATCCGTTGTTTCTGGCATGTGACTTGTAAGCGGTACGAGTCAGAATTTTCATTTCATTTTAAAATACCACTCTGAGAGCTTTTACTTTTTAATAGAAGAATTGAAGTCATTTATATTTGTCAGAGCTGAAATTTTTGTTCTTTCTTTTCCTTTTTTCTTGAGTCTGTTAATTTTTGTTCTTAATAAAAGAGGGAAACCTCTTTGTTACGTAGACTGTATTGTTTTTAGATTTGAGAGAAATGTTCCAAAATTATGTTCCAGGATGTCTTTTGGCTTTTATTGTATATGACAACAGTTTGGCACTTCTTTATTTTCCTTGCTTTTTTTCTGGTGTTAATTTAATTTGAAGCTATAGACCTAGCTTCTTATTTTACCTTTTCCATTTTAGTCATTTTAGATTTGTTTTTGTCTTGTACATTTAATTTTGCAGCATTTTGCCGTAGCTGCTTAAAGGTTACTGCATGTACCTGTAAGTGCAGTTGACTTCAGTGTTTATTGCCTGTCTCTGTATTTCATCTTTCCTATCTTTGATTTTTTTTTTTTTAATTTTGAGCAGGAGGGTAAATCTCTTGTGCATTTATGTTTCGAATTCTTGTGTGTTTGAAAGTGTCTTTTGCCTCCTGTACACGAACAACCCCTTGGCTGTGAGAGAACTATTTTCTGAAGAAATTGACCCAGTAACTTTCAGTGTTGCAGAGAGAAAAAAAAATCGTAAACCAATAAACTCTTTAGTATATAGATTGTTTTTTATTCACCCTAAATACTTAAAGCATGTATTGGTATAGCTTTAGCATAAAAGGAAAGGAGAAGCCCCTGGGCAGCACACACTGGGCTGTAAGCTTGTTCATTCCTGTCACCCACACTTGATACACCTTTGCCGTCCATGACTTGTGTCTTCAGTTCTTCCAACATTCCGCGTGTTGTGGCAGGTGTCACTACAGCTGTCTCGGGATGCTGCTCTTCCCCCCTCCTGCTACCTGGTGGGGTGCCCGGCACCCCCTGTCTGCCAGGGTGTGCCTCCGTTGTGTGGGGAGAGTGTGCCTCTCCCAGGTTCTTCCCACTTCCTGCCAGGCTGGCTCTAGGGAAATAGTCTCCAGTGGTTAGAAAAGGAGCAGAGTCAATGGCGATGAGAAAACAAGGGAGCAGGACGATGGTTCTGAGCGGACGGGAAGACCCCGCCTCGCTGTCCTTGGTTAGGGAGCTCTCTGCTTCTGCAGCACCCAGTCCTCCGTGGGAGAGCGGGGTCGCTCGTGCCCAGTCCGCCTCTGGCGTCTTCAGGGGTGCAGGCAGTAGCCTTGCTTATCTTCAGGTTTGTATGCTTTTGTGGAAGTTCTGTATTTCTTCCTGCGTGCACTTGACAAGAATCGTAATGGGCGTGACCTCTCTGCGGTGTTAACCTCGCCTGCGCAGCACGGGTTGTTCTTACCTGTATCCCACAGAAACACTCCGGCCGCAGACCCCCCTTTCCCATGGCAGCCGCTGTGTCGTCCACTTCATGTCCCTTGTGGCCTTTTTTAATTTTTATTTTTTAAGTTTGATTGATTGATTTGCAAGACAGTTACAGAGAGAGAGAGAGAGATTTTCTATCCACTGGTTCACTCCCCAAATGGCCATTATGGCGGAGGCTGGGCCACTGAAGCCAGGACCCTGGAGCTTCCTCCAGGGCCCACGTACTTGGGCCATCTTCCACAGCTTTCCCAGGCACATTAGCAGGGAGCTGGGACAAGAAGCAGCACCCGTATGCGGCTCCACCCACTGTGGCCAGCGCTGGCCCATGTCCCTGGCAGTCCTCACGGCCTCTTAGAGCCGCTGCTCACACCCGTTGTCCTGAGTGGGCTGCTCTGGAGCCCCTTCTGGCAGTAGGGCTGTCTGAGCTCCTCAGGGCCCTCGCCTCCTCTTCTGCTTGGTGACCCTCCCACCACCGGCCCTGGGCTTGTGCTTTAGTGTCTGGTCCAATTGCTTGTTTCTGCAGGCCCAGCGTTGGCGCATGCTCTTTCTGAGAACCCCGTGGGCCAGAGCTGCCTGAGTGAATTTTCATGGTACGCCAAGGAGGCCAGAGCAGAGTGGACAGCACACGCTGCCCACCTCACTGTTCTCTGTTCTGTCTTCTCCCCCATCTTCCTGTGGTGCTGCTGCTCCGGGTGCCATGGGCCAGAACGGACTTTCTGGCACATTCTGTTGTTAGTGTCTGTTGATACTTGAAGGTAGCCAGTTATCTAAATAAGAATCATTCCTACAGGTCGGTCTTCTTTGTAGCAGTTGCAATTATTTTATTTGCTGTTGATTTCAGTACAACCAGGGAAGAAGGTAAAGGAATCCCAGATTATGTACCACAGTGAATATAGTTTCTATGTGATGTAGCCACTCTGATAAAAGCTTGGCAGAGTTTGTAAATCTAAATTATTAATGCATCTGATCCTAACCCTCATTTCCTGCTTTCGTAGGTCTCATTTTCAGATGTTGGCATAGGAGCCTAAAACCTAGACCATGGCTTGTCTTTGTACAGCCAGGACTGAAGCATGGCTAAGTTTTTCAAGGGTCGCTTAAAAGAGAGGAAGAATTGGTAGGAGCAGTAGTGTTAGTAACGGTGGTGGTAATAGCAGTAGTAGCAAGAGTTGTGTTAGAGGCCCTATGTGGCCCCCAAACCCTAAAATATTTACTGTCTGGTTCTTCATGGAAATAGTTTGCCAAACTCTGACCCAGTCTGAATATTCCTCTCACATAGACCGCTTAGAGTATGAATGTGACTTTGTGCCTGACACTGGATCCTCACAGATGTTGCCCATACACACGTGTCATTCCTTCATGCCTCATTTCATAATGGCATTTGTGTAAATGAATGGACAGTTATTGCGCATGTTTTTATTGAATTTGCAGATCTGACATTCACATTTATTCAAGAGTTAAGCAAAAGGATCGCATAATTTCAGTGACTCCACAGGCCGTCTTTCTGTAGCCTTGGCTTTTCTTTGAAGAATACTTTAACGCATACCTATTTTGTTCCCGAGACACAAACCCGTGATGTTCAGGGCTTCCCATAGCTGAGTTTAATAGATTAGAAACAGTGACAAACCTGTGATCCCGCACCAAGCTGCTCATTGAGTTATTCCACTGAAAATGTTTTCAGAGAAAACACAAGGTCAAGTGAACCAGACGCTGGGTTATTTGGTTTAATTTTCTGGAAAATAGGATTGCCTTTATCAGATCGCAGTGTCTCCCGGCCCTCATGCCTGGCTGACAGCTCTGACAGTGGCTCTGCTGTGGTGGCCATGGGCGGGAGGAAGTTGCTTTGTCAGCAGAAAGGGCTGTAAACTGAGCTGGGGGGACCAGGGTCACCTCCCCCTGACCTGCTGATCACTGATGGGTTATGTCAACGTCAGAAAATGCGGCTGCGTGATTTCTCTTCATGCTGCTTTTGAGGAGGGAAGCAGCTCCGTAGAGGCAGGGCCGCCATGAGGTGGAGGGCACTGTGGTGCGCGGGACAAAGCGCACGCAGCGGCTGGCTGCTGTGTCCGACAGCACCACGGGCCGCAGTTCCTCTGAGCCAGGGTGGAGAGCCGTCACAGCGGCACTTATCGGCAGGCCGTGAGCAGCAGCGCTCACAGAGAGCCTGCCGGCCTGCCGTCTTTGTCTTTGGCACTTAGGCATGGTCTGCCTTCCTCCCGGGAAGAGAGTAGTCTATTTCAGAATTTCATGCAGAATTCGAGGTGACTTTGCAAAAATAAAAAGAACAAGATCAACATAAAAAAAGTAAAATGAGAAGGAGCGGAGAACTAGCTGGTGTTGGCTGTCGGGGTTGTGTTTGTGGTGCCTCTGAGTCCTGAATGTTCGAGAATTGTCTGAGTCACAGGAAATACATTGAGTGGAACGGAGCTGATAAAAGAAACACACATCTTTTTTTCTTTTCCTAGATAGACTGTTCTGTTTATTATTATCTTTTAAGCCACCTAGGTGGTGGATTCAGGCAGAGCCTGCAAGCTCCTTTTGAGAAGCTGGCCTCAACTGTTTGGGCGCTAGAGGACAGCGGCGCGTGCGCGGAGTGGCCGTGCGGGCCCTGCCTTCGGGTTTGCTGGAGGACTTCCTGTGCAAGAGCAAGGATCCTGGGTGTGGAGGGACAGGAGGCCGAGACTGACTGTGATTACGGCGGACACAAGTGGATCGTCCTCATCTTGCAGATGTGAACACAGCGTGGCTAGTGCCCGTGCTACATGGACGCTGTGTTGGGATTGCACTAGTCAAGTTCACAATTTGGGTTTTGCTAAATCAATTTGTTAGATTTTTTTTTGAGCTATAATTTTTCCATCTGAAAAACAGAAATGAAATGAGAATGGAATGTACATACGTTAGAGGCTTCCCACAGTGTTTGGATTTTGATCACCTCTCAATTAATGATTGCCTTGATGTTTTTATTATGTCACAGTTCTGAATTTGAATTTATATTCAGCCTTTTTTGTTTTGAAAATTTTCTCAGTTCTTCTAAAAAGTCTGATTCGTCCTGTTTAAAGCCTCTCCTTTTCAGAGGGCAACAGTTTTTAAATATAAATTTTTTTAAAAGATTAATTTATTTAAATGGCAGAGTTACAGAGGAAGGGAGAGGGATTCAAAGAGACAGAGAAGATTGTCCCTCTGCTAGTTCACTCTCCACATGGCCGCAATGCCTCGGGCTGCTCCATGTCAAAGCCAGGAGCTTCATGCAGGTCTCCTACGTAGTTTCAGGAGCCCAAGGACTCGGGCCATCTCCTACTGCTTTTCCCAAGCACATTAGCAGGGGGCTGGATAGGTGGTAGAGCAGCCAGGACTTGAATCTGCACCCATATGGGATGCCAGGATTGTGGTTGGTGCCTTTACCTGCTGAGCCACAGTGCCAGGCCCCTAAATACAAATTATTAGGTGATTTCCTAATAATCTTTGTCAGAGGGGGACAGATCTTGCTAGATATTTCTCTGGAGCCTCCAGGGAAGTCATTTATTGTGAATGGAACATGAATAATATGTGTTTTGCCATGTTCTAGCTCCCAGGGCTGAAACTGAAGTTGCTGGGATGGATGAACTCCAGATAGTGCTTCTGCTTTGCAAATGGTGAATGCACTTTCCTGTGGCCAGGCATCCAGCATACAGGTCCCCAGACCAAGGGTGCCCTAAGACTCGCCTTTCCTGTGGCCAGGCATCCAGCATACTGGTCCCCAGACCAAGGGTGCCCTAAGACTCGCCTTTCCTGTGGCCAGGCATCCAGCATACTGGTCCCCAGACCAAGGGTGCCCTAAGACTCGCCTTTTCTGTGGCCAGGCATCCAGCATACAGGTCCCCAGACCAAGGGTGCCCTAAGACTCGCCTTTCCTGTGGCCAGGCATCCAGCATACTGGTCCCCAGACCAAGGGTGCCCTAAAAGTCACCTTTCTTTTTCGTCCAGGGATTTCTGCCACTCAGTCTTGAAGACCGGACGGTTGAGTGTGTGTCGTGTGTGCTGTTTCCGTCGTGTTTGTGAACAACTCAGCCTGGTGTCTGCTGGGGACTCTGCGGAGTGTTGCATGTTTGTGCTCCGTTTCGGTGGTGGAAACCACAGGACTGTTTTTTAGAGCTGTTTAAAAATGTCATTTTGATATGATATATTCCCACCCATTAAAATGGCCTACATTTTAAACTGGGTTTTTGTTTTGTTTTGTTTTTCCTAGCCATCCATCAAAAACTAGAAGCGGATGGAACGGAAAAAGTTGGAGGATCCATGACGCAGAAACTGGAGAGTGTTCTGAATAGTAAGTTTTGCCCTACTGCCCAGGACTGTTTATGGACTTTGTAACGAGCTTTAACATCATGCTAGGACCTGATTTTATAGAGCAAGGCGGTCAGTTGCGATTTAGTCGTTATTTCTAAATAGTAATGATTTAAATGAGCATAAAGGGAAATGGAAACATTGAGAATGAATGCTCTGCTTCTGTTTGCGTTTTATTTATGAGAAATCAAATCATAATTTGAAAACAAGCCAGTATATTCCTTAAGAAGTACTGTGTGCCACCATGAAGCAGGCCGGTATATTAATGGCATCGTCAGCCACAGAGAAAACGCCGAGGCGATAGCTGGGATTGTCAGTGACCACAGAGCCTGCCAGAGGCCACCTTCAGGCTTCTGCTGGTGTGGACGTGCAGGACGCCAGCTGCCAGAATGATGGACAGCTTAGGTGTCATCTGTTTGTTTGTTTACATTGTGATTCTTTTTTTTTCCTCCCTGTGTCTAATTCTGAGACACTCTGTAAACATTATGGGCCTGGGAGCAACTGATACATGCCAATTTTGAGTCCAGGGTGGCTGGGAACCCAAACTGTCGAGCCATCGCCTGCGGCCTCCTAGGGTGCACCCCAGCAGGCGAGTGGAATAGGACGCAGAGTGAGGATTCAGACCCATGGGGTGTGTGTGTCCCAGGCAGCATCTGTCTCCCTCTCCCCTCGGCTCCTCCACTGGGTTTTGAAAGGCGACTTGTAGGAAAAGCTGACATCATTGTATCAGCAAAGGAGATACTTGCTCAGGTTAGAGACTGCTGGGGTCTGTTTGCTGTGTCCAGCCTAACGTAAGATGGTAAGGTAATTGTCTTGTAAAGAGTTGTTTGGGAAATCCTGCCTTGGGATTTGTGGTGTGAAAATTGTAAAGGAACTTATATTCCTTATAACCCTGAACTTTTTTTTAGAAATGTGCTAAATAAGCTGTCTATGTAAACTGTGTAAGTTTCTTCTTTTTGGATAAAGTTGAGCTTAGCACAAATGGTCACTTCTTACGAGACCCCTTCTTCAGGTCTTTTTGGGGTAAAAATTCTCTAATACGTTTCTTCATAACAGTTGCACTTTTCCAGGAGGCTGTTCATCAGCGGATGTGGATGCTCTCTGAGGTGAAGGTGTTGCTACTTCAGGTCAAGTGTAACAGTGTTTCTCTCACGCTGGCTGTGCGGTCCTGTGCGTGGCGGCCTGGGGGACAAGGCCAGGAGGGAGGAGACCTCGCACCTCAAGTGTCTGCTGCCCACCGTGCACTGTCCCAGTGTCCAGGCTGCCAAGTGCCGTGGAACTCGAGGGAAGATCGCAGAGAATTAGAATCAGGAAAAATAGTTGTGGGAATAATATTGAAAATTTAATTTCTTTTTTTTGGGCAAGGAAAGATTAAGTTAGTATGAACATAACTCGGTTTGCGTAGGTTATTACTGTCTTCCACATGCGGATTTCACATGAGAGTTTCTTTGGTTTGTTCTAAGAAGGGCTTTCCTTCTTTGTCTCAAGTCAGGCATTCTTTCTCGCTTCAGCCGAGTTTCTGAAGGATAATACTGGCTACAAGAAACCTAACTCCTTTTATTCAGAATCCACCAGTGTTGACAGTCTTTCACTGAGATGTCTTGTTTTCAGTGACGTAGTTCTCACATCTGCCTTTGAACTTGATAAGTCCTTCTTGGTTTCAAACCAGGAATGACTATAATTTTGACATCGATTTCACACATGCGCCTCTGTATTTTTCTCTACTCCAGGGCTGTGCAACCATGCGAGGATGAGAGTGTAGCAGTTGAGCACTTCAGGAGCACTAGGACAGCTGAAAGCTGAGTCCAGAGCTTCAGTGTAGTTTGATCAACTTTGAGTTGCAGTGCCCTGATATGGCTAGTGACCACTGTCCAGCCAGCAGAGACGCAGACGCGGAGTATTTGTGGTGATAGTTACAGCAGTGACGGCTACAGCTCACGTAGTGCTTGCTAAGGGTCACGTGTTGTTCTGATAGTTTCCATGTATCTAGCTCTGTGGAATTTGTGGCATTATCTCCATTGTATTGATGACATACTTGAAGCCCAGAAGATTAAATAAGTCACATAAGATCATAAGTGGCTGTAACGTATGTCCTGGAATCTGGCTCTAAAATACCGGCGGTCCATGTCGTGTGTGGTTTTTTTCTTTACTTTTATTTGCTTTTCTTTTCTTGCGCTCTCTCCCTCCCTCTCTTTCCTTCTTTTTTTTTTTTTTTTTCAGATTTATTTATCTATTTGAGAGACAAAGCTACAGAGAGAGAGAGAGAAATAGATCATCCGTCCTCTGGTTCAGTCCCCAAGTGGCTGCAGTGGCTGGAGCTGTGTTGATCCAAAGCCAGGAGGCAGGAGCCAGGAGGCAGGAGCCAGGAGCCTCCTCTGGGTCTCCCACGTGGGGTGTAGAGGCCCAAGCACTGGGGCCATCTTCTTCTCTCCCAGGTGTATTAGCAGGGAGCTGGATCAGAAGTGGAGCAACCAGGACTCAAACTGCACCCACATGCTGGCACTGCAGGCGAGGCTTAGCTGTCTACACTGCAGCGCTGGCCCCATGTGTGGTTTTGATATGCACAAATTTCAGTGACTAGAGTTCAGTTAAATAGCACCCACTTTCCAACAACTCAGTTGGGTTCCAGTCAGCACAGTGTATTCACAGGGACTCCTTGCTGGCTCCTCAGGCCGCAGCTCACCAGGTAAGGGCAGACGTGGGACGTGATGAGACAGCAGCCCGTCACTTGCTTCAGGACTCAACACCATGCATGTTTTCCAGCTCACGCACAGACAGCCGGGTCTGTGGCTGTGTTGGCCTACTTGTCTGCTGGTGACACACACACGTGACATTTTACACGAGTGGATAAGAGACTGGAACTGGCACACGGAGATGAAACTGTTATGACACTGTACTCCTGGCTCCTGGCTCCTGGCTTTGGATCAACACAGCTCCAGCCACTGCAGCCACTTGGGGCCTGAACCAGAGGACGGATGAGCTATCTCTCTCTCTCTGTAGCTTTGTCTCTCAGATAGATAAGTAAATCTGAAATTCAGATCTGAGACAAGTGGAATTACAGGAGAAAGAGCTGACGGTGGACACGTGACTCTGACTGCTGTTGGAGAGTCAGGATGTGCAGTTAGGCGACCTGCCGGCGTGAGCGAGGGAGGAAAAGCGGCAGACGCCTCACAGGAAGTGATCCTTGAAGCAGCTCTGTGATGTTTCACGCCCCTGCAGGTGCAAAGAGTGAGCTGTTGGAAGCCAGTTCACACCCAGACCAGGGCGTGATCATTCACCAAAGAAGAGCGAAGATGCCTAGTAAATCTCAGGGCAGAAAGGGAACGTAAGCTCTGACTGCACAGAGCAGTAAATCACTTCCATTTTTCGTGCTCTCAGTGTTTCAATTTGTAGTGAACTAAATAAATATGGGTTTGACTTTTCATTTTCCTATTCATTTATAACCAAAAGTGAGGTTTTAATATTTCAGGTATTTTTAAACTTTAGACAAATTTAGCTGAGTTTTTTTTTTTTTTAAGTGACTGTTTGAGAGTTGGAGAGAGAGTGAGAGAGAGGCAGAAGAGGGAACCCCTAGCTGCTGGCTCACTCGATCACTTCCATGCTCCAGCTGTGGCTGGGCTGGGGTTGGAGCCAAGAGCTGGACACAGTCTAGGTCTCCCCTGTGGGTGACAGGCCCCCGATTCCTGGAGCCATCCACCTTGCCTCCCAGCGTCTGCACTGGCTGGAAGCAAGAGTCAGCAGCCAGCGCTGAGGAGCAGCCCCAGACACTCCAGTGTGAAATACAGGTGTCTCGACTGCTAAGCTAAAGCCACCCCTCCCCTGCTCCAACAAAAGTTTTCAGAAGTCAGCAGAACAACCGAAAATTTCCCATTGATGATTAAGTTTCTTTGCTGAGTTTCAGCTGGCATAGCCATTGTGGTCTCACATGCTGTGCGAAGCGAGGCATGCCTGTACTGTGCTGTGCCACCTCTGAGTAGAAAAATAACCAATGTTGACTCAAAGGTGGAGTGGTGGTCCTTGCTCTGTAAATGTTTTATCGGGCACATGCTGTTGGATTCTAGGGCTGTGAAGAAAAAACCTGCTCTCCGCTTCTGCAAGTTCATAGCTTCTTGGTGAATCACACACATAAGCTGGTGACCGAGTCCTGTGCGTCGATGCTCTGCTGCCAGTCATCTTGGCGTGTGTCCAGAGGTGCACCAGGGGCATCTCGCCTAAAACTGCAGTGGAGCCGACATGTGGTGGTCACATGTATCTAGAAAGGGGAGCCAGAAGTGGCTGGACAGGCAGAGGCCAGCAGGAGGGCGGCAGAGTGGATTGAGGCAGATGCGTCTTTGCAGGGCCAGGACTGTGTGTGTGTGTGCATGTGTGTGTGTGTGCATGTGTGTGTGTGTGCATGTGTGTGTGTGTGAGTCTCAGAGAGGAGAGGGGCTGTGACCCAGGAAGCAGGGTCCAGGGCAGACTTCCTGGACAGTAGTGTGGACTTTATCCTGAAGACCCATGGTGAGCCATGGGAGGAGTTGAAATAGGGCATGTGATGAGGCTTTTGGAGAACACATTCCATCTGCACTGAGAACGGGTTAGGGGGGAGCCAGACCTCATGGGAGTGTGTGGCAGTGACGTGAGGAGCACGTGAGGACGTTCACCAAAGTAGAGTGAGTGACAGGCGAGAAGTGTAGAGATGAGGCAGGCAGTATCTGGTCACTGGTTGGAGGTATAAGGCAAGAAAAAGGAAGTGGCCAGGGACAATTTCTGGGTTCCTGGCTGCCAGTGGAGGAAGAAGGAACAGACCTGAGGCCAGAGGGGAGGAGTGGAGAAGAGGAAAATGCAGCTGGAGCTCTGGCATGTTGGGCTGGAGACTCCCGAGGGTCCTGCCAGCCTGGCCCTTTCTAGCTCTCGCCAGCTCCTTGCTGCATGGAGTCGGGCAGCTTGAATAGTCTCTGTGTTCCAGTTGCCTCCACCGTAAAATGGGACTAAAAACGGACCCTGTCCTGTGGGAACACATGTGAGGTCTTAGTGCCCAGCTGCCGGTAGCTGTCAGTTCGCATGTCTAGTGAAAATCTCTCTTAAAGACTTGCCATCAGCTGCCCAGGGTGTCTTGATCTGGACGTGGTTGTCACTGGCACAGTCGGGTGGTTGAGTTGGCAGGACTGAAAGGTTCAGCCTGAGCACCCTGTGTAAAAAGAAAGAAAAAGTTTAGGGTGTGAAAAATATCCGTGAGTGGAGCTGTGAGCAAGAGGCTGCCCCCACCCAGCAGCTGACTGGTAAGCACTTGGCAGCTAAAGCAGCCTAATAGTAGCCTTTCCCGGCCTGCAAGGTGGCGGATTGCAGGCCATCAGCCTGACCGGAGGAGGCACGGAGGAGCGGTGGGAGGACTGGCCCTCGGGAGCTGTGCGAGCCAGTCCGTGTACTGCGTCGAGCCCCAGGATCCCAGTGACAGGCATGGCATAAGCAAGAGTTCATCACTGGGATAATGCTGCCGTGTTGGACCATGACGTCACAGAGAGCCGGCCGCCTTGCAGGATCTGCCGACACCAGCACACAGCTGGCCGCTGGTTAGGTCTCCTGGTGTCCTGGTTTTGCTGTGAGTTTGGGTATCTGTGCTGCCCACCTCATTTCCAGGTGCCCCAAGTGTTACATTTTCTAATGTCACTCAACTTGCCTGTCTCTGAGACAACTTGTGACACAGGCTGGGAGTGGTGGAGAGGTCTTCCTCTGTCCTCTCCCTCCCCCTCAGTCCCCTCAACGTGGGGAACACCCAAGTGTCTGCACCAAGAGAGAAAAATGAGAAAGCGTGAGATTGCCCCCAAAGGAACATGCTGGCCATGCAGGCTCGGGTTTCCTGGGTGATGGGGTTCTTTCCGGTGCAGCTGAAAGTGGTTTCTTTTCTTTTTCTTTCATCGCAGCTGATACCAGGTCACTGGGCGGGTGTGAACGCCACTGGTTGGTGTGTGATGCTGGAGGGAAGTCTCACTGCTCCACTTTTGCTGCAGAAGCGTGGTCCTTAGTTCTTGGGGCTCCTGTGTGACTGAGCCAGGGATAGTCCCTGTCCAAGTGGAGTGGTGTTGAGACTGACCCAGGGAGCAGAGGCACTGAGTTCAGTTCTCGGCGTGCTCAGTCCTGGTGACTGTACATCCGGGTATGTTCTGCAGCCTGTTAGGCACCACCATGTGGACCTGTTAGATTTTGTGGGCGTTCACACACCTGCCGGCTGCTACAAAGCTGGGTGTCCTTGGTGTGACAAAGTGGGTGGGCATTCTTCCAGATGACTCTGCATTGGTGTGCCGAGGGCCCTGTGGCTAGCTTTGGGATCTGTTCGGAGAGAAGGCCTACACTTCCAGGAATGGAGAGTCCCTGCCCACATTTCTGGGAACGAAAAGTCCTTGTCAGGGGCCCCACGGGTGCCTAAAGGTCAACCAGTGAGGATCAGACCCGCCTCAACCCTTAACCCCTACATCCTTATCTACAAAAGGGGTCCTCCCAACCTCTGATGCAGGACCCCCCCCCCCCAGCCCTGCTCTGTTGGGACCTGGGAGTGGAATTCCAGTAAAAGCTTGTGAATTAATCGATTCATCTGACTGGGAAAACTTGTTCCGCACCCAACACCCTCCAGCTGTCTGCCGAACCTGGGAAGAGCGTGGTTGTGTTGTCTACAGCCCTAGAGGAGGGGAGTGTTGCATGCAGCCCTAGAGGAGGGGAGTGTTGCATGCAGCCCTAGAGGAGGGGAGTGTTGCATGCGTTGTGAGATTCCTGGTGAGCTGCCTGCATGAGCCTTGCTCTCCTGCTCTTCTGTATTTCAATCCTGGATGTACCATCCAGTTATTATCACACTACAACTCACAGCAGAATAAGAGCTTAGAGACAGAAGTTGTCTATAAATTACAGTTTTATAACTTAAATTTCTCACTGATGGCATAAATTGAAATTATCCACGTCTAAGTATATGTATTTCTGTAAAACTAAATTATAATTTTATAGTTTATAATTTCTGACTATCTTTTCCTCTATAAAATATTTCTCTTTTATTTGATTATAAATGTATTTTCTCCCTCTGCGCATTTCACACGTGTTATAGGAGTTAAAATTATTAGTTGCTAGGTTTTTTTTAAATTACCTTAAAAAATAAAAGATGAGAAAATCTAATTTTGAACTCGTACATATTTTCCCACAGATTCCATCACTACAAAAAAAAAGTGCTGGATAATTTAACCTCTAAACCTTCAACTTAAAGCAACCTTTTAGAAAGACTCGATCACACTCGTGTGTGTGTTTCATTTAGGATGCCTCAGTTTATGAAGTTTATACCTTTAAAATGATAAACAAATACTTTAAAATAATTTTCTCTGATGAAAAAAATGTTTTCACCCTGATCAGATTTCAGATGCTCGGTCAGCCTGCATGTTGTGGTTGATGGCCAGGAAGACATGTATTGTTCTCTCATCTTGTAGTAGAAATGTAGTATTCTACATTGAATAGCATGTGGTGAAAACAGCTATCTTGACAAAACAAAGTTTTTATATCAGGCCTTTAAAATTTCAACAGAATTTAAACATTATTTGGCTAAAACAGTCCTGCTACAGAGACAGCTTCTGAAGCCATCAGGCCACCCAGGGTGCGGGCCCGAGTGTGGCATGCCACCCAGTGAGACTGGGGCCAGCTTTTCATCTTTGCTTAAAGTATAGTCACTAGACCAGATAACGCAGAGACTTTTTACAAGCTACAGGCAGCCATCAAACCGCCCGAAAACAGTTTATCCTTTTTCTCCCCCTTCTTTGTGGCTAATTAAAAATAATTCGCAAGTTGCAAAGTTTAAATTGTTTTTGTGCACAGCACATTTTGCTTTAGGTAGAGCACATCTTTCGTTACAGTGATTAGTAGAGTTTGAAGTCTAAAGAGAACTTACGGAATGTCAAGTTCATGTGTAATTTTATAAGAATTAGCCGATTTAGAAAACAGTCAGTGGCACTGTGCTGAAGTTTGCCATTTCCAATTGCGTATGTAATTTTCTGTGCCTGCTACACCAAGAGATAATTCTGCCAAGAAAGGGGACTGCTGTTAAAATATCATTTTGAGCAGCTTGTTTGAAAACTGTTCCTTGTTTCATTACTCAGTAAGCAGATATTGGACCTGTGGAATGTGGTGGTGTGTGTGTGCACACGGACATCTGTGTTTTACCTACACAGTCTGCAGTAACTCACGGCCTCTGACTGCTGTCGAGTGTAGAAGAGTAACTGACACAAACGCAGGCTCACCTTGCAGAATTTATTTGGGTCTGGTAAATATGGTTGCTTTTAATTGGATACCATTGTTAGCATATGAAAAGACTTAAGCAGGCAAAATGGAAATTTTATTTTAGCAAACAAAAATGATCTCCAATATCGCTTAACTTTTAAGAAAGTCAAGTCTGTCTGGGTTTGGAAGTAAAGCTACAGCAGCCTGAACGTCTTGTTTCGAGTGCTCAGGGACGCGTTTTCTGTTGAAAAGCAGCTCTCACCTTAGGTTCTTTTTCTCCTCCGTCTAAAACAGGGGCGAGCAACACCGCAGACACGTTGTTTCAGGAAGTCTTAGGCCGAAAGGACAAGGCGGATTCCACCAGAAACGCCCTCAACGTGCTCCAGCGATTTAAGTTCCTCTTCAACCTGCCTCTAAATATCGAAAGGAACATTCAGAAGGTGAGTGCCTGCCCGCTCCGTGTGGTGGATTCCGACGGCTCGTTAACGTGTTCTTGAAAACCTCCACCCCATGTCTGTGTGATGCTGCCTTACTGACAGTCCCTCAAATGTGCCTTTGTTTTCAAGGGTGATTATGATGTGGTGATTAACGACTACGAAAAGGCCAAGTCTCTCTTTGGGAAAACGGAGGTGCAAGTTTTCAAGAAATGTAAGATTTGTTTCCTGCTTTCCCGAGACAGGGAGGGTGTGGAATGCTGCGTGCACTTTGGTTTTGTTTGTGTGCGATTGAAAAGCAGCCCCTTCGCGAAGGCGTCCTGGCTTTCCTGCGCAGGCAGTGACGGTGTGCGGCTGCTCCGGGGCCCACAGGCTGTTCGCCGCTTTGTTAGCCACGATGCTGTTGCAGGGCTGTTTTTACTGGGACGGACAGCCATGGGCACTCCAGAGAGATGGAAGCTCACGGTTGGATCTGTGCTCCCAGGAAGGCCAGGGTAGCTCTGAACTCTAGCCTTACTTAAACCAAACCCAGTACCTTTAGAATATCACCTAATGCCAGACTCACAGAAAACAAGAAGAGCTGCCAGGCCCCGTGGGAGGCCTTATCACAGGGCTCCACTGACTCGAAGAAACGAGGTCTGTGAGGACCCACAAAGCTTTTTTTAATGTGGTGAATTTTCCATGCAGTGAAATGCAGAGACCTTACATGTCACAGGTCAGTGAGTTTGACAAATGCGTCTGCGCGTGGAACCACTCCCGAATGGGGGTTTGGTGGCTCCAGAGAGGTCCCCTGTACTTCTCAGGCTACCCCCGCCCCCCGAAACAGCCCCTGGTCTGTGTTTCCGAAATTTCATTTTTTAGAATTCCCATTCCATGAAGCTTGTTCGTTCTCCTCCTCCTCTTTCATAGACTATGCTGAAGTGGAAACGCGAATCGAGGCTCTGAGAGAGTTGCTGCTGGCTAAGTTGCTGGAGACACCGTCAACTCTGCATGA
The DNA here is from genome assembly GCA_949820135.1 of Sylvilagus floridanus. Classification (NCBI taxonomy): domain Eukaryota; kingdom Metazoa; phylum Chordata; class Mammalia; order Lagomorpha; family Leporidae; genus Sylvilagus; species Sylvilagus floridanus. The sequence continues at coordinate 192,269,031 of OX463227.1, forward strand.
CCAGAAACGTTACATAAGGTGAACCTGTGCAAGCATTTGACAAAGCTCTCTGTGGGCTGCGTGCTGGTGCGGCTGGAACTCTGCAAGGTGCCTTGGAGGAAGTTAGGAGGTCGAGGCAGTGGGGAAGGGAAGACTAACGGACGCAGGAGCCGTGTGGAGAGCTCACTTCCTACTGTCAGAAGGTCCTGCCAGCCTCGTGTGGACTTGCCTCCTCCCCCGGCTGATGGGGCATCTCACCCCACAGACAGCACGGGCCACGGAGCCGGGGCCGCTGCGTGGTGGAGAGCGGGATCTGAGGCACACTGGCCACGCTGCAGGAGCTCTGGAGGGCTCCACACGGCTCCACATTATGGCCACGGAGTGGGGAATGCTGAACAGAAAAACAGAACCAAGCAGCGGTGCTGAGCAGGACAAAGATGGCCGGCACAGCGGAGGAGGGGCAGCCTGGGAGCAGGCGCGTTGCCTAATGGAACCAGGTGTTCCTGAGTTCTCAGATCAGGGGTACGCTGGCGGGTTTAACAGCACCTGGCACATCAGCAGTTGCTAATTTTTATGTCTGGCTTATCCCAGGGCTTGGGACAAAGCCTCTAAGTGGCAAGCTTTCTGTGTCTGTGAGTGTTAAGTATCAACTTTGCCTTCTGCTGGGATATTCTGAGTGTGGCCTCTGCTGTCACCGTGAGCCGTTACTTTAAGTGTTGCATCTTCAGTTTCATCAGTGGTTTATTGAGTGGCCGTGGCTGTCAGTGGTACTGGCCTGTGTGCACTTGTGTGTCCAGTGGTGGTTGCCCTGTGAACTCCAGGCACAGGAAGTCGTGCAGGGGACGGGTGTGTCGCACCCAGGTTCTGGTGGGAGTGGCAACTCTGGAGTTGCCCAAGAGGAAAGCTGGTGGGCGTGGCTCCAGCAGCAACATGTAGGGCGATGGATGGATAGCGGCAGAGTGTGGGGGGCCTACCCAGCTCAGCACAGGGCCATTCTGTGTGTCCTGTAACCCAACAGCCACCTCGCGAGGGCACAGGCGTCACACCCACCATGCAAGTGCAGGGACCAAAGGTGTTTTAGATAGCTCCTTGTACTGCCTTGTCCCCCTGTCTTTTTAAAGGGTGAAGAATAAGAGTGTCAGTAATACATTGCTTATTTTTGAAATCATTGTATTATTTCTGATTCTTTGAGAAGACACTGAGCAACTCTATTACCTTTTTAATTCAAATTTTTAGTCATCGATAACTAGAAAAGTAAAACCAAAACCCAGGTCAAGGGACCTGCGTTGTGGCGCAGTGGGGTTCAGAAGCCCCTCAGGGCTCCGGAGGCCCTGGTCCGGTCCTGGCTCCTCCGCGCTGCCAAGCCGGCTTCCGCGAATGCACACCTGGGGGCTGCAGGTGGTGGCTTGAGTACTTTGGTCCTGGCCACCCACCTGGGAGACCTGGGTGGAGTGCCTGGCTCCTGGCTCCTGGCTCCTGGCTCCTGGCTGCTGTCTGGTGCAGCCCTGGCTGTTGCTGGCATTTAGGGGAGTGAGCCAGTGGATGGAAGATGCCTCTCAGTCTCTCCCACTGTCTCTTTATCACTGTGCCTTTCAAATCAGTCATGCATGTGTACGTAAATAAACCTTTGAAAAAGCAAGCCACAGAGCCGCTAGGCTTTGCCGTCTGTGGTGCTGGGCGCTGTGGGCAGCAGGCAGGGACTGAGGCAGCCTAACCGGCCTCCATGGGAGCTTCCACCGTCCAAGCTGTCTAGGCCTGCAGGTGTGAACACGAGGTGGCCGGGTTATTGTGTTCCTTTGTCTGATAGCAAACGCCCTGCTCCTGAATGGAGGCTGCAGCGCCTCTCCGGGCGCTGGTCCCCTCGGGTCCCTGTGGATGGTTAAGGGGTGTGTCAGGACACGGCTGGAATGCCTTCAGCCGGTGAAGTTTTAAAATCCCGAGTCTGTGTTTGTCATAATTCACATTCTTTACCTTGTTTTTCCCCTCCACAAAGCCTCTTTTCAAAGTGTTCTTGAATACACAGTTTTGAGAGAACCAGCCGTGGTGTGTATGCAGCCTAAACAAAGCCCTGGGAAGGGCACTGGGGCTTCAGGCTGCAGAGTGGGGAGAACGCGCTCAAACTCACCCGCTCCGGCAGCCTGAGGACCCCTCCTCCAGGAAGCTCTCCTGGCTGGATGGCTACCCACTGATGAGACCGGACAGGAGGCCCCGCCAGCCTGTGGCAGACTTTAGGAAGTCGAGGAGGCAGGGGCCGGGGGAGGAGCCCGGGAAAGGCCCGTCTGTGCTCCCCAGTCCATGGCTCACAGCCCTGGGCAGCGGCTTCCCTGAGAGCACCCTGGGGGTGCGGACAGCGGCGCTGGGGGAGCCAGCAGGGCCCTGTGCTCTGGGAGGTGTGCGTGGAGCAGCGACGGGGCCAGCAGCTGGGAAGGGAGCGCCCTGCGCCAGGCTGCAGGTGCCGTGCTGGGAGCGGAGCTTCTTCCCTGTGTACCGTGTTCCCCAGCAGGAGTCCCGGCTGGCTGCTCTGTGTGAGCTGCCTCCCGTGGCCGCCTGTGTGCACCCCGTGGGCAGACCCCAGGCAGCGTGCGCCTGCCTGAAGTGGCCCTGGAAACGAGGCCTCCCCGACTGGCGGAGGTGGGGTCCTCAGCCCTCGGCCTGAAATGGCCCTGGGTGACCAGGGCCGGCCACCCCCCGGAAACAAGGGGGGGTCCTCAGCCCTCTGCAGACACTGAGCTGCTTATGCGCTGGGGACTGGAGGGACGGACGGGGCATCAGGTGTAGCCCTGAGGGCCTGTGTCTTGGCCAGGGGCCACTGCTTCTAGGCTGGTGACTGTTTACCATTGAACAAGGCATTTATCCTCAGGACGAAACAGCTTTCGGTCTGGGGACCATTTTGCAACACACCATGTCTTTGGAGTGTACTGAATTCGATGTCACTTGTTAGACCTAGATATCTTGTGAAGGAAAAAGACAAGCTCTTGAATGGCATTCGACAGAAAATTTTCAAGTACAGTATATTTGAATTATCTGGGTTTGGGTGTTCGTGTACAAAGATGACTTCAAACAGTTCAAGAACTATTTGAAAACTAAGAAAAGCACGTGTGTGCCCTATATTTTCTAGAGAAATGTTTCTCAGTCACAGGGTAGACTTTAGAGGCGAGTGTGGGTTGTCACCACATCGCTCCCAGAGAAAATGCCCGTTATTTAGCTCCTCATGGGAAACGGTGTCACACTGCCATCTAGTGGCAGGCTTTCATATGAGACAGGCGCTTTTCGAGAACGCTGGAATTCATAACTGCCCCCCCCCCCCCCCCCCCCCGTGTGCCCTGCTGGTTCCCACCTGTGTTAATAAGTGAGTCTGCAGTGCGTGGGGACACTGGGAGCCGGGTGTGCAGACAGAGATGTCCTCACCAGGCAGATGGGATCGCTGCAGACTGCCTCCTCACCAGGAGCTAATGTGGCAGAAGCACAGGTTTCCCGTTACTTGGGATTGTGTGACAGGAAGCTTTAACCCGTCTCCTGGAGAGACTGACGGTGGCAAGTGCTTCACGGATTCATAACCCTTTGGGGGTTTTAGTGATGGTGTTTGGAGTCGCTGGCCTCACCGCCGGCAGAGGAGTGCTGTGCGTCACCCGCGGCTTTGTCTTTGCAGGTACCTGTCCGACCTCCACGCGCCCGGGGACCCAGCCTGGCAGTGCATCGGCGCGCAGCACAGGTGGATCCTCCAGCTCATGCACAGCTGCAAGGAGGGCTACGTGAAAGACCTGAAAGGCAAGGCCCCGCCCTCCCTCCCTGTGGAGACCTAGTTCCCAAGGCCCCGCCCACGTCCTCACCTGCCCAAGGCCCCTCCCTTCCTCACCTGCCCAAGGCCCCGCCCTTCCTCACCTGCCAAGGCCCCGCCCTTCCTCACCTGCCAAGGCCCCGCCCACTTCCTCACCTGCCAAGGCCCCGCCCACTTCCTCACCTGCCCAAGGCCCCGCCTGCTTCCTCACCTGCCCAAGGCCCTGCCCACTTCCTCACCTTCCCAAGGCCCCTCCCACTTCCTCACCTGCCCAAGGCCCCGCCCACTTCCTCACCTTCCCAAGGCCCCTCCCTTCCTCACCTTCTCAAGGCCCCTCCCTTCCTCACCTTCCCAAGGCCCCTCCCTTCCTCACCTTCTCAAGGCCCCGCCCACTTCCTCACCTTCCCAAGGCCCCTCCCTTCCTCACCTTCCCAAGGCCCCTCCCACTTCTTCACCTTCCCAAGGCCCCTCCCTTCCTCACCTGCCCAAGGCCCCGCCCACTTCCTCACCTGCCCAAGGCCCCTCCCACTTCCTCACCTGCCCAAGGCCCCTCCCTTCCTCACCTTCCTAAGGCCCCTCCCTTCCTCACCTGCCTAAGGCCCCTCCCACTCCCTCACCTGCGAAGTGGTATTTCCCAAGGGCACACAGCGTTTTCTTGCTGCCTGTATGGGGTGCTTTTGCTTTGTTCTCTTGGGGACACTGGTGAGCGTTAGGCCTAAGCGTGGTAACGGAACAAGGAAGGAAGGGGAGCCCCCGTGTGCTGCGAGGACTGAGAGGTTTGTCCCAGACAGCATTGTGCCCTCGATAACCCCCCATCTGTTCATGGTTCATCACGCGTGCCGGGGAGTGGGTGGGGAGGCAGGCAGTTACTGGAAGAGGAGGGGAAGACTTTACACATGAAACTAGCCAATGAAAAGCAGGAGTGTGTGGTTGGAAAATGAAGGGTATTGTGGAGGGGCGTGGCTGCTGCAGTGTCTCAGAGAAGGCTGCACGTGGGCTGGGAGTTAGCTTTCAAGGCCAGCTGCAGCCTGCGCAAAGGCCCTGGGGAAGAGAGGTTTAGCCAGAGCTGAGCTGCATGCGATCCGCAGCACGGGATGTGTGGAACGTGTCCTGTGCTCCGGGCACTGCTGGGTGCCAAGGCTGCAGTGGGCAGCATCGCTGGCAGTGCCTGGCCCAGCAAGCCTGCAGAGTGCTGCAGGAGGCAGGCAGGCGCTGGCCGGCGGCACACTCGGCGTGCTGCTCTGCCAGGCTGGGTGTGCTCTCAGCCCTAGCACAGGGTCCAGAGCTTAGGCCAGGCGAGCGACCGCTCTTTCACTTTTTTTTTTTATAATTCACTTATTTATCTGGAAGGCAGAGCAGCAGAGAGAGCGAGGTCTTTCATCCCTGGTTCACTCCCCAGATGGCTGCAGCAGTCAGGGCTGGGCCAGACTGCTGCCAGGAGCCAGGAGCTTCCTCTGGGCCTCGCCCATCGTGTCTGTTGTGAGCTGAGTGGGACCTGTACGGAGCTGCTGAAAAGTAGGAGGGAAGTGTGGAAGCCCAGCCGGGGGAGAAGGTGTGTGTCCCCGGCACTGCGGGCAGCCGCAGGTCCCAGCTTCCGTGGGCCCAGGGCTCTGTGTGACCACAGCGGTGGACGCTGAGGCTGGGCAGGGCTTCGGAGGCACCAGATGATGGATGTGGAGGGTCCCGACTTCGTGCAGAGGGCGTGGGGGGCACCTGAGGGTCTGGAGCAGGGAAAGGCGTGAGCAGACTGAGCTGTGGACCGATGCCAGCTGTGGCTCCATGAGGTGAAGGGATGGGGGAGGAAGACCAGGAGCGGTGCGTGGTCAGAAGGCTGGAGCGGCGGGCAGGCACCTACCCCGGCTCGGAGGTCGTGGCAACAGAGAGGAAAGTGCATGGAGCGGGGAGGTGATGAAGGCTGACGAGGGTGATGGTGGCCTCCAGTTGGGGCACGGGGGATACGAGGAGCCCTCCTCCCGCCCCCCACTTTGGATGGGTTGGTGGTTGAGTTAGAGGGGGGTGGTTTGCGTGGAGGCAGATGCAGGAAAATGAGAGGAGAAAGCCAGCCCAGGAGAGGAGTGGTGTTTCAGGGTGTGGTAGAAGAGAAGCAGGAGGGGCGGCCACAGGGCCGCGGCGTCACGGCTCAGGAGCGGGAGCCGCGGGCTGAGGTCCTGCAGGCTGGGCACCCAGGCTGCGAGGGTGACCGGGGCGAGGAAGCGTCCGTGGCCTGAGCCCCTGGATACCCGAGAGAACAGGGAATAGCCCGGCCCGAGGGCCCGGCAGAGAGCTGGCTCTGGCTTTTTGTAGCACAGTGCCCTTGTGACGTAACTAACTGGCCTGGATCGGAGGACTTTGCACTCTGGCTCCGTTCTTTTCCACACATGATAATTTAAGAAAACCCACGTGTTTCTTTATTGATGCTGTTGTTAAAGTTCCTATGAATGTCGTTTTTAGAGAAAATGACAGGAAATGATGTAGTCTGCAGGCTGCAGGGATTCTTAGGATGCCTCACACACAAGGGGACTTCAGAAAGCTCATGCAAAAATAAAATTAAATGGTAAGCTTGAGACTTGTGCAGTGGTGCAACAGGTTAGTCCGCTACCAGAAACACCAGCATCCCATATGGGCACCGGTTCAAGTCCCGGCTGCTCCTCTTCCGATCCAGCTCCCTGCTGATGGCCTGGGGAAGCAGCAGGGGATGGCCCAAGTGCTTGGCTGCCTGAGCGCACATGGGAGACCCGGGAGAAGCTCCTGGCTCCTGGCTTTGGCCCTCTGGGGTAGCAGCCAGTTGGGGAGTGAACCAGTGGATGGAAATCTCTCTGTAATATTGCCTTTGAAATGAAATCTTTTTTTAAAAAAAAAAAGTTTATTTTGGTTCCACAAATTTTGAAATCCATGCTTTTTTTTTTTTTTTTTTTGTGCTCTCCCCTCTCATCTGTCTCTCTGGGGCTCCAGCTGGTAATTTTTGAATTTTAGAGTGTAGTCTGTTTGGCCCTCACCATTCACTACCTGTCAGAATCCTTGGGGTGTTTTTTTTTTAATGTTTATTTTTATTTGAAAGGCAGAGCAGAGAGAGAGATGGGAGCCGGGAGGGGGTGGGGAGAGGCAGAGAGAGGTCTTTCACCCGCTGGGCCAGGCTGGAGCTAGGAGCCCAGATCTCAGTCCGGGTGCCCACGTGGGTGGCAGGTCCCAGGCACTGGAGCCACCACGGCTGCCTTCCAGGGTGAGCGTGAGCAGGAAGCTGGGTCGGGAGCAGGAGTGGACTGGGACTCGGGCGCAGGCGCCCACGCAGGGCTTCACCTGCGGCGCCACAAGCCCGCCCCTCCCGGGTGGTCTTCCTGCTCTCAGCGCCTGCCCTGCACCCTCTCCATGCCGGTTATCCGGGTGTCAGCCATTGTCAGGGAGCCAGGCGGGGGCTGCACGTGCAGGGCCTGCAGACCCCTTGGAGCCTGCAGCCTTGGGGGAGGGACACAGGATTTTCAGAAGCACGTACATGTGTTTTTATTATAATTGTGAAGCGGGGCATAAAGGATGCTGTGACCTGGTGGGACGTGGGGAACCAGTGTCGCTGGGGCAAATGCAGGAAGCTCACTGGCAGAGCTGGTATCTCCTCTGAGGCCAGGCGGGGCTGGCTGCAACCGGCAGGCGGCAGGAGGTCTGCTGAGGAGACCTGTGTGCGCGTGTGCGCGTGTGCGCGTGTGAGAAGCAGTGGGGGGGCCGGCTGCGACCGGCAGGGGCAGGAGGTCTGCTGTGAGACCTGTGTGCGCGTGTGAGAAGCAGTGGGGACACGTTTGCTGTGGCTGCACTGGATTTCTGGGGTGCATGCACACAGCCTCTCTGGAATTGGGAAGGCTCTAGGGAGCTTGGAGGTCTTATCTGCACATCTCCGTGCCACATCAGCGAAGGCCTAGATTCCTCCTGAGTCGGAAGGGGAACGGCTGCACCTGGCAGGTCCCTTCCCTGCCGTCGGCTGTCACTGTGCGTGTCTGCAGCCAGCACGTCTGAAAAGCATGGACCGACCCCTTCCGCTCTCTGAGGCAGCGAAGGCCGTGGATCTGAGGTGGCCTTGCTCATCCGTGACAAGCCCTACCCAGCGTTGCCTTTGGATTAGAGAGCAAAAGCACAGAGCCCTCAGGATTCCCTGAACCTGCTCTGCAGATGTAACGGCATGACTGTGCCACTGCTCCTTAGTCTGATCGCTACGGGGTGTATTTTAGTGTTTCCTTTGACATTGGTCGGTAAAAACCACCTCTGTAAACCATGCAAATAATCCTGATGTAATGTGGTCTTGTGAGCTCAGGTTGTAAGCAGTTCTGATGTCATTTTGGAGAATCCCAAACAGATTTAAAAACAGAAAGGAAACAGAACAGTCTCCTGTGCCCACGCTGGCGTCAACAGCTGTCAGCTCCCAGCCGGGCTCACAGTCTCTGGCTGCCCCTGCCCCTTCCCCCTCCCTCCTCCGGCCACATCATTTCACCCACGATTAACTCAGCAGTTTTCTGAGAGTCAAAATGGTGCCTGCTGTTCTGCAGGCCTCTTGGTTTTCTCGGCGCATTCTGAACGCAGGGACAGTGACTTTGACGCTTTTCTGTTGTTGTGTCTTTCCTTGGACTGTAAACACTGGAGAAAAGCGGGGGTCGTAATTGTTTAAGTAAAGCCACGGGGAGAACAAGGCTTCAGAGCTGAGGCCGCCCCGTGAAATAGAGTACGGTTTTAAGTGGATGGATTGTAAGTATTTCAGGCAGGAGAAGAATTCTTGATGTCTTTTTAAGTAAAGCTGGTCTGTGCACATGAATGTAAGAAAACCTAATTAACATAAATATTTTTTACAGTCTTTGCAGGGTGGTTTGGGGAAAATGTGAGTTGTATTTAGTCTTGTGGTCTTCAGCCAGAGTGCCGGGGCAGAGGGCGTGGCAGGCCCATAGGCAGCCGCCCTGCACGCAAAGCCGCCTCTCCCGAGGAGAGGTCCTTGTGTGGGTGAAGCTCTTGGCAGCAGAGGGGCCTCAAGGTTGTCGTGCCCAGGAGCACCGCGCCAGGCCCCGGGCGGGTTCCCGCTCTGTCCTTGCAGTATCGTGCACCTGCAGCACGCCTGCCTTGGGCTCCCAGACCGCCCTCTCCAGGGCCTGGTTCCGCAGCCCACGTGCGAACGTCTGGTTTTTCTAAGGGGAAGAAAGGGTGGGGGGAAACGAGACCAAAACCAAAGTCCCTGCTTTTAAAAGACCCATGGGAAAGCTGGCACTGCCGGACACAGGTGCTTACTGGTGTCGGGATTCCCAGTGGAGTGGCTGCGTGGCGCAGCGCGGCTCTCCTCTGCTCCCAGGGCGGCCCTCTGTCCCCAGCCGCCGCCACAGCTGATGGAGAGGTGGCTCTCGTCTTTTCAGACTGCCTGGAGTGGGTCCCGAGCTAGACTTCAGCCTCCACTTCCCTGCAGGAAAATCCCCCGGCTGGCCGCCTTGGCCTGGACCCAAACTGGAAGGTCGAAGGTGGCCTCAAAGGTGGATCTCGCCTTTGCTGTGAAAGGGAGTTTAACTCTTCAAGCGCCTGCTGGCTCTTTGTGGTAACCGAGGGGAAAGGCACCCGCCAGGCCTTGGGGTTGCCTCCCCTTCTTCAGTGGGTGCTCAGTTAGGACTTGCCGGAGGGACATCTTGGAGCGGGGGCAAGATAGGGACCCCGTGGACTAGGAGCCGTAGCTGACGTGAGCCACGGACTCCTGCCGAGTCAGCACCCGGCGGCAGCAGCCAGGGCTCGGGTTCTCTGGGAACGTGAGAGACACCTGCTGCTGAGTGGTTTGCTGGTGATCCTTCCCTGATGGCTCTTTTACAGAAAGCAAACTGTGAAGAATAGAAGTCATGCTAAATATTTATCTTCCTAATAATTTCACACATCCAGCAGATTGTTAGTTACTTGCTGAAAGAAAAATATTTAGGTTTCTCCAAGGACCTCAAGATATAAAAAGGCCACATTTTCAACTCAAGCTCATAAAATACATGTATAGGTTATATTATGGTTTATCTACAATCTTACAAATTTATATCATATCACTAAACTGTATTTTTTTCTTGATATTTAAAAATACAACTGTGGTCTTTATGTACATGTTTTATATAGTATTGCTTTTAAGTAGTGGGGTTAATAGATACAGCTCTGGTATTACCATGGTACAGGATTGTATAGACTTCTCATATGCTGGATTAATTGCCAGAAGATTCATTTAGCTTTCCACAAAATTATAAAAATATTTCCATGGTTAAAAAGACTAGTAAAAGTGTGTTACACATAAATTAACTCTCTCAATAAATTAGAATCCTTACTTTAAAGTTATTATAACGAATCTGTGTTAGGAAGGTTATTTTAAGGGGCTTATTGTCTTGCCATTTCCACAGTGGTATCTCTCCTGCGTGAACCTGGAGTGACAGCGATTGCTTAACATCAGAGAGGCAGGGCCGCACCCTTGAGAGGCATCTTTACCACACGTCTGCAGGCCCTTCCTGTGGGGCTCCTACACAGAGTTCGCTGCAGGCTGAGGGAGCGGCTTCCCCGCACGCTGGTTCGCTGGTTCGGGCAGGTTGCAGTGGCAGGGGCTTTTGTAAAACTGGCTGTAGAAGATGAGTGCTCGGTAGGATTCACTCTCCTGCTTTCAGACAGAAGCTCCAAGGGGACGTGAAGGGGCACGACTCAGGAAAGGAAGGCACAGTTTATGGTTGCGTCAGAATGACGTCCCCTCCAGCCAAGCAGGGGGCTGCTTTTCCTTTCCCTTTGCCCCTTTTTGCCAGAAAGAAAGGGGGAAAATCCATATTCTGCAAATCAGATTTTAAATGTATTCCGCTGGAAGCTGCCCACGGTTGTGAGTTTGTAATTTATACGAGCAGTCTTGCCTGCCAGAGTGCACAGTGGCATCTAATCATTTTGGTTCCTGATTCTAGATTTGCTGTTAATCTAATTTGAAGACAGTTTCACCCTCCACGTTGAAATCAAGGCTGATAGTCAACCCTGGGAATTTGGGTAGGTTTTCTTAAAGTCAGGAATCTAGGACCTGAGAATCGGATTTCCTTTTGGAAGAGCCGGCATTCACTGGGAGATGCTGTGTGGGCGTCCTCGCAGGGTGTTGGATGGAGATGCCTCTCCTGCCCCTCCTGTTCGTGGTGGACTCTGCTCACCTCTCCGTGAATAATCTCGCTTGTTTAGATGGACAGGCCAGGAAGGCTGGGACACGGGACCTTTGTTATCCCGCAGCTGTTTCCCTCCACAGTCTTGGCTCACTGCATCTGGAGGAGGGTTTTGTGCAGCTGGGAGCCCGTCCACCCTGATCAGACGAAAATACAGACAGTGAATGGTGGAGCACCCAGCCAGTGCCAGCATTTCTGTGTAACTACAGAATACTGTCTGGTAAAATATTTTAGCTGTGTTGTCGCTTGGCAACGATTGTGTTATACATTGTAAGGTGTTTTCCTCTCCTTGAAAGTCCACGTAGAACCACTGAGAAGTGTGCAGGGCTGCTGGGAGCCTGAGTGATTCCTACTGTGGCCGGTCACCTGCCCTGCTGGTTCGGACACCGCGGTGGCCTGGCCGGCCGTGCTAGCTCGCGTGTGCCTCTCCAGGGCTCATGCCTTTTCTGCCTGGAGCGGGGGTTGTGGGTGATGCTGAAGTGTGCATCGCAGATGCCGCCTGGAGCCCCTGGCCGGGGCCAGAGCTGCTTGTGTGACCAGAGGAGCCCATCCTGCCTCGCACGCTGCCTGGGGCCTTGAGATCCCTGTGGAAGGAATGGGGCACCCCACCCACTGTGGGGGGCACGACACTGCGGCGAGGGGCTCCGGAGCCCAGGAGCCCCGGCTGGTTTCTTGTTTTGTGTTTTAAGGATTCATTCTAAACCCTGGGCGGGACCCTGCCGGCTGCGGAGTGGGGCGCTGGCGGAGGGGTTTCCAGGAGAAATCTCAGCATTTAGTTGCTTTTGCAGAAGCCACGCGTGTTAACCCCCGGTGATCCGGGCTGCACCTTCACCCTCTCGGTGAAGTGACCGGCTTATGCCGTTAGTGCTTCCGGGAAAGAGCAGCCTCTGAGACTCCGGAAACGGGTGTCTCAGCGGTTTTTCTTACTAAAACAAAAGTTCTGTCCCATGTCTGAATAGCATTCCAGAAATAATTTTTCCTGCCTTCATATTTGTTGACAATTTGTTGAACGTGTCTGCATACTCACAAAAAGGAAAAAATAATTTCCTTTGAGAATGTCATTACCACGTTATGGAAGCTTTATTTAAATGGAGAAATAACATGTGACCGTTGACAACAGTAATCAAGTGTGTGTGTGTGTGTGTGTGTGATAAGTGTTTAAAGGATTTTCCCAAGTATTTGTGGATGAGATATGTTTATGCTTTGTTATGTGGATGAAGTTGTAACTCCAGGACTAGGTTGTATAATGAGACACAACTATGCCCCAAGAATATCCACTTCTAGAATTGTGTGTGTAGCTTCTCCTACCGCATAGAATCTTGGAAATAGGAACGTGCTGATTTCTCACGCTGCAGGGTTGTGTGCCTGGTTGTAATTTTGTCTCCAGAGTGATGCGCACCTGTAGTTATCCTCAGGTAACTGACAGATCGCAGGCAGATAACTCATCGTGCAGGCGCTTCTCATTTGAGTACATCTCTGTTGGTTACTGTGCATGGTGCCTTAAGCCATCCAGGCTGTTCAGTCTGTGACACCTAGGATACAGTTCTGGTAAACGTTTCCTTTTGAAAAAATCCTTGCTTTTCATATTTTTGTGCTACATTGTCATTTTCAGGCATAATTTGTACGTGTCAATATGTGGAGGCAAACTCTCGTACATTTAGATAATAATACCACTGATCAGTCTCTCAGTTGTAGTAACACGGATCAGATTATGAATTTTTCCCGTTTTGTTCGTAGAGCTGATTTAACTTCTCAGAGTCAAACTTTTAGAGTCAGAATTCACAGCTAACGATACTGCACATCACATTGTGTAGAGCCCTGTTTTTTATAGCCTAAGATTGTGAGTGGCTACCGGATTCTGGAGAATTCTTGCTAGAATTAACACCTGCCCCAGTTTCAAATCTAGGGGCCAGTTTATTAGTACTGGATCAAAGAAAGGCATGCAAGTAACAACCTCCTATTCACAGAAGGCTTTAAAAAATCCACCTAAGAAAAATCCTAGGAGTAGCCCTGTGTAGAGAATGTACTGCCCAGAGAACACGAGGCTTCTCACTCTCCGTCCCGCAGCCGTGGCTTGGGAAGCACAGAGGTCAGGGTAGACCTGCGGAGCCCGGAGCTCCGCCGCCCTCGGGCTCGGGGCAGAGTGGCCGGCAGGGAACGCGATGCAGAGCTGCGGTTTTCCGCTGCCCGCGGCTGCTTGGAAGAGGAAACCTCGCCGTCTTCCTGGGTGCGCTCGCACGGCTTCCCTGCGGCACGGCCTTGTGCGGCTGAGCTGCCCGTAGAGCCCCAGGCGGCCTCAGTTCATCTCCGAGAAGTCGCCTGCTTCTCGCTTCGCCGGCTGTAGTCACGCCCACCTGCCATCAGAGCCACTTCGTGTTTGTCGCAGTTTTCTGGGGGAGAAGTATCAGTTCATATCATTCCCGTTCAAGGTTCTGGAAGGTTCTGTTGGACAGAAGTAGGTGACTTGTGACTGTGCTTTGATCCTGCAGCGGGCAGGGCTCAGCCTCGCGCGCGGGTGGCGCGCCCCCTGCTGGCCGCTGGGCGGAAGTGCGTCCTCCGGGGGCGCCCCGGCTGGGGCTCATTTGCAGTGCTGGACAGCCAGTTAGGAGATGGGCTGGTGCTGCACTTTCCATCCCTGGAGCCATAGGAAACGCGCGACGAGACCTCTCACAGAGCGAAAGGGAACTAGGCAATGCTTTCCTTCCTGATGGACTGAAGGCCTGGACCTTTTTAGACACATGTAACCTGGTAGATTTACATTCTCTTCCTACCCTTTCTAACATGCATTTTGAATAAAGTATAACTTCTTTATAGAAAACTTTAATAAATATAAATTTCAAAAGTACAACTTTTGGATTATAGTGGCTTTCCCCCCCATAACCTCCCTCCTACCTGCAAACCATCCCATCTCCCACTCCTTCTCCCATCCCATTCTTCATCAAGATTCATTTTTAATTCTCTTTATATACAGAAGGTCAGCTCTATACTAAGTAAAGATCTCAACAGCTTGCACCTACACAGACACACAAAGTGTAAAGTACTATTTGAAGACTAGCTTTATCCTTAATTCTCATAGTGCCACACTTTAAGGACAGAGGTCCTACATGGGAAGCAAGTGCACAGTGACTCCTGTTGTTGATTCAACATTGACACTCTTGTTTATGGCGTCAGTGATCACCCGAGGCTGTTGTCATGAGTTGCCAAGACTATGGAAGCCTCTTGAGTTCACAGCCTCCGACCTTATTTAGACAAGACCAAAGTGGAAGTTCTCTCCTCCCTTCAGAGAAAGGTACCTCCTTCTTTGGTGGCCCCTTCTTTCCACCGGGATCTCACTCACAGAGATCTTTCATTTAGGTCATGTTTTGCCATAGTGTCTTGGCTTTCCATGCCTGAAATTCTCTCATGGGCTTTTTACTCAGATCTCAATGCCTAAAGGGCTGATTCTGAGGCCAGAGTGCTGTTTAGGACATCTGCCATTCTATGAGTCTGCTGTGGATCCTGCTTCCCATATTGGATCATTCTCACCCTTTTTTATTCTGTCAGTTAGTATTAACAGACACTAGTCTTGTTTATGTGATCCCTTTGACACTTAATCCTATTAAATTATAATTTTCCGTATGTTTTTCTGATGTTATGCTAAGTTTTTGGTCCTTCTAAAATATGTCAAAACTCATGTTTTGATAATCATTTCCTGAATTCTACAATTAAAAGCAGTAATGACTAATAGAAACTTCAAAGGAAAATGTGGAGGAAAATCACTAAAACTTCTGTAAAGTTCTTTAATTTAGAAAAAAATAGAAATACTACAAGAATATATATTTCTTTTTTAAATATTTATTTTATTTATTTGAAAGAGTTACAGAGCAAGTTAGAGCCAGAGAGAGAGAGAAAGAGAGAGAGAAGTCTTCCATCCGCTGGTTCACTCCCCAAATGACCACAATGGCCAGAGCTGAGCTAATCCAAAGCCAGGAGCCAGGAGTTTCTTCCAGGTCTTCCATGTGGGTGCAGGGCCCCAAGGACTTGGGCCATCTCTCACTGCTTTCCCAGGCCATAGCAGAGAGCTGGATTGGAAGTGGAGCAGCCAGGACTCGAACTGGCACCCATATAGGGTGCTGGCACCTCATGTGGCAGCTTAACCCGCTACACCACAGCGCCAGCCCCTTTGCACACATTTTATTTATTTACATGGAAGGAGAGGCAGAAAAAGAGAGAGAGAGGTCTCCTTCCACTGGTTCACTTCCCAGTTGGCCACAACGGCCAGAGCTACGCCCCTCCAAAGCCAGGAGCTTCTTCCAGGTCTCCCATGTGGGTGCAGGGGCCCAAGGATTTGGGCCATCTTCTACTGCTTTCCCGGGCCTTAGCAGAGAGCTGAATTGAAAGTGGAGTTGCCAGGACTCCAACCGGCAACCAACCGCTGCGCCACAGCACTGGCCCCAAGAATATATGTTCTTTACTGTTTGATTTTTCCATTATCACACATATTTGTGTTTTGTCTAAACACTGGATTAGATAACTCTTATCAGAGTTGTAGTGTTTTCCAAAGTAGAGCTCCTTGGACAATGTTTAGCCCAGTAGCTAGAGCTTAGTAAGTCTTTAAACAATCTTTATCCCACTAGGGGACAGCATTGTGGCATAGTACGCTAAGCCTCTGCCTGCAGCTCCGACATCTCCTGTGGAAGCCAGTTCGAGTCCCGGCTGCTCCACTTCTGATCCAGCTCCTTAGTGCCCTGGCGAAGCAGTGGAAGATGGTACAAGTCCTTGGGCCCCTTCATCCATATTGGAGACCCGAGGACGCTCCTGGCTTTGGATCAGCCCAGCTCTGGCCACTACGGCTATCTGGGGAGTGAACCAGCAGATAGAAGACCTCTCTTTTTCTGTCTCTCCTTCACTCTGTAACTCTGCCTCTCAAATAAAGAAATAAATCTTAAAAAAAAAAAAAGAATCAGGACTCTTAGCAAGTAGTGGAAATTGATTTCTTCTCAGATTTTTAAAAATTTATTTATTTGAAAGAATTAGAGAGAAGGAGAGGAAGGGAAAGAGAAAGAGGTCTTCCTTCCATCCGCGTGTTCACTCCCCAGATGGCCGATCCGAAGCCAGGAGCCAGGAGCTTCTTCTGGGGCTCCCACGTAGGTTGCAAGGGCCCAAGGACTTGGGCCATCTTCCACTGCTTTCCCTGGCCATCACAGAGAGCTGGATTGGAAATGGAGCAGCTGGGTCTTGAACCGGCGGCCCATGAAGAATGTTGGCACTGCAGGCAGCAGCTTTACCTGCCCCTCTCAGATCTTTTGAGCCCTGCTTTTGCTGAACATAGTCTCTCTAATGCTGCATGAGTTCTGCCAGGTAGTTTGTTGCAACTCTGTTTTAAACCAAATCTGTGACAGTGGGAATGACTGTTAAAAGCTCTTTTGAGAACATATTTTTTATTTTTCTCAGTAGAAATGCCTTAGGTAACAGAGCAGACCAGCCGAGGAAGCACCGGCAGCTCACGCGCACCCCGTGTCTTGCAGGGAATCCAGGCCTGCACAGCCCCATGCTGGACGCAGAGAGCGACGGGCGCCCCTCGGCACTGGCCCATCTCACGCAGACGGCGTCACTCAAGAGAGGAAGCAGCTTTCAGTCCGGACGCGACGACAGTGAGTACCTCCCTCCACGCCCACCAGGACCTCTAGCCTGTGCGCCTTCGTTCCCTGCGGCAGTGGGTGCCTCCCTCCACGCGTGCGCATCTCACTGAAGTTTGGGCCACCCAGGTCTCCAATGTGGGGTGCTGGCGTCCCAGGCAGTGTCTTACCCACTAGGCCAAATGCCTACCCTGGGCTTCAGCCTCTGATTTTTGAAATCTAGTATTCGTCCCGGGAGATTCAGGAACTGCACTTGTCAGCCATGGAAATGCCTGGATCCGCTCCTGGTGACGGGCTTGCCCAGCTTCCTGGTCACGATGCACAGCTCCGTGCCCAGGGCACGTCTGTTGTTTTCTCCAGTTTGTGTCCCTGACACCGTGACCACTCAGCTCTGAGTGTGTGAGTTCTGTTGTCTTCCCTCACAGGATGCAGGACTTCTTTGCTTTCGCAGGCAGCCCAGTCCCTTGCAGGGTCCCTCCGAGGCCTGTTGCAAGCTTGGTTACAGTGGTTCTAGAATAAGTTTATTCCAGGGACTCCTCAGCCCCACTCCCAGGAGACGCCCTCGTGCCCCTGTGCTGTTCGCAGCTGGGAACTCTCTCTGCTCTCTGGTCCCTGGTGGGCTCGGCCTGGCTTTGTGAAGCGCCACTCCGTGTGTGCAGACTTGTCGCAGGAGGCCTCCTGTGCAGACTTCTGGAACTTTCTCCTGTGTCGCTCCCTCCTTGTCTGCTCTTCCCCGTGGTTTCCCGTCACTGCAGCCTCCTGTTCCCTGTCTCTCGTCTTTGAACTAGAGCAGCCGCTGAGCTTTGTTCCGGCTGTTCCTCCTGTGCGTCTGCTTCCGGAAGCTGCCCACAGGCAGCCGGCCGGGGAGGCTGAGACTCGCACCCGCGTCCCTGCCCAGGCACTGCGGGCCTGTGCTCCGCACTGTCGGGGCTGAGGAGACTTGATGTATAGAGTTTCTTCCACTTTCCTGATTGTTTATGGCTGGCGGTTACATCCGTTGTTCCTGTGTGGCTGGAAGTGGAAGTCAAATAAATCAAGTTTAATTTCCTCCAAATTATTACTCGAAGTTGGAACGTTAGGAAGGATTGCTTGCAGTAAACCATAGGTATGCATGAAGTGGAGGGACTCGTTCTCAGCCTGGTGATCAAAGTGAAGCTGACGCGTCTGCACACTTCCTGCCTTCCCTGGAAGACTCTGGGTGCTCCTGCCGCGTCCCATGCCTTTCATCATTCTCAGGAAGTCGCTCCTGACGGCCTCTGCCACTGATATTTCGTGTGGGCTCTAGCTTGGGTATTGCGGATTCAGTAAGAAAACAGCGTCCAGGTTTTCAGTGATCATGATCAGAATTTGGATGACGAGATTTAGAAGGAATGGGGGCGGGAGAAGTACTCTCATCGCATACATTTGTACGTACACAGCATTTGCAAGTCATAAAAAAACAAGTGAAGCACAGCACCGAGAATTGTTGTGTGTCACCGGGCAGCAGGCCGCGGGGACGGCTCTCCCCAGCCCGTGGTGATTGAGCACACGCGTGCTCAGTAGCCGCGTGGCTGTCTGGCAGCAGTGTTTATGAGCTGTGTTAGCACTCCTTACCGGGTCACCTCGGACAGACTAAGTGCAGCGCTTAGCCCGCCGTAAAGACAGCTGAGGGAGTCTGGCGGGAGCCTCTGGCGCTGGCTTCTGTTTTTGTTTATGGTGTCTCCATACCTTTCTCATCAGAACGTGAGGTCACATGGAATGCCTGCGAACTAACGAGGTTAACAGGAGGAAAGCTGACTTCGATTGTTTATTTGGTGGTTTTTAAATTTTTTTCTTTTGAATGAGTGAGAAGGCAGCGTTCCCCCACTGTTTTTCTTAGGGGATGGGTAGTATCTGTGGTGGACTGCTCATGAGACCCGATGGTATCTACACGTGTGGAATGCGGAGTGCACGGATGCCTGGAGTATGTATATGTGTAATGTATGTGTCTGTGGAGTGTACATATGTATGTGGTGTGCTTCTCTGTGGAGCATACGTACACAGAGTGTATGCATGTGTAAATTTGTGTGTGGTGTGCATGTGAATATGTTTATGTGGAGTATATATGTGGTATATAGATGTAGAATATGTGTGGCATATACATGTATATGTGGTGTGCATGTGTATGGAAAGTATGTATGTATATGTAGAGTATATATGTGGAGTGCATTTGTATGGAGTATATATTACATGTGGCAGACATGTGTGACATGTATGTACGTGTAGACCATCCATATGTATGTGGAATGTATATGTATGGATACATGTGTGTGTAGAGTATGCGTGAATATGTAGAGTACATATGTATATGTGAAATGTGTGTGAGGTACATGTGTATATGTGTTGGATGTGTGTATTGAAGTATGTATATGTAGAGTATGTATGTGTAGTCTTTGTGTGTATATGGAGTGTGCATGTATAGATAGAGCATGTATGTATATGTGGGATGTATATGTGCATGTGTGTGGAGTATGTATGCATATGTAGAATGTATATGTTTGTGTAGAGTATGTCTGCAGAGTATATATGCATATGTAGAGCATGTATTATATGTATTTATGTGTATGTGGAGTGTGAGTGCATATGTAGCGCATATGTGTGTGTGTGGAGTGTGCATGCATATGTAGAGCATATGTGTACGTGTAGAGTATGTGTGTGTGATGTATATGTGGAGTGTGTGTGTGTGGAGTGTACATGTATATGTGGAGTGTGTGTGTGTGGAGTGTACATGTATATGTGGAGTGTATGTGTGTGTGGAGTGTACATGTATATGTGGAGTGTGTGTATGTGTGGAGTGTACATGTATATGTGGTGTGTATGTGTGTGTGGAGTGTACATGTATATGTGGAGTGTGTGTGTGTGGAGTGTACATGTATATGTGGAGTGTGTGTATGTGTGGAGTGTACATGTATATGTGGAGTGTGTGTGTGTGGAGTGTACATGTATATGGAGTGTGTGTGGAGTGTACATGTATATGTGGAGTGTGTGTGTGTGGAGTGTACATGTATATGTGGTGTGTATGTATGTGTGGAGTGTACATGTATATGTGGAGTGTGTGTGTGGAGTGTACATGTATATGTGGAGTGTATGTATGTGTTGAGTGTACATGTATATGTGGAGTGTATGTGTGTGTGGAGTGTACATGTATATGTGGTGTGTATGTGTGTGTGGAGTGTACATGTATATGTGGTGTGTATGTGTGTGTGGAGTGTACATGTATATGTGGAGTGTGTGTGTGGAGTGTACATGTATATGTGGAGTGTATGTATGTGTTGAGTGTACATGTATATGTGGAGTGTATGTGTGTGTGGAGTGTACATGTATATGTGGTGTGTATGTGTGTGTGGAGTGTACATGTATATGTGGTGTGTATGTGTGTGTGGAGTGTACATGTATATGGAGTGTGTATGTGTGTGTGTGGAGTGTACATGTATATGTGGAGTGTGTGTGTGTGTGTGGAGTGTACATGTATATGTGGAGTGTATGTGTGTGTGGAGTGTACATGTATATGTGGAGTGTATGTGTGTGTGTGGAGTGTACATGTATATGTGGAGTGTATGTGTGTGTGGAGTGTACATGTATATGTGGAGTGTGTGTGTGTGTGGAGTGTACATGTATATGTGGAGTGTATGTGTGCGTGTGGAGTGTACATGTATATGTGGAGTGTATGTGTGTGTGGAGTGTGCATGTATATGTGGAGTGTGTGTGTGTGGAGTGTACATGTATATGTGGAGTGTGTGTATGTGTGGAGTGTACATGTATATGTGGAGTGTATGTGTGTGTGGAGTGTACATGTATATGTGGAGTGTATGTGTGTGTGTGGAGTGTACATGTATATGTGGAGTGTATGTGTGTGTGGAGTGTACATGTATATGTGGAGTGTGTGTGTGTGTGGAGTGTACATGTATATGTGGAGTGTATGTGTGCGTGTGGAGTGTACATGTATATGTGGAGTGTATGTGTGTGTGGAGTGTGCATGTATATGTGGAGTGTGTGTGTGTGTGGAGTGTACATGTATATGTGGAGTGTATGTGTGTGTGGAGTGTACATGTATATGTGGAGTGTGTGTGTGTGTGGAGTGTACATGTATATGTGGAGTGTGTGTGCGTGTGGAGTGTACATGTATATGTGGAGTGTATGTGTGTGTGGAGTGTGCATGTATATGTGGAGTGTGTGTCTGTGGAGTGTACATGTATATGTGGAGTGTGTGTATGTGTGGAGTGTACATGTATATGTGGAGTGTATGTGTGTGTGGAGTGTACATGTATATGTGGAGTGTATGTGTGTGTGTGGAGTGTACATGTATATGTGGAGTGTATGTGTGTGTGGAGTGTACATGTATATGTGGAGTGTGTGTGTGTGTGGAGTGTACATGTATATGTGGAGTGTATGTGTGCGTGTGGAGTGTACATGTATATGTGGAGTGTATGTGTGTGTGGAGTGTGCATGTATATGTGGAGTGTATGTGTGTGTGTGGAGTGTACATGTATATGTGGAGTGTATGTGTGTGTGGAGTGTACATGTATATGTGGAGTGTGTGTGTGTGTGGAGTGTACATGTATATGTGGAGTGTATGTGTGCGTGTGGAGTGTACATGTATATGTGGAGTGTATGTGTGTGTGGAGTGTGCATGTATATGTGGAGTGTGTGTGTGTGGAGTGTACATGTATATGTGGAGTGTGTGTATGTGTGGAGTGTACATGTATATGTGGAGTGTATGTGTGTGTGGAGTGTACATGTATATGTGGAGTGTATGTGTGTGTGTGGAGTGTACATGTATATGTGGAGTGTATGTGTGTGTGGAGTGTGCATGTATATGTGGAGTGTGTGTGTGTGGAGTGTACATGTATATGTGGAGTGTGTGTATGTGTGGAGTGTACATGTATATGTGGAGTGTGTATGTGTGTGTGGAGTGTACATGTATATGTGGTGTGTATGTATGTGTGGAGTGTACATGTATATGTGGAGTGTGTATGTGTGTGTGGAGTGTACATGTATATGGAGTGTGTATGTGTGTGTGGAGTGTACATGTATATGTGGTGTGTATGTGTGTGTGGAGTGTACATGTATATGGAGTGTGTATGTGTGTGTAGAGTGTACATGTATATGTGGAGTGTGTGTGTGGAGTGTGCATGCATATTCAAGCATGTGTGTACATGTGGAGTGCATGTGTATGTGGAGTGTGTGTGCCCATTACAGCATATGTGTGGGCCTATATGTCGAGGGTTTGGCTGTGTGCTGAGACAGGTGGGACCGTACAGAGCCGATCAGGCTCAGCGCCAGCGGTGCCTCGTGCTGTGCCGGGCGCTTTGGCTTGGCCTCAGCAGCAAGCTGGTCCCACAGAGGACTGCGATGAGGACGCCAGGAAGCCAAGGTGTTGCACGTGCCCAGCCCAGCCTGTGAGACCTGATTCCTGGACGGGGCACTCTTGCTACCGTATGAAGCAAGTCTTTCAAAGCTTTCGTGTCTAGGTTTTCTTGTCCTCTTTTTTACGTCAAGGAGCCCACCACACACTTGGCCATGCCTGAGCGGCCCGGGAGTCCAGATGAGGAATCCTTATTGCTCCCCCGAATCTCGGTGATTTTTTAATTCCCATGAAGTTACTGTCGGCACAAGAAGTCCGAGTCCTTACTCGGCGCTGCCTGCAGCACCTGCGAGAGGCCGGCCAGCCCGGGAGTCTTCGCTGCTTTCACTGTGTGGAATGTGTGTGGTGGGGGGAGCTGTTTCACCCTGAGTGTTTCCGCCCGGTGCTGCACCTGACCTTGGCTGTGTAGTGCGTTTCTGAAAGGTCGCAGTTAGCCCTGGATGTGGCTACCGGCCGCGGAGCAGCCCCGCTTTGCCTTGTCCTGCTGAGGATGAGACGGAGAGGCCAACGCCCTCTCCTCCCGGTGGCCCTCCTGATGCTGGGCCGGCCCGAGCCTGGCCCCGCCCTGTCAGCCATCCTGCTTCACAGGGCCCCTTCCCGCCCACGCCACTGAGCTCTGGGGTCTGCAGCCTGACCCACAAGCGCTGCGGCCTGGGACACCAGGCTCCTGCAGCCACAGCAGGCCCCGTGCTGCCCCGGGATTTGGGCTCCTTCTAGTTGGGCCGGGGAGGTGGGGTGGGCCGCAACACGATGTTCACGTCCATTGTATTGTTAGTTTTCCTCCAAAGCTGATACATTGGTTCAGGGAGGACCAGGGGATTTGCTCATGGGGGAAGTTCGGGCTCTGATGGGTCCTGGGCTTGTCTGGGAAATGCGGGTGAGGGAAGCTTTTCAGCGCGGAGAGAGAAGGGTCACTCACAGCCGTGCTGAAGCAGTGCAGCCCGGCACGAGCGTCCCCAAGGTCGAGCAGGCAGGCTGCCGGCCAGCGGTCCTTGCGGCAGGATTTTTATGCGCGGTTGCAGGCATCTGTGGTTTCCAGGGTCCCTGAGATGGTTCTCACCTGTGAGAGCTCCGGCCCATGCCTGCCGGCTCCGTTTTCTTAGGTCTGACCTGTGAGTACTGGCAGCTCCCAGGCTCACGCTGTCCCTTGTCCACAAGTGCATTTCAGTCACCCTCGATTCGGCTGTGCCGTCCTGGTCAGACGCCGGGGACTCTGACCGCCTGTGCCACAGGAGGTCCAGGCTGTCTCCCTGGACTTGACTCTGGATCCAGCTGTGCTCGCCCCGTGGGGCGGGGCCTCGTCTGTGAGGGGCAGGCCAGTCAGCTCACCTCACAGGGTCACAGACAGGTGCGCTCACTGGACTTTGTTCTCTCTCCCCTCAGCATGGAGATACAGGACTCCCCACAGGGTGGCATTTGTTGAGAAGCTGACCAAGCTTGTTTTAAGCCAGCTGCCTAACTTCTGGAAGCTCTGGATTTCCTATGTTAATGGGAGCCTCTTCAGTGAGGTGAGTGTATGAAGTTGGCCATGGGGGGCTAAGCCACTGTGAATGTCTGGTTTAAGTTTTGGAGGCTTGTTTTTTTAAGAACTGTACAGCAGGCCGCCTCCGCGGCTCACTTGGCTATTCCTCCACCTGCAGCGCTGGCACCCCGGGTTCTAGTCCCGGTTGGGGCGCCAGATTCTGTCCTGGTTGTTCCTCTTCCAGTCCAGCTCTCTGCTGTGGCCCAGGAAGGCAGTGGAGGATGGCCCAAGTGCTTGGGCCCTGCACCTGCATGGGAGACCAGGAGGAAGCACCTGGCTCCTGGCTTCGGATGGGCGCAGCACACCGGCCGTAGCAGACATTTGGGGGGTGAACCAATGGAAGGAGGACTTTTCTCTCTGTCTCTCTCTCTCTGTCTAACTCTGCCTGTCCAAAAAAAAAAAAAAAAAATACTGTACAGTCCAGTGCCTATAATAAGTGTTGTCTTTTTAAAGATTGGTTAAGAGAGTTATGATGCCCTAAAATTAATAACCTTATGACCTTGAACGAGTAACCTGATGGTTCTGGGACTGTTTCCTCATCCATGAAAAGAAAATAGTAAAAGAGGAAGCGTGTCTGCCAACCGGTGATTGCAAGGATTAAACGAGATGGTCAGGTAAAGAAAAAGGAAACTTAGATTGGTTGTCTGTGATTCCGAACCAGAGGATGGGTGCCGGGGCTGCGCAGCAGACCAGGGCCACGTGATCAGCAGGGATACAGTAGTTGCTGTTTGCACGCAGGTCTGGACTGTTCTAGAATTTGATGGCTGGAAAGAATCTGAAGGTCATGTGACCCGACCCCCTCACTGCCAGCCTGCAGAAGTCTCTCTCTGTAGCCTTCGCATTTTCATGGGCTCCTGTTCACGATACATTAGTCATCATACACTTGGTAGCCCAGAAAGTATGAAAATGAAATAATGACTCTGAGTTTTGTGTTTAGTGCAAGGAAATTTAGACTCTTTTTTTTTTTTTATTATTATTAATGTAATTTCTTTCTTGAAATAAAGACAGACAGAGCTGTCATACTGGTTCCTCACCAAATACCCAAACAGCTGGGGCTGAACCAAGCCAAAATCAGAAGGCAGAAACTCCATGCAGGTCTCCAGTGTGGGTTGTGGGAACCCAACGACTTGAGCTATCACCTGCTGCTTCCCAGGGTGCAAGGATCAGAGCTGGGACTCGAACCCAGTGCTCCTGGTGGGGTGCAGATGTCCTAAGTGGCTGTCTAGCCTCTAGGCGAAATGTCCAGCCCAGGACTGGGCATCCTTCAGATGCTCCCGGTGTCCAGCCCTTGGATTATAGACGCCAGCACCTTTGTCTTTAAGCTGCACCCAGGGTCCTGTGAGTCAGGTTCCCCCGGGGGAACTGGGAGAAGCGGGGTCTTCCTGGGGGTTGAGGCCATCCTTGCATGGGCAGTGGATGTGGACAAGGACTAAAACCGTTTTTGAATTTTTGCTCAAAGATGTGGCTTCTGTGGTTTAAGAGCCTCCGCTCGCCTCCTTGGGGAAGGTGGCTGGGCACTCCAGGGATCCTCTGGCCTTGTTTGATCATGAATGCAAATTAATGCTGGGGGAAAAGAAACAGATTGTGCTCTGGGTTTTTGTTTTTTCTTTGTATATTTTGATTCTTTGTCTACTTTTTTATAAAACCTACCAGGTCCTTGTTGATATTTATGTCTGTCTTTATACAGCAGGTTTTCTTTTTTTTTAAAGATTTATTTTCTTGAAAGTCAGAGTTACACAGAGAGAGAAGGAGAGGCAGAGAGACAGAGAGAGAGAGAGGGAGAGAGAGAGAGAGAGAGAGAGGTCTTCCATTCGCTGGTTCACTCCCCAAATGGCTGCAACAGCTGGAGCTGTGCCCATCCAAAGCCAGAAGCCAGGAGCTTCTTCCAGGTCTCTCATGTATGGGTGCAGGGGCCCAAGGACTTGGGCCGTCCTCCACTGCTTTCCCAGACCACAGCAGAGAGCTGGCCTGGAAGAGGGGCAACCGGGACAGAATCCGGCGCCCCGACGGGAACTAGAACCCGGGGTGCCGGCGCCACAGGCGGAGGATTAGCCTAGTGAGCCGCGGCACCGGCCTCTTCCTTCCCTTAATTCAGCAGACGTTAATGACTTTTGTGTGACCACTCAGATACCAAAGCAGAGGCTTTCTTTCGTTGCTTCTTGGCTAGGCAAGGACTCTCAGTGCACAGCCTCGTGCAGAGGAAGTGCCCCTTCCCTACAGGAGACGTGGGCCTGGCTGTCTTCATCAATGCAGAGGGGCTCACCTTGGGCCTCGGAAGTTGGCCCAGTGCTCGCGTGCCCGTGTGTCACAGTTGGTCTGTCCCCGTTCCCGTGACGCTCAGCTGCTGAGGGTTGTGCAGCTCGCGGTGCGGAGGGCAGTGTCTGGGGTCTGCGCCCTCAGCCACAGCTGACAGCCGCACCGCCCGCACCGTCTCTGCTTAGGATCTCGCGCCCCGTGCCTTTGGACGGTGTGTGTTCCCAGACTTCTTCATGGAGCATCAGTATCTTAGCAGACACATCCGCTGAGTGTCACTCTCTCTCGGTGACCTTGAATGGCTTATTTGTGTGCACCCCCTCCTTCCGTAGTGTTGGCTTGGGAATTCTGGGGGCTGACGTAAGTGAAGTGCTTATACCAGTGAGTTTAAGTTCGTATAACAGTAATCGTAAGTAAGGTAGGTTCTTATTATTTGGAATCAGATTTATTCCACTAATGAAATCTCATCAGCCTGACTCATGAGTGGGTCTTCAGTGAACAAAACTTAGTAGCATCAAAGTACGCCAGACTGGTGAGCTAATGCAGCAGAACTGAGTGCTGAGTGACAGGAGAGCTCAGCCAGAGTTGCTCCCCTAGGCCATGTTCTTTCTCCACCTGAATGGTGCTCTCCTCTTGCTTGAGTTCTTACACGGAGCTCACTGCACAGAGACAGTGGTTGCCTTATCTTGAATCTTTTTATTTAAATCTTTACAAATTTTATTTGCTTCTTTGAAAAGCAGAATTAGAGAGAGAGAAGGAGAGAGAGAGAGAGATACTATCCATATGCTGTTTCACTCTCCAAATGGCCATAATGGCCAGGGGTAGGCCAGGCTGGAGCCAGGAGTCAGGAGCCTAACGCTTCACCTGGGTCTCCCACGCGGGAGCAGAGTCCCAGGGACTTGGGCCCTCTCCAATGCTTTCCCAGGCCATAGCAGGGAGCTGGATCAGAAGTGCAGCAGCCGGGACTCGAACCTGTGTTGAAATGGGCTGAGGACCTGCTGCTCCAGAATGCCAGCTTGTCTTGAATCCTTTCATGTCACTAGAATTACTGAGAGTGTTTTCCTGCCTTACACTGTATACTTCGTTGTAATAAAAATACATGAAATAGTTACAGTTAAAAAATAAATGACTTCAGAATTCATGATCAACATTTCTGTTGAAATGAAAAATGATTTTAATTAGTTGTACTAAGTTGGATATGCCTGCATTTCCATCTGTTTATAAACGTTTTAAAAGTTTGTCGTAGCAATTATTAATTAGATATAAATCATGTAACAGACTTGGGCGTGGTTTCAAACTGCTCACCCTCGACTGACAAGCTAGAAAGACACAAAGGGCAGTGGAGGGAGGAATGGCAGTGTGAGGAAGGTGGGTGACAGACCACTGCTGTCAGTCTGTGAGTGAAATTTGGAAACTAATTAAATTAATTGTTAGGAAAATTTGGGGGCTTTTGATAGTTGATATTTAATCTCCTATCAGAAAGGTTTATAATATTGTAACACAATTTTCTTAAATTTTCTTTGCTATAGAACTATTTTTGTTTTATTGATAATCTATCCGTTAAAAGATTTAGATGAAGTTTTCAACAGCTTAAAAAATAGTTCTTCAACATATGTGAATCAAAACAGTGAAATCTAGCCGTTGGTCTTACCACAAAGTAGTTTTGGTCTGTGTGTGCAGGAAAGAGTTAAGGTTTTAGTTAACGAAATGGTTAATAGTAGGTTAAGATCTCACCTTTAGATATTTTTTTTAAAGTACAGGGTGTTTTTGAATGAAAATATCAAGCATTCAAATAACTGTTAAGCACTAGGAATAGCATTTTTAAAAGTCCTGTAATTCGTAGAATGTAAGTTCAGATGTCCTGTGTGTTCCAAAACTAGCTTTTCTTTTACAAATAGGGCAAGTCTTGGGTAAGTCTTTCAGCTGGAGATGTCCGGCTCCTCATCAGACAGTTCACGGACAGTTGCAAGGGGCATGCTTTCACCTGGTTTCCCCCGCGCTCCCAACTGCCTTACGTATGTTTGGAGACAAGTCCGTGAAATTTAGAAAACTATTGTCCAGCAGATGTCGTCATTCATTTGTGAGCTGTCTGATGTTTTGGCAAAATTCAGCCTTAATTTTGTTACAAGGCTTTTTTTTTTTTAAAAAAGCATGAGAACTTTTTTTTTTTTTTTTTTAAATTGAAAGACAGACACAGAGTCGGAGACATATAGACAGAGATTTTCCAACCCTTGATTCACTCCCTCAATACTGGCAACAGCTGGGGCTGGGCGAGGCTGAAGTGAGCCTGGACTGACATGTGGTCTCCCACGTGGGTGACATTGACCCAGGTGCTTGAGCCATGACCTGACGCCTCCCGAGTTTTGCACTAACCAGAAGCTGGAATTGGAAGCAGAACAGAGCTGAGGCTTGGACCCAGGCGCTGGAACGAGACAGGTCAGCAGCCTAAGCAGCATCTTAACCGCTGAGCCAAACTTGCCCTGAAATGAAGCTGCTTAGTAGCGAGGTCGTTAGGCTGTTCTTTGACTTAGAAATCTGGAGCAGAATGAATGACTGTGGAATACTCTCGCACAGTCCCTGCTGTGTGCAAAGTTCAGCATCAGGTTCCGTGGAGGAGACCATCAGAGAAGGCATTCACAGTTTTGAACTGCATGTCTTGTTACTGCACAGCATCCCAGGGGTCCCACAGAAAGAGACACACACATGCACACGCACACGCACACGCACACGGAACGGCCTCGTGGAATTACCAGTGCCAGCACCCTCAAGACCCAGAACATTCCATGTCTTCTTGGCGTCGAGGCGAGAGAAAGCCAGGGTCCTGGGCTGGAGGCCGTCGGGCAGGGGAAGTTCCTTTCGACCTCCATTCTGGTAGCAACTGCATGGCGCAGGGTGCTGAGGCAGAGAGCAGCAGTAGTGGACTTCCTGTGCAGCCGCGTGTGGGCCGACTGACTGGACACAGGGGAGGAAGCACAGGCCCTGGGGAGCAGGCCCAGGTAGGGACAGTGGCTTGGAGCCTGGCATGGCTGAAAAACAGGCAGACCACAGCCTCACCGTCCACCGAGCTGGGTGTGGCTGCCAGACCGGGCGGGACTGGTTGGCCAGCCTCACTGCAGCCCAGGACCAAGACCACTTGGGATGCTTGTTAGGGGACAAAAGCGGGGAAGCCAGTGAGTGGTGGTTGGGAGAGAGGTTTTGTCAGTGGAGTAGGTGAGAAACTGATGTCTGATTTGTGTTTTGGAGGTAGTGCTTGTGGATCAGTGAGAGGTAAAGACAGAGATTCAGATGTGGTCCGACACAGGCTTCTGGGTGAGCAGAGTCAGAAGGTCTTGAGGAAGACCACAGGGTGGGGTGGGGGATGTTCCGGTAGAACAATGGAATTCTATTTGTAGTGTGTTGAGTTTGAGATTCCTGTGAGTTATTAAGATGGAACACTGGGGCCGGCGCTGTGGCGCAGTGGGTTTACGCCCTGGCCTGCAGTGCTGGCATCCCATATGGGTGCCAGTTCAAGACCCAGCTGCTCCATTTCCAATCCAGCTCTCTATTGTTGCCTGGGAAAGCAATGGAAGATGGGCCAAGTCCTTGGGCCCCTGCACCCACATGGGGGACCCAGAAGAAGCTCCTGGCTCCTGGCTTTTGATCGGCACAGCTCTGGCCGTTGCAGCCAACTTGGGGAATGAACCATCAGGTGGAAGACCTCTCTCTCTCTCTCTCTCTCTCTCTCTGCCTCTCTCTCTGGGTAACTCTGACTTTCAAATAAATAAATAAATCTTTTTGAGCATCAGGTTGCAGTCTGAGAGTCTGAGGTCAAATCAGGGTCTCAGAAGGGACGCCTGTGCTGGAGATACCCACGGGGAAGGCGTTAGGCAGGAATGATGTTGGAAGCCCATGGGAATAAGTCAGCGAGAGGAGAGAGAAGGGAACAAGGAGCCCAAGACTAGGAGCTGGTACGCCACAGCGGTCACAGAAAAGGTGTTTCCCCGTGGTGAGCAGGGCAGCTCTTGGCCCAGCTTCGCCTGGGTCGTGGATCACCTGGGGTCTGCACCGCCTCCAAGCACCGCACTGGGCAGAAACAGAAGGGCGGCCACGGCGTGAGGATGCCTGTGGTCTTGCCGCCCCCTGCCGGCTGGGACGCTCCTGCACCTCTCAGTCCTGCTGTCCGTAGGCCTAGTCGCACCTTCCACCTGCCCAAAACACTTCTACTGCTCCTCACTTGTCTTACAGATACAGGACCACTGACCCATGACTCAGAAGGTAGCTTTTTGAGAGGTTATTGAGGTGAATTTGGGGTTCAGCTTTTTATGTATGCTTTTAGTTCGTTCAAAGCAAAAGTGCATTTCTATGAAGAAAAAATGGTAAGAGTTACAGTGTTTAATAGAAAATTTAAAAATTAGTCAAAGCTGGCACCATGGCTCAATAGGCTAATCCTCTGCTTTGTGGTGCCGGCACACCGGGTTCTAGTCCCGGTCGGACCACCGGATTCTGTTCCGGTTGCCCCTCTTCCAGTCCAGCTCTCTGCTGTGGCCCAGGAGTGCAGTGGAGGATGGCCCAGGTCCTTGGGCCTTGCACCCACATGGGAGGTCGGGAGGAGGCACCTGGCTCCTGCCTTTGAATCAGTGCGGTGCGCCGGCCGCAGCGCGCCGGCCATGGCGACCATTGGAGGGTGAACCAACAGCAAAAGGCAGACCTTTCTCTCTGTCTGTCTCTCTCACTGTCCACTCTGCCTGTCAGAAAAAAAGAAAAAGTCAAAAGTGGAGTTTGCGGGGTGTGTATCTGTTCGCCACTTGTTTTCACGTGTTTGGCGTGTTAAAGGCGCTCAGCCGTCCCAGCCGTCCTTTACTCGTTCACGCAGGTGATCGTCGTGGAATAAGCCTCTCCTGCTTATGCCAAGGAAGTGACGGAATTTTCTCTGGCATTGCATGATTTCGTTATTGCTTTTCTATTATGAGAGTTTCCTAAACGTGCTCTTCTAGGGGCATGTTCTGTAATCCATAGTTGTTAGAAAATTTGTTACTGAAAGTTAACTGAAATTCAGTTCACTATTCTTTTAATCATTCTAACATGATCTTCCCCACATGACTTTAAGGAGAAAGAGGAATAGCAGAGAGAAGTATGAGTTATATCAATAAGCAGGTAGAAAACTAATTTAGAAAGGTATTTTATATTCTGTCTTCAATTACACTGTAAAATTCCCGCAAGAAGAGCAGTGGTTTATACTTCTTTAAGAACACAGTGACAAAGGGTGGTGCTGTGGCTCTGCCCGGGACACCAGCGTCCCACATGGGCACCAATTTGAGTCCCGGCTGCTCCACCTCTGATCCAGCTCCCTGCTGGTGTGCTTGGGAAAGCAGCGGGAGATGACCCAAGTGCTTGGGCCCCTGCACTTGGGAGACCCAGAAGAAGCGCTGGGCTCTGGGTTCAGCCTGGCCAGGGAGTGAACCAGCAGATGGAAGATTCTCTCTCTCTCTCTCTCACCCTGCCTTTCAAATAAACTAAAAAGTGATTTTTTTTTAAAAAAAATGAATGCTAGTTCAATGTTTGTATTCATAAATGTTTACCAAAGATTGGAGTAGATGCCCTAGGAGGACTGTGTAAGCTCTGATTTACTCTTCCTCTCAGCGTCTGTGCTAGCTGGTGCAAAACTACGTGGAGAAGGTCACCGAGGGTGTGGTGTTTATTGTTCAGCCATATGAAAACTCACTTACAAAACTATCTTCAACTTCGGATAATTTAACAGAATTATAGCTAAAGATTTTAGAAACCTACATGACTTCTTGCTGCAATAAGACCTTCCAGTTAATCAAGTCAGAAACAGACTATCTCTTAAGCATTCCTTTCAATCAGGTTACGGTCATAATTCACGCTCTCTTCATATGCACCTGCCATCCCCCTGCGTGTCTACCTCCTTATTTTCATGAGTGCTTCTATAAGACAGCTGACGTGTCTTGTTCTGTCTCTTGTGTTTAGACTGCTGAGAAATCGGGCCAGATTGAACGAGCAAAGAATGTAAGGCAAAGGCAAAGCGACTTTAAGGTAAGGAAAGGTGTTACTGAGGTGACAGAATGCCCATGGCTGCTGCGTTATAGAGACGGAGGCTCACGTGGGTCAAGCTTTGGAGGCTGTAAGTCCAGGAGCAGGCAGCTCCACGAGGACCTCGGCTGGGTCGCCGTGTGGCAGGTGGTGTCAGGGCCGGAGCTTGTGTGAGGAGGGCGGTCCGCTGGAGAGCCAGCCCCTCTCTGCGTATCAGCCCCCTTGTGAGAACTCACCAGGGGCCACCGCTGGGGGCTTCCCCTGCCTCTGGACATTGCTGCACTGGGGAACAGGCTCCAACCACGAACCCTTGGGGCGCAGGTCGCATCCAGGCCGTGGCAAGAGTGCAGGGTCTTCTCATCCAGAGCCAGGAGGGGACTTCGTGGTGAAGGCCTTTGTTAGCACGCATGCTCGGTGTCCGGTTCATTGTCGACTGGATGACGTGGTAATGCAGTTTCCCTGTTCATCGTTGTCTAGAAGATGATCCAGGAGGTGATGCACTCGCTGGTGAAGCTGATCCGCGGGGCGCTGCTCCCGCTCAGCATCCGAGAGGGGGAGGCCAGGCAGTACGGAGGCTGGGACGTGAAGGCGGAGCTCTCGGGCCAGTGGCTTGCTCACGTCATCCAGACCGTGAGGTGAGTGCGGACTCGTGCTCGGAGAACGGGTGCGTACATGCTGTTTCAGTTTCTTCTCTCTGTCCAGCTGCGCTCTTCACCATGGTGATGAGCCCTAGCGTGTGTGCTTTGACTCTGTTGCTCAGCTCGGCATTACTGACTGTGGTGATGGTCTCTGCTGTGGTCTTCCCTGCCCTGTCTTCAGCCTCCTGCTGGGGCTCGTGAGCTCCGTGACACAGGGTTGATTACAGGACTGCGAGACCACGGCAGGCATCGCACTTTGTTGTTTTCTGCCCCCGCAGGCTGACTTACGAGTCCTTGACTGCCCTGGAAATTCCCAACGACATGCTGCAGATCATCCAGGACCTCATCCTGGACCTCCGCGTCCGCTGTGTGACAGTCACGCTGCAGCACACGGCACAAGGTGGGTAGGGGGACTGATGGCTCCGGGGGCCGCCCCCTCCCGGCCTCCAGCTCCTGCACATCAGGAAACCCTCCGGGGCTGTGTGCGTGTGGTCATGCACCTTACTGCCCGCCGCTCAGAACGATCTTCCCTCCTTTCGGAGCCTTTTACGGCAGATTAGTTGAGATGCAATATGGACATGAAGATGCATAGACTTAAAACAGTTAAGAATGTAAGAATGGCCATGGAACAGATCATACGTAGAAGTGTGGGGTATAAACGTATATATACACACATGCTTGCAGAGTAGGATGTCAACTTTGAAAATATGTGTATTAAAAATTTAATTTTGGGATATCAACATAAAGTCAGGAAGGACTGTTAGCAGTGGTTTTCTAGATAGTACAAATTACAGATGATTCTTGTTTGCTTTAAACTTTTAAAAATTTCCAAGGTTTTTTTTATACAATCATAAAAAAGGAATAAATGTTATTTTTACAAGAAACTAGCCTTTTGGCTATTAAAACAGTCAAGGGCATTCTTTTTTAAAAGATTTATTTATTTATTTAAAAGATTTACAAAGGCAGAGAGAGAAGTCTTCCATCCACTGGCTTATCCCCCAAGTGGCCACGACAGCCAGAGCTGGGCAGATCCGAAGCCAGGAGCCAGGAACTTCCTCCAGGTCTCCCACGCAGGTGCAGGGGCCCAAGCACTTGGGCCATCCTCTGCTGCTTTCCTAGGCCATGGCAGAGAGCTGGATCAGAATCAGAGAGCAACTGGGACTCGAACCGGTGTCCATTTGGGATTTTGGCACTGCAGGTGCTGGCTTTACCCACTAGGCCACAGTGCTGCCCCCAGTCAAGCATTTTTATAAATGGCACAAACCACTGTCTGCCACCTGAGTTTTTAAATAGGAAGGTCTCACCTGCACAGATTTGGTGGCTAACACACTGGTAAATGGAAAGCGAGAAACTGAACATCACTACCAGTTAATCCATCACTCCCGTTTCTCCCAAGAACCTAGACAGACTGCAAAGCTGAAGCTGAGGCAGTGACTTCTGTTACTAAAGGGGGAAACGTGATGTCATTGTTAGGAGTGTTGTAGGCTCCGAATAGAATCCAAACTGTGCACCAGAAACTATAGGAAAAGAATGCTATACGGCTTCATGACTTACTGTGTACATGTGTTATCAAGAATACCTGATAACTAATACATCATTGACTGAGGTTGGAATTCTCCAAATTGGGCTTTGCAGTAAAAAAAAATCATGTATTGTTTACATTAATGTTTTATTAAGAGAATCAAGCAAACAGTAAATGTTTAAATCCTCAAATCTACCAAAACGGTGTTCTATCCCTATTTCTTTGGAGTGTTTACAAACCTATGTGAGACAGTTGGAAACCACAACCTTTGTAGATTTTTATGTGAGGATCAGCGAGATGACAGTGGAGAACAGTACCTGTGTGCTTGTTTTCCATATAGAAGTGAAGAGACTGGCCGAGAAGGAGGACTGGATCGTTGATAATGAAGGCCTGACTTCTCTCGTAAGTTGAAATTGTTCTTACTATTAGTCAGGAGACAGAGTTCCTTTCAAAGTGCATGAAGCAATGTATAATAAGGAGTGTACTCTCTCTACTGCAGTG
This sequence comes from Sylvilagus floridanus, assembly GCA_949820135.1. Taxonomy (NCBI): domain Eukaryota; kingdom Metazoa; phylum Chordata; class Mammalia; order Lagomorpha; family Leporidae; genus Sylvilagus; species Sylvilagus floridanus. The sequence continues at coordinate 192,303,418 of OX463227.1, forward strand.
TGCACTCTGTACTGTAGTGTGCTCTCTACTGCAGTGTACACTCTGTACTGTAGTGTGCTCTCTACTGCAGTGTGCACTCTGTACTGTAGTGTGCACTCTGTACTGCAGTGTGTACTCTGTACTGTAGTGTGCTCTCTACTGCAGTGTGTACTCTGTACTGTAGTGTGCACTCTGCACTGCAGTGTGTTCTCTCTGTACTGTAGTGTACTCTGTACTATAGTGTGCACTGTACTGCAGTGTGCACTCTGTACTGCAGTGTGCTCTCTACTGCAGTGTATACTCTGTACTGTAGTGTGCACTCTGTACTGTAGTGTGCACTCTGTACTGCAGTGTGTACTCTGTACTGTAGTGTGCTCTCTACTGCAGTGTGTACTCTGTACTGTAGTGTGCACTCTGCACTGCAGTGTGTTCTCTCTGTACTGTAGTGTACTCTGTACTATAGTGTGCACTGTACTGCAGTGTGCACTCTGTACTGCAGTGTATACTCTGTACTGTAGTGTGCACTCTGTACTGTAGTGTGCACTCTGTACTGCAGTGTGCACTCTCTATCCTGCCGCGTACACTCTCTGCAAGGCTTACTTTGTGTGTGTAGTGCAGTACTAAGGTCCCCTCTTGGAGTCATTTCTTGTCAGTGCTCATCACAAATCTGCGGGTTTCTTCTAGAGTGGCCTTCCCATCCTGCCATCACTCATGTGTTTGGTGGCATTACTTCGATAGAGACAGCTGATGCTTCACTCTGGGTTGCTCAGTAAGCTACGTTCTTCTGCCAGGCAGGGCAGGAGGCACGCACTTGCTGTTCCCTAAGCCAAAACCATGCAGAGGACGGCACCACCACAGTGCTCCGGGACGCGCCTGGGTGAGGCAGGTGCTGTTCATTGTGGAGCCGTCGTTTTCTCAGCCGCCACTCCAGGCTTGCAAACCCCTGTGCACACAGGAGTGCCAGCACGGCGTGGCACAGTGTCTGCGGCTCCCTCGCACACCGTCGGGCGAGGCTGTGGGTGAGGGTGGACGTTCAGCTGCTGTGGCAGACCCTGGGCTCATGAGGCAGGGACTTCTTTTGCCTCTCACGCTGGCCCAGAGCCTGTGGTCACCCATGGCCTTGCCTCTGGCAGGAAGGACCCAGCACGTGCCCAGAGCTGCATGCAGCCACTGGCCTCACCTGCAGTTGGCCGGGGCGCACTCACAGCATCTTGCGCCCGGAGCCGCCCGGCACACAGAGGCCTTCTCAGCTGTGCGCAGGGCTGCCCTCTGCAGTGCCTGTCTTTACAAGAGAAAGGGAGAGGCTGAGGTGGGGGTGGGAGGCTGAGGTGGGGGCAGCTCCCAGTTCTGGCCCACAGTGGCTTGCAGCTGCCCAGATCTGCACACCAGTGGTGAGCCAGGCTGCTGGGCAGCGCCAGCCACACCTGCTGTTTCTCCTTCAGTCTCTGTACTTCTCGTCGGCGGTTTCCCCTTGGCAGCTGGGAGAGCTGGGGTTCATCCTCCTCCTCCCAAGGTCAAGGTTCTGTCTTTAGTTGTATTTTTTAAAAGATTTATTTATTTATTTGAGGGACAGAGTTACAGAGAAAGGGGGGGGGGGAGATCTTCCACCCACTCCCCAGATGGCCACAATGGCCAGAGTTGAGCCAGCCCAAAGCCAGGAGCCAGAAGCTTCATCCCGGTCTCCCACAAGGGTGCAGGGTCCCAAGCACTGGGTCTTCTTCCACTGCTTTCTCCGGCCATTAGCAGGGAGATGAATTGGAAGAAGAGCAGATAGGACTTGAACCGGTGTCCTATGGGATGCCAGCACTGCAGGCAGTGGCTTAGCTTTCCATGCCACAGCACTGGCCCTGGTTGACGTAAATTTGTACAAATGTGCCTTATACTCTGGTTTAGAAAAGCAGCCCTCTAAGTTTTTGCGCATAAAATCATACTGGAAATGAGTTAGGGAAGTTTATTATTTGCAATAATTAGATTGCAATTCTATTTTAAAGGACGTAACTTTTGTATATACATATATATATGTGTATATAAACAGTTAATTGACCGGGTTTGTGCTCCTTGTCACGATTGTTTGTATTTAGGTACAGACTGTGCTGTAACTCTCCCCCACTGAATCTTTAGAAGAAGGTGTGGGCTAGACCTGCAGCACCCCGCAGAGCTGCGTGAGATGCACACAAACATGAGAACGTGAGCCATCTCTATTGCCTGTATTGGGAACTCGTCCGAGGAGTAACGTTAAATTAAGTAAATTAGAGTTAACCTGATTTCTCTTTAGTTTTTTTTTTTTTTCTCCTAATGCGGCTACTGGTAAATCTGAAATTCCATCCGCAGCTGTGTTTGTGGCTCACATCTTATTTTCTTGGGCAGCATGAAGGTAGAGGAAGTATGGATTCAGCTTAGAATCCGAACGTGGTTCAGTCCTCCTCAGTGGGAACAGGCCACGCGAGCCGCCTGCCTCCAGCGTGGTAATATCCAAAGGAGGGCCGTGCGCGGATGGTATACAGGTTGGGGTTAAATAACGAGGCAGTGGGCTAAGGCACCTACAAGACTACAGAGCTCCGGGCAGACATCACGGACTTGTATTTGTTAATGTGAAGCTCGTGATGACGGGGCTACTATGACAGAACGCCTTGAGCTTACGTCATCATCCCTCACTGGTTTTCAGAGCTCTCTCCGACAAGGGGGTCTTCACAGAGTTCATTGAAAGCATGTATTGTGGAAGAAACTGTACCTGGGTTTCCAGATGGTTTGCATGAAAATGATTCTGCGTTTCCAAACTTTTGAAGTACCCTCATGAACTCCATCTTGAGGGTCACAGCAAGCTTGAAGGGCAGGCCGGGGAGGGATCGTCGCACCACCATCCGCGAGTAACGTCTCCTGATGCAGTAGTGGGGCCCGACGAGGCATCCAGTCACCCTGATTCCGGGTCCTGTACTAAGGGGAAATGTGGATCCGTCCAGGTCCTGAGCTGTATTTAAAAAGCTGATACAGATTCAGGAACTGTCAGCCACAAAACAGGTGTTGGCTTCTAGGTGCTTCTTCAGGTTGGTGCCTCGTGGGTACCTGGTCATCCCTGCCAGCTGCCACATCCCGGATCACTTGCCTAATTGTAAATCAGTCCTTCTGACAGTGCTCCAGAATGGGTTCTACAGAATCCCGCTTGTGGTTTGCTTTGAAAGTTTATGCTAGTGCAGTTGTAAGCACAAGATAACTAGTTGCGTGTTGGATCGATCTCTCTCTCTCTCTCTCTCTCTCTCTCACACACACACACACACACACACGCACACGTCTCACTGAATCATGTGCAGGGAACAAAGGACTAAGCTGCTCTGTACCTTGTGAGCGAAAGTCCGCCAGGAAGCAGCATATCTGCAGTCAGCCAGGCCATCTTGTGCGCCATCCGTGAAGACACACGCCAGTGAGATGGACCTGATAATGCTGAGGACGTGCTCTAGCCGTCCAGCACCGAGCTCCTCTCGGCAGAAACGGCGAATCAGCGCTTAGGGCACGAGTTCAGGTTCCAGCTTTGCGTATCTGACCCCAGCGTTTGCAGAATCCTGAGACTTCGAGCGATGGCTGAAATAGAGTCAGAGCCTGCCACGCATGACAGATCGATGTCTGCCTAGCATCTGCCTGCATCAGCTTGGGTTTGTTTGAGATGAAAGTCCTGTTCCCTTTCCCCGTGACTGGAATAGGAAGATGGTCCTTCTCAGGTTAGAGAAATGGGCGCCAGGCTTCGCTCACTGTGCCCGAAGGATTGTCTTCAGGCAGAACCCTCCAGCGCCCTGCAACAGCCCATGTGAAAGCACCGTTTTCCTCCGCTTTTTCTCAGTTTGGATAATTCTGAGAATGTTCTGCCTTTCAGAAGAACAGGATGACTGGTGATAACTTCTTCCAGTCAGCTAACCCGGGTGATTCACTGCTGAGACACAGAGTCGTAATATTTTCTTTCCTCTTAGAAAAAGCAAGTGTTCAGACTATTCATTTACTCGCAGTTTAATGAAACCCGTCAGTGAACTGTCCAGTATTCTCTATCCATGTGCTGTGTCAATCAGTGTATAAAAACAAATGAGAGGGGCCGGCGCAGTGGCTCACTTGGTTAATCCTCCGCCTGCGGTGACGGCATCCCATATGGGCACCGGGTTCTAGTCCCAGTTGTTCCTCTTCCAGTCCAGCTCTCTGCTGTGGCCCGGGAGTGTAGTGGAGGATGGCTCAAGTGCTTGGGCCCTGCACCCACATGGGAGACCAGGAGGAAGCACCTGGCTCCTGGCTTCAGATCGGCGCAGCGCCAGCCGTAGTGGCCATTTGAGAGGTGAACCAACAGAAGGAAGACCTTTCTCTAACTCTACCTGTCAAAAAAAAAAAAAAAAAAGAGAGAAAGTTAGGTTCAAATTTTAACATAAAAAGTGCAAATAACTAGACATGAACAGCAATATTTAGCTGCCGACGGTTGCACATTTGATTTAATTCTCAGTATTGTGATTGTAGTATTGTTTCCATACCTTACATTCCCCTATCTGAGGCAGATACCTTATATTCCCTATCTGAGGCAGATAGGTCGAATTAAAGACGTCACTCCTCTAACAGACATTTCGACTGTGCGTCCAATATTCCATCCTGTATAGCCTTCCTTTTTTGTCTGGTACTTGTGCTTTTCACTGTTCTTTGGGGTGCCCTCTGGTGGTCTCGAGTACAGCAGCCACACGACATCACAGCCCAGACACTGTCAGTGCCCATTGCGTCCGGCTTCCTTTTTGTCTGAAAACAAGCTTCTCTTTTTCCCATATGCATCTAGCTGTCACTGTGTTTCTTCTGTGTAGCGTTTTCTCCAGTCCCCTTTTAAAACTGATGTGTGCACTGCTGGGTGGTTCTCAGCCCAGGTGTCTGGCACAGAGCTGGGGGGTTGGGCGTTGGGTCTTCTCTGGCCACATCCGCAGCCCCAGTGCCCCTCACACGCCGTGCTCGTGCCCAGTGTGTGGCATGCTGCCGTTCCTTGCCCACTTGGGGATGCTGTGCGTGCCGTGCTCAGCCACAGACCGCCCACTGTCCTTCCCTGTCTGTGTTGTGGCCCTGTTCCTTTTCGGGAGTCAGTGCCGGGCCCTGCCGTCCTTTCTAAAGCACACACACTTCTAACCCCATTTTCTCGAAGTGTCACTTGTTTTCTTCATGGTGCCTATTCTAGCTTGCAATTGCAATGATTTCTATACCTTTTTTTTTAAAGCCATTTAAGGAAAACGACTGTTGGGAGGGCAATGTTTCTCAGATTCCCATGCCTCTTGCCCATGTCCCCTATCTCTCTGTCCCCATACCTCTGTCTCTCTGTGATAACTGATAGGTCACCTGCTTGGCTAGTTGTCCTCAAGTCTGCTGTGTAACAGTTTGGCTCTGGGCTACTGTGGCCTGTGCTGGTGTAAGCAACCTGGGACAGGGATGGAGGTGGGGAGCGTGTGTGTGGCTTGGCGCAAGTGCCTGCGTATGGATGTGGACATGTTTGTGGCTGGGTGGACATGAACACTTATGTGGCTGCCTGTGGGTGGACGTGTGTGGACACGTACGCGGCTACCTGTGGGTGGACGTGGACACAAACGCGGCTGCCTGTGGGTGGACGTGTGTGGACATGAACACGGCTGCCTGTGGGTGGACGTGGACACGTACGTGGCTGCCTGTGGGTGGACGTGGACACAAACGCGGCTGCCTGTGGGTGGACGTGGACACGTATGTGGCTGCCTGTGGGTGGACGTGGACACATACATGGCTACCTGTGGGTGGACGTGTGTGGACACGTACGCGGCTGCCTGTGGGTGGACGTGGACACGTACGCGGCTGCCTGTGGGTGGACATATGTGGACACATATGTGGCTGCCTGTGGGTGGACGTGGATATGGATGGACGTGGACACAAAACAGCTGCCTGAGGGTGGATTTGGACACGTATGTGGCTGTTGGTGGGTATTGCTACATGTGCCTGTGTGTCTATGTGTGTACGTAGATGTCTCTCTGTGGACACAAAAGCGGTATCTCTTGTGGCCCCACCACACTGGGGCGAGTTCCCTGGGTGTTTCTCACTGCCACTGTGAGCCAAGGAGAAGTTCACAAGGGACTCTGAGTTGTTCTCTGACTGTCGCCATCTGGATCGGCTCGTCCTGGGCCCTAAGACCCGGGCACACAGACCGCCGTAGGGGCGCCTCCCACCTGCAGGACACATGCAGTGGGAACTCTGGTCTGCTCACTCATCCCCGTCACCTAGAGCAAAACTTCCAGCACGCTCAGGAGCTAGGACGCATGGATCCGCTCATGCTTATCTTTTTTTAAAGGTTAATTTATTTATTTTTATTTATTTAACAGGTAGAGTTATAGACAGTGAGAGAGACAGAGAGAAAGGTTTTCCTTCCATTGGTTCACCCCCCAAATGGCCGCTGCGATCGGTGCGCTATGCCAATCCGAAGCCAGGAGCCAGGCTCTTCCTCCTGGTCTCCCATGCGGGTGCAGGGCCCAAGCACTTGGCCATCCTCCACTGCCCTCCTAGGCCACAGCAGAGAGCTGGACTGGAAGAGGAGCAACTGGGACTAGAACCCGGTGCCCACATGGGATGCCGTCACCGCAGGCGGAGGATTAACCAAGTGAGACACAACGCTGGCCCCTCAAGCTTATCTTGAAATGCTGTTGGTTATGTATACTTCCAAGTTTCAGTTTCTGAGCTAATGAAAACAGAAAACAAGTGCACTTATTTAAAGGTCGCGTACCTCCTCTGGGTCGTTTCATTGAGCAGTTTCGTGGGACAGTACTGGAAATGTGGGAGTGTATTTGCTCCTTACCATCTCATTTTCTCCCAGAAGAGTAGAATTTTCAGGGAAATTTTTAGTGACACCCCACTTCTGTTCCAGTCAAATTAGCTGTTTCATCTCAAGTCGCCCATTTGAAAATACCAGGAGCAAAACATAGACCAAATCTAAAACCTGTGACCAGGAGTCTGCTTCTCAGAGTGCTTGAGTGTCCGTCCTTCCCTGCTCTGGAAGTCCTGGTGTTTGGCCACATTCACCTCTGGTGACTGTGTCTTGGTAAGCGGTGCTTGTCTCTGAGTTTAAGATGGGCATTCTCTCCCCTCCAGCCGTGCCAGTTCGAGCAGTGCATTGCACACTCCCTGCAGTCCCTGAACGACGTCCTGGAGTGCAAGCCTGGAGAAGCCAGCGTGAGTTCTGTCCGGTTCAGCCCTGTTTCCTGGGGAGTCACGACTACATGTCTGAGTTGTAACACAGGGGGGCTTTTCCCGCTTACTGCTGCTTTGCTTCATTTGGTTCGAAAGTATGCTGATGGCTGGTTCCGAGACAGGCTGATGCAAGTTCAGACGTCAGTGCAGGTGCCGTAGGGGGAGACCTTGCGGTGATAGCAGGCTGTGTACGGAACGCATAGCTGACCCGGGTGTTGTCAGTCTGCCCAGAGCACCACTGCCTTCTAACGCTGGAGTCGGCGCGGGCAGGAAGAGCGCCTGGAGGCCAGCTCTTCCGATTCAGGGTGCTCCCACTGAAGCGGTTTTCTGAACTTTAACTCTCGACATCTAATTCAGGAAAGCAGTTCTGTCCACTTAGAAAGGCCAAGCGTTTTGATCAAGGTTGTCTTCCTCGTAGGTCTTTCAGCAGCCGAAAACCCAGGAGGAGGTTTGCCAGCTGAGCATCAACATCATGCAGGTAGGGTATGAAAGCAGCAACGCTGGAGCCGGGGTAGCGCGCGCGGCTGTCAGCATCTCCTGTTATGCTGGAGCCGGGGTAGCGCGCGTGGCTGTCAGCTCCTCCTGTTACGCTGGAGCCGGGGTAGCGCGCGTGGCTGTCAGCATCTCCTGTTACGCTGCAGCCGGGGTAGCGCGCGTGGCTGTCAGCCCCTCCTGTTACGCTGCAGCCGGGGTAGCGCGCGTGGCTGTCAGCTCCTCCTGTTACGCTGGAGCCGGGGTAGCGCGCGTGGCTGTCAGCTCCTCCTGTTACGCTGGAGCCGGGGTAGCGCGCGTGGCTGTCAGCCCCTCCTGTTACGCTGGAGCCGGGGTAGCGCGCGTGGCTGTCAGCTCCTCCTGTTACGCTGGAGCCGGGGTACATGCCTGGCTGTCAGCCCCTCCTGTTACGCTGGAGCCGGGGTAGCGCGCGTGGCTGTCAGCCCCTCCTGTTTGTAGTGCCTCTGACTGTGCCCACTTCACTTCTCAGTAATTCAGGGTGAGTCATGTAACAGGATACGAGGTTCTTCAAACATTTCTGGAAAAGTGGAATGAAAAGATAAGTTTATTTCGGTGCAAAAATTCTGAAATGTGTGCACAGTTTTTTATGCTATACATTTTCCTCGAATGTTTTGAAGACCCTTCTTTAAGTGTGTGTGGGATTGATTGCACTGTGTGAGTGTTACTGGATGTTTCATTGGTGCTGTGCTGCTCTTCTTTGGGTTCCTGTGGCATTTGTACCTACCCCACTGCAGCACAGAGTAAACTATATGAGCGGTGTTTGCACTGCAGCTGCAGGTGAAGTGTTTGTCGGGGACCATTGCTTTCTGGGCACTTAGCAAAGTTGAGCCTGTTAGTGAGGAATGAAAGAAAGGCAAAAGGTATTTCTCCAAAAATTATTCAGTAACTTAATAACTGATAAAAGCACTTAAAAACTCATACAACTTACCACCACACTACTTAGGAGAAATTTGTGTAAAATTATTTTTAATGTCAAAATGGATTAATGTCTGAGTTCATATGGCTTATACCGGTTCTTTTTCACTCAGGTTTTTATATACTGTCTGGAACAGTTGAGCACCAAGCCTGATGCAGATATAGATACTACACAGTAAGTGGCAATGTAATTAATCTTGCTGATACAGTTAAGAGAACTAAAAATAGATTCAAGGTATGTGTTTAATCTCACACCCTAAGACTTCCAGCAGAAGCAAGACAGTTCCTACTAAGGCATCATTTTATATGTTTGGTCTCTCCATAATTTACCTTGTGAATTCATCTTAGCCTTACTAGACGTGTATCAGGCAGTTTGAACCATGACTGCTCGTGTCCGGGAAGACAGGTTTTGTAAATAACAACAGAAACGTCCAGGTGATGGCTCGGAGCTGATGGCCTGCACAGTTCTGGCACTGGGGGTGTGCACCAGTGCTCTTGCTAGAGACTGAGCACAGGAGAGGAGTGAGGCCTGGGTCCTGCCCAGTTGTTGGAGCTCCAGAGGGCGCGTCTTCACTCTGGGGTTTATAAATTCATGTGATAACTCTGGCCTCATGCTGGTTGTTAGGATGCAGTGACAAAATGCTGGTTTTTATTTTTAGGAAACCTAGTTTTCTCAAATGATATTAGTTTATGTAACTTCTCTGCACCTATCATTTATTTTCTGACATTGATAATTTTGAAATAAATGTGTCTTACATCTTTATTCAGCAAATCGAGAGGTGTATGTTAGGCCAGTTGTTCAGGTGCTGTTTGGTGTACCTGCATCCCATGTGGAGTAACTGGTTTTGAGTTCTGGCTCTGCTGTGGTTATGGCTTCCTGCCGACAGGTGTCCTGGGAGGCAGCAGGTGATGGCTTAAGTGGCTGGGTCTCTGCCACCCACAAGGGAAATGAGAATTAAGTTCCTGGCTCCTGACTCTGGTCTGGCCTAGGCCTGGCCATTGCAGGCATTTGGAGAGTGGATCAGTGGATGGCTAGCGTGTTCCCTCTCTGTCTCCCTTTCTCTCTTTCCCTCCCCCTCTCCCTCTCAAATAAAAATTAAAGATAATCTCTAATTGGCAATTTGACAGATGTTTCCATGTTGTGAATGTTCTGTTATTGGTTTGCTTTTTAGCATATAAACTACCTCTAGGGGCTTACTAGCTTTTTAATTCTGGGTTTTGATTTGATTTTGTATGTTTTGCTCATTGTTCAACTGTTAATCAGACCTCTTCCCTTTTCTTACAATTTCTGTGTCAAACCTCCTTCAGTCTCATATATAGTGCAATGTGTTCTGAGCGTCATCTTCTGTTCCATTCATTCAAATATGTTTTATATAAGCGAATGCAACTTTAAGCATCAGTGATTGGTTTATATTTTAGTGTTTATCATATTAGAATCCGTTTTTTACCTCTCTATTTTGAAATCTGTCACATTTTTATCATTTAACATGAGTTAGGTTTAAAGGGAAATAAGCTGACTTGGTTTTTGTTCATGATTCTTTTCTACCTACAAATTAATCACTGAATCTGTGCTCCACCCAAAATTTTATGTTTCTGCTTACTTGTGGGTTATCAACTAATTTCCTAACTCAGTTCATCTGTAATTAAATTTACTGTGAGGTGAGCTTGGAAACCCACCTGCAGATTCTGATAGGCAAAAACACTTTGAGCATATACCTAGGGTAATGCCATGCCCCCTTGATCATTTGTTTTTAAATTTAATTAAGGCACCATTGGGAAAACTCAGAAGCAAATTTCATATGACTTAAGTTGATAGATAGTCCATGGTGCCTTGTTTTATTTTTTTTAATGTTAGCAAAAGCTGTGTGATTTTTTTCACTAAACATTTTAATGTCAGCTATGCATATAGTTCATTGCGTTTTTTAATTTTAGTGCTTTAATTGTAACTTTTCTTCCTTGCTTCTGTATTCAGTCTTTCTGTTGATGTTTCGTCCCCTGATTTGTTTGGAAGTATCCATGAAGATTTCAGTTTGACTTCGGTAAGTAATGATAAATAAAAAAATAAAACATGTCATTTTAAAACTGCAGAGTGACTGTTTGATGAGTCAGTCTAGATTGCGCTGTCGCTGCATCCTTGCCGTAGCGTGTAGTACTGGCCACCGCTGTGCGCTTCGGAGCTGTGTACGTTGCACGGCAAGTTCAGTGAAGAACGATTCGTAAGCATTCAGCATCCGAACGCCGCTCCCTGGAGTTGCAGCGGAGCTAGTTCCATGCAGTGTCTGCCTTCGTGCTCAGAAGTCACCTGGGTTTGCTTGGCAGGAGGCGGAGGCCAGGGTACAAATTCCCTCTTCAACCAAAGGAGCTCTAATAGCACTTTCTTTGAATACACAAAACCAAACTACCAGATATATGTGTGTGTACACACACACGTACACACACATACATATGTATGGCTCCTGTTTACACTTTTGTTAATGCATGTGTGTGTGTAGGGAGGGCTCACCTACACACATACATACATATGGCATTGCGTCCATAAATTCAGCTGCGAAATCCGGACTCCAGCTATCTTAAAGAAAATAACCCCTTCCGGTTTGTGGTGTGTATGTGTGTGTGAGTGTTTCTAGATTTATAAATAATGAATTCCTAAATAAGGAGTTTGGGATATTATAAGGAAAAGTATAGCTTAGGCAAAGTAATTTTTAAAAATCATTCTAGTTTTAATTATCCATATGATTATGTAGAGAATGGTTCCATTGACTGAAAAAGAGAATTCAAGAAGAAGATGTCTTCTAAGGAAAAATTAAAAATTCAGCTTGGAACCAGACTGTTGAATGGTCCCTTCAAGTAGAGCTGTCTAGTGGGTGACTAGTGCTGTGTACTTTGTCTACATTCCAAGAGGGAACCCAGATACAGATATGTGAATCAGCAGTACACCTGCAATACAAGGCCTGTGACAGCTGAGAATACTGAGAAAAATGACTGTTGTCCTGTCCAGACGGACTCGTGCCTGGACTCGCCCCAAAAGTAGGGACAGCGAGTGTTCCCACAGGGACTGCCCCACACTGTCCCAAAGTGAGACTGCTGGGATTGCAGACAGAGGGCTCAGCCCAGAGCGTGTATTAGGGAGCCTTGCACACAGATGGCACTGTTCCTTCTGGAAGGACAGCGTGATGTCCCTCAGTGACGGGGCCCGGGAGTTTCTGGTTCCTGTGCTCAGCAGTGGGGTTGGTCTTGCCACGTTTCTGGGCAGCAGCCTAGCGTTGTCAGTGCCTGGCGTGCTTAGCGTGGGTGCAGGCCCTCAGACGAGCATGCGGCTGGCCTGGTCCCCGAGTGGTCAGGCACAGGAAGGAAGCCGGGGCACTGAGGGTCCCTGCACTAGGAGAGTAGGGGAGGACCCCAGGCCTTAAAGTCGTACCTGGAGTGCCAGTGAGTAAATGGGCTTTCTGTAAAGGTCTGAGGGATTTGGACCAACACGGGCTGATTCCTGGCGTTTGGTGATGCGGTCGATCTCGCCATGTGTTCCGAGCAAACAGCCTCGACGTCTCCTGAAAAGGAATGGTCTGAGATGAAGGACATCCAGGGAGGATGGCAAAGGGTGCCGACAGGGATCAGGTTTCTGCCCCCGCGATGTTCGTTTGCTCCTGTGTTCCCCTGTTGAGTGATGGTTGATGAGCTCTGCCCCGTCTTCTCAGAGGGCCCAGAGCTTCTTAGAGCCTCGCTGTGCCCTCCTGAAGGAGGCGGTTCTGGGAAGCGTGATCTAGACGTGGAGTCAGACAGCCTGGTTCACACGCTGCGTAAACTGCAGCACTCACCGAGGGGTCCAGGCCCTGGGTTGTGAACAAGATTGTGATGGTGACGCCTGTGTCCCAGAGATGCCATGAGGAACAGCACGACCGTGTCATGGGCAATTGTTAGCCCCCTTTTTTTTTTCTTAAATAAAATAGATTTATTTATATAAAAGGGTTACAGAGAGAAAAAGAGAGATAGAGCTTTTCCACCCTCTAGTTTACTGCTGAGTTGGTTGTAATGGCCAGGGCTGGCCCAGGCCAAAGCCAGGAGCCAGGAGCTTCATCTGGGTCCCCCATGTGGATACAGGGGCTAAACACTTGGGCCATCTTCTGCTGGTTTTCTCAGGCCATTAACAGGGAGCTGGATCAGAAGTGGAGCAACTGGGACATGAACCAGCACCCATATGGGGTGCCAGCACTGCAGACAGCTGTTATATCCACTGTGCCACTGTGCCAGAGGACCCCAGGCATTAAACACCACCCCTGTTAATAAGCTTTTGATGAGTTCTCTAAGTTTGAGAATTTGATTATGTTGTTTAGTTGTTCCCACTTTTATTTTACCTGACTGGTTAGAACTGAGGAAAAAAAAACACTAAGAGTAAGACTATTTGTGAAGGGGAACCATGCATGTTACAACAGGAGAAATAAGCGAATGTTGTAAAGGACCGGGTTTCCTCCTTTTTACGGCTGAATAGTATTCCACTGTGTAACTGTGCCTTGGTTTCTTTCTCATTTGTCAGTAGATGAGTGCCCAGAGTGTTTCCGTTTCTTAGCTGTTGTGAGCAGAGCTGCAGCAGACAAGGGACTGTGCGTGCCTCCTCCACTGACTGACGTGGACCCTGTGCTGGTTCTGTTGACAGCTTTTGGAGGAGCATCCATACTGCTGTGCACAGGGCTGTACGGCTTTATGTTCCCACCTCTGCACAGCCTCACCAGCACCTGCATCTTGTCTTTGGCTAACAGCCAGCCTCCTGAGTGAGGTGGTTTCTTTCTGTGCTCTCAGTTTGCATTTTCCTGCTGACCTAGTGATGTTGAACCTTTCTGAAGGTACCCATTGGCCCAAGGTTTCTTCCTTTGAAAAGTGGTTATTTCTGCTTACTGCCTGTTTCTTTATTGTCTTATTTTGTGTTTCTGCTATTGAGTTGTCTATTCTGGTTTTAACCCCTTTTCAGATGTATAGCTTTCAAGTGATTGATCACGTTCTATAGGCTGACTCTCCACTCTGTTGATGGTTTCCTGTGCTTCTGGGATCTGATCCAAAAATCCTTGCTAGTTCCATTGTACCGATGCATTTGCCCGCTGTTTGCTTCCAGAAGTTTCATGTCTTACTGGAACTTGACGCCTTTTGAGGTGATTCTGCACATGCTGAGAGCCAGGGAAGCGCCGCTCCTGCATGCCGAGAGCAGGTTTTCCTGGCACCAGTTAGTGACAAGACCGTCCTTTCTGCAGCTTTGTCAAAGATCCGTCGAGTGTTCTGTCCGCTTGGTTCACGTGTCTGCTTTTACGCTGACGCCACGCTCTTAATCACAGTAGCTTTCTAGTGTATGAAGTCAGACAGGATGATCCCCCCGCATTGGCCTTTGTACAACAGATTGCTTTGCCTACTTGGGGTGTTTATAGTTCCATACCCATTTTAGTAGTGTGTTCTTTCCAGTTCTGTGAAGATGACATTGGTATTTTGATAGGGATTGCATTGAATCTGTGTATCACTTTGGACAGTGTAGTCATTTCAGTGATACTGATTCTCTCAGTCCATGAACGCAGGCTGCCTCTTCATTGTGTCCTCATCAGTTTCTTTCACCACTGTTTCCGAGTTTTAATTGTAGAGACCTCCCTGATGAGATGTACTCCTCGGCCGACCAGGGTTGTGACACGGTGGGTTGAGCTGCTGCCCGTGATGCTAGCATCCCATAGCAGAGTGCTCTCTGTCTTCAATTCAGCTCCCTGCTAATGAACTTGCGAAAGCAGCAGACCATGACCCAAGTTCTTGGACCCCTGCCACCCCTGCGGGAGGGCAGGATGGAGCTCCTGGCTCCTGGCTTCAGCCTGGCCCAGATCTGGCTGCCGTGGGCTTTGGGGAGTGAACCAGTAGATGGAAATCTCTCTATCTCTGTCATCTGCACACATGTGCATGTGTGTGTGTGTGTATGAATTTGTGTGTGTGTGTCTATCATTCCCTGTGTTCCATGGCTTTCTTTTTTTTTTATAAATTTTATTTAATGCACATAAGTTTCCAAAGTACAGCTTATGGATTACAATAGCTTCCCCCTCCCCATAACTTACCTCCCATCCACGACACTCCCCTCTCCCACTCCATGGCTTTCAAATAAAGTCTTTTAAAAGAGTTATTAATTTTTGTAGCTTTGGCAAGTGGGATTGTGTTCTTGATTCCTGTTTTTGTTTGTTTTTTTTTTTGACAGGTAGAGTGGACAGTGAGAGAGAGAGAGACAGAGAGAAAGGTCTTCCTTTACCATTGGTTCACTCCCTATTGGCCGCCGCGGCCTGCGCGCTGCGGCCAACGCACCGTGCTGATCCGAAGCCAGGAGCCAGGAACTTTTCCTGGTCTCCCATGGGGTGCAGGGCCCAAGTACTTGGGCCATCCTCCACTGCACTCCCAGGCCACAGCAGAGAGCTGGACAGGAAGAGGGGCAACCGGGACAGAATCCGGCGCTCCGACCGGAACTAGAACCCCGTGTGCTGGCACCGCAGGCGGAGGATTAGTCTAGTGAGCAGCAGCACCGGTTTGATTCCTTTTGCAGATAATTCACTATTCTGTGTAACAGTGCCACTGGGTTTTGTGTGTCAACTTTGTGTCTTGCAGCGATGCTGAATTCATGTATTAGTTCTGATACCTTTTCCATTGTTGTTGCCATGTTTGTGTATAAGATCATGTCCTCTGCACACAGTAACAGTTTGACCTCCTCCTTTCTTTTGCCAGTGTAATCACTGTGGCTGGAAAGATAGGAAACATTTTAAATAAGAAACCTGGGAGGCTTTTGGAAATGTTGAGCTGATTGGAGTTATCGGGAGAAGTAAAACGTGCTCGGCGACAGTTCAGAGGCTCCTGCTGGTGTTCGGCCCCTACCTCTGAGCATGCCCCTTGCTTCCATGTTTCCTGTCTGCAGCTGCTCGGTTGTGAGTTGTTGTGATTACAGGCAGGAAGGGTAAACAAGGTGTGGGTGAGCACTTTTCCTGGAAGGTGGCTTTTGCCTTAGTTTCAGCCAAGGACTCCAGCCCGGGCCCCAGATGAGTCACAGTGGTTCCAGAGAATGCCCTCACACCTGCAGGAGCCCAGGGCCGTGCGCCTCGGTGAACCGCAGCGGCAGCAAGGAGGGCCGTTCCTGGAATTTCGTGTGCAAAAGTAGTTCCTCTGAACTGCAGGAGGGCGCTGCACTCAACGCTGGAGTCAGGATCTCTGTAAGAAATCCCTTCAGCAGTAGAGCCCTGGAGAACAGAGAGGCAGGTGGGCTTCCGCCCCTTCTCCCTTTGGCTCACTCAGGCCTGGCTGAGGAGGAGTGCACTAGCCCCAGGACCCTCGCTTGCCTTTAGAAAGAGACCATTTCTTCTCTTTGTCCTGCGTGCACAAAAAAATTCTTGAAGGCGTAAGTGTTCTTGAAGGAGTCCATCACAGGGATGCACATCTAGATAATTCTCTTCCAAGTTATGAAAACATATAGACTGTTTTCTGATAGTTCCTGTATTTCGGGGTCAGCATTGTGGCGTAGCAAGTAAAGCTGCCACCTGCAACGCTAGCATCCTGTATTGACACTGGTTTGAATCCCGGCTTCTCCACTTCCAAGCCAGCTCCTGGCTGTGCGTTTGGGATAGCAGCAGAGGATGGCCCAAATGCCTGGGCCCCTGCCCCCCCCCATGTGGGAGATCCAGAAGAAGCTCTTGGCTCCTGGCTTTGGGCTGGCCCAGCCCTGGCCATTGCTGCCTTTTGCGCAGTGAACCAGCACGTGGAAGATCTGTCTCTGTCTCTTCCTCTCGGTGCAGCTCTGACTTTCAATAAACCTTTAAAAAATTCCTATATTTTTACGTAATGAACTATTTAAAGCAGTAAGCTTGTGTATATGAAGTATTGCTCTTTAGAGTATGCATAAGACGCAGTCAGTAGAATGGTCGAGTTAACATTCTGTCTCTCTCCATTGGTGCTGCAAAACCCTGGATACTGGTGTTTAGGGTCGTGAGATTATGATCAGACGTAATGAGTGACGCGTGTCCCCCATGGTATCACGCCTGGGTACTGTGAGTGTGGTTTTCTAAAGCTGTGTTCTGCTCCTAGGAGCAGCGGCTTTTGATCGTCCTGAGCAACTGCTGCTATCTGGAGCGCCGCACCTTCCTGAACATAGCGGAGCATTTTGAGAAGCACGACTTCCAGGGAGTGGAGAAAATCACCCAGGTACGTGGGCCCCGGGCAGCGGACCGCGTGGCTGCCCAGCACCCGGATCCTCAGCTCCTCCTCTGTGCGTGCCCCCCCCCCCACGGCCCTCCTCAGCAGCCTTCCTCTCCCCAGCTGTCTTGAATTGGGAGTGCGGTACTGTCTCCTTTTGTCTAGTGTGAAACTTTCTCGGGGTCGGAGCTTGTTGGCTCTCTGTAGGCTGCTCAGAGGGGAAGGGAGAGGTGAGAGAGAGTGCCGGTGCCCAGCCCTGCTCCCTGTGAGTTAACGTGCAGGGACGGCGACAGCAGCGTTGCCGAGCCTGCGGAGAAAGTCTTCCTGCCGCCCCACACCTGCCCTTGCTCTCTCCCTCTCCGCGTGAGCACGGCGCTCTGGCTGCGCCTCCTGAACACGTGCACAGCCGCACACTCGTGCCCCGCTCCCCACACCTGCAGGATGTCTGGCCTCGCATCCTCCCATCGCTGGCTGTAGGAAGGAGGGGCAGGAGGGCCAGATCAGCGGGGGTTGTGCTGTGAACACGCTGCCCCTTGTTTATGTTTCCTTCAAGTAAGCAGAAAAGGAAAAAATGAAGTAACCTTGTTATTAAACGGTGGTTAGTTCCTGGGCAAAGGGTTATCAGATTTCTAGGTAAAATTACGCTGGAGCCATGTTTTAATGTCAGTACAGTGTTCTCAATGCAAAGAATAAGAAAGATAATGATCTTGTTAATCTCATAGTCAGAGTGCACGCTGATGGACTGAATACTTTTTACACATGAAGATTCTAGTTCATAAAGTTCAACTGGAATTTTTTCTGTTTTCAAAGAATGAAAATGTCAGAGTGGGCGGCTCTGTCTTGTTTTCCTGCCTTTTCGTAAAGATTAATCATCCTGATGAGAAGTGTTGTGACTTAAGGCTTTAGGCCCTGATGTCTAGTTTATTTCCAGAAATTTTTGTGTTGAGAATTGCAGGTGCCGTCCTGCAGTGAAAATGTACTGTTTGTGGAACGCAGACCGACAGCCTTTATTGGAGAGATTTTATTTCTCATGTGAAAAGCGTTTTCTCTTAGGTTTTCTGTGAAATAAAAAGAAAGAACTAGCTGTTGCTCCCATTTATATCATCAAGAATTAGAGTGAAATTTGTGTAAAAAGAGTTTTATTTATTTATTTATTTTTTGAAAGAGAGAGGAGAGGCAGAGTGAGAGAGAGGTCCTCCATCCGATGGTTCACTCCCCACTTGGCTGCAATGGCCAGAGCTGCGCCGAGCCAAAGCCAGAAGCCAGGTGCTTCTCCTGGTCTCCCTTGGGTGCAGGACCCAAGCACTTGGGCCATCCTCCACTGCCTTCCCGGGCCACAGCAGAGAGCTGGACAGGAAGAGGAGCAGCCGGGACAGAATCTGGCACCCCAACCAGGACTAGAACCCGGGGTGCCAGTGCCGCAGGCGGAGGATTAACCTAGTGAGCCGCGGCACCGGCCTAAGAGTTTTATTCTTTAATATCCTTGATAGTTTTTTCCAGGTCATTTTGAAACAAGGTAAAATGAGGATCCAGGGTGGGCTCCTTGCCATCCAGAATTTGGGTTTCTTTGCTCTTGACCATCTTGAATGTCTTGAAGTCATTCAGTTGTGTTTGAACCTAGACAGTGCGAGTCGCAGTGTGGCATTCGTGCTGGACGTGTTCCCTACGCGTGAGCCCGTCGATGGCACGGTGCTGACTAAGTGGAACGTCTTCTGCACCCGAGGAGAAAGGTGCTGACGGCCTCATGTTCACAGCTGCCTTTTCAAACGGCAGCTGACTCTGGAGGCCCTCGCGGGCCTGAAGTCACGATGCACGGCTCGGCCTTGCCCTGTGTCTGCTCTTGGAGACGGGGTCCTCTGGGACTTCACGCAGCCTGGGGTGGGCACAGGACCTTCCTCTCCTCCGGGCTTAGCCAAGGGGTCTTCCACGCGAATTTCCTCCTGCTTTTTACCCTTGCTTCTGCCAGTGGAAGCAGGAGCTCGACCAAATCTTATATCCAAAGTAGAGCTGAGTTGATCCGCCGCCTCCTGGTCTCCCACGTGGGTGCAGGGGCTCAAGGACTTGGGCCATCTTCTACTGCTTTCCCAGTCTATAAACAGAGAGCTGGATCAGAAGAGGAGCAGCCGGGACTAGAACCGGTGCCCATATGGGATGCCGGTGCCTCAGGCCAGGGTGTTAACCTGCTGCGCCACAGCATGGGGCCCCCCGTGAGTTTATCTTAATATAAGGACGATATACCTTGTGTACCGTGTGTTTTAGCAGTTTACTAAAATTTAATAGTGACATTTAAGGCTAGAATGTTTTCATATCTATTCACACAGTCTTTTTTGATGCAGATAACCCTGAGAAGGAGTTGAGGGTGGTATGTTCGCCGCATTCTCTTCTTAGGGCAGTATGCTCAAAAAGATTAAGGACTTGAGCTGGGCCAGAGAAAGACCGGACTCAAAATGAAGTTTTCTCATTCCGGATCCAGATTGCTTTCTGTCCCGTCATGCATCTTAAAAGAACGAACTTGCTTTTGTGAAAATATACTAAAAAATGAAACGAGAACTTGAAGTGGTTGATGTGTAACAGTGGGGCTGTGAGTCGTAGGGTCAGGATGTCCACTTCCCGAAGGAGGTTCCTCCTGCGTCGTGAGCCCTGTTAGGAGCTTTCAGCGGACTTCCTGCCTTTGGGCGCACATGGCCAGTGCTACAGGCGAGGGCCCTGCCACGGGCACGCGTTTCCACTCTGTCCTTGCTGTTTAGCTTTTTCTCAAGTCTTAGAGATGTTTTTTTCAGTCATGCTTCCCCCACCTCCATTTATAAAAGCAAGACTCCACTATTTTTTTTTTAAAGATTTATTTATTTACTTGAAAGACAGAGTTACACAGAGGCAGAGGTAGAGAAAGAGAGGTCTTCCATCCGCTGGTTCACTCCCCAGATGGCCACACAGCTGGAGCTGTGCTGATCCGAGCCAGGAGCCAGGGGTTTCCAGGTCTCCCATGTGGGTGCAGGGGCCTAAGGTCTTGGGCCATCACCTGCTTTCCTAGGTCATAGCAGAGAGCTGGATTGGAAGTGGAGCAGCTGGGATTTTAACTGGCTCCCAAATAGGATAGTGGCACTGTAGGCAGTGGCTTTACCCGCTACGCTACAGCGCCGGTCCCTCCACTGTTATTTTGAAAAGGGAAAAATGCAAGAATTCAAAAAAACAAATTGAAATCATCTATAATGTACCAACAAAAAATAAACTTTTCTTTTGATTTTTTTTTATTTGAAAGTAACACAGAGAGAGGGAGAAACAGAGAGACAGAGAGAGAAAATCTTCCATCTGCTGGTTCACTCCCCAGATGGCTGTAACAGCCAGGACTGGGCCAGGCTGAAGCCAGGAGCCTGAAGCTTCTTCCGGATCTGCCACATGGATGCAGGGCCAAGGCTTTGGGCCATCCTCTGCTGTTTTCCCAGGCCATAGCAGGGAGCTGGATGGGAAGTGGAGCAGCTGGGACCCATGTGGGATACCAGCATCTCAGGTTTGACTTTTGCCCACCACGCCACAATGCCAGCCCCCAAGATAAAAGTATTTTATTTAGTACAGGGTCTTTCAAAAAGTTTACAGAAAATTGGAACTAAAAGAATCTGTACATTTTCCATGAACTTTTTAAAAATTGTTATTTATTTTATTTATTTGAATAGGGGGAGAGGAAGAGATCTTGCATATATCTTTCTGGTATAGTCAAGACCAAAGCTAGGAGCTGGAAACTCCATCTGGGTCTCCCATGTGGGTGGCTGGGCCCGAAGCATTTGAGCCTCCGTCTGCTGCCTCTCAGGGTGCCCACTGGTAGGAAGCTGGAATGGAGAATCGAGTGGAAGCTTGAACCCAGGCTCTCCTACACGGGAGGCAGGTGACCCCTGGTGCATGTTGACTAGACCAAGTATCTGTCCCTTCGTAAACTTCCTGAAGTACCTTTGTCTTGACAGTAAATTTATTATGAGTACTTTTCTATTTGTATTAAGTATTTTTTGTAAAATACGAGTATGAGCCTCAGGGCCTTGCATTTCTGAATGTGCATACACTGCGTTTTGTGACCTGTCCCTGCCGGTGACCTGGAGATTACTCTCAGCCTCTTGTCACTGCAAGGTGGGTAGCCTGGCTGCAAGTGTTGTAGCCCCCAGGACCCTGGGTGATTGTGTTTCAGGATTCCATCTTAATTCTTTTTTTTTAAGATTTTATTTGTTTATTTGAGAGGCAGAGTTACAGACAGAGATCTTCCATCCGCTGGTTCACTCCTCAAATGGCCACAATGGCTAGAACTGGGCCGATCTGAAGCCAGGAGCCAGGAGCTTCTCCAGGTCTCCCATGCAGGTGCAGGGCCCAAGGACTTGGTCCGTCCTCCACTGCTCTCCCAGGCCACAGCAGGGAGCTGGATCGGAAGAGGAGCAGCTGGGACACAGACCAGCACCATGTGGGATGCCAGTGCCCTAGGCAGAGGCTTGGCCCATGTGCCACAGTAGCCCCTTTGCATTGTTACCAGAGTTTCCAGTTCCAGTTTTTAACTTGAGAAGAGCACTCTCCCATTGTATTTTAGTTTGTGTGCCTTTGCCTACTAGGAGGTCAGCACTTTTCCCTCTGTTTACTGGCTCGTTGTGCAGGAACCGGGAGAGTTAAGGAAGCACAGACTTGGCATTTCATGTGCTCGCACCGGGCTGCTCCGACCTTTGAGTGGGACAAGCAAGAGCAGTGTGGGTCACAGACGGTAGTGTGGCAAAATGGCGTTGTAACCCCCCCCCCCTTTTAAAGAATGAACACCTAAGGTAGATTTTGTGTGGGTACAGATGTTTGCCTAGCCTGGGAGTGGAGGCACTAAACAAGGCTGGCATTAAATTCTTGATTGCAGTTTTCTTAAGATTTATTTATTTATTTGACAGGCAGAGTTACAGATAGTGAGAGAGAGAGACAAAGAGAAACGTCTTCCTTCCGTTGGTTCACTCCCCAAGTGGCTGCAACAGCCGGAGCTGTGCCGATCCGGAGCCAGGAGCCAGGTGCTTCCTCCTGGTCTCCCATGTGAGGGCAGGGCCCAAGCACTTGGGCCATCCTCTACTGCACCCCTGGGCCACAGCAGAGAGCTGGACTGGAAGAGGAGCTCCCACATCTAGAACCGGTGCCCATATGGGATGCCTGCTTACGAAACACTAAGCTTCATTTTTGACCCTGTTGACCTCCCCGAGTTCCCAGCAGATGGGAGAAGGGAAGGAAGCATGGTTGTGCAAAGAGGTTTCCAAGGAAGGGCTGAGGCACCCGTGCCTCCCCCAGCACAGCCGTGTTCAGAAAGACTTCCGGGAAGCAGGACAGGGTGGAAGGGCGCACACTCAGAACACTGTCCCAGATTACAGGACAAGGTGTGCATCACGTAGCTGGGGAGATGCAGGAGCAGGCAGGGAACACAGCAGCCCCATGGCTGGGTCGAGCGCACCTGGATCCTTGGCAGGTACATCTAGTCTCCGGGAATAATGGTCTGGCACCATCCACCTAGCGTCTGTTCCCTGCGTGTGTGATGTGCTTGTTCCTCTCCACACTGGGCGACCTCATCTGACCCCACAGCTGCTTCTGTCTCTGATGCTCTTGGTTACCACCCCTCCTGCCCCCAGAGCCCACAACAGTCAGGTGTAGGCCAGGTCAAAACCAGGAGCTGGAAGCTCAGTTTGGGTCTCCCACGTGATGGCAGGAACCTAACTACTAGGGCGTTTCCTGCTGCCTCCTGGGGTGCTGGAGTCAGGAGTGTGGCCAGGCTCAGACCAGCCCTGTCCTGTGGGACGCAGGGGCCCCAACCAGCAGCCTAACCGCGGGCCAGTTTGCTGGCTCATTTCACGTAGCAGAATTTCTCCTAGTTGCATCCATGCCGTCCTGAATGACACAGTTTCCTTCTTTTTGAAGTCTGTGCGGTATTCTGCTGTACAGTACATACTTTCATGGTCTCAGATGCAAGATGGATCAGACCCCTTCTTTTTCCTTTGGTGCTTCGTTCATACCCTTAGATAGCATTTAACAATTGCATTGTGCTTGCTTTCGTATAGATACACTTATTTTCTAGATTGTCAATTCTGTCATATATTTTGTATCATCTTATATCCCTATGAGAAAAGAGATTTAATGAAATGAGCATGCATGTCCTCATGACCAAAGTAAAGAAGTAGAGTGATCCCAGGACCTGTTACACACCCCCTTGTGCCCCTGAACAACTGCAGTATTCTCCATAGAGAGAATGACTTGGGAAGGTTTTTTTTAAGCTTTACTTTACTTAAAAGGCAGAGTTAGAAGGAGGCAGACAGAGAGATTCTCCATCTGCTGATTCACTCCCCAGAAGGCCACAACGGCTGGTACTAGGCCAGGCCGTAGCTAGGAACTTCATGCAGATCTCCCACATGGGTAGCAGGGGCCCAAGCTCCTGGTCCATCTTCTGCTGTTTTCCCAGGTGCATTAGCAGGGAGCTGGATTGGAAGTGGAGCAGCTGGGATTCGAACCGACAGCCTTAGGGGATGCTGGTATTACAGGGGGTAGCTTAACCTGCTGGCCCATTCCTGGTGAATTTTGTGATTTCTGAACGATACATTGTTTTCTTTAAAAAGTTCTGATATTTTCCTTTGATATTTGTTTGAGAGACAGAGAGAACAAGAACAAGTGTGAGCTTCCATTCTCTGGTTCATTCCCCAAATGCAGAGGAACCAGGAGCCCATCCAGGTCTCCCACATGGGTGCAGGGACCCAGCTCCTCAACTATCCGCACACGTCCCGGGGTGTACGTTTGCAGACAGCTAGAGCTGGGAGCGGAGCTGGCGCTCGGACGTGAGACGCGGAGTCCCAGGCATCTTGACTGCCGCGCCCGAGGTGTTCTTTATTTTATTCTTTATTCTTGATTTTACATAGAATAAGAGGAATCATAGGGCTTTTTCCTGTGACTGTGTTTTTCCACTCAGTATTACTATTGAGGTTTATCCATTTTGCTGTGTGTGGGCTATGCTACTTTGTAAAATGAATTAGATAATGTTTCCCACTTTTCTTCTACAGAGTTTGTATTGGATTGAAATTATTTGGTCTTTGAATATTTAGACAATCTTGGTATGACCTTATAGGCCTGATAATTTTCTAGTGAAATTGTTTTTTGCTTTTTTTTTTTTTGCAAAGATTATGTATTTATTTGAAAGGCAGTGTTGGGGCTGGTGCTGTGGCACAGCAGGTTAAAGCCCCGGCCTGAAGCACCAGCATCCCATGTGGGTGCCGGTTCTAGTCTCGGCTGCTTCACTTCTGATCCAGCTCTCTGCTATGGCCTGGGAAAGTAGTAGAAGATGGCCCAAGTCCTTGGGCCCCTGCACCCAGGTGGGAGACCTGGAAGAAGCTCCTGGCTCCTGCCTGGCACAGCCCTGGCCATTCCAGCCATTTGAGGAGTGAACCTCTCTTTATAACTCTTTCAAATAAATGAAATAAATCTTTTAAAAAATAATAATGAATGGCAGTGTTACAGAGAGAGAGAGAGATCGATCTTCCTTTCGCTGGTTCACTCTCCAAATGGCTGCAACACCTGGAACTAAGGCAGACCCAAGCCAAAGGCAGGAACTCTACCCTAGTCTCTCATTTGAACGGCAGGGGCCCAAGCACCTGGGCCGTCTTCCACTGCTTTCTCAGGCACATTAGCAGGGAGCTGGATGGGAAGTGGAGCCATCAAGACTTGAACCAGCATGTGGTTCAGTGGAATGTCTGTGTCCCAGGTGGCGTTTTAACCTGCTGTGCCACAGCACCAGCCCCATGAAATGATGTTTATGACTGGTTCAACTCCTTATATGGTTATCTAGTAATTATTCAGGTTTTCTGTTTCTTCCTATTAACTACAGTCATCTGTTTCAGGCTACTTATAAAAGTTGGAAGAATAAAATAAAATGAAAATATTTAGAATTAAGAGAAATTCTGGTGCAAACATTTTTTGAAATCTACACATTTTTTTTTTCTGATGGGCATTTTTCATGATCTTCTGAAGACTCATGTTTTCCTAGGGTTGGTCCATGTTTAAATTATCTAATGCATTAGCATCAGATTCTTTCACGATGGGCTCGCATCTCTGTCTCAGCCACCTGTGGGGCTGCGGCCCGTTTCTCCACTTACTGTTGCTTGCTTCTGTCCTTCTTTCATCCGTGCTGGGTCTTTCACAGAGCCGGCTTCGGGGTTCATGATTTCTCCTTCTATCCTTGCTTCCTCTTGCTGTTGTTTGGGCCCTGGTCTTGTTCACGTAGTTTGTTGATTCAGCACCTTTGTGCTCTTAAAATCAGAACAAGCGAAACTGATGTTTGGGCTCAGTTGCTTTTTAAAAAATTTTTGAATTTTAATCTTGTTTTAGCTTTGCCACACAGGTTGTGCAGGGATCTGACTTTAAGTTTTCAAATGAGGGGAGCAAAGAAGCAGAGGAAGTCAGCCTTCCCTTCAGCAGACTCGTGATGAGAGTGCTCCGCCGTCAGGGCGCTGAGACTTGCTGGTCGGCTTCCAGACCGCCAGCCTCGCCTGGACAGTCCTGTGCGCAGGGTGGGCACCACCACACCTGTCTGCCGGGTCCAGGGTTGCTCGGTCTCCTGCGTTCACTCGTTTGGTTTTGCCTTTGATCTCTCGGTTACAGAGAGAAGCGTAGTGAACGTCTTTCCTTGGCTACTCTTAGGATTTTTGTTTGTTTCTAATACTCTGCAGCTTCATGATGTGCCTCTTGATGTTTGATTTTTTGGTTTGTGGTTGTCACTTTTGACTTTTTCACCGTCTCTGATAATTGTCTTTTATCGGTTCTGGAAGCTTCTCGGTCATTATGTCTTCGATCATTTATTCTTCCCAGGTTACTTTTTCTCCCCTTGAGGGCCTCCTTTTGGACACATTAGCCCTTCTCTCTCTCTTCTCCGGGACTCTTAAGTTGTTGTTCACTTTCTTCTTTCTTTCTCCACACTGACTGGGGATACTCTCTGAGGCAGTCTCTCGTGCGTCCTTTGTTCAGCTGTGTCTATTCCTTCTGAATCGGTTTATTTTCCTCTCCAGAGATTCCTTTCTTGGTTTTTGTCACTGAGGGAAAATGATGGACGTCCTCTGGGGTGGTGTTGGCCATCAGTGGAGGACACAGCAGCAGTGGAGGGCCCCCCAGGCCTCTCCGCTCTCTCTGTAGGGGACACAGCAGCGGTGGAGTGCCCCCCAGGCCTCTCCGCTCTCTCTGTAGGGGACACAGCAGCAGTGGAGTACCCCCCAGGCCTCTCTGCTCTCTGTAGGGGAGACAGCAGCAGTGGAGTGCCCCCCCAGGCCTCTCCGCTCTCTCTGTAGAGGACACAGCAGCAGTGGAGTGCCCCCCAGGCCTCTCCGCTCTCTCTAGGGGACACGGCAACTGTGGAGTGCCCCCCAGGCCTCTCCACTCTCTCTGTAGAGGACACAGCAGCAGTGGAGTGCCCCCCGGGCCTCTCCGCTCTCTCTAGGGGAGACAGCAGCAGTGGAGTGCCCCCCAGGCCTCTCCGCTCTCTCTGTAGAGGACACAGCAGCAGTGGAGTGCCCCCCAGGCCTCTCCGCTCTCTCTGTAGGGGAGACAGCAGCAGTGGAGTGCCCCCCGGGCCTCTCTGCTCTCTCTGTAGGGGAGACAGCAGCAGTGGAGTGCCCCCCAGGCCTCTCCGCTCTCTGTAGGGGAGACAGCAGCAGTGGAGTGCCCCCCAGGCCTCTCCGCTCTCTGTAGGGGACACAGCAGCAGTGGAGTGCCCCCCAGGCCTCTCCGCTCTCTGTAGGGGAGACAGCAGCAGTGGAATGCCCCCCAGGCCTCTCTGCTCTCTCTAGGGGACACAGCAGCAGTGGAGTGCCCCCCAGGCCTCTCCGCTCTCTCTGTAGGGGACACAGCAGCAGTGGAGTGCCCCCCAGGCCTCTCTGCTCTCTGTAGGGGAGACAGCAGCAGTGGAGTGCCCCCCCAGGCCTCTCCGCTCTCTGTAGGGGACACAGCAGCAGTGGAGTGCCCCCCAGGCCTCTCTGCTCTCTGTAGGGGAGACAGCAGCAGTGGAGTGCCCCCCGGGCCTCTCTGCTCTCTGTAGGGGAGACAGCAGCAGTGGAGTGCCCCCCGGGCCTCTCCGCTCTCTCTAGGGGACACAGCAGCAGTGGAGTGCCCCCCAGGCCTCTCTGCTCTCTCTGTAGAGGACACAGCAGCAGTGGAGTGCCCCCCAGGCCTCTCTGCTCTCTGTAGGGGACACAGCAACAGTGGAGTGCCCCCCCAGGCCTCTCCGCTCTCTGTAGGGGACACAGCAGCAGTGGAGTGCCCCCCAGGCCTCTCTGCTCTCTCTGTAGGGGAGACAGCAGCAGTGGAGTGCCCCCCGGGCCTCTCTGCTCTCTCTAGGGGAGACAGCAGCAGTGGAGTGCCCCCCGGGCCTCTCCGCTCTCTCTAGGGGACACAGCAGCAGTGGAGTGCCCCCCGGGACTCTCCGCTCTCTCTAGGGGACACAGCAGCAGTGGAGTGCCCCCCAGGCCTCTCCGCTCTCTCTGGATGGGACATAGCAGCAGTGGAGTGCCCCCCAGGCCTCTCTGCTCTCTCTGGAGGGGACATAGCAGCGGTGGAGTGCCCCCCAGGCCTCTCCGCTCTCTCTGTAGGGGACACAGCAGCGGTGGAGTGCCCCCCAGGCCTCTCCGCTCTCTCTGTAGGGGAGACAGCAGCGGTGGAGTGCCCCCCAGGCCTCTCCACTCTCTCTGTAGGGGACACAGCAGCGGTGGAGTGCCCCCCAGGCCTCTCTGCTCTCTCTGTAGGGGACACAGCAGCAGTGGAGTGCCCCCCAGGCCTCTCCACTCTCTCTAGGGGAGACAGCAGCAGTGGAGTGCCCCCCAGGCCTCTCCGCTCTCTCTGTAGAGGACACAGCAGCAGTGGAGTGCCCCCCAGGCCTCTCCGCTCTCTCTGTAGAGGACACAGCAGCAGTGGAGTGCCCCCCAGGCCTCTCTGCTCTCTGTAGGGGAGACAGCAGCAGTGGAATGCCCCCCGGGCCTCTCTGCTCTCTCTAGGGGAGACAGCAGGGCAGTGGAGTGCCCCCCGGGCCTCTCCGCTCTCTCTAGGGGACACAGCAGCAGTGGAGTGCCCCCCAGGCCTCTCTGCTCTCTCTGTAGAGGACACAGCAGCAGTGGAGTGCCCCCCAGGCCTCTCTGCTCTCTGTAGGGGAGACAGCAGCAGTGGAGTGCCCCCCCAGGCCTCTCCGCTCTCTGTAGGGGACACAGCAGCAGTGGAGTGCCCCCCAGGCCTCTCTGCTCTCTCTGTAGGGGAGACAGCAGCAGTGGAGTGCCCCCCGGGCCTCTGCTCTCTCTAGGGGAGACAGCAGCAGTGGAGTGCCCCCCAGGCCTCTCCGCTCTCTCTAGGGGACACAGCAGCAGTGGAGTGCCCCCCGGGCCTCTCCGCTCTCTCTGTAGGGGACACAGCAGCAGTGGAGTGCCCCCCAGGCCTCTCCGCTCTCTCTGCAGGGGACATAGCAGCAGTGGAGTGCCCCCCAGGCCTCTCCGCTCTCTCTGTAGGGGACACAGCAGCGGTGGAGTGCCCCCCAGGCCTCTCCGCTCTCTCTGTAGGGGACACAGCAGCGGTGGAGTGTCCCCCAGGCCTCTCCACTCTCTCTAGGGGAGACAGCTGCGGTGGAGTGCCCCCCAGGCCTCTCCACTCTCTCTGTAGGGGACACAGCAGCGGTGGAGTGCCCCCCAGGCCTCTCCACTCTCTCTAGGGGAGACAGCAGCAGTGGAGTGCCCCCCAGGCCTCTCCGCTCTCTCTGTAGAGGACACAGCAGCAGTGGAGTGCCCCCCAGGCCTCTCCGCTCTCTCTGTAGAGGACACAGCAGCAGTGGAGTGCCCCCCGGGCCTCTCCGCTCTCTCTGTAGGGGACACAGCAGCAGTGGAGTGCCCCCCAGGCCTATCCACTCTCTCTGGAGGGGACACAGCAGCAGTGGAGTGCCCCCCGGGCCTCTCCGCTCTCTCTAGGGGACACAGCAGCAGTGGAGTGCCCCCCAGGCCTCTCTGCTCTCTGTAGAGGACACAGCAGCAGTGGAGTGCCCCCCGGGCCTCTCCGCTCTCTTTGTAGGGGACACAGCAGCAGTGGAGTGCCCCCCAGGCCTCTCCACTCTCTCTGGAGGGGACAGCAGCAGTGGAGTGCCCCCCGGGCCTCTCCGCTCTCTCTAGAGGACACAGCAGCAGTGGAGTGCCCCCCAGGCCTCTCTGCTCTCTGTAGGGCAGACAGCAGCAGTGGAATGCCCCCCAGGCCTCTCTGCTCTCTCTAGGGGAGACAGCAGCAGTGGAGTGCCCCCCGGGCCTCTCTGCTCTCTCTCTAGGGGAGACAGCAGCAGTGGAGTGCCCCCCAGGCCTCTCCGCTCTCTCTGTAGAGGACACAGCAGCAGTGGAGTGCCCCCCAGGCCTCTCTGCTCTCTCTGTAGGGGAGACAGCAGCAGTGGAGTGCCCCCTGGGCCTCTCTGCTCTCTCTGTAGGGGAGACAGCAGCAGTGGTGTGCCCCCCAGGCCTCTCCGCTCTCTGTAGGGGAGACAGCAGCAGTGGAGTGCCCCCCAGGCCTCTCCGCTCTCTCTAGGGGAGACAGCAGCAGTGGAGTGCCCCCCAGGCCTCTCTGCTCTCTCTAGGGGAGACAGCAGCAGTGGAGTGCCCCCCAGGCCTCTCCGCTCTCTCTAGGGGAGACAGCAGCAGTAGAGTGCCCCCCAGGCCTCTCCGCTCTCTCTGTAGGGGACACAGCAGCGGTGGAGTGCCCCCCAGGCCTCTCCACTCTCTCTAGGGGAGACAGCAGCGGTGGAGTGCCCCCCAGGCCTCTCTGCTCTCTCTGTAGGGGAGACAGCAGCAGTGGAGTGCCCCCCAGGCCTCTCCGCTCTCTCTGTAGGGGACACAGCAGCAGTGGAGTGCCCCCCGGGCCTCTCCGCTCTCTCTGTAGGGGAGACAGCAGCAGTGGAGTGCCCCCCGGGCCTCTCCGCTCTCTCTAGGGGAGACAGCAGCAGTGGAGTGCCCCCCAGGCCTCTCTGCTCTCTCTGTAGAGGACACAGCAGCAGTGGAGTGCCCCCCAGGCCTCTCTGCTCTCTCTAGGGGACACAGCAGCAGTGGAGTGCCCCCCAGGCCTCTCCGCTCTCTCTGGAGGGGACATAGCAGCAGTGGAGTGCCCCCCGGGCCTCTCTGCTCTCTCTGTAGGGGACACAGCAGCAGTGGAGTGCCCCCCGGGCCTCTCTGCTCTCTCTGTAGGGGACACAGCAGCAGTGGAGTGCCCCCCGGGCCTCTCTGCTCTCTCTGTAGGGGACACAGCAGCAGTGGAGTGCCCCCCAGGCCTCTCTGCTCTCTGTAGGGGAGACAGCAGCAGTGGAGTGCCCCCTGGGCCTCTCCGCTCTCTCTGTAGGGGACAAGCAGCAGTGGAGTGCCCCCCAGGCCTTCCCGCTCTCTGTAGGGGACACAGCAGCAGTGGAGTGCCCCCCAGGCCTCTCCGCTCTCTCTAGGGGACACAGCAGCAGTGGAGTGCCCCCAGGCCTCTCCGCTCTCTCTAGAGGGGAGACAGCAGCAGTGGAGAGCCCCCCAGGCCTCTCTGCTCTCTCTGTAGAGGACACAGCAGCAGTGGAGTGCCCCCCAGGCCTCTCCGCTCTCTGTAGGGGACACAGCAGCAGTGGAGTGCCCCCCAGGCCTCTCCGCTGTCTGTAGGGGAGACAGCAGCAGTGGAATGCCCCCCAGGCCTCTCTGCTCTCTCTAGGGGACACAGCAGCAGTGGAGTGCCCCCCAGGCCTCTCCGCTCTCTCTGTAGGGGACACAGCAGCAGTGGAGTGCCCCCCAGGCCTCTCTGCTCTCTGTAGGGGAGACAGCAGCAGTGGAGTGCCCCCCCAGGCCTCTCCACTCTCTGTAGGGGACACAGCAGCAGTGGAGTGCCCCCCAGGCCTCTCTGCTCTCTGTAGGGGAGACAGCAGCAGTGGAGTGCCCCCCGGGCCTCTCTGCTCTCTGTAGGGGAGACAGCAGCAGTGGAGTGCCCCCCGGGCCTCTCCGCTCTCTCTAGGGGACACAGCAGCAGTGGAGTGCCCCCCAGGCCTCTCTGCTCTCTCTGTAGAGGACACAGCAGCAGTGGAGTGCCCCCCAGGCCTCTCTGCTCTCTGTAGGGGAGACAGCAGCAGTGGAGTGCTCCCCCAGGCCTCTCCGCTCTCTGTAGGGGACACAGCAGCAGTGGAGTGCCCCCCAGGCCTCTCTGCTCTCTCTGTAGGGGAGACAGCAGCAGTGGAGTGCCCCCCGGGCCTCTCTGCTCTCTCTAGGGGAGACAGCAGCAGTGGAGTGCCCCCCGGGCCTCTCCGCTCTCTCTAGGGGACACAGCAGCAGTGGAGTGCCCCCCAGGCCTCTCCGCTCTCTCTGGAGGGGACATAGCAGCAGTGGAGTGCCCCCCAGGCCTCTCCGCTCTCTCTGTAGGGGACACAGCAGCGGTGGAGTGCCCCCCAGGCCTCTCCGCTCTCTCTGTAGGGGAGACAGCAGCGGTGGAGTGCCCCCCAGGCCTCTCCACTCTCTCTGTAGGGGACACAGCAGCGGTGGAGTGCCCCCCAGGCCTCTCTGCTCTCTCTGTAGGGGACACAGCAGCAGTGGAGTGCCCCCCAGGCCTCTCCACTCTCTCTAGGGGAGACAGCAGCAGTGGAGTGCCCCCCAGGCCTCTCCGCTCTCTCTGTAGAGGACACAGCAGCAGTGGAGTGCCCCCCAGGCCTCTCTGCTCTCTCTGTAGAGGACACAGCAGCAGTGGAGTGCCCCCCAGGCCTCTCTGCTCTCTGTAGGGGAGACAGCAGCAGTGGAATGCCCCCTGGGCCTCTCTGCTCTCTCTAGGGGAGACAGCAGGGCAGTGGAGTGCCCCCCGGGCCTCTCCGCTCTCTCTAGGGGACACAGCAGCAGTGGAGTGCCCCCCAGGCCTCTCTGCTCTCTCTGTAGAGGACACAGCAGCAGTGGAGTGCCCCCCAGGCCTCTCTGCTCTCTGTAGGGGAGACAGCAGCAGTGGAGTGCCCCCCCAGGCCTCTCCGCTCTCTGTAGGGGACACAGCAGCAGTGGAGTGCCCCCCAGGCCTCTCTGCTCTCTCTGTAGGGGAGACAGCAGCAGTGGAGTGCCCCCCGGGCCTCTCCGCTCTCTCTGTAGGGGACACAGCAGCAGTGGAGTGCCCCCCAGGCCTCTCCGCTCTCTCTGGAGGGGACATAGCAGCAGTGGAGTGCCCCCCAGGCCTCTCCGCTCTCTCTGTAGGGGACACAGCAGTGGTGGAGTGCCCCCCAGGCCTCTCCGCTCTCTCTAGAGGGGACACAGCAGCGGTGGAGTGCCCCCCAGGGCTCTCCACTCTCTCTAGGGGAGACAGCTGCGGTGGAGTGCCCCCCAGGCCTCTCCACTCTCTCTGTAGGGGACACAGCAGCGGTGGAGTGCCCCCCAGGCCTCTCCACTCTCTCTAGGGGAGACAGCAGCAGTGGAGTGCCCCCCAGGCCTCTCCGCTCTCTCTGTAGAGGACACAGCAGCAGTGGAGTGCCCCCCGGGCCTCTCCGCTCTCTCTGTAGAGGACACAGCAGCAGTGGAGTGCCCCCCGGGCCTCTCTGCTCTCTCTCTAGGGGACACAGCAGCAGTGGAGTGCCCCCCAGGCCTCTCCACTCTCTCTGGAGGGGACACAGCAGCAGTGGAGTGCCCCCCGGGCCTCTCCACTCTCTCTGGAGGGGACACAGCAGCAGTGGAGTGCCCCCCGGGCCTCTCCGCTCTCTCTAGGGGACACAGCAGCAGTGGAGTGCCCCCCAGGCCTCTCTGCTCTCTGTAGGGGACACAGCAGCAGTGGAGTGCCCCCCAGGCCTCTCCACTCTCTCTGGAGGGGACACAGCAGCAGTGGAGTGCCCCCCGGGCCTCTCCGCTCTCTCTAGAGGACACAGCAGCAGTGGAGTGCCCCCCAGGCCTCTCTGCTCTCTGTAGGGGAGACAGCAGCAGTGGAGTGCCCCCCAGGCCTCTCCGCTCTCTCTGTAGAGGACACAGCAGCAGTGGAGTGCCCCCCAGGCCTCTCTGCTCTCTCTGTAGAGGACACAGCAGCAGTGGAGTGCCCCCCAGGCCTCTCTGCTCTCTGTAGGGGAGACAGCAGCAGTGGAATGCCCCCCGGGCCTCTCTGCTCTCTCTAGGGGAGACAATAGGGCAGTGGAGTGCCCCCCGGGCCTCTCCGCTCTCTCTAGGGGACACAGCAGCAGTGGAGTGCCCCCCAGGCCTCTCTGCTCTCTCTGTAGAGGACACAGCAGCAGTGGAGTGCCCCCCAGGCCTCTCTGCTCTCTGTAGGGGAGACAGCAGCAGTGGAGTGCCCCCCCAGGCCTCTCCGCTCTCTGTAGGGGACACAGCAGCAGTGGAGTGCCCCCCAGGCCTCTCTGCTCTCTCTGTAGGGGAGACAGCAGCAGTGGAGTGCCCCCCGGGCCTCTCCGCTCTCTCTGTAGGGGACACAGCAGCAGTGGAGTGCCCCCCAGGCCTCTCCGCTCTCTCTGGAGGGGACATAGCAGCAGTGGAGTGCCCCCCAGGCCTCTCCGCTCTCTCTGTAGGGGACACAGCAGTGGTGGAGTGCCCCCCAGGCCTCTCCGCTCTCTCTGTAGGGGACACAGCAGCGGTGGAGTGCCCCCCAGGGCTCTCCACTCTCTCTAGGGGAGACAGCTGCGGTGGAGTGCCCCCCAGGCCTCTCCACTCTCTCTGTAGGGGACACAGCAGCGGTGGAGTGCCCCCCAGGCCTCTCCACTCTCTCTAGGGGAGACAGCAGCAGTGGAGTGCCCCCCAGGCCTCTCCGCTCTCTCTGTAGAGGACACAGCAGCAGTGGAGTGCCCCCCGGGCCTCTCCGCTCTCTCTGTAGAGGACACAGCAGCAGTGGAGTGCCCCCCGGGCCTCTCCGCTCTCTCTGTAGGGGACACAGCAGCAGTGGAGTGCCCCCCAGGCCTCTCCACTCTCTCTGGAGGGGACACAGCAGCAGTCGAGTGCCCCCCGGGCCTCTCCACTCTCTCTGGAGGGGACACAGCAGCAGTGGAGTGCCCCCCGGGCCTCTCCGCTCTCTCTAGGGGACACAGCAGCAGTGGAGTGCCCCCCAGGCCTCTCTGCTCTCTGTAGGGGACACAGCAGCAGTGGAGTGCCCCCCAGGCCTCTCCACTCTCTCTGGAGGGGACACAGCAGCAGTCGAGTGCCCCCCGGGCCTCTCCGCTCTCTCTAGAGGACACAGCAGCAGTGGAGTGCCCCCCAGGCCTCTCTGCTCTCTGTAGGGGAGACAGCAGCAGTGGAATGCCCCCCAGGCCTCTCTGCTCTCTCTAGGGGAGACAGCAGCAGTATAGTGCCCCCCAGGCCTCTCTGCTCTCTCTGTAGGGGACACAGCAGCAGTGGAGTGCCCCCCAGGCCTCTCCGCTCTCTCTGTAGGGGACTCAGTACAGACAGGCAGTAGTCAAGGCTGAGGTTGTCCTAAGGAGAACAGAGGAGCAGACACTAATTAGTGGAATGAAGCATTTAGCTTGATTGTAAAAAAAAAATTAAAAAAAAGTCACAGAAAAGGAAGGTATAGGAGCCAGCGCTGTGGTGCCTCAGGTTAAAGCCTTCACCTGTGGCACCAGCATCCATATGGCACCAGTTCACATCCCGGCTGCACCACTTCTGATCCAGCTCCCTGCCGCTGTGCCTGGGGAAGCAGTGGAAGATGGCCCAAGTCCTGCCTGCACCCGCATGGGAGACCCAGAGGAAGCTCCTGGCTTCTGGCTTTTGATGGGCCCAGTTCCAGCCCTTGTGGCCATTCCGGAGTGAACCAGCAGATGGAAGACCTGTCTCTTTTTCTTTCCCTCTCTCTATTGTAGCTCTGCCTTTCAAATAAATACATAAATTGTTTTAAAAAAGAAAGAAAAAGAGCTAAAAAATTGGCTGAACCTAGTTATGCAAGTTCAGTTGAGTGGATGTTCCGATGATAATTTGATGAGCCTGTTTCTATACAAGTGTAATAGTTCTTTATTGAGATAGAAATGGTTCTTTCTTTATCAAAGCATACTTTTTTTAAAAAAATTTTTTTACTTATTTATTTGAGAGACAGAGTTATAAACAAAGGGAGGGAGACAGAGGTCTTCCATCTGCTGGTTGACTGCCCAAATGGTCAAAATGCCTGGAGCCAGGCAGATCCGAAACCAGGAGTAAGGAGCTCTTCCGGGTCTCCCACGTGGATGCAGGGGCCCAAGCACTTGGGCCATCCTCCACTGCTTTCCCAGGCCACTGCAGAGAGCTGGATCGGAAGAGGAGCAGCCAGGACTAGAACCTGTGCCCATCACTTAGCCTACCATGCCACAGCACCAGCCCCCAAAACATACTTTTTAGAAAGCATTTCCGCCTTGCGGTGCCGGCATACCGGGTTCTAGTCCCGGTCGGGGCGCCGGTTCTGTCCTGGTTGCCCCTCTTCCAGGCCAGTTCTCTGCTGTGGCCCGGGAGTGCAGTGGAGGATGGCCCAAGTGCTTGGGCCCTGCACCCCAGGGAGACCAGGAAAAGCACCTAGCACCTGGCTCCTGCCATCTGATGAGTGCGGTGCGCTGGCTGCAGCGCGCCGGCCGCGGCGGCCATTGGAGGGTGAACGAACGGCAAAGGAAGACCTTTCTCTCTGTCTGTCTCTATCTCTCACTGTCCACTCTGCCTTTCATAAATAATAAAAAAAAATAATAAAAATAATAAAAAAGAAAAAAAAGAAAGCATTTCAGCAATTTTATTTTTAATTTTTTTTCTTAAGATCTCGTGTCTTTTTTTTCCTAATTTGGTAAGCAGAAAGAAGGATACAGGCACAGAGAGAGAGCTTTGTTCACTGGTTCACTTCCTAAATGTCCAAAATAGCTAGAGTTGGGCCAACGCAAAATCAGGAGCCTAGAACTCAGTCCGGTTCTCCCACGAGAACTGCAAGAGCCAAGTCAGTACTTGAGCCATCACCTGCTCCCTCCCAGCGTGACAGCAGCTGGAAGCCGGAATCCAAAGTGGAGGCAGGACTTGAACCCTGGCGTTCTGATACGAGACGTAGGTATTCCAAGTAGGGTCTTGACCACAGCACCCCAGGCTTCTGCCCCCAAGTTTTTACAGAGTCAGTTTGAAAAATTTTGCAGTGGAATCATTGGGACGTTCAGGATAACGGTTTGTGTTTTCAGGCGCTGTGAGTGAGCTGAAGGCAGTGCTGTGGACGGCTGAAGTGTCTCCTGGGCTGCCTGTCACGAACCCTGGGAGCACACAGAGAGCAGTTCCGTCTCTGAGTCACCAGCCCAGGCCGCGTTTGCCCTGCCTGCTCGCTACGCCTACAGTGCTGTACAGCTGTAGGTCATTACCAGCGCCAGATCCTTCCACACGTTCTCCCCGTGTCTACTTCTGAACATGGGATGATTGAATTACCACTTTTCTTTTTTAGGGAGGCATCCTGTTATCATTAGAGACACCCAGCCTCGTGGGTGCCTCGGCGTTGCTGTCCCATGCCGCCTGTCTGAGCTCGCTCTCCTTCTCCCTCTCTGCTGAACGGTGGCA
Source organism: Sylvilagus floridanus (assembly GCA_949820135.1). Taxonomy (NCBI): domain Eukaryota; kingdom Metazoa; phylum Chordata; class Mammalia; order Lagomorpha; family Leporidae; genus Sylvilagus; species Sylvilagus floridanus. Next base: position 192,339,705 of record OX463227.1, read on the forward strand.
TTCCTTGAGGATACTGTTACACAGGATTTCTTCTCTTCCTTCCAGTTAGATTGGGGTTTCCCTAGTTTCGGGGTGCTTTCTTCACGCAGCAGGCAGTGATCTGATGGTGGGTGGAGCAGGCTCGGTTAACATCTGCTGGTGGTCAGCCACCCCGTGAATGGGGCGTTAGTGGGAAGAGGGCAGTGGAGGTCACGATCACTGTGAATTATCTCTGCAAATTCTAAGCAAGCTTAGGAGGTGTGCACTGTCGACCTTAGTGAGTTCTGCCTCGTCACCGTCAACACTGCCACCCGCTCTTCTGGTTGCGTTGCTTGGTGCCTGCTTGCTCACACACGCCTATTTTCCACCTTTCTCATGCCATCTTTCTTCTTTATTTATGTAAGATTTATTTGAAAGGCAGAGCAGCAGAGAAGGAGGGAGGCCACACTCCACCCCGGTTTCCCACGGGGTGTCTGGGACTCAGGTACTGGAGCCATCATCTGCCACTTCCCGGCTGTGTTAGCAGGGAGCTGGTGTTCACACTGACAGGTTGTTGCTGGTCCTGGGACGGTGTTCACTCTGACACACAGGGTGTTGCCTGTCCTGGGACTGTGCTCAGACACTGATGCGCAGGTTGTTTTCTTAATGCCTATTCAACTCTAACTAAATTTTTATTGTATATATTTTCATCTCATCGGGATCTTTACTTGTTCTAATGTCCTGGATATTTTCTCAGAGGTTTTATGTTTCAGTTTATGATCTTTTTTTAAGCTTTTCTATATTAAATGAGATGGGATCAAAGTTCATATTATTTTCCATATAAATATCTCATCGTTCCAATACAGCATATTGAAACATCTTTTCCCTCATTGAATTTCATTGATACCTTTGCCAGAAAAGAAATAAGATCATCTGTGAGTGGCTCTGTGTCTGGTCCATTGACCTGGCCCTGATAATGCTGTGGCTACATCGTGTTTATTGTAGCTCTATAGTAATCTTAGGAAGGTGGATTGAGTTCCCCAACGGCATGCTTCTCAGAATGTGTTGGCTATTCCAGGTCCTTTCCATTTCTATTTGAATTTTAAAATTAACTCATGAGTTTTCACCAAAAGAGGCCTTCTAAGAGTTCATTGCATTTGGGGATCGACAGTATTGATTCTTCCTATTTGTTTGCTTAGGTCATCTTGAATTTCTTTTAGCAGTGTTTTATAGTTCTCCATGGAGATCTTTCTCTTTCTTAAAAAATTCCTTCCTAGAGATTTTATTTATTGATGCCAATGTAAACAATTATTGTGATTTTTTTGTATTTAGTACATAGACTAAATATACTACATAGTATAGATAGACTATATAATTAACTTTCCTTTATTTTTTAAAGATTTATTATTTATTTTTATTCGAAAGAGAGAGGAGAGGCAGAGACAGAGAGAGAGGCCTTCCATCCAATGGTTCACTCCCCAATTGGCCACAACAGTCAGAGCTGTGCTGATCCAAAGCCAGGAGCCAGGAGTTTCTTCCAGGTCTCCTGTGTGGGTGCAGGGGCCCAAGCAGTTGGGCCATCTTGTACTGCTTTCCCAGGCCACAGCAGAGAGCTGGATTGGAAGTGGAGCAGCTGGGTCTCGAACTGGTGCCCATAAGGATTGCCAGCACTTCAGGCCAGGGCGTTAACCTGCTGCACCACAGTGCAGCCCCATAATTAACTTTCGTTGTTAACTTTGTGTGCTGCCTTGCTAACTGTATTTATTAATCTGTTTGGAATTTTTAAATATATAATAACGTCCTCTGTGAATAAAGGCAGTTTCCCTTTGTACATTTGTGCCTTTTTATATAGATGCTTTCCTGCTCCTAGTTCACTGAGGATTTTTATCATGAAAATAAGTTCAATAAAACAAATACTCTTTTCACCTATTATACCACTTCTGTGCAGTATATCTTATTTATTGGTTCAGTTTGTTATAGTTTATTAGGATTTTTATGTGTGTGTTCATGAGGGCTGTTGGTGAGTAATTTTTTTTTTTTTGCAAAATTCTTGCAAGTTTTTTTTTTTTTTTTAATGTCAGTGCTATACCAGTCTCATTTAACAGATGGCCGCAGTGGCTGCACTGGGGCAGACTGAAGCCAGGAGCCAGCACCTCCATCAGGGTCAAGGGCAGCCACGTGGGTACAGGTGCCCAAGTGCTTGGGCCATCTTCTCCTGTCTCCCAGGCTCGGGAGCAGTGGGCAGGATTGGAAGAGCGGTGGGACTGAACTCCAGGCACTCTGATGTGGCATGCAGGTGTCCCACATGATGGCTCAGCCCGCTGTGCCACAGCGCACGCCCTGGCCTCCTTCAGATGCGAGTGCAGTTGCTTCTCCCTGTCAGCTTGTGCAAGGTCCAGTCTGGTGTCGGAGAGATGCTCGCATCCCTAGGCCAGTGGTGGAAAAGCAGACCTGCCACTAGTCCACTGCAGGGGCCCCTGGGTCCATGTGCCCTCTGCTGCAGGCTTCCCAGGACTTGAACCGCCACCTGCACCTTCTCAGCCTCTTGGCTAATGCCAGTGGGGACCCTCCCATTCCGGGGCCTGTCACTCTGTGGTCCTACCCCAGGACTGTCTAATAGGAGTCTTGGGGATCTTGTTTGACCCACCAGAAGGAGAGCCCTGGGCCTGGTCTTCTGTGGCACGATGACAGACCTAACACCTCCTCGCACTTGGCCCGCCGCCAGCCTCTGCCGCCTGTCCTGGGCATTCTTGTCGCAGCGGGGAGCGCCACGTTTGAGTCCTAGGGTGTCAGGAAAGGTGCATCTTCTATCAATACTTTTCAAGTGAAGTAATTAATATGCACAAGCACAGCTGTGTTATTTTGAGTGATTTCATTCTTGTTACTGTTGTAACTTAGCATTTATAATGCCTTTTTTCTCGGCTTCCAGAAATGAGAGTCTAGTAAAATAGTCTCAAACGTCCCCTGTAGTCCACATGCAAGGATTATTTCTCATCCTGTAAATGTCCTGTAGCTGTGGCCTTTATTGTTGAAAATAGATTCAATAGGCCAGCGCCGCGGCTCATTTGGCTAATCCTCCGCCTGCGGCGCCGGCACCCCGGGTTCTAGTCCCGGTCGGGGCGCCAGATTCTGTCCCGGTTGCCCCTCTTCCAGGCCAGCTCTCTGCTGTGGCCCGGGAGTGCAGTGGAGGATGGCCCAAGTGCTTGGGCCCTGCACCCCATGGGAGACCAGGAGAAGCACCTGGCTCCTGGCTTCAGATCGGCGCAGCGGCTGGCCGTAGTGGCCATTTGGGTGGTGAACCAACGGAAGGAAGACCTTTCTCTCTGTCTCTCTCTCTCTCTCTCACAGTCTAGCTCTGCCTGTCAAAAAAAAAAAAATAGATTCAATAAAAATTGTGTATTTTACAGGAAAGATAGTAAGTGCTTTTAAAATATGCTGAAGTTTTATGATTGATTTTTGTCTTCCTTCTCAGATGGGAGCTCATATTCTTCCTTATGTGTTCCCAGGTTAGCATGGCCTCGTTAAAAGAACTAGACCAGAGACTCTTTGAAAATTACATTGAGCTGAAAGCGGACCCCATCGTGGGCTCCTTGGAGCCTGGCATCTACGCAGGCTACTTTGACTGGAAGGACTGCCTGCCTCCCACCGGTGAGTGCTGCCGTCCTGCTCTGCACGTGCCTCGACCTGCAAATGTCTGTTTACAGCGCTTTCTTTTGATGGACGTGTTTCTCATAAGTTGGAGAAAGGGGGGTATTAGGTTGACTTTAACTTTTTACTAGCTTGTATCCATTTTTTGATAGTTCAGAATTTAGTACGCATCATTATTAATACTGAATGGTTTAAAGTTCAAAAGAATTACCTCTTCTGCCTCGCAGTAATTGGTCATTTCAGTCCTGCATCAATCCTATGAAACTCCCTGTGTGCATAGGTAGAGCAGAATGACGATGCCTGAACGTCGTCACCATGGATCTAAGGAGACTGGTCTCTTGCGTGTGAGACCTGCTTGTGGCAACTGAAGCGGTGCAGGATGGAAGGGCAGTGTGCAGGATGGAAGGGCAGTGTGCAGGATGGAAGGACAGTGTGCAGGATGGAAGGAGAGTGTGCAGGATGGAAGGGCAGTGTGCAAGAGTGAGGTATCGAAGAACGTTTGAGACCATTTCACATGCGGATTTTTAAGTAACTGTTGCCTTCCGAACCAATTAAACTGTTTCTGGTAGGGAATATTACAGATATAAAACCAAGCTTCCTGGTAACACTGTTTATGGAAATGGTCTTATGTAGAAGTGGGCACGCTCATATTAGGTATGGAGTCTTTTTGGAGGCATGTGTGTAGATGCAGCAGTGAACTGTTAACATATTTGCTTAATTTTCACTCTTTCAGCTAATCTGTTAAATCACTTTTCACTTTTATTGTGTAGTCCTTTTTTTAGATGCTGTTAAATTGCTTTTGTTTTTATTGTGTAGTGTTTACACATAGGGATGCCCAAACCAGAACCATTAAATTCATAATAATTTGTGTGCCCAGAGTTTTTTAATTCTCTGAAATCACAGTGGTTGTAGTCACCTAAGACCCCACTCCTCCAGTTGGCCATGACTGACTTTTCTCCCGTAAACTCCATTACTTTTCTATGTACATGCTTCACCCAACCTGGATTGCATTTTATTTTCCAAGTGTATCTTTTTGAAGTATAAATCGGATCCTTTCAGCATCTTGCTTAAAATTCTTGGACCCACTGTGAGGTGTGGACCTCTGCCCTGACCCCTGGCACCCTACCCTCTGCCTCTCCCCACCTGGCCTCCACCTCTGCTGTTTTGAAAAGCTCGGACTTCTAAAATATAAACTGGACCCTGTCGACCCCCGGTGTCCGGCTCTCCGGGTGACCCTGGCTCCCTCCACAAAGAGCTCGCTTAGGCGGTGCGCGAGCTGTGCTTGCCTGGCTCACCTCCTTCCAGGCAGCAGGTGGCAATGCCAGTCCCTGCTCACCCTCGCTCACCCTCACTTCCCTCCGTCACCCTGCCTCCTCTGGGAAGCCCTCCCGGACCACTGCCTGTGCCCCAGGTCAGGTTGGCATACCGCCACCCTGTGGTTCTGGAACATTCCTCTGTGCGTGGAGGCAATACCATGATCTGTGTCCTTGCTGGACAACCTAGGGCAGGGACTGGCACTGTCACGCCTTTCCTGGCCCACAGAAGATGTCCCGTGCGTGTTGGTGCAGCCGGTGTGTGGTGATGCGCAGTTTGTGAAGGTGCGGGCTACTCCTTAGTTGTTGGTCTTCCACGTGTTTGCTCTGTGGTTTGGCAGTGACTTTTCTCAAAGATCGTGCAGTGTTCTGTTGTCATTCACTTTTGAATAAGTAGTAGACAATGCGTGTGTATATTCAGATCTGTTGAATTAACTGTATTGAGAGAAGTATTTTAGCACTTATTTCCTTCTGTAGGAGCTGAGTGCTCTCCTTCAGTTCAGAGCTGTTGCATTCCAATTAAAAGGCAGCAGTCAAGTGTATCTAACATGCCAGCAGTTCTGTGTGGTATCTCCATGCGCAAAGTAATACTTAGCTCAGTGACAATTTAAATTAGTTGAGCATGATGAAATTCATATTTTCCTCAATGATGAGCAAGTCTTGGACATTGGCTGTTAGCACTCACAAGTTTTTCTTGTATTATTGGGCAGATATGCCAAGTTATTAAAATATTTGTGGTGTCTCTGTGAGAATAAGAAGCCTCATGCCACCACGGCTCCCACCACTGTAACAAATTGGAATTGGCCACTGAGCTTCGGTCTCCACCAGCGGTGGCTCACCTCTGTCTTCCTGAACGCTCTCGTGCCCAGAGACAGGATCTGCTTGGCACTGGTGCAGAAGGGACTTTGTGTCCTCTGCCAGCCTCTCAGACGTGCCGTTCCTGCTGCCGCGTCACAGCAGGGCTTGCTCAGCGCACTCTGGGTAGTAGGTCTTCCCTCTCATCAGCTTGGCTCTTGAAGGAGACATCCATGCCCTGCACTCCAGGAAGGGCATGGTCAGGTCACAGTGACGTGGCCGCTATCAAGTGGCTGTGGACCCTGTGACAGGGCAGCAGGGCAGTGCTAGGCTAATGCTAGGGGGTCCTGGTTTCCATTGCATTCAGTTAAATTAAAAATTTAGAATTTCCCGAGTCTCGATTGCAATATATTTATTTAAGTCATTCGATGTCTTTTCTCTGAAATCTTCGTGTGTTTTCAGATGTGACATTAAGCTATTACAAGCCACCATTGTGAATTAGGATTAGAGGGCTAAAAAACGATCACAACATAGACCTTAGCAGCAGCTTGTAGCCTCCTGTAATTATTTTATACAAAATCAAAATCCTACCGACTGGATGACGGTGGGTGGTCTAGCCTTTTTAAATTCAGCTCAGATTTTCTTTTTAAAATTAGATTCTAAAACACTTTAGAGTTTTTAGTGTTTCTTTCACTTTTGTTAACTGTATTTAGTTCTGTTCTTGGTGTAGTTTTTGCTTCATGATTACTAACCAAACCTCAGCCTTGTGTAGTCATATAGGGATTTTTTGTCCAAAGTTGACTTAAATTGAGACCTCACATAAAGTGAACAACCAAAATACTTTGAGTATTAATCTTCCAAAATAATTTCAATTAACGTCTGTAGTATTATCTTTAGAATTTTCAACTCCCTAAGCTGAATTTTGCAAATCATATAGGTGACTGATTACTTATTGCTATAGTGAACAATAAATTTAGTTTCCGATTCTGTATGTAGTGATTAAAAAAAAAATCCAGTTGATTAATTTCATGATTCAAAACAGATATCCGTTAAAGCCGTAGCTGTGTTTTTTTAACCCAACAGTTGGATATTTAAATTGTTGTCACCTCGTTATTTGTGTATATGTCAGTAAAGATTATTCTGGTTAGTTCTGAGTCACTTAACGGACAGTTCTTAAGATTTTTTTTAAAAAAAACTTTTTATTTCAAAATACTTTGAAATTTAGAAAACAAAAACTGTGAAATTATACAAAGAGTTTCCATATACTCCACACCCAGTTCCCTCTAATGTTAACATCTCATGTTAATGTTTGTCCCAGCTAATGACCCACACAGAGTTTCCATGATTTTTTTAAATTCAAATTCCCTCAACCCCCCGCAGCTCTCCCAGCCACAAGGAATTGACACTCCAAGTTCAGACTGAGGTTTTTCCTTTGGAACGCCCATGTATGAAGGAAAACATGCAGTGTTTTTCCTTCTGTGTCTGGCTCGTTTCACGCAACATCATGTCTTCCAGTTCCATGCAGTTTGCTGCAAATGACAGGATTCCATTCTCTTCTGTGGCTGAGTAGTATTCCATTGTGTGTGTGTGTATGTGTGTGTCTAAATCACGTTTTCTTTACCCATCCCGCTGATGATGGACAGCTTGGTTGGTTCCACATCTTGGCTATTGTGAACAGTGCTGCAGTGAACATGGTGGTGTAGGTGTCTCTTTAAGACAATGTGGTTTTGTCTTTTGGGCATATACCCAGTAGTAGAATTGTCAGATCATATGGCAGTCTAGTTCTTGAAAAACCTCTATACTGTGCACCATAGTGGCTGCACTCATTTACAATCCCATCAGTAGAACACAAGAGCTCCCCTCCCCCCACTTCTGTCCACATTCCATGCTGTCTTTTGGACGATAGCCATCCTGGCAGAGTACGGTGATAGCTCATTGTAGTTTGACTTGCATTCCCTCAATGGCTAGTGATATTGAGATTTCTTTTTTCATCCATCTGTTGGCCATTCTTATTTCTTCTTTGGAGCACTGTTCAGGTCCTCTGCCCATGTCTTAACTGAAAGGGTTGTTTTTTGTTATTTTTTGAGTTTTTGAGTTCTAAAACATTCTGGATATTAGTCCACTGTCAGATAACTACCTGGCATATATTTTCTCCCATTCTGTCAGATGTCTCTTTACTTTCTTGAGTATTTTCTTTGCTGCACAGAAGCTTCTGAGTTCAATATAGTCCCATTGCTTTTGTGTTGTCGGTGCATTTGGGGTCCTGTCCAAGGAATCATTGCCTACACCAGTGTCCTGAATACTTCTCCTGTTTTCTTCCAGCAATTTCATAGTCTCGGGTCTTACATTTAGGTCTTTGATCCATCTGGAGTTGACTTTTACATGTGATGTGAGGTAGGGATCCAGTTTCATTCTGCTACATGTACATATCAGGACCCCCCAGCAGCATTTATGGAGAAGGCTGCCCTTGCTCCAGATGTATGTCCTAGCACGTTGGTCAAAAGTCAGTTGGCTGCAGGCATGTGAATTGATTTCTGTACCCTTCTGTACTGTTGGTCCTTGTATTGGTTTTTATGGCAGTACCAAGATGTTTCAGTGACTACAGCTATGTAATGTGCTTTGGAATCAGACATTGTAATGCCCCCAGCATGGTTTTTATTTTGGGGGAAAGGGAGCTCAGGTTTGTGTTGGTTATTCTGGGTCTTTTGTGGTTCTATGTGAATTTTAGGATTTTGTTTTGTAATTATGTAAGTAATGTTGGAATTTTGGTAGGGTTTACATTTACTTTGTAGATTAATTTTAACTGTATTAATTCTCCCAGTCCATGAATAGGGAATATCTTTTCCAATTTTGTATGTCCTTGAAATTAGAGAAGGAAAAAAATGAAGGGCTTCAAAACTTGAAAGGAGGAAATCAAAACATCTATGTTTGCAGATAACCTGATTGTGTTCACGGGAAAACCTGCACACTGCACCAGGCTGTTAGAACTTGAAAAACAGTTCAGTAAAGTCACAGGATACAAAGTCAATGTAGCAAAAACAGTAGCATTTTTATGTATCAACAATGATCTTGTTGAAAGAGAAATCAAGAAAGAAACCCCATTCACAATAGTTAAAAAAAATTAAATATTTAGGAATAAATTTAACTAAGGAAATAAAAGATCTTTGTTTTGAAAATCATAAAACATTGATGAAAAAGTTATCAAAGACACAATAAAAATGGTCTTCAGGTTCTAGTTACTCTATTATCCATGGTTATCAAGAGCTCTATTTGTACCTTATAAATTTTAACTGAGTTAATAATATTGTTGATCTTATTTACAAATACAACGTAAAAGTTCACACCTTTAAAACATGCTAACTTAGAAAAATATCCTTCTTCAAGTTTTCTCCTAAATCTTGGTTTTAACTATTTTTCTTTTCTTACCCAAAAGCCAATTAAGTTTAATCTGTACACATTCCTTAAAGGTATTTAGAAATGAATTTCAAGTGACAGTTTTTATAAAATACAGTTTTTGGTATTTAATTCAAATGTTTACATATTATTGTAGCAATTGGAATTGTAACAGGAAGGAGGAAGACATCTCTGTAATTCTACATCTCTGTAATTCTACATCTCTGTAATTCTCAACTCAAATATGTTTAGTTCCCTCCTGAGAATAATTCCACAGTTGCTTGCTTATGCCTGTGCATAAGCACGTCCATCAGTGATGTCAGCCCGCAGGCACCGCCGCCCAGCTTGATGAGTGAGCAGGAGTTGTCCGCTGTCCACCGTGCGGGCAGCGTGCCGGGCAGCCCAGTCAAACCAGTTGAGAGGAGACGGTACATCCCTGCTGCTGGAGGCAAGGCACACACAGCTCTTCCTAACCTGTGTGTGTGATGGGAGAGAACTTCAGTGTTCAGGTCTCTGCCTTTCAGAATCTGCCTTGCAGATACTTCTGCTAGACTCGGTAAGAAATATTGCAGAGTCAGGTTATCTCCTGTTTCTTATAACTCAAATAATTAAAAGTTCAGACCCAGTTTAGAAGTTCTAGAGAATAAGAAAGGTCCTAGAAGAATAAAGATAAAGGAAAAAGTTGTATTTTAATTTGATTTTTCAAAAATTGAAAAACAGACAAGTTTGATGTTGCACTCTGAGAAAATGGATCATTAAGATATTCGTGGGCCTTTATAAAATAGTTAGCTATACATTATATGTAGGCATGCATAATATCATGCTATATATATATTAATACATAGCATGCTAATATAAACATTAGATGTGTACATGAATTTATATATGTATGTATATATTATATACATTATATGTAGGCATGCATATATATTGTGTTATATATATTAGAATATACATGCTATTATAAACAGTAGATGCATGTATGAGTCTATATTTGCATGAATGTATTATTATATAAACACTTTACAAACCTGTTACTGTATATGCATAGTAATGTCATTAGCATTTATTGCCTGTGTATCATTTTCTGGGAAGAGGGCTTTACCTTAGATTGCCTGACTTAACCTTCAGAACAGCACCTGGAGAAGAATATCATTATCCTGACTTAATGAAGGAAGCATGAAGAGGATTAGTGATTTGCCCAAGGTCACTAGCTAGGACATAGTGGAGCTGGGGCTCAGAATTCAAGTCCAGGCAACCCCTACTCTAGGCACTTGTTGTAATGCTAGACAAAGAGCCAGTAACCTCTATTAAGCATCTATTAAGGAAAAAGGCAGATAATCTGATAGAAAAATAGGCAAAACTCATGAAATTCACAAAAAAATTAAAAAGTCAGTGAACATGAAAAAGATACTAAAGTTCATGATTTCTCAATGCAAAGTAAAGTGGCATTCAGATACCATTTTATAAAACACTCTCCAGGTTCACAAATGCTGAACACCTGCTTTCTTGAAAAGGTACAGAGAAGCCAACTATCCCCCCATCTTCCTAGAAATGTAAGCTGACCCATCTATATGACACACATAGATATGTTTGCATGTAAATGCATGCATATTCAAAATGTCTTGCATATAGAAACATTTCATGGAAAATGGAATTAAAAGATAAATTGCTTTTGGTGCAAACATTTTTGAAACCATGCATGCCTCTTATGTATTAGGTGCTTCAAGAAGGTCGTGGGAAAGTGGAATTCAAAGGCAGTGTGCATTTTCCACAAACTTTTTGAGGCACCCTCATATATATGTGTCATTTATTTAGAAAATCTACAGTTTATCTTAAGGAAAGTATCAGACAAATAAATAAAGAAAGCAAAGCCATATTTGTGCAGTGGAGTACTACTGCATTTAGACCAAGTAGGGCTTGTTTTAGGCAGGCCTGTTCAGTGCAACATTTGAAAATTAATCAATTTTTCAGTAGGCTAAGCAAAGATACGTAATCATCTCGGTAGATGTAAAGAACACTTAACAAAAATGCGACAACATTCATGATTTTAAAAAGAAGCCTTCAGCCTATTGGAAATAAAAGAATACTTCCAGAGTCTGATAGAAGGTTCTACAAAGATTCTGTAGCTCAGAGCAGACTCTGCTGAAGTCCGGAATGTTCTCAGGATCAGAACAGCGGCAAGGATGCCTTCGCGACCGCTGCCACTCAGTGTCGTACTGCAGATCCCACTCTTGTAACCCCACAAGGAAAGGAAGGAAGACTGGGACAACACAAGGAAGCATTTATTGTAAGAAATGAAATAAAATTGTAAGGAATCTACAAAAATTATCGTAAGCGCATTGAAGATCCGAGGTTACAGAATCAAGATACATAGCAGGGGCTGGTGCCAGCAAACCATCTTGGACGACCAGCTGGAGTCCTGGCTGCTCCCTGCTAATGCACCTGGGAAGGCAGTGGAGGACGGGTGAAGTCCTTGAGGCCTTGCCTTACATGGGAGACTAGGGTGGAGTTGCTGGCTCCTGACATCAGCCTGGCCAGCCCCAGCTGTTGCAGTCTTTGTGAGGGTGGGGGGGGAGGGTGAACCAGCAAATGGAAGCTCTCTCTGCCTTTCAAATAAGTAAATAAACCTTAAAACTTTTTATAGCAAAAAAATGGAAAATTAATAAATTTCATTTTAAATAGCATCAAAATATAAAAAACACTAAAGATAAGCAAACAAAGAAAACACATCTGAAGACCTCTTCCGAAAGCTGGCAATCGCTGCTGACTCGGTGCATCGCAGCCAGGGTTCCAGCAGGCGTTTCTGGGGTTTTTTGGGGGGTGGAAACTGCAGGGCTATTCTAAAGTTTATTTGGGAAAGTGAAGGACCTTGAATACCAGCAACCAATCTTGAAGAAGAACTGCAGAGCTGGCCTCCTCACAGGTCTTGATTCAAAGACTTCTTAAGCCACCATACTAAAGATAACGTAGTATTAGCACAAGGACAGATGAATACATCAGTGAAACAGAATGGACCCATTCCTATGGGAGTTAATGTTTGACAACAGCAGCAAGACATGTGCGTGGTGAAAGGGAGTCTCCTTAACAGGTGGTAGCGACAAGAGAGTGACTGTGTGAGCCAGCCTTCCACGGACAACACCCACGTAGCCAGCAGCAAGGGAAGGTCTGTAAGGCCTGCAGCATCCTTCGTCCCTGGAGAAGAGCAAGTAAACCAAGCGAGATGCCTCCTCAGTCTCACTGAAGTCGCTGCGTCTAAAGAGACAGTGGACGCTACGTGCTGGCAAAGGTTGTGGAGCAGTGGGGATGCTCACGTGGTGCTGGTGAGCCTGTGGCGTGGCACAGCTGCCTTGGGAACAGTCCCTGACGGAGTAATTAGACGTAAATCTCCCAGATAACCCATCATGCCTAGGCATTCTCCGCTCCGCCAAAAACAAAAGTGCACAAATGGACTTACACAGTGTGGCCCTCATAGCTTTATTCATAATAGCCAAAAACTGGAAATAGCCTAAACACCCATCAGGAAGAGGATGTATCCAACTGTATGTTCAAACAGTATCCGTAGGGGGTACTTCAGAAAGTTCATGCAAAGGCAATTAAGATACGTTTATTCAGGTACAAGATATTCGGAGGAGCGATGTTCAGCACAGTGGTCAAGCCCCCACTTGGGACAGCTGCTCAGTTCAAGTCTCGGCTGCTCCGCTCCTAATCCAGCTGTCTTCTGATGTGCACCCTGGGAGGCAGTGGGGAATGGCTGCTTGGGTCTCTGTCGTCTACATGGGACACCCAGATTGAGTTCTGAGCTCCTGGCTTCAACTTGCCTCACCCTGGTAGTTGTGGGCATTTGGGGAGTGAGCCAGCAAATGGAAGATATTTCTCTGCCTTCAGTACACATAGGCACACACATAAGTGAAGTTTGAAATACATGTGTGGTTTTTAATTTTTTCTATTTTAAATTTAAACTTTTTTTAAGTTTTTTTTTATTTATGTATTTGACAGGTAGAGTCAGAGAGAGAGAAAGAGACAGAGAGAAAGGTCCTCCATCTGATGGTTCACCCCCCAAAATGGCCGCAACGGCCAGAGCTATACCGATCCGAAGCCAGGAGCCAGGTGCCTCCTCCCACACAGGTGCAAGGGACAAACACTTGGGCCATCCTCCACTGCCTTCCCAGGCCACAGCAGAGAGCTGGACCAGAAGAGGAGCAACCTGGACTAGAACCTGGTGCCCATATGGAATGGCGGCACCACAGGCGGAGGATTAGCCTAGTACACCGAGGCGCTGGCCCCTTATATTTAAACTTTTATGTGAGGGGCCCAGCTCTGTGGTGTAGTGGGTAGAGCCGTTGCCTACAGCCCTGGCATCCCATATGGGGTCTGGTTCAAGTCCCAGCTGTTCCACTTCTGATCCACCTCCCTGCTAATGCACCTGAAAAAGCAGCAGAACATGACCCAAGTCCCTGGGCCCCTGTGCCCACATGGGAACCTGAGTGGAGTCAGATATCTGACTCCTAGCTTCACCCTGGCCCAGCCCCAGCCATTGCGGCCTTGAGGAGTGAACAAGTGAGTGGAGGACCTCTCTCTCTCTCTCTCTCTCTCTCTGCCTCTGCCTCTGCCTCTCCTTCTCTGTAACTCTGCCTTTCACATAAAAATAAGTCATTTTAAAAAATTCATTTGAGAAACAGAGATCTTCCTTCTGCTGGCTCACTCCCCCACATGCCCACACTGCCAAGACTGAGCCGCTGACGCCAGGAGCTCGGAACCCAGTGCAGGTCTCCTGCGTGAGTGGCAAGAACCCAGCTCCTCAGTCAGCAGCTGCTGCCATCAGGTGTGCATTGACAGGAGGCTGATGGGACCCGGAGCAGGTACTCGATAGGGGATGCTGGTGTCCCGGGCAGCAGCCAAGAGCAGTGCCAAGTGCCTGCCCATTTCTTTGTAATAAGATGTATTTTCAGCTGGCGCTGCGGCTCACTAAGCTAATCCTCCGCCTGTGGCGTTGGCACCCCAGGTTCTAGTCCCGGTTGGGGCACCAGATTCTGTCCCGGTTGCCCCTCTTCCAGGCCAGTTCTCTGCTGTGGTCCGGGAGCGCAGTGGAGGATGGCCCAAGTGCTTGGGCCCTGCACCCCATGGGAGACCAGGAGGAAGCACCTGGCTCCTGGCCTCAGACTGGCGCTGCACCGGCCGCAGCGGCCATTTAGGGGGTGAACCAATGGAAGGAAGACCTTTCTGTCTGTCTCTCTCTCTCTCACTGTCTAACTCTGCCTGTCAAAAAAAATAATATGTATTTTCACAAACTTTTTGAAGAACCTTTGTATGCATCGGTTTCAGAATTTTTTACACCGGAATAAGCTTATCTTTTAAATTCATTTTCCAAAAGCTTTTTGAAATAGCCTGGTACAGTGGCGTACTACTCTTGTTGATACCTAGTGACGTGGAGAGATCCCAAAAATGCTGTGGAGGGACTGGCTGAGAGGAGGCGGGGAGAGCTAAGGGGTGATGGGTGTAGGGACGAGAGGAGGAAGGAGGCCTAGGTCAATGAGAGCTCCCACATGCACTCTGCAGCTCCAGGTCACCTGCAAGACTCCTGTGGGTGTCTGTCCTGTGGCTACTCAGAGCACCCTGGAACTGAAGGCACAGCCTGGAAATGTGGCACCCGCTCCTGTGTATGTGGATCGTCACGTCTGAATGTAAGACCAGGCGTGTGAGAACGTGTTTATCAGAACAGACCGAGGGCAAATACCAGTGTTGAAATGGCTGCAGTGTTTGGAAGAAGGTAGATCCACATCTCTGCAGTCAGATAGACCAGTTACAGTGCAAGCCTTCGAGCCATGGCCAGAGGGAACGGCACAGTGGCACAGTGGTTAAGCCACTCCCTGCTTGGGGTACATGCATTCCGTGTCTGAATTGCGGTTAAGTCCCAGTTACTCTGCTTCCAGTGCAGCTGCCTGCCAGCGCATCCTAGGAGGTGGCAGATGAAGGCTCCAAGCGCTTGGGCCTCTGCCACCACAGGGAAGACCCGGATGGAGTTCCCATCCCATGGCTTCAGCCTGGCCCAGCTCTGGCTGTGGTGGGCATCTGGGAAGAGAATCAGCAGATGGGAGGTTGACCTCTCTCTCTGTCTCGCTCTCTCTGCCTTTGGATGATAAATTGATTGATTGGTTGATCGATCGCTTTCTGTGACGGCAGTGTTCGTCAGTGCTCACATACTTGCTCTGAGGCACTCCTGCCTGATCCGAGTGGACCTCCAAAGAATTGCACACCCCAAGATCTGCTTCTAGCTGGGGATGGTCTAGCCTGGCATCCAATGGTAATGCCTTGAAGAACAAGTAGCATTTGGTAAATATCCCCAAGTTAAGACGGGGGTGCATTCCAGGGCCCCAGAGCTGTCCCAGAAACCCATGCTTTAAGGGAAGTGATTACCGTGGGACGTAAGAGGAGTAGGCAGGGTCTGATGGTTCTCCCAGAGGCCTGGCGGGAGGTGAACTTGTGCGGAGAGAGGAGGGACAAAGTGAGATTTTACTTAGGATGCATAGGCAGGGTCTGATGGTTCTCCCAGAGGCCCGGCAGGAGGTGAACTTGTACAGAGAGAGGAGGGATAAAGTGCAGTTTCACTTAGAGAGAAAATGCGAGTTTATAGCAACGCATTTAAAATAGCAGGATGTGTTTGCAACTTGGAAAACTGTCAGGTCAGCATTTCTCCATTTCATTCACTGCTGTGCTAACTGCGCTTCACCAGGAGAAATAACTGAATTTAAAATTAAGCATGTAGAGATGCTTTCCAGGGTAGAGGCTGAGTCTTCTAGATGGTGGGAAATTAAAGGGGAGTCATCAATTATTTCCGTTCAGTTTCCTCAGCGTACATCACTGCTCAGTTATGGACATTAGAGGCATTGCCGGGCTGTTGTGACTCTGAGAAATCAAATCAGCGCTTTAGAATGGCTTTCCCTCGACCCCTAATGACCGAGACGTGCCCGCCTGGGCTTGCTTGTCAGGCACAGGACGGCTGCCCTGGTTGGGCGGGTGGGAGCCACACGGGCTCCCTCGAGCTGACAGAGACTGGCAGCTGCTCCCAGGCACTGGAACGTCCTCGTGAATGCCCAAATACTGATAAGAAATTTTTCTGTCCACTGAACATAGATTTTTATGCTTTTACTCTTCTATCCGTAAAAATAAATTCATAAGCAACGCTCTTCTCTGTTAATGTTTAACTTAATTAAATGTCAGGCACTCTTTCTTTTAACTACTTTTTAATTGTGGTTAAAACATTTAAACTTTTACTGCAGTGATAACACTGTTTTTAGGCTACAAATTCAAGGGAAAACAGATAGTTTTTCATTCTGTATAGCACATCACTTAAATTTAGGAAAGCGCATTTCATTAACATCAGCAGTGTCACCAACAGATTTTTATTTCATTTTATAATTTTTAAAAACATTACAAGAAATACTTTTAAATTTTTAGAATTACTTTTATTTGTTTGGAAGGCAGAGATACACAGAGAGACAGAGATCTTCTGTCTGCTCGTTCACTCCCCAGATGTCTACAACAGCCAAGGCTGGGCCAGGCCAAAGCCAGGACCGGAGCTCCATCCAGGTCTCCCACGTGGGCAGCAGAGGCCCAGGAACCTGCTCCCTCCCGGGGTGCACAATAGCAGGGAGTCAGAGGAGACCAAGCTGGGACTCGGAGCGCGCACTCCAACGTGGGATCGCGGCTTTCTAAGCAGTGCCTGCCCACTCCACCAACAGTCTTTGAAGACCTGACTGTACTTTACAGACTCGCTGCAGAAAGCTGTGCACTCATGGCCCCATCTGAACGCAGTCCACGTTGAGTTCACAGGACTGGTCTAAGTGGTTGCAGCACGGCTTGCTGCCTGGTGGTTTATCCCAGTCCATCCGTGCTGCTGTCACACGAGCCGCACGCTGGGCAGTTTATAAAGAACAGGAATGTGTCTCCTCACCATTCTGGAGACAGAAGCCCCAGATCGAGGTGCTGCATCCGGTGAGGGCTCTGCATCCGGTGAGGGCTGCTGCCTGCTGCCGGCTGCGGGCTGGGCCTCGGGGCTGCGCTCTCCGGAGTGATGGAATTCCGTGCCTTCCTGTGCAGGAAGGCGGAAGGGCAGGGCAGCAAAGCCAGCAGCGCGAGGTGTGAGCCTTTGGGCAGAGCCCTCAAGACTCCCTCGCCTCCCAGGGCCCCTCTTCTCACCTCCACGACAGGGACTGAGTTGCAGCACGAACTTTGGAAGGGCCACGTTCAATCCACAGCCTCCTTACGGGGCACCATGCTTGGTGTGTCCAGTGTTGCGGTGGAATGAGAACACGCCTCAGATCCCTGGGGGTGGACGCCAGTGCGTGACCAACAGGCCTCTTCTGTGCCCTGGTCTCAGACCAGCTGGAGGGAGACAGAACCAGCAGATGACAGAGCGGCTGCAGAGGCGAACGAGCCGATGGAAGGGCCTCCAGCCTAGACCCGAGGCAGGCCTCACGGGGAGGGCTGACACTGCAGAACAGACTGGTGACCCAGGGCGAGAGCAGAGGAGCAGAGTTTAATAAAACACTGGGGAAAATCCTGCTCGGGGAACCCAGACAAGTGAGAGAAACCAGTCTGCTTCTTTAGAGCTCAGATGAATTAAAAACCATCACATTTCTTTTCTTTAAAAAAGATTTTATATTTGTTTATTGGAAAGGAGAGTTACCCAGAGAGCGGGGGAGACAGAGAGAAGAGGATGGGGAAAGCGCTAACTTCGTCTGCTGGGTCACTCCCCAGATGCTGCAACTGCCAGGTCTGTGCGGGCTGCAGGCGGGAGCCTGGAGCTTCCTCCAGGTCTCCCAGGTGGTGCCAGGGGCCCAGGCACTCAGGCCATCTTCTGCTTCCCCAGGTGCGCTAGCAGGGTGCGGGATCAGAAGTGGAGAAGCCGGGCGCTTCTCAAACTGGCGCCCATATGGGATGCCAGCATTACAGGCGGCAGCTGCATCCACTGTGCCACAGCGCCAGCCCCCAGACCAGCATAGTTCAAATCATGACTCCATTTCCAGGTGGATGGAGGGATAAAGGTCTTTTCCTTTCCAGATAACGTTAAGATAAGCTGATATTACAATTAGTGGTATACTACATTGCCATGTTAATTCCAATTAATGATATAATAAATAATTAATATAGCATGTGCATCCGGCAGAGGTAGCTAGCTCTGGGTATCCAGGCAAAATATAGGAGCTGATAGCAACAATAAAACGATAGTGTCCCATTAATGCACAGGAAAAGCCGGGGGTGAGCCTCTGGTGCGGCAGGCAAGTCACTCGGGATGCTCCAGCGTCCTGCTGATGGCAGGTGGCGGCTCGAGTGCTTGGGTCTCTGTCACCTCGCAGGGCCCTCAGTTCCTGCAGTCTCCAGCATGGGTGTGGCTGGTACAGCCTCTGCTATTGTGCTACTGCAGGGTGTCTAGGGAGTGAGCCAATGGATGGGAGGTTCTCCCTCTCTCTCTGCCTTTCAAATAAAATGAAAACAATTTTAAAAGAGCTGTTGTCACTGTTAGTTACAGCAGTCAGCTGTAGAGACAGTTCATAAAACTGCACCTGGGCTCCGCACTGGTTTTCTCTCCTCGGCCAGCACCAGCACCGCCGGCTTTCCTGCCCCGTCTTTCCCCCGGCTGCTCTCCCTGCAGTGCGTGCCGCCCGTCTTTCCCCCGGCTGCTCTCCCTGCAGTGCATGCCGCCGTCCTGCCAGCGCCTGCTTCCAGACCCCGCCCTGCACTCCTCCTGTTTCTCTAGTCCCTGGACTTCTCCCTCTTTGTAGCCTCTGCTCATCAGCATTGGAAGTCATTCAGATCTCCTTGAAAACACCCTCGCTTCAGCCCGCAGCTGTGCTCCCGGGCTGCTGGGCACCCCAAAGTAGCTTCTCAGGAGAGGTGCTGTGCCTTGCGGAAATTGCTGTCCCAGCATCAGCCAGCTGCCAGCACGGGCCCTGTGGCCTGTTCCTGGGACATGCTCCCCTCCTGCCCTGGCCCCTGGCGCTCAGTGCCTTCCTGGGGTGCTAGTGTATCCCCGAGTCCTTCTTGGCCTGTTGACCAAGTCCCAGGCCCTGGCAGCCCCTGGCCGCTGCACGCCCTCGCTGGGCTGCCTTCTCCCGCATCCCATACTCATTCCCCAAAAGCCACCCCCTCCTCCCTGCCTTCAGGCAGCGTCTCCCCTTTGTGTTGCTAGCCTCGGCGCTGCTGCGTCTGTCCTCCCAGCCCCAGCTCTCTGCACTGCCCGACACGCATGGCCGAGAGGCCATCAGAGGCTGTAGACAGCGTTGCTAAAGAACTCTGATCCATCAGGCACCAGGACTTTTTCCCTCGTCTGATCTCTCCCTCTGCATCTCACCCCGCTCAGATTCAGGTCCTGCCTCTCCTCAGAATCCTTCCATGGTCCCCCTGAGTCCCGAGGGGAGAAGATGGCTGTACTGCTCAGAACTGACCCACACTGCTCACCTGGCCTGGTCTCTAGCCCCGGCACCTTGCACTGTAGTCAGTTGTCCACTGTGCACCGTGATGGTCCTGGCACGTGGTGTTGCCCTCCCACACTGCCTGCCTCCCCTGCCTTTCCCTGCCACCCACAGTCAGCCCATGGGAGCCTGGCGCTGTGAGCCTTTACTTACGGTGTCTGCTGTGTGCCGCCAGCTGGGTGTCGTGCCTGCACTGTGCACCGCTGCTCCGTATCCACGCCTACCAAGGTAACTGGCTCAGAGGAAGCATTTGGCAAAAGACTTATTCAGTAATTACTTGCTTGGTTAATGAGAGACACCTTGGTGAGGATTACTTTTAAGGGAGATAACATCAATCAAAATACCAGCTTACAGTGGGTTTTTTTTTTGTTTTGTTTGTTTGTACTGTTTATTTTAGAGGTAATGGGGTGGGGAAGGGGCAAGCAAGCCAGCTCCCATCCGCTGATTCACTCCTGTACTGACCACAGCAGCCAGGGCTGGGCCAGGCCCAGGCTGGAACCAGAACTCAGTTCGGGCCTCCCACAGTGGTGACAGAACTCAAGTGGTTGGCCCAGCACCATGGCCTCCCAGCTACTGCATGAGCCCGAAGCTGGGAAGCAAACCCACGCACTCTGATGTAGGACGTGGGCGTCTTAACCAGTCTCCACTACGAGGCTGAACACTGAGATGGAGGCTCTCAGCAGAGCGCCAATGGCCAAGTCAGCAGTAGTTGTCAGGGAAGGTGACCCTGGGTCACTAGGTAGGGGAAAGGTTACCAAAAATAACACACGGGGTACCCATTTGGAGAGAATTGGTTATTGCAGAAACACATACAATGCCGGAGGCCTCCTCCCAGAAGTCTAGGGGCACCATTAGGAGGGGGGGGGGGGGCTTTTCTCAGCGGCCAGCTCTCTCCTCTGGGTGGAGTGTGTTGGCACTGCTGACGTAGGGGCTCCCCTCGCTCCCACCGTGCCGCCTGGGTCCCTTGTGTTCCTGCCGCTGAGCGGCTCAGCTTCGGTGCTGTCGGCTCTGGGTGGGCACAGCTGCCTCGAGTGGTCTTCATCTTTGAAGGGAGACGTCCAATCCGTAATCTTTCCTTTATTGAACTCTGCAGGAAATGCTTGATAAATTCCTGGGATCACTCTTAATTTCACTTAAAATGTGTTATGAGGTAGATTTTGATGGTCTTGTATTTCGTAAAGGAGGTCAATCCTAGTTGGTCATCCTTTTTTAAAAAAAAATTATTGCCTCATTATTCAAGTTTATTTTCTTCCCCCAACATTTTTTCTGTTTTTTAAACAGTTTAGTAGTGCTGTAAAACCATTTGTACAGTGCTTTGGACATTTGGTTATAATTTTTTTATCTGCCAAGGATTTTTCAATAAAGCTAAATTTTGGCTCTAATGGTCTTAAATGTGAAATTTATTAACCTTGAGGTGACCTGTGGCCTACATAGTTTCTTCATTGCATATCTTATCTGCTGAAATATTTATTATGTATTAAATTGATAGCTGTAAACTATGCTGTTTGGGTAACTGAATGTGCCCTTGTGCACAGTCTAAGTCATTTAAGAGAGCTTTTTATTAGGGAAGTTTTCAGACATTTACCAAAATAGAGCAGTATAACAAGTCCCCGTTGACCTGTTTGCCAGCTTGAGCAGTTACCAGCTCTGACCACACTTGTTCTGTCTGCACCCCGCTTCTCCCTGCTGTACCCCATTTTCCCCCTCATTATACCCTGTTTCTCCCCTCTGAACCCCATTTCTCCCTTCATTGTACCCCGTTTCTCCCCTCTGAGCCCCGTTTCTCCCCTCATTGTACCCTGTTTCTCCCCTCTGAACCCTGTTTCTCCCCTCTGAACCCCGTTTCTCCCCTCATTGTACCCCGTTTCTCCCCTCTGAACCCTGTTTCTCCCAGCTGTACCCCACTTCTCCCTGCTGTACCCCGTTTCTCCCAGCTGTACCCCATTTCTTCCCGCTAAACCCCACTCTCCCCACTGAACCCCGTTTCTCCCGGCTGTACCCCACTTCTCCCCGCTGTACCCTGTTTCTCCCAGCTGTACCCCGTTTCTTCCCGCTAAACCCCACTCTCCCCACTGAACCCCGTTTCTCCCGGCTGTACCCCGCTTCTCCCAGTGCCCCAGAGTCTCTCGGGCTGTTCTGAACTAAACCCAGCTCTGGAGCATTCCATCCATGCCCTCGCCTTTTCTCCAAGATGCGTAACCGTGAACCCCTGTAAATGAGCAGTAATTCCTTCATTTCATCGATGTCCAGTCTTAGGTCAAATTCTCATGGAAACTTTGTGGAAGGTCTGTTCGGATCAGGATTTAATCACGTCCAGTGTGTTGTGCTTTTGGTTGGTAAGTCTCTTCCATTCTTTCTAAATTCTTGACCCCAGTTCAGTTCATGTGTCCAGTCAGTCAGGCGCTCAGTTCTGGAGGTTTCTCACATTCTGGATTTTTCCCGTTGCTTCCTGGTGGTGTCATCGAACAGGCCTCTCTGTCCCCGCTGTTTTCTAAGTGTGTGGCTGATAAATAGCTTTACCAGTTTTAGGACTGGTTTTGTTTTCATGTTATTTGCTTCTACCAATAAGTATGTGGTGTTTGGTTATCTCTGTTTATGCTAAGATTGGAAATTGATTCAGTTGTTATCAGCATGACCCACCCTTTAGAAGTTGTCCACAGACATTTCATCTAACAGATTTAGCACCGTTACTGATTTTTCCCGTAATCTATTTCTTACCATGGGTTGGAAAATAATGATTTTCAGCTGGAACACTAAATTAAAAAATGTTTTCTCATCAGCCCTGGTTACTCGGGAGTGCACTTCCTCCAGGAAGAGCAGAAGCGATGCTCGATTGTTGGTGCGGTCGTTTCCAGAATGAACTGGTTCTCTAGCGTTTTGCAAAGGTTGTGAATGAAGGTTCTTTTTAGTTCTTAAAAAATAACCCGTCGTGTGAAAGTGTGGATGAGCTTGAATTCGCCGTGGCATTTGTAGCCACGTCACTGATCGCACCGTGCGCCCCTTGGGCAGGGGGCCGAGGGGGGGCTTGGCGCGTGCTCCGCCTCCCCGCGCACTGCCCCGTGTCCTGTGCTCTCCGTGGCTTCCTCGTGCTGTTGGGAAGGAATGAGAGCCTGTCAGATGCACAGCTCTTCCTCGCCCTGCACTCTCTCACTCTTTCACACCGAGTGTCAGCCTCCCCCCACGTACCCCACGCGTTTGGTCATCTCTCTCTCTCCCACTGACTCTCATCCGGAAGTGTGTTCTGCCGTTGCAAGCCGTGTTAGTCAGCCACCCAGTGTCTCCTCCCTTCCAGGGTCCCACTGCTTCTGCCCGGGAACCCCACAGCAGCCAGCCCAGCTCCTGCCACACAGATGGGGGCACCGCTGCCCTCTGCAGGGTCTGCCGGCGAGCAGAGGGACAGGCGTGCTCCGGCATTGTTCTGCGCCTGTGTTATGACACGTCGGAGCTTCTGTGGAAAGTGTCGGGGATTTTTTCCTCTCACTTTACCTGATTTTGTTCGTCTAATTATAGATCTGAGAGACTCTTTCCAGAATTCACTGACAGGCTTTCCAGTGCGAGTAAACACCGAGCTAACAGGCGGCAGACCCTTGGGTGTGCACCCCACCCTGGCGTCCTTTGCTCCACCCAGTCTGATTGTTTCCTTTTGGCCTTGGCCGCACCGAGGTCAGTGTCAACACTGAGATCCGTAAGGTTCATCTGCAGGGCTCGCTCTGAGCACTTCGCCAGGGCGCCCTGGGCCTGCCCTGATGAGCTGGGAAGCCGTGGGTGCCCCACACTCGAGGCCCAGGGGTCCCCGCTCAGGCAGCCCAGCCCCCGCCCCTGTTTGCCTGGGGGCCGGTGCAGTGATGTAACTGGCCAAGCTCAACGCCGGCAGCCGGCGGCCATTGTGTCTTCACAGCCTGGGAGTTGCCTTGGCTGCACCCCAGCCCCGTTCGCCCTTGCCATCCTGGTGCCGGTGAAGGGCCGGCCATGCTCGCACCTCTCTGGTTAGAGAGGAGAGCGAGCGAAGTGCGGGTGGGGTGCCCGGCCTGATTCTCTTCTGCAGACCGTTCCAGATCGTTGCTTTGCACTGAAGATGGTGGCGAGTGTGCGTCCCAGTTATTTATGACATGCGTCACGGTGGAAAGTGGGGTTCAGATGGCTCGCAGATGTTACACTTGTCTCTCCTACAGAGTTCTAACTCCACCAAAGGGCCTTCATGTTTTAGTCCCTGGCTAACAGGATCTGTAGGATTCAAGTAACAACAGTGAAACTCAGCACCAGCACGCTGCCTGAAACAAACCCTTGCGGCGGCTTTGCGCTCAGGACAGCCCCTGGAGGCGCTGTGCGGGGTCTCGGTGGCTGACGTGGCCGTGCCCACTGAGCGGGGCAGCTGTGTGTACACAGACGTTCTGACGGCTTTAGAGCTGGTGAGAGACAAGCAGCCCCAACTGTTCTACCCCCAACGCTCACATTCCCTAACCTGCCTTCCTAGTCGTGAGCCAGTGTGTTTCTTAATTTTTTTGTGTTTCTAGGGGGTGACAAACTCAGAACAGTGGAAATTAATTCCTAGAGCTAAGGTGGACACTGTGTGTTGCGTGTCTGTCCTTCATGCTGTTAACGACCGTATGTGTGATTATAGAATGGGACGTGGGACTCGGTAGAGCCAGATATGTTAGTTTCATCAAAAACACCATTTGAATGCTTCTCTTGTGGACAGAACTGAAAGAGAAAGGCTTTGAGGACTGGTACTTTAGGGGTAAGCCTCACTGCTTGTCATTCTCAAGCTTTTCGAGGGCACGGGTCTGGTCCTGGGCTCCTGTCACTTCCTCTTCACAAACCTGCAGGACCCCGTTGCCCTGGCTGGGACCCCAGCTCCTCCACTCCTCCTCCCCTGGACACCGTGTGCAGCTGGCGTCCTGGTTCTCTGTCCCTGAGTCCGTCCCCAGGTAGAGCTTCCAAGAGGAGCTGTCTTCCTCCTCCAGGAGAGCCTGCAGAACCATGCTGGGGGCACGGGACGGGCAGGTGGGCGTGCACACTGCAGTAGGAGATGAACACCTGGGAGAGCTCAGGAAGACCGCTACGCCACCTCCCCTCCGTGCTCACGAATGCCCTCTCCCCTGCGTCTTGCCCAGCACCTGGACGGGGCCCCAGGGAGAAAGGCACGCAGTGGAGAACGGGCTGACTTCAGCCTTCTGGCCGCCACCCTTGGTAAGCAGCAGGAGCCAGTTGGATGCATGGTCTTCAGCATGCAGGTGGAAGACTTCTTGAGTATTTTAAAATAACAGTCTCTTGACTATTTCCTAAGGGTCCACATAGAAGAGAGACTCGCAGTCCTGGTAGGAATGAGACTTAACACACTCCCGCCTTGTCGTTGAGGAGGCTGAGACCTGGTGACGTGTGTAAGGCCTGGTGACGTGTGTAAGGCCTGGTGATGTGTGTATAAGGCCTGGTGACGTATGTAAGGCCTGGTGACGTGTGTAAGGCCTGGTGACGTGTATAAGGCCTGGTGACGTGTGTAAGGCCTGGTGATGTGTGTATAAGGCCTGGTGACGTATGTAAGGCCTGGTGACGTGTGTAAGGCCTGGTGACGTGTGTATAAGGCCTGGTGACATGTATAAGGCCTGGTGACGTGTGTAAGGCCTGGTGACGTGTGTAAGGCTTGGTGATGTGTGTATAAGGCCTGGTGACGTATGTAAGGCCTGGTGACGTGTGTATAAGGCCTGGTGACGTGTGTAAGGCCTGGTGACGTGTGTATAAGGCCTGGTGATGTGTGTAAGGCCTGGTGACGTGTGTAAGGCCTGGTGACGTGTGTATAAGGCCTGGTGACGTGTGTAAGGCCTGGTGACGTGTGTAAGGCCTGGTGACGTGTGTATAAGGCCTGGTGACGTGTGTAAGGCCTGGTGACGTGTGTAAGGCCTGGTGATGTGTGTAAGGCCTGGTGACGTGTGTATAAGGCCTGGTGACGTGTGTAAGGCCTGGTGACGTGTGTAAGGCCTGGTGACGTGTGTATAAGGCCTGGTGACGTGTATAAGGCCTGGTGACGTGTGTAAGGCCCTGGAGCAGCATCTGGTTGAAAACCCAGGACTTGTCCTTCTGCCTCCTCACCGCTGTCCAGAAATACGTTTATTAAATAATTAACAAGCTAATTCATGTGCCTAAACTCGACATCATATGAACAGCACAAACATTGTTAGTGGCTAGGTTTTAAGTGTTTGGAACAAGATGTAGCCAAGCAGTATGGGAGCAAATTAAAGACAATGTTAGCAAAATCTTTTTATTACATAGACTATTTGCTTGGAATATGGAGTCTTTTGGGGATCAATTTACTTCAATTTGGTGGTAATATCTCATACTAATAATCAAGATTTTTGAGTGACAACCAAAGTAAATTCATAAATATAACTTGAAGCATCCATTTTTCTTTCTTGGAATTGCTGCCATTTCTGGCTATAAGTGGTGTGACAGCCTGTGATTAGAACGCATTCAGCAAGTTTGTGTATTGAAGGGCTTTAATGCTGGGTTTTATGAAATCATAGAAAGCCACCTCCACTGACTTTTAAATATGATGGTAGGGAAGAAATGAATATTCTTGTACTCTACGGTTGGGTGGTATTAATGAAAAGAAAATTGCTATATATTCTTGGGGATTTTTTTCTTCTTCTTTTAAAACAATTTTAAAAATTTGGGAGGCGGGGGGAGGGGGAAGGAGAGAGAGTGTGAGAGAGCGAGCGAGAGAGCTCCTGTCTATAATTTACTCCCCCAAATATCTGAAACAGGCGGGGCTTAGCTGGAGCCGGGAACTCCATCCAGGTCTCCCATGAGAGCGGCAGGGACCTGGGAGCCTAGGCCATCGCTGCCGTCTTCTGGCGGGAAGCTGGAGCGGGAGGCAGAGGGGCGTCCAACCTCAGCACCCCTCTGTGAGACATGGGCACTTAAAGGCTGGGCTGGAAGCCTAACTACTCTTCTTTCTTATTTTCCTTATTTTTTGGTTTGTGCTATGGCTCCTTTTTATACTCTGCTAAGGAAGCAAAGTGCAGTGATTTTTTTTTTCAAGCTAGAGCTGGGCTACTTGTGGACACGGGAGCACGCAGACCAGTGCCGCCCTGCTGCAGTCCCCATGGGCAGACAGGCCGTGCACTTGAAAGATACTGGGCGTGCTGGCCTTGACCCAGTTCCATTCCACTCTGCTCGCTGGGAAAACCGAGCATCCATTCCCACCAAGAGATGTGACCAGCTGGATCCATAACAGCCCCGTTTGGATAGATGGAAATTGGGAGCAGGAGAACGAGTGAGTGCCTCATGACACGGTCACGGCGTACCGTTCTGTGCCACAGCGAAGACAGGCACACTCCCCCGTGTGCAGCAGCCCCCACCGTTCTCACAGGTGGGAGTGTTGGGAGGAAGAAGCCAGCCACGAAAGCATGTGTCCCGCTCACCTCTGGTGATCCTGAGCCGGCACACAGCCTCTGAGGACAGAGGCCAGATAATGATCACCCTTTGGACAAGGAAGCAGCACAGTGGGTCTGCTGGGGTACTGGACATAGATATCTGTGTCACAAAAGTGAAACCGAGTCAGGTTGTGTATATAACGTGTGGGCACTTCACCTTATGTGATTCTGCTTGATTTTGAGAGGGGTGGGAAGCAGCAGCAGTCGACCTGAACGTTTTGACAATGGGTTAGTAATCGGAGCCCATTACGCACCTCTTGCGGACACTCTTCCAAACCGCTGGGTCATAGTTTCTTAGCTACAGAAGCCCCTAGAGCCAAGTGTCCAAATACAGTGAACTTAAAGATAGTCCCTCAGTCATTTCAACTTCAGTTCTGAACCACTTTTTATACTGCTGAGTGCCAAGCTGACTATAAATAGTTGTAGATTGTATCTACACGGCCCTGTGGACCGTGTCATGAGCTAACCAGCTCCTGCTCTTCCCACTCTCCCCCGCTCGGGTGGTCGGGAAGAATACAGGGAGGAGCAGCCTCTCTGAGGCTGGATCCCTGCGTGGCCACAGGAACCTGCCCCGTGTGACCTGCCTGGACGCAGCCGTGAGCAGGAAGTACATCAGCTGTCGCTTTAAGTGCTGAGATCGTTGGGTGGTTTTTGAGCTGTGACATATCTTAGCTTTCCTGGACTGTGCGTCCTGGCAGGCACAGTGCCTTGGTCACTGTTGAAGCCCCAACTCCAGGGAGCCCCTTATGTGACAAGTTCTCGACGGGTGTCAAACAAAGGAACTGCTAGGCATGTGACTGGAGTCCGGTGCTCTGAGAATCCTGTGCGCCTGGGCGTTTGCTCAGGCAACGGCCTGCTTTCAGGTGCCTGTGGGACTGCAGCCGAGATCCCGGCGTGCATGGCTGTAGGAACGGCGTGTCGGGAGCCAGGGTCATCACGGCTGCAGAGCTGGCCTTTTGAGGTTTTAAGTTTGTGCTGTTGAAAATGAAATACTAGGGGCTGGCGCTATGGCATAGCGGGTAGAGCACCGCCTGCAGTACCAGCATCCCATATGGGCGCCAGTTCGAGTCCCAACTGCTCTACTTCCCATCCAGCTCTGCTGTGGCCTGGGAAAGCGGTAGAAGATGGCCCAAGTCCTCGGGCCCCTGCACCCAACATGGGAGACCCAGAAAAATCTCCTGGCTCCTGGCTTTGGATCTGTACAGCTCCAGCCATTGTGGCCATCTGGAGAGTGAACTAGCAGATGGAAGACCTCTCTCTCTCTCTCTCTCTCTCTCTCTCTCTCTCTCTCTCTCTCTCTCTCTCTCACTGTCTTTTAAATAAATAAATAAATCTTGAAAAAAAGAAAATGAAATATGAAATATTAACTTCAGTTTCTCTTAACCTGACAGGTTTATTAAGGTATTTTCATTTGTTCTGTTTTAAAATAGCAGTGTTTTATAGTTTAATTGTTACTTTAACATGCATTATTGCATTTTGTCTTCCCTGTAATCTTTTGGGGGTAAGATACTGTTTTCCTTGTGTGGCAAATTTTTAAAATTTTGAGACTCAGGAAAGGCAATGACTTGCTGAAGGTACTAGAATTAAGCCCGGTTTTTCTGACTCCACGTTTTAACTATCATCCTCACCAGGAGATGTGTGTAGGGTATGGGAAATAGGTCAGGCCATAGGAGTAGCCGCAGTGTCAGTTTGTGCATCCTAACATCTTGTAAAGATCTTGATTTAGAAAGCACTTTGGGCTTCCCTTTGTCCAAGGTGTCCAGCCAAGAACTGAGAGGGCCTGGCAATACAGCCTCAAAATCCACCCCCACAAGGGGCATGCACGTGTGCGTGTGTGCATGTGTGTGTGCACACACGTGCCCCATTAACAAACAAGGGCTTATGATAGTTTCCAAGCCTGGCAGAGCTCTGATTGGATGATGGCGAATACCGCAAGAGTCAGGTGGCTGGTTGCATTTATTTTTGCATAACGAATCTGCCCCGAAGTTACACCAGCAACACATGTTGTAGAGTGATCAAAGCAAGCGTTGATACTTAAGATGGAAGAGCAGCTCAGTAATGATGAATAAAATCCTCAAGAGCAACAATAAACAACTTCTAGAATCCAGGTATTTGAGTGCAGATTTTCTTACTAAGAAGTCAGAGAAACCAAGCCTGAGTTGGAATGAGGCCTCGCTCCTGCCCCTCGCCCGGCTGGTCTTGCAGCCCCTGAGCCCGGGCGCCCCAGTGGTGGTGGTCCTCAGAACAAAGTCCGAGGCTGGCATCACAGTCTGGAAGGGCAGGCGCCCAGGAAGCAGCTTGAGAGAGGGCCCAGGTGTGCGCAGGGCTCTCCACCCCTCCTCCCAGCCTCCTCCTCAGCAGGGCTGCGCTGGGACAGTCTAGACAGATGTGAGGCTTGCACAAAAGTGACATTTCTTTTTTTTTTTTTTATATAAAGCTTTTATTTAAAGAATATAAATTTCCAAAGTACAGTTTATGGATTACAATGGCTCCCCGCCCCCCACAACTTCTCTCCCTCCCGCTACCCTCCCCTTTCCCGCTCTCTCTCCCCTTCTGTTCACATCAAGATTCATTTTCAAATCTCTTTATACACAGAAGATCAATTTAGTACATATTACGTAAAGATTTCAACGGTTTGCCCTCACATAGAGACACAAAATGATAATACTGTTGGAGTACTAGTTATAGTATTAATTCACAATGTACAGCACATTAAGGACAGAGATCCTACATGATTTTTTTTTTAAAAATTGATTAATTATCTATGCAATTTCCAGTTTAACACCAAGATTTTTTAATCATTTGCAATTATCTTTATATAAAGAAGATCGATTCAATATATACTATGTAAAGATTTCATCAGTTTGCACCCACTCAGAAACACAAAGTGTAAAAATACTGTTTCAGTACTAGTAATAGCATTATTTCACATTGGATAACATATTAAGGACAGATCCCTCATGAGACGTAAGTACACAGTGACTCCTGATGTTGATTTAACAATTTGACACTCTTGTTTATGGCGTCAGTAATCTCCCAGGCTCTGGTCATGAGTTGCCGAGGCTATGGAAGCCTTTAGGGTTCGCCGACTTCGATCTTATTCCGACAGGGACATAGTCAAAGTGGAAGTTCTTTCATCCCTTCAGAGAAAGGTACCTCCTTCTTTGATGGCCCCGTTCTTTCCACTGGGATCTCACTCGCAGAGATCTTTCATTTAGGTCTTCTTTTTTTTTTTTTTTTTTTTGTTTTTCAGAGTGTCTTAGCTTTCCATGCCCAAAATATTCTCATGGGCTCTTGAGCCAGATCCGAATGCCTTAAGGGTTGATTCTGAGGCCAGAGTGCTATTTAGGACATCTGCCATTCTATGAGTCTGCTGTGTATCCTGCTTCCCATGTTGGATCATTCTCTCCCTTTTTGATTCTATCAGTTAGTATGAGCAGACACTAGTCTTGTTTGTGTGATCCCTTTGACTCTTAGACCTATCAGTGTGATCAATTGTGAGCTGAAAGAGTGACATTTCTAAAAGATGTCTGTTTCTACCTCTGTCTTTCTGTGTGAATGAGACTTTAAACCCTTGGTTAGCTATTGACTTTCCATATTTTCTCTGCCTTCAATTTTATTACAATACTTTTTTTTTAATTTCAAGACCTTTCCTGTGGTTTAATAACTTAATAATTGGATTTCCTGTCATAAACTGTAGATGGGACTGTATATTGAGAAGAGACTATACCTTATTCCCTCTTCCTATGTCCCACGGTAATGAGTCCAGTCTTAGTGCAGTGACTGCTCGGTGATAAGAACAGAACCACCCAGAGCTTTCCAGAATCTGCAGAGCACTGGGCGTAGCGGGGGGGGGGACTTCCTGGTTTCCACTCGCTGACCCACAGAGGCCACACAGCTAGGGGACAGAGCCCAGATTCGGCCTGAGCCATGCGTCTCACAAATATTTTAATTTCATTGAAATCATTATTATTGCTTAAGAAAAAAGACTTACTGGGAATTTGAAAATTGAGCAGTTGCCCCCAAACCAAAGTACTCTGCCCAGGACTGGCCGTTCACGGTGAACAGCAAATGCTCATTTGCATGTGCGGAGTGGATCCTGTTTTCTTGTCACTTGCACTTTTCCACAATAAAAATGTTTTATTTACCAGAAGACTAACCTGAAACAAATAAGTATAATTTTTTCAGTCTTGTTAAATTAACTTCCTACCTTTAAGCCCAAAATTTAGTGCATCAAGCTTCTGAATGATGAAACTGACATTTTACACTAACTGCGTGAAGTGTCCCAAACTGTTGTATGTCAGGATTCATGGTCTGTCCTATACTTCATTCTTTAACTTCTTGTCTTTAAAGATTTGGTTTTTATTTGAAGGTCTGAGTTAGAGAGAGAGAAGGAGATGGAGATTTTCCATCCTCTGGTTCACTCAGATAACCACAGAATCCCTTACTGGGCCAGGCTAAAGTCAGGAGCCAGGAACGCCATCAGGTCTCCCATAAGGGTGATGGCAGCCCAAGCACTTGGGCCATCCGCTGCTGCTTTTCCCAGGCCCTTAACAGGGAGCTGGATTGGAAATGGAGCAGCCAGGACACAACCAGCACCCATTTGAGATGCTGCTGTTGGAGGCAGTGGCTCTACCTGCTACGCTACAGCTGTGGCCTGCATACTTTACCTTCTGAAATGAGAAGGGCAGTTGTTTCTCTTTGCCTGTAATTTAAGTCTTGAAAGCTGTTTGTGAAAGTTACAAATGTTGAACTTTTAAAAATATAAATTGTTATCGAGGGAAAAAAAAAACCATGAAATCATTTCACTTATTTCCGCTGCTGGTGATGTTTTCTGTTAGCTAAAGGGGTGTTCCTATTCACACTGATCTTATTGATCAGTGGGAGAGTATATTGATTAAATTAAAAAAAAAAAAAGGAAAGGCGGGGGAAGGATCCTGGGATTGAGAGCAGAAAGCTGTAGCTGCCGAAGCAGTTCTCAGCCTCTGTGCCTGGAGGGCACCTTCCTCAGAGGGTGGGGTTAGAAGTCTGCTGTCTAGGAGGAGGCACGCGTCAACTTGAGAGCCGGTGCGCTAGATCGTGAAAGCCGGGGCTTAACACCGTTCTCTGTGCCAGCAGATGCTGATCGTGCCCCAGGAGATGTAGGCCTTCCTGTCTGGTCAACGCTGGCAGACTTTCTGGGTACCTTTTCTTAATGGGCAGTAATTTTGCAAGGCCTTCAGAGTCTAATTGAAGAGCTGATCACTTAACAAAACAACACCCCAAGTTCTTTCATGTACTCTTTCAGTTTGACAATAAAAAAAGTACATTGTGGGATATTTATAGTATTTTTGATCTATTTTTATCAGTAGACTAGGAGTAATAACTGATTTAGGGCACAGGGGTTAAAAACAGGAAATGTGGTTTACAAAGGAGGTAGTAGTAACTCCAGAGTTTCCAGACCCTGACTGCTCTGTATTGACTGCAGGGTGTCATCTTTCAAAACAACACGAGGCAGAGTCCCTTGCGTTCAAAAGAGCCGTCTGTCCAAGTGTGACAGGAAGTGCTTCATGGAAAGGTTCGCATTCTTGGTATAGGCACGGATGGAATCGTGGTTGTTTTCTGTAATTACACAGTGCCCTTCCTCCTCCACTCCCTTCCACCTTTCACACAGTCAGACTAGTAGGAGTCTTGTGTAACTTCTAGTACATTTCCTTTGACCTTTCTGTTTTGCTTAAAATGTTGTTTTAATGAAAAGTCTTATCAAGGAAGTTTTAAGAATGTTTTAAACAGACTAGTGAATACTGGAGGAGAAGAGTATATTAGGGACACTACTAATTGTTGCAATCAGGGAATCCATGTTAAAATAGAAGGCATGAAGAAACAAGCGTGTCATTTCGAATGGCCTGTTGAATGGCAGCCTGACAGAGTCCATCAAAAGTGAAAGCCTACCGACTCATCAGTTGCACTTTCAGAAAGATTCCTTACAGAAGTTATTCTGTTAGGACACAGGAACCTGTGTTCCTTGCAGAATTATAGTATCGAGCACAGAAAGGTAACATAACTGTGTAACAATCAGAGCCTGGTGAGATGAATCATGACACACCCGTGTTGGAGAATACCAGGCAGCTGCTAAGAATTACAAGGTAGAGTTGTCATCCTGGAAGAATGGGCTGCTTAGAAGATAGGCCAAAGACCTTAACAGACACCTCACCGAAGAAGATATATAGACCTCAGCATCCTACCTCGCTAGGGATTTGTAAATGAAAACAGCAGTGAGATACCAGCACACTCCTGTCAGAATGACCAAACCCAGAACACTGACAACACCACGCGCTGCCAAGGAGGTTTCGCAACGGCCGCTTGGTTCACTGCGGGTGAGACTGCAGAGTGCTCCGGCCGCTTGGGAGGACGAGTGCGCAGACTCAGAAACCATGACATCCTGCAGCGGCGCCGTTTGATGTCCACCCAAAGGAGGTGACAACTTGGACCGGTACGAAAACCTGCTCGCAGATGTTCCTAGCAGCCTGATTCATAGTTGGCAAAACTTGGAAGCAGCTAAGATGTACTCCGGCAGGTGGTGCGAGCAGATAATGGAGTATCACACTAAGCAGAGTCGAGCGCTCAGACCGCGAGAAGACTTGGAGGAAAGAAGCCAACATGAAAAGCCTACGTGTTGGACAATTGCAGCTACGTGGCGTGCGGGAGAGGGACGGGAGCAGTGGCTGCTGGGAGCTAGCAGGGTGAGGGAGACAAGGGAGCACAGAGGGTTGTTCGGACTGTGAAAATACTCAGGATACTGTGACGGCACATACATGTCATAACTTCGGCCGAATTCATAGAAGACACAACACCGTGAGCGAACCCTCACGTCGACTGTGTCGCTGTAGGTGCGTCAGCTGTACAGACAGATCACCGTAGCAGGCGAGGCTGATCCTCGGGGAGGTTCTGCTTGGGAGGGCCCTGGAGACGGAGCTCTGCAGCCGCTGGTCAGCCTTCTGTTTCCTCTTTCTGCAAATCTAAAACGCCTCTAAAAAATAAAGTTGATTAAAAAAAAAAGAGCTGGATTATGGGAAGGAATAATCGGGTGTGAGGAGGATGTGTGGTGTCATCTCATTTTTTCAGGAAAGAAGATGTATTACTAGGGAAAAAGTCTGGAAGCATGTGCACTGCATGTCCAAAGTTGGGATTCCTGGGTGAAGGGTGGAGGAGGGGCTCCTATTGATTGCTATGTGAGCTTTCACTGAGTCGTTTTCAGGTTTGTTTGGGTTTTTTTTGATGAACATTTGCTTTATCCAATTTTCAGAAAGAAAAGAGAACAAAGATTTCATCAGTCCAGAATATTGGATATTCAGTTCTTTATTTTTTAAAAATTATTTATCTGTTTACGTGAGAGGCAAAGTTACAGGCAGAAAGAGAGGTCGTCCATCAGCTGGTTCACTCCTCAAATGGTTGCAGTGGCCAGAACTGGGCCGATCTGGAGCCAGGAGCCAGGAGCTTCTTCCAGGACTCCCACGTGGTGTTTTTTGTTTGTTTTGTTTTTGTTTTTTGTAGCAGTTGTGAATGGGATTGATCTTAGAAGTTCTTTCTCAGCCATGGCATTGTCTGTATATACAAAGGCTATTGGTTTTATATCCTGTCACTTTACCAAACTCTTCTATGAGTTCCAATAGTCTCTTAGTGGAGTCCTTTGGATCCCCTAGATATAGAATCATGTCATCTGCAGAAAGGGCTAGTTTGACTTCCTCCTTCTCAATTTGAATTCCTTTGATTTCTATTTCTCGCCTAATGGCTCTGGCTAAGACTTCCAGGACTATATTGAGTAGCAGCGGTGAGAGTGTGTATCCTTGTCTGGTTCTGGAGCTCAGTGGGAATGCTTCCAACTTTTCCCCATTCAATACGTCGCTGGCCATGGGTCTGTCATAAATTGCCTTGATTGTGTTGAGGAATGTTCCTTCTATACCCGATTTGCTTAGAGTTTTCATCGTGAAAGGGTGTTGTATTTTATCAAATGCTTTCTCTGCATCTACTGAGATAATCATATGGGTTTTGTTCTTTGATTTGTTAATATGATATATGGGTGCAGGGGCCCAAGCACTTGGCCATCTTCCCCTGTTTTCCCAGGTGCATTAGCAGGGAGCTGGGTCAGAAGTGGAGCAGCTGGGACTCTAACTGGTGCCCATAGGGGAGGCTGGCCCTGCAGGTGGAGGCTTAACCTGCTGCACCACAGCGCTGGCCCCAAGATACTCAGTTCTTCACTGAAAACATTTCTCTCAAGTGGTCTTCCTAGCAAATTTGTCCAAATTTTTAATAAGAATCAAGTCTCTATCTGTATAGCACTGTGTAACTTACAAAACGTCTTCCCACATGTTAAAGAAAACCTGAAGCTCACATGCATGAACTGATTTGTCAGTAAAGATTTAACCCCAGGGCATTCCAATACCCAGCTGCACATTTGGCAGTGGAAGTCACTGACTGCTAAGCACTGCTCCGTGAGACTGGCACGCGAGGAGCACAGACTTCTCAGTGGGTGCGCGAAGGAGCTTTTGCATGAGTGACGCTGTCTCCCTCTCAGCACAGAAGCCCACCGGCCGCCTGTGTGCTTTCACCATTGGCCAGAACAGTTTGACCGTGGTTCCCTTCCTCAGTCTACTTAGAGATGAGAAGGCGTCTGTCTGCCCTGTGCCTGACAGGCACTGGCTTTATTAAATCTGAGCGTGTGTCTACTCGAATGCAAGGCGTGCCAGGGAGGAAGCGGCTGTGTGTGTGTGTGTGTGTGTGTGTGTGCACGCGTGTGTGCGGGGACGGCTGTGTGCCCAGAACTTGCAGTCATGTCTAGCGTGTGGCATGGGCGCCCAGCACATCCTCTTCATAGTGAGCCTGCTCCAGCATCGGGCACCCTCCATACTTGATGAAGAGGAGAAACTGACAAATACACCAAGAAGGAGGCTGCTGTTTTGGTTTTGACTGTGACCCTGAGCTCTCCGTGGCTGGAGAAGGGTGAGGCCGCGCTGGCTGACCGGGAGGAAGCCCGCCTTGCGGGCTGCAGCCTGCCAGTCCTCGCTCAGAGTCGCCGCGCCGCGTCCTCTCCAGGGGGAATTTCCACGCTCAGTGGCAGTCAAGGCCGACGCTGCGTGGGTGGGGACACTTGTCAGCTATCATGACACATTCTAATTTCATATTCAGAGAGTAGATACACATACTGCAAGTGCTTAGAAGCTGTTTCTCATTCCCTCGCTTAAATCACATGGAAAGTTGTGGGGGATTATCTAAGAGTAAGCTTTGCAAAAACAGTCCTACGACATCACAGTAACACGCTGTTCATCTGTAAGCTCCAAGGAGCCCGTGGGTCTGCCCTGTTTTCTCTGTGGACCCTGTCCACGCTGAGAGTGTCTGGGCCACACGCTTGCCATTGCACGGCCCCGCCTGCGGGAGCCCACGCTGAGGCCCAGGACTCCGACACGCCGAGGGAGTGCCGCCGTGTTCTCACCCCTCTGGGCGTCTTCCTAAGCGCCTGGGTCACGGAGAGCCTTCAGCAGGTACCCGACGCGTTACGCCTGGAAGGACGCTCGGCAGAGAGCTCGGCAGAGAAAGCGTGTTTGAACGCCAGCCGCTCGCTCGGGCCGCAGCATCACTGTGATCCTGTCTGTAGTCAACCTCTTCCTGAGCGCTGCCAGAGTCAGAGAGGCACGCTTTCCCCGAGAAGTCTGCTCCTGTGGACTGCAGCGTCTCTCCCGTGTCTTGGCTGTGGCCATCATAGACTCCTACACGTGTTTAAGCTTTTCTGTTATGTGTTCACTCATTTGTTCGCTTAGTAATTTATTTAGAAGATCAGGTCCTAAAAACTTAGTAGTCACTGAGACAGGTGTGGTCTTTACCTTTTTATTCCTTCACTCTTGAATATTTTGTGAATGCCTACTATGTGCCAGCCACTGTGACTGTGTTAAGGATACAGAGGAGAGTGACAGCTGATTGCTATGTTTGTGGAGTTCCCGGTCCATTAGGGGAGGTCGATATCAATCAGTGGTCACACTGTGGGAGAAAGGGACATAGCTCCCCCAGAAGACATGAGGGGTGATCCATGAGCAGCATCTAGAGATACCAGGGCCCGAGGGTGGCAGCAGGAACCAGTCAGAGCACCTCCCCTTTTTTCCGTGCCCACCGTCTAGCAGGTGCACCCTTAGCTTCTTAAAAGCCTCTCGTGTATGGGGCCTGCACTACTAGTGTGGTGCCTGCTCACGTTCCGGCTGCTCCATCGGGATCCCACATGTGCACCAATGCACGTCCCAGCTGCTTCACGCCCCATCCCACTCTGCTATGGCCTGGGAAAGCAGCAGACGATGGCCCAAGTCCCTGACCCCTTGCAGCCACCTGGGAGACCCAGAAGAAGCTCCTGGCTCCTGGCTTCTGCCTGGCCCAGACCTGGTAGTTGTGGCCATTTGGAGAGTGGACCAGCAGATGAAAAATTCTGTCTCTCCTCCCTCCCTGTCTGTCTGTCTCTCTCTCTCTGTCTCTGTCTCCCTCTATCTCCGTACCTCTGCCTTTCAAGTAAAATAAATACATCTTTTTAAGGAACTCTGTTATGTAATAAATGTTACTCAGTTTTACAAAGAGAAACTATGGAGAGCAGTTCCAAAACTTGTCCCGAGATGACCAACGAATGAGTAGCACTAGCTTTTAAGGTCCAGCTTAATTCGGCCTGGAGGCCTTTCCCCCACCGGTGAGAGCCCCAGGGTAGGCAGGTCTCTTCCCCCACTGGTGAGAGCCCCAGGGGAGGCAGGTCTCTCCCACTGGTGAGAGCCCCAGGGGAGGCAGGTCTCTCCCCCACCAGTGAAAGCGCCAGGGGAGGCAGGTCTCTCCCACAGGTGAGAGCGCCAGGGGAGGCAGGTGTCCCACTGGTGAGAGCCCCAGGGGAGGCAGGTCTCTCCCCCACCGGTGAGAGCGCCAGGGGAGACAGGCCTTTCCCAGCCCTGCACACGGCAGTCAGCCTGCATGTGGCCCCTGCGCCGGCTGCTTGCTGTTGTCATCTTGTGACATCCAAGTCCAACTGTTGAGCAGTTCCCATACCCTCAACGGAGCTTCACCCACAAGCCAGGATCTGCCGCAGCTCAGTGACAGCCCTGACACGGTCATGGCGTTGGAACTCACAAGGAAATCCATGTGCCTTTTCCAGTCTCCACAACTTGTGCTAAATGAGTTGTACCTGTACTGAGTTGACAGAGGGCTCCTTCCCACTGCACTCTGGGCTCCCTAAGGGCTGGGGGATGGGGTGGGGGTGGGAGGGGCACGTGTCAGGTCTGTTTTGCTCAGTTTCATATCCCACCACCTGGTGGTGTCTAGCACATGATCGATTCACAGTAAATGTTTGAAGAATGAAGGGCAAATACATTACCTTTGTTAGCAAAACAGATATAATAATCTCTGCATTATTACAATAATCTCTACCCTGAGAGGCGTCACAGGGTAGGCAGTTGCCTTAAAGGTCGTGTATAATTAGTATTTTGGTAAGCCAGAATTCAAATCCCAGCTCATCCTTCTGTCACCTGATTGAACTTGAACACAATCATCAACCATTAATGTGGATAATATTAAAATTAGGATAAAGTACAGTGGGAAGAGAACCAACCTCTACCACCAAAATTAACCACACGTGGTCCCTTTGTCATGGTCACAGTTGCTTGGAAAAGATGCCAGGCATGGGTGTTTGCCTCAGCGGTTGCAATGCCCACATCCCACACTGGAGGCCTGGATTCAGGGCCTTGCTCTGCTTTCCATCCAGCCTCCTGCTCAGCGCCACCTGGGAGGCGGCAGGCCAGGCGCTTGGGCTCCTGACCCTCGTGTGGGAGACCTGGCTGGCGCTGCCGGCCCCCGGCTCAGCCTGGCCAGTCCTCAGTGCTGTGGCCATTTGGGGAGTAAGTCAGCAGGTGGAACATCTGTCTCTCTCTCGTTCACTAGCTCTGCCTTCCAAATAAAGAAGCAAGAAAATAGTGCCATAACCGAAAGTTAGGTTCTGGTCCAGGGGCCCTTGAAACTTAATCCCTGCTTCGTTCTGCTGCTCTCTGCAGGGCCTCGGCCGCTGGACGGCACATGTGGGGCCAGGTCTCCTCTGACGGCACAGGGTCCTTCTGGGGTGTTATCCTCCCCGTGCTCTTACACCCTGTGTACTGCTTTGATCTCACACAGACACAGACACACACACACACACACACACACACACGGAAAGGCCACGAGACACACCCAGCCTCATGCTCCCACGCTGCTCTGGTCTTGGTCTGCTCTTGCTGTTTGGATCTGGAGCATCCACAGTCCTCCCTCAGTATCCAAGAACAGACACACCACAGCTGCAGATGCTGGAGTCCAGGGCTGGGGAACCTGTTTTTTTTTATATAAAATTTGCAGGCCCTACAAAATTATCAGCTTGAAAATTAGCCTACCGCAGAGTTACTGAATTTCAAGTCCCACCTGCAGTTGCCCCGAGAGATGCCAAATGATTTCACAGGCCTTATATGGCCATGCATACAGGGGGTCTTCAAAAACATCAGGGAAAATGCTTATGAAAAATTTATGCACAGATTTCAACTTTTTGGTTTTTTGCACCAAAGCGGACATCTCTCATTTCTATGGACAGGGTTTCCATGAACTTTCTGAAGTGCCCCTGTGTAGGTGTGTACCTGCATGTACACATGTGTACATGGGCACGTGGTTGGGAGCCCTGAGCCAGAGCTGCAGGTCCCTGTGCCTTGCACACGCGCCTGGAGGGCTGCTCAGGAGTGCGAGCAGGGCAGGGCCCCTGTGCTCCGCCACGGGAACCTCTGTGTGGCTTTGCTCTGACAGGAAGACAGCTTCTCTGGTCTCCCAGCCTGTTTATTTCACTTTCACTTGTAGTAGGCCCCGTGCGCTCCTCTGCTCTCTGATCAGACGTCGTACTTTGCAGTCAGGAAGAGTCCGTTAGTTTCTGCATTTTATGCAATTACTCTCTACCTCTCTACCGGCTTCCTTGGCTTTTCATCAGCAAAATGGAGTTACTTCATTTCCCAAAGAAATGTCGATGAAACCAGTTCCTCAGAAGAACAGCAGTGCACACACTAAACGCCATGGCATGTGACAGAATCACAAGCCAGTAGTCCTATATTTGGAATCTGTAAGGGCCAGTTCAGAAAGCGGATTTTAGTTCTTTTGATTTCTCCCTCAACTTTCCTAAGTCAGCAGCAGCACAGATGACATTCTGGGAGATTATTTTTTTTTAAGATTTTATTTATTTATTTGACAGAGACAGGAAGGTCTTCCGTCTGCTGGTTCGCTCCCCAAATGGCTGCAACGGCTGGAGCTGGGCCAGGCCAAAGCCAGGAGCTTCTTCCAGGTCTCCCACGTGGGTGCAGGGGTCCAAGGACTTGGGCCATCTTCTCCTGCTTCCCAGGCCGTAGCAGAGAGCTGGATGGAAAGAGAAGCAGCCAGGACACAAAACAGCACCCATAAGGGATGCCAGCGCTGCAGGCCGAGGCTTAGCCTACTATGCCACAGCACCAGTCCCTGGGAGATGATTCTTCATATTGTTACAGTTAGTCATGATTTTGCAACACGGAGGTTTCCCTGTTCCACTGAGAAGGTTCTTGCTGTGTGCAGTTAGTTCTAGAAGGCATTCTGAAATATCCAGTTCAAACGAATATGTTCTGGACTTACAATAAAGCAACATTTTTCTTTTACTTTTTGGCTCTCACAAAGTCATGATCATGCGAGGTCTCGTGAGCGCTGTGTTTCCTGCGCCTTGCAAGCACGGTCTCCTGTAGTCCACACTACCTCCCTGCAGGATAGGTGCAGTTCTTATACCCACTAGGGGAGTGAGATACTGGCAGGGCTGTGGTCTTCCTACCCAGAATCACACAGCTGGTAGGTATGAAATGGATGTGAGCCACGACAGTGACTTCAGACCTTGCACTCTTGAATCTGGTGTTCATTAATCCTGAGAATCCAGAATCTTCCTTTGTGTCATCGTTAACTTGCTTTGCAGTCAGATTGAGCAAGGTTTGTGCAAAGCGTCTCCTGGAAACAATTCCTTAAGATCAGAAGTGGTTTGACTTGACCTCGGGTGTAAGACGCCGTGACAGACGTTCAGCGAAGGTGCTGTGGGCTTCGTGGCCGTCCTGCCCCTGTCCCCTGCATTTTGTCTGTCGTCCCCATAGTGGAGACTCAAGGGCTCTGAAGTGGTTGTGAAGCCAGCGGATCAAGAGGGCACCAAGAGTGGCGGAAGTGAGAAACCACGGGAGAAGGCTCCAACCCTGTCTCCCCCACCGCCACTTTTTCTTGTCTTTCTTTTTCTTTTTTTTTTTTTTTTGACCAGTATGAAAATTGTCCTTTCACCGTTTAGTTCTCAAAAGGAAGTAGACAGAGACTCTCTGTGTCTCCTTCAGAAAAACGCACAGGCAGCAGCCGTGTGCACAGCGATGCCGGCGGGGGGAGGGGGCTTGTGTCTCCACTCACTGTCTCCTTTCCCGCCCCATCTTGCTTCCAGGTGTCAGAAACTATTTAAAAGAAGCACTGGTGAACATAATTGCTGTGCATGCAGAGGTAAGCTGTCATTAGGTGTTCCTGATACATATGGGTAATGAAAATGCAGAGAAGGAAATTTCATGGTTTTCATGGTGGTCTTTTTTCCCCTTCAGAATGTATCTTAGGATGCATAAAATGCAGCTCAACTTTCTGCCATGCATTTGTTTAACCGTCTTCTTCTCTAATAATTAAAAGTAAATCTGGGGTCAGAATTGTGGTGTAGCAGGTAGAGCCGCTGCCTACAACCCGGGCATCCCATATAGGCATGGGTTGGAGTCTTGGCTGCCCCACTTCTGTTCCAGCTCTCTGCTATGGCCTAGGAAAAGCAACAGAAGATGGCTCAGGTCCTTGGGCCCCTGCACCCACGTGGGAGACCCAGAAGAAGCTGCAGGCTCAGTCCTAGCCATGGCAGCCCCTTGGAGAGTGAACCAGTGGATGGAAGAGTCTCTTTCTCTCTCTCCCTCCCTCCCTACCTGTCTCCCTCTCTCTCTCCTTCTCTCCACCTCTCTCTCCTTCTCTCTACCTCTCCCTCTTTCCCTCTCTCTCTCTGTCTCCCCCCAACTCTGAATTTCAAATAAATAAAATCTTTTAAAAAACAAATAAATTCATGGATATTTGAAAGGATGTTTTTCCAGGGTGGGTGTTTAGTGCTGAGGTTAAGATGCTGCTTGGGGGGCCAGTGCCCGTATCAGAGTGCTGGGCTCGGGTCCCCACCCTGTTTCTAGTCCTGCTTCCTGCTGATGGGCAGTAGTGACGGCTCAAGTCCTTGGGCCCCTGCCACCATGTGGAGACTTTGGTTGAAATCCCAGCTCAGGCATTTCGGAGTCATCTGGTGGACGAGAAGTCTTTCTCTCCATCTCATTTTTTAAAAGATACTGCTGCCTGGTTTCCTGAGTTGACTTTAACTTCGAAGCAGCTAGATCATAAAGGAAAATATATTACAGCAGTACTTCACTGGTAAAAGGGAGCAATCAATGACTCTGTCAAGCTTAATTTTTTGTATGATTTAAATCAGGCCACATTTTATCACACAGACCTGTTTGTACTGAGTCATGTTTTCAGTGTGATTTTGTGAAAAATGGAAAAATGCTGTTTCTGTTATGTTAGCTTCCTGTAAGAACTAGAGCATAAAGTCGTCACTCCCTGGCAGTAGTGCTGTGCCGCAGGGCAGAGAGGCTGTGCACATGCGGGAGTTGTCAGTGCCCGTGCTGGTGCCTGGGAGGCGGCTTGTGTGCAAGTCCAGGACCATGGCCGTGAGGCTGCTTAGAAGCATGAGGATTCTCAGCCCCCTCGCAGCTGCCCAGTGATTCAAGTAGACTTCCACTGATGGGATTACTATTTACTACCTGCTGTGTGATCTTAAAACTGCCCCAGATTCTCCTGGATCCTCAAGCTGTGTTTGGGTTGATCCGAAGATTGAATCCTAGTGGTTCAGTCTGCACATGGGAAAAACCTACAAAGAAAATATGATTTACTTTCATTTAGAAAACTCCAGATAATAACAACTCTGATGTGAAAGCATCAAACGCCGAAGCTTGCAAATAATGTTGCATGTCCAATAAAAGGAATGTAGTTTAAACTGGAGAGTTTACTGTCCAGTGCAGAACAGAATCTTGCACCCAGGATGGAGGGCACTTGTGCTTAAGGAGGGTCTGTTTTTTTTTAAGATAAGATATTCTTTTTAAGAAAAATTTTTGATTTGTTTGAAAGAGAGAGAGGGAGAGAGAGACAGAAAAGTCTTCCATCCACTGCTTCACTCCTTAGATGGCCACAGTGGCCAAAGCCAGGAGCCAAGAGCTTCATAAGGGTTTTTCACGTGAGTGCAGGGACACAAACACGTGGGCCGTCTTGCGCTGCTTTTTCCAGGCCATTAGCAGGGAGCTGGCTAGGAAGAGGAGCAACCAGGACATGAACCAATGCCCGTGTGGGATGCCAGCATTGTAGGTGGCGGCTCTACCCACTACAACACCACTGGCTCTGGCTCTGATATTCTAAGGCAAGTCTGACTCCTTGCTTCTTTAACTGTTATAAAACATTAAGCAGGCATTTATGTATTTATTTATTTATTTGACAGAAGCACAGAAAGATGCAGAAAGAGAGCACACACTGTTTTACTCCCGAATTCCTACAGCAGTTCGGGCCAGGCCAGGCCAAAGCCAAGAGTCAGAACTTAGTCTGGGTCTCCCATGTGAGTAACAGGAATTCAACTACCTGGGCTGATGCCATTGGTGGGGCAGGCATCCCGTATGGCTGCCGGTTCATCTCCCATCTGCTCCACTTCCCATCCAGCTCCCTGCTGCTAATGGCCTAATAAATAGCAGAAGATGGCCCAAGTGCTTGGGCCCTGCACCACATGGGAGACCCAGGGGAGCTCCTGGCTCCTGGCTTCGGATCCGCCCGGCTCCATCCATGGCAGCCACTTGGGGAGTGAACCAGCAGATGAAAGACTCTCTCTAACTCTGCCACTCAGATAAATAATAAATATTAAGTGTAGATATTAGAGTTTCAGGATATGAAGATATAGGAATTTTCTATCCTCCTCCCTCTCTAACTCTGCCACTCAAACAAATAAATCTTAAACAAAACAAAACAAAAAAAAAAACTTGGTGCATTGTCTGACAGCTCTGTGGGTCTGCACACAGGAAGCTGGAGTTGGGAGCTGAGCCAGAATCCCAGCCCCGGCGTGGTGCCTGGGTGGGCGGAGTGCCTGCCTCTAGGGTGTTTTTATTTTAATGGTATCTTTTGTAAAAATCGTATCTGTTTCTTGTGCATGGAAGCCAATTTTTAGTTTGTCAACACCCAACAATGCCTTCCAAAGTTGTATTTACCAATGTTGCTCTTTTTAAAGAAATTTTTATTTGCATTAATCAACGAACATAATTCAAGTATAAACCTGTACCTTCCTTTAGTTCACAACTTGGGTAGCTTAGAAGACCTGTGGGCTTTTTCTTTGCTGCGTGTGATTTTCTTCTGAGCAGATTCGTCAGGAGCAGCCCCACAGTGCATCACTGCCTCTTGTTTGCAACTTTCCATCAGGTTTTCACCATTTCCAAAGA
Source organism: Sylvilagus floridanus (assembly GCA_949820135.1). NCBI lineage: Eukaryota > Metazoa > Chordata > Mammalia > Lagomorpha > Leporidae > Sylvilagus > Sylvilagus floridanus. The sequence continues at coordinate 192,384,299 of OX463227.1, forward strand.
GCTGGTGCCCCGGGTGCTGTCCAGGGTGGTGGAGGCTGTGTCCGAGGAGCTGAGTCGGCTGATGCAGTGCGTCTCCTCGTTCAGCAAGAATGGAGCTTTGCAGGTACCCAGTCACCCCACCCCTCGCTGACGTTCATTTGTCTTCAGTCACCAGACAGGAGTTAGTAACTGGCAGCGTCCATCATGTTTCTTGTGTATGCCATACCTGTGATTCATTGTCTGCAAATTCCAGCCTTTACAGTAGAATAAGACTTTAAAGACACTTGTGAAATTGACAGATTCCTTCCATTGATGACATCCTAGTTATTTAAATTCCGTAAGTACAACAAATACAACCCCTGCCGACCGACTTGTTTTTGGTATGCACAGAAGCCAACTGGGGGGAGATCAAGTGTGCAGGCAGACGGCAGGGTGCCCCTGCCTCTGAGCCTCCTGTGCACTGGGCGCACTGGGAGTGGGCTTCCTAGAGCAGTGACAGCTCCCCCTGCAGGGATGGCGCTGTGCACTGGAGTAATAGCTACACTGAAATACCTGTGGATACGCAATGGACTGGTGGGCGAGTCTCAAAGAACTGGCACTCAGCTAGGTTCCCCACTTTGTGTGGACGTTGGTCTGAAGCCAGGCCTGGGCTGCGTGGAGCTCCAATGTGAAAGCCACTGCCTTCTGGCTCCAGTAGGCTCTGGGACAGCCAACACTACAGGCATGTGAGGGAGGTGTCCCAGAAGGGAGAGAGGCAACACCACGCAGTCCTCGTGTGCACTGCCTCGTCCTTGGTTGTCCCCTGAAGTACACGTGCAAGTACACGGCAGCCAGCACAGCACGACTGGAAGAACAGAAGTAAGAATCGAATCGCCCAGAAGCCACGGATTTCCAGTCTGAGTCCAGATCAGGTAACAGCTCACCATAAACAGAAGAAAACTCGGCTCTCCTCAGAGGCATGTTCCAGACGCCAGAGCGTCCACAACATAGCATTCACAACGTCCAGCAGACAAGCTTAGCTGAAACTGAGGTGTGCACACAAACAGGAACACATGACGCACCTGGAACAGGAAAGACTAAGTCTTTTTTTTTTTTTTTTTTTTTTTTTTTTTTTTTTTTTTTTTTTTACAGGCAGAGTGGACAGTGAGAGAGAGAGACAGAGAGAAAGGTCTTCCTTTGCCGTTGGTTCACCCTCCAATGGCCGCCGCGGTCTGCGCGCTGCGGCCAGCGCACCACGCTCGTCCGATGGCAGGAGCCAGGAGCCAGGTGCTTTTCCTGGTCTCCCCATGGGGTGCAGGGCCCAAGCACCTGGGCCATCCTCCACTGCACTCCTGGGCCACAGCAGAGGGCTGGCCTGGAAGAGGGGCAACCGGGACAGAATCCGGTGCCCCGACCGGGACTAGAACCCGGTGTGCCGGCGCCGCAAGGCGGAGGATTAGCCTGTTGAGCCACGGCGCCGGCCAGGAAAGACTAAGTCTTAAGAGGGCCCAGTTGTTGGAATTAGCAGACGGGATTTTAAAGCAGCTGAGTTCAGTGATATAAAGCAGAATGACATGTTCATAGTGAATCAGGAGGCGGGAAGTTTGAACAGAGAGGTAGGAACTCCAACAAAGGAATTAAATGGAAATTCTAGAATGGAAAGATACAGTATATGAATGTCTAATAGGGAGGCAAAGGGAAAAGTCAGTTAACTTGTAGACCAGTAGAAATTATCTGGTATGGAGAACAGAGAGAGGATTAACTGGAGAAAACATATATAGATTGCCAGGGACTCCTGGGACAATGCATGCGTGTAATTGCATGTCCGAAATGGTAAGCATGGCCTCTTCGTACAGGCCGGAGAAATGAAAGTCAACACTGCAGTAATATGCCGTTACACCCACCGAGATAAAGCAGGTTAAAGATAGGACCAGCTGTTGGAGGACATGGAGCTCTCTCACGTTGTTGGCAATATAAAGCTGAAACTTTAGGGAAAGCTGAACCTACGTGTGTCCGATAACCCAGTCATCCTAATCCTCATCACGGCTGGAACAGAAAACCTCTGTCCTTTGCCGACGCCGACACCCCGGGTTCTAGTCCCAGTTGGGGCACCGGTTCTGTCCTGGTTGCTCCTCTTCCAGTCCAGCTCTCTGTTGTGGCCTGGGAGTGCAGTGGAGGATGGCCCAAATGCTTGGGCCCTGCACCCGCATGGGAGACCAGGAGGAAGTGCCTGGCTCCTGGTTTTGGATTAGCGCAGCACGCTGGCCGTGGTGGCCATTTGGAGGGTGAACCAACGGAAGGACGACCTTTCTCTCTGTCTCTCTCCCTCTCTCTCTCTTTCTCTCACTGTCTAACTCTGCCTGTCAAACGACAACAACAACAACAACAACAAAAACTTCTGTCCTTGAAAAGAACAAGTGTAAGAATGCCCATGGCATTCCCACGTGTAATAGCCTAAAGCTGGGAACTTCCCCGTGTGTCCGTTCATGAAATAAACGGCCCTGTGTTCATACAAGCAAATACTGTTCAGCAGTCAAGAGGACAAGCCGATGACCCGGCATGGATGGCTGTCAGGATGGCTGACTGAAGGGAGCCACACGTGAACACACACACGTGTGTGGGTGTCATGAGCATGACAACATAACTCGTCTGTGGTGGAAGAACGCGAAGCAGTGATTTCCTGTGGGTGACTGAGATGGAGGGGGAGGGGCTCGAGGGAGCGGCACAGGGTGGCGGTTCTGTGCCTTGATTCAGGTTTCCGTGACACAGGTGCACATGCTGGGCAGAGTCCATCAGGGGGACCCTTGAGTTCTGTGCATGTTGTAGTCATAGATTCTAACTCAGAATAAAGCAGAAGGACTGGCATACTCTGGTCACTGCTATGCATGCTGAAGTATGTCAAAACAGCAGGACACAGATTGATGGATCGGTGTGTGATGATGTAAATAAATGTTAGGGGTAGAACCTATGGTATTTGCTGTAAAAATTCTTCCAAAGTCTATGCATTTGAAATTTTCATAATAAAACATTGGGGAGGAAAGAATGAAGAAGACATGATCCTTGAGGCAGGAAGACATAGAAAACCAGAATAGACCTATAACCAAGAGGGATATTGCATCAGTATTAAAGAGCCTCCCTCCAAAGAAAAGCCCAGGACTGGATGGCTTCACTGCTGAATTTTACCAAACTGATTCCAGTTCTCCTTAAACTATTCAAAACTGTTAAAAGAGAAGAACCCTTACAAATTTATTCTAAGAGGCCAGCAATACCTTAATCCAAAACCAGAAAAAGATACACCAAGAGCAACATAGAGAACTTTAAACAAATATCCATGATGAATATAGTCGCAAAAACCCTCAACAAAATACTAGCAAATCCCAACAACACATCAAAAAGATCATCTAACCAGACCAAGTGGGACTTACCCAAGTGATGCAGAAATGGTTCAGTATCAAAAGCAATAAACAAAATACATCACACCAGCAAAATGAAAGATAAAAACTATATGGTCATCTAGCAGATGCAGAGAAAGCACTTGATTAAATACAACATTCTTAATGGTTAAAAATGGGTATGGAAGGAATGTACATCACACATTAACTGTCTATACTGCCTTAATGGCAGTATATGACAGACCCATAGCCAGCATCATATTGAATAGGCAAAAGCTGGAAGCATTTCCACTAAGATCCAGAACCAGACAAGGATCTCTCACCACTGTTATTCAGTATGGTTCTAGAAGTTTTGGCCAGAGCCATTAGGCAAGAAAAAGATACCGAAGGGATACACAGTGGAAAGGAGGAAGTTAAAATATCCCTGTTTGCAGATGGCATGCACATTTGCATCAGGGAACCAAAAGACCCCACTAAGAGAGTATTAGAACTCATAGGAGAATTCAGCAAAGCTACAGGATGTAAAATGAATACACAAAAATCAATAATTTTTTTAAGATTCATTTGTTTCTTTGAAAGAGTTACAGACAGAGAGAGAGAAATCTTCCATCTACTGGTTGACTTCTCAGATGGCCACAGCACCAAAGCCAGGAGTCAGGAGCTTCCTCTGGGTCTCCCACATGGGTGGCAGGGGCCCAAGCACTTGGGCTATCTTCTGCTGCTTTTCCCAGGCCATGAGCAGAGAGCTGGATCAGAAGTGGAGCAGCTGGGACTTGAACAAGTGTCCAGATGGGATACCAGTGTCACAGGTTTGGGGCTTATCCCCACACCACAGTGCTGGCCCCCAATAGATTTTTATACACCAATAATGTGCTACCTATTTATAATAGGTACAAAAATTTTAAATAATTTAACCAAAGATTTGAATACCTACAAATTACAAAACATTAATAAAATAAATAGATGAAAACATACACAGAAACATTGAAAATCTTCCATTTATGGATTGGAAGAATTTATCATCAAAATGTCCATGCTACCCAAAGCAATTTACAGATTCAGTGTGATCCCAATCAAAATTCAAAGACATTTTCACAGAACTAGAAAAAAACAACCCTAGGATTGATATGGAAAGAAAAAAGACCCAGAATAACCAAAGCAATCAAACAGTAAAAAAAAAAAAACCAGAAGCATCACAATACCAGATTTCAAGACATGCCACATGGCAGTTATGTTCAAAACTGCCTGGTACTGGCACAAAAACAGACGTGTAGAGCAGTGGAACATAATAGAGACCCCAGAAATTAACTCACACATTTATAACCAACTAATCCTTGACAGATGAGTTAAAAGCATTCCCTGGAGAAAGAACAGTCTCTCTATCAATTGCTATTGCAGAAATTGGATTTCCAAATGCAGAAGTTTCAAACAAGACCCCTACCTTTCACCTGCTGCAAAAATCAACTCATAGTGGATCAAGGATCTAGACAAAGTCCTGCAGCCATCAAATCGCCAGAGGAAAACGTAGGGGAAATGCTGCAAGACATTAGCCCAGCAAAGACATCTCTGATGAGACCCTGGAAGCACGGGCAATCAGAGCAAAAGCAGCACATGGGGTCACCTCTGCTAAGAAGCTTCTGCACAGCAAAGGAAACACTCAACAGAGTGAAGAGGCACTGACAGAATGGGAGAAACATTTGGAAATGATGTGTCTGATAAATTATTATCCAGAATATATAAAAATTGAAAAAAGTCAACAACAAAACAAACGACCAGTTTAAAAATGGACAAAGGACATGAACATACATTTTTTTTTGACAGGCAGAGTGGACAGTGAGAGAGAGAGACAGAGAGAAAGGTCTTCCTTTTGCCGTTGGTTCACCCTCCAATGGCTGCCGCGGATGGCGTGCTGCGTCCGGCGCACCGCGCTCATCCGATGGCAGGAGCCAGGTGCTAGGTGCTTCTCCTGGTCTCCCATGGGGTGCAGGGCCCAAGCACTTGGGCCATCCTCCACTGCACTCCCGGGCCACAGCAGAGGGCTGGCCTGGAAGAGGAGCAACCGGGACAGAATCCGGCGCCCCGACCGGGACTAGAACCCGGTGTGCCGGCGCCACAAGGTAGAGAATTAGCCTGTTGAGCCACGGCGCCAGCCATGAACAGACATTTTTCAAAGGATGAGATATAAATGGCCAATAGATACATAAAAAAGTGTTCAGGATCACTAGTCAAAAGGGAAATGCAAATAAAAAACACAGTGAGATATCCCCTAACTCCAGTTAGAATGGCTGTTATAAAAAAATAAAAATGCTGGTGAAGTTAGGGAGAAAAAAGTGCCCTAGTACACTGTTGGTGGGAATACAAATTGGTACAACCATTATGGGAAACAGTATAGAGGTTCCTCAGAAAACTGAAAATAGATCTACCATGACCCAGTTCCCACTCTAATGATACCGCCAAAGGAAATAAAATTGATATATGAAATAAATACTTGTACTGCCATGTCTACAACAGCTCAAGTCATAGTAGCTAAGATGTGAAATCAACCTAGATGTCTGTCAACTTATGACTAAAGAAAACACAGAACTTAGACACAATGGAATATTACGTAGCCATAAAAAAGAATGAAGTCCTGACATTTGCAACAAAATAGATGCAGCTGGAGGTCATTATGCTAAGTAAAATAAGCCAGTGCACAGGAGACAAATACCTTATGTTTTCTCTTCTTTCTGGAAGCTAACAGATAGAAAGACGTAACAGTTGTGTGGATGTGGTGTTCTTTGGCACTTAGTGATATATATTGTTTCAGGGAAGTGTGGACTCGGGAGCGCCCTCGGGCAGTAGTGGGGTGCTTTCCTTCACTTGGGTGGTGGTTATGAGTGTGCCCAGCAGATAGAGCATCCATTTATCTCTACCTTTATGTACATTTCTTGCTATATGTATACAATTTTTATTTCAATAACATGTTAAAAAAAAAAGACAAGGGAACCATGTTAATTTGCTTAGGGGAAAATCTGTTACAAAACTTCAGAATGTTAAGTGACATAAGCCAAGCAAAGGAAGGCACATGTCACATTCTCTCATTCACGTTAGGAGTCTAGAAAACAGAAGACTGCCTAGGAGTGGAGTGTAGCGGCGTCCCAGAGGCTGGGGAGGCAGTCACAGGCACTGGCTCTCGCCAGATAGGGGTGAGGAATCCGGGGGATCTGCTGCACAGCACAGCCACTGTGGACGATGCACTTTCTCTGCTTAACAATAAAAACCCGGAAGATGGGATTTTGGGTGATTTCACCATAAAGAAATGTTAAGTGTTTGAGGAGGTAGATGTATTTACCCTAATTGTACATTACACAATGTGTACGTGGATCACAAGATCACACAGTAGCCCATAAGTTTGTACAATTTTATACGCTTGTTCAGAAAACTTTAAAACTTTTAAACCTTTTTCACAGAAAATCTTAAATTAAGTGTCAAATTAAAATGATAATGTAATAAACCCTCATGTGTATAACACACACACACTCACACACACAAACCTAACACCTCTGTCTTTCATTGTGCCACCGATCTTCTGTAGCACATGACAGGTTAGACCTTTGGCATTACAGTTTGCGTTGAAGCACACGATATCACAAATCCGTACGGGAGGTCCGTGCTGTAACATGTGTGATGCTGCAGAGAGTCTGTGGCCTCGGCCCTCACTGCTTGTGGAATTAGATGATCAGAGATGTTCCCTGTAACCTGTGGCCCGATGGCTCAGTCCCTCTCAGCGCTGGCAGGAAGAGGGTGAGGAGAGACAGCAGAAGTGGCCAGAGAGCTCCTCAGTCCCCGGCTGCCCACACCACCACGCTAGGGCCCCCGGCGCCTGGTGCCACCTGGGGACTTGGCAGGCATCCGCTTGTTTGAAAAAGTCTGGCCAGATGTGCAGCCCGGCCTTCCCTCTCTCTTGAGAACGGCTGTCGGTGCTTCCTCTGTGGGAGCAGATCACTAACCCTGAAGTCACTTCACAGTAAGTGCCAATCTCCAGGACCTTGGAGAGCCAGTTTAGCGACTTTAGCTGACCCTCTAGTGTGACATTCTCCCAGATTACAGCTGTATGTGTTTTATAGTCATTCAGAGGTTAGTCAAAACTTCCTGTTCCAGATCTGGCCGTTAATGGCCATCTGGGGAGTGAACCAGCAGATGGAAGGTTCTCTCTCTCTCTCTCTCTCTCTCTCTCTCTCTCTCTCTGTAGTTCTGCCTTTCAAATAACTAAAGTAATTCTTCTTTTCAAAAAAAAAAAAAAACCCTGTCATTTTGATTGAATAAAATTTCTACTTTATTTCTACATTGATAAAATCTATCTCCTAAAATATTCACCTAAATTCTACCTTAAACTTTATTTTTGATATTGCCCTAAGTCTGTTTTTACCTATACTAGAGTATAGTATACTACAATAGAGACAAACTGTCACCCATGTGCTTTCTACTCACAGACTATTTTCGGGGCTCCTAAAGCCCTGAAAAATGAAACCAAACCCTTGCTTTTGGGACAGAAGTCGCTGAGTGTTCTGTGCCTGATGTAAGTCAGCATCATCTAGGTTGCTCATGGAACTTCTAGCTCAGTGTGATGTAAAAAGCCGCGGCTGTGTGCCCTGTCCCCGTTTTCTGTTTCATGCACTCCTCACAGGCCTGGGCTGCGCCTGTTTCAAATGTTCCCCCGAGCAGCACCCTCTCCCCGACCCGGGCACCTGCTGCCGCAAAGAACAAAGTACGAGATTCGGCTCCCCGCAGACTCCTGTAGACCTCCAGGGGGAGTGAGTCAGGGCACAAAGCAGGGGAGGCTTTACGGTAGCTTTCTTCTTTCTTAGAAGGTTGACGCAGGCGTGCACCATGCAGCCTGCCTCCAGGCCTCCACTGTGAGAGCAGCATCCAGGACAGGCCCCCGTGTGCACAGTCATCACCTCGTGACTCCACTGAACGTTAGAGCACCTCATCAGCCCAGGAGTGCCACTCCACCTTCCCGCCCCAGACAGGCACCTGTCGCCTCCCTCTCTCCACGCCTCGTGGAGTGTGAAATTTCTCGTGAATAAAGTCGGCCAAGCACAGCCTTCTGTCCCTGACTTCTTTGATTTGGAGTACTGTCCTGGGCTCCTCCGTGTTGTGTAGTCCTCGCCAGTGCTTCGACTTTTCTTCTGGATAAATAATGTTCCCTGTGCAGACTGCATTGTCTCTGTCCATTCGTCAGTTGATGGACATTTGGGGTTTCCCCACTGCCTCTGTGGACATCCAGGCACCTGTTTTCTGTGTAGATTGGTGTTTTTATTTCTCCTAGGGATATACCTAGGCGTGGGCTCGGCAGTCGTGTGATAGCTGTTTAATCTGCTGGGGAGTGCCAGCTGTGTTCAGAGGGCGCTGTACCATCGTACATTCCACCTGTTTCAGGGTTTCCCTTCCTCCACGTCCCCCAGCACTGGCCGCTGTCCGTCTGATGACTGTAGCTGTCCTCGTGGCTAGCAGGTGTGTCTCAGGCTGAGTGCTCGCGTCCTGTGTAGCACAGTAGGGTTTCATTTGGATGAACTCCAGTTGATTTTGTTCCTTGACCTGGTGGCAGCATTTCTAAGAGTTGCCGAGCTTAAGGTGCCAGGTTCACTTCTGCTTCTAGGAATTTTATTGCTTTATGTTTGAGTCTGTGAGCCATTTGAGTTCCTGTGAATATCCGGCCATCTTTAGAATGAATTATTTATTCATTTATTTATTTATTTGAAAGGCAGAGTGACAGGAAAGAAGGATACGCACAGAAGTCTTCCATCCGCTGGTTCACTCTGTAAATGCCCAGAGCCCGGGGCTGGGCCTGACTGAGGCCAGGAACCTGGAACTCCATCCAGGTCTCCCAGTGGGGGTCAGCAGACCAAGCACCCAGGCCACTGTCCGCTGCCTTCCCAGGCACATCCAGCAGGGAGCTGGATCGGAAGCTGCAGGGACTCAAACCCAGACTCCAATACGGCATGCGAGCACTGCAGGCCCGGCTTAACCCGCCGCGCCACGACACCCTCCCGCTCGGCACCACGACACCCTCTTGCTCAGCGCCACGACACCTTCCCACCGCACCACGACACCCTCCCGCCATGCCACGACACCCTCCCGCTGCACCATGATACCCTCCTGCTCGGCACCACGACACCCTCCCGCCATGCCACGACACCCTCCCGCCGCACCACTCGTTGAAGAGTTGTTCTCTCGCCCACGGCGTGGCCCCGGCATCCTTGCTGAAAAGCAGCCGCTCATCATCGTGGGGTTATTTCCGAACGCTGAGGTCTGCCCCGTTGTTCCCAGGGTCTAGCCTTGTGCCAGTGCCTGATTGTCTTGATTGCCGTGGCTTTGGATAATTTCAGAATCAAGGAACGCTCCCTCCAAATGTGTTCTGTACAAGGTAGTGTCAGCATTCTGGGTCCCCTGCATTTCTTGTCAATTCAATTTAAAAAGAGAAAAAGAAAGCAGCTGTTTTTGTTTTTTTTTTTTTTTTTTAATTTTTGACAGGCAGAGTGGACAGTGAGAGAGAGAGACAGAAAGAAAGGTCTTCCTTTGCCGTTGGTTCACCCTCCAATAGCTGCTGCGGACAGCGTGCTGCAGCCGGCGCACTGCGCTCATCCGATGGCAGGAGCCAGGAGCCAGGTGCTTCTCCTGGTCTCCCATGGGGTGCAGGGCCCAAGCACCTGGGCCATCCTCCACTGCACTCCTGGGCCACAGCAGAGGGCTGGCCTGGAAGAGGGGCAACCGGGACAGAATCCGGCGCCCCGACCAGGACTAGAACCTGGTGTGCCGGCGCCGCAAGGTGGAGGATTAGCCTGTTGAGCCACGGCGCCGGCCCGAAAGCAGCTGTTTTTAATAATGAGTGAACTGACTGCAGAACTTAATTTGGCTTTTGGGATTCCAGCTGCCCCAAGGGCCTGGTGCCAGCAAGTGGGCCAGGCCACTGCCCCCCCTGCGTGAGGAAGGGCGGCCCACTGAGGGACAGGGTCTCGTGGTGTCCTGCGGCTCACACCCAGACCACGGGGAAGTTTCCTCCTGAGGCCACAGCTGCCGCCCGCCGGCTCCCTGCCTCCACGGTTCAGTGAGAGGAGACCTTGCTCCTTGGCAGCCTCCTTGTTCCAGACACTGCTGCTGACCCAGAGTGGGGGTGCTGCCAGCAGGGCACTGTTCCCCCTCTGAACGTGGTTACATTTGATATCTGACGTGTTTTCCTACGATCACTTTGTTCTCTTCTCGCCTGCAGGCAAGACTTGAAATCTGCGCTTTGCGGGATACCGTGGCCATTTACCTGACGTCCGAAAGCAGGTGGGAAGCCGCGTGCTGTTGTCCGAGTGCCTCATTAGAAATAAAGCTTGTGTGGCCCGTGCACCGTATCCGTTATAAACATAACCAGCCAGCCACAGCAAATGCGCCTGGGTTTGTGATGTGATCAGATGTATACTCGCTCGGTTTTTGGTTTTTTTTTTTTTGTTTTTTTTTTTTTTAGCTAAGAAGTATAAATTACGGTGACTGCACGTGCAGGTCCGTGCACTGGGAGACTGTGGCTGTGAGCATCAGTCTCAGAGGTAACACAGCAGAGCTCTGTGTGCTGCTTCACAGAGGAGAATCGACCTTAGTCTGTGCTTCAAGACTCGTAAATAGCACAAGAGGAAGCCTTGTGGTTTCTCTGCAACATTTTGTAGTGGAAATTTGATGATAATTTTTAGCTGTTTTGAATGAAAGTCAGGATTTCCTACCATTGAAATACCAGTAGGTGAAGTGAAACAGAAGTACTGTTTGCCTACACAAAATTGTTTACCACGCTGTCAGTATTACCTAGGAAATACCGGTTCCATCCTCAACGTGCCCGTGAGGCCGAGGGGTGTGCACACGGAGCGTTTAAGAACAGTGTGCACTGCACGTGTGCACTGGTTCCCAGCGTTTCATGACAGCCCATGCCACCGTCACGACAGCAAAGACCTCACCCTGAGGTTAGCATCTCACCCTGCTCGCCGTGGCTTACCACGCGCCGTTTCTGGGTGCCCCGCCACGTGCGTCATCTCTCTGCCCCTCTCCCTGAGCCTGGGTGTCTTTAGGGGCCGGCGGGGGCGCCCGGTCCACGTGGGCCGTTGCTCAGTGCCCAGCTGTTTCCTCCCCACACCTTGGCCTTCCCTGGCCCGGTGTCCTCGGGTGTAAGAAGGATGCTGAGACCCAGGAGGCAGAGTCTGGGGGAGTTACGGGAGAACGTGACGTCATCTCGTATGGTGTCAGTGTGTCGTCTTCACCGTGGTGATCCTCGGTGTCGGTCACGTTTTCTTTTGATAAACAGAAGGGCCTCGTCCCAAGTGGACGGCGGTGACACCCCTGCACCTAGGGGAGAGGAGAGCCAGGTCACACCGGGCAGGGAGCTGAGCGTGCCGGCCAGCAGGCGCCTCCCCGCAGCCCTGCCTGCCTCGCCAGGGACAGCTGAGGACCCCGGCACCAGCTGAGGGCTCCGCGGGGCTGCTCAGCTGCTGCTGCTGCGGCGCCTGTCGCAGTTGGTGCCACACTGTGAGAAACCAGCTTGCTGGGAGACGGCAGAGTGTGTGCTTGCAGTACGCCAAGGGCGCCTTGCAGTCAGGACTGCTGATTACAGGTCTTTCTGCACCTCATCAGCCGGTTATAAAAGAAGAAGAGAGGTTAAGAATATTCCTTAGTGAACAGAACAAGTGATTACCGAACAAGCTCCCCCAGGAAGCTTTTCCTTTGGTTCGATCATGTTTCCGATACTTTGTACTTGTAAGCATTAAACATCCCAGATGGGTGGGTTTTTTCATTCCTCTAGCCTTCTTCGTGTACAGAAATGATGTTGAATATCTTAGGTGTGTATACCTCTCCATTTCCTGCAGATCTGAAGCGCAATAGCTCAGTATTGCAGAAGCCATGTTCAGTTATTGTGAGACACGTCCCCATTCACGTGGTCGCTCCCAGAGCACCCGTTTCTGCTCACTGGCCCGCCCGCCCCGGGGTCACCTGTCTGCGGTTCTCTTCTGCTCTGTGTCCCTCTCCCCGCACGTGGCGTTGGCGGCCCCTCTGGTCGAGGCAGGCTTCCTTTCCTCGTGGAGTTTTCCCAGCCCCACGCCACACCCTCCCTCCCACCGTTCCTCCGTCTGTCGCTTTTTCTCCCACGTGTCCCGCGACTCCGCACGCGGGCACCGTGCTGCCCAGCCGTGCCCGGGACCTCCCCGGGCCCCCGGAGCCGTGAGGCGTGCCAGCGCCCATGGTGGTATTTGTGTTCCAGGTCCAGTTTCAAACAAGCCCTGGAAGCCCTGCCTCAGCTCTCCAGCGGAGCCGATAAGAAGTGAGTTTCCGTGGCTGTGCCCAGAGCCAGTGCGCGTGCGGAGCGGGGGGCTGGGGCCAGGCAGCGGCCGTGCACGTGCGTCACGTCTCCCAAAGGACAGAACGAGGGGACACCTTGCTTATGTGGGTTTAGGGCAATCCAGAGATGCGCTCTTGTTTGAAGTGTCACACAAAGCTTATTGTCCCTTCTTCAGTAAACTAGATGAAGAATTGTGAGACTTCCTGGAGGTGCGTGTTGGGAAAAATGCGTGTATCTCCAGATATTTTTGCACCAAAGTAAATTGACATTTTTTTAAGATTTATTTATTTATTTGAAAGTCAGAGTTAGTGATGAAGGGCGGGGTGGGAGAGGGGAGGACCGCGGAAGGGAGGGAGGTTGGGGGGGGGGGGGGAGCCACAACAATACAAAAGTTGCACTTTGTAAATTCACATTTATTAAATAATAAAAAATAAAAATAAATAAAAAAGAAAGAGTTAGAGAAAGAGAGGCAGAGAGAGACCCATCTTCCATCTGCTGGTTCTCTACCCAAATGGCTGCAACAGCCAGGGCTGGGCCAGGCTGAAGCCAGGAGCCAGGAGCTTCTTCAGCCTCTATCTGGATCACCTCCAAACCCAGTTGATTTATTTAAAGGAAATTTGATTTTTAAAAAGTAAACTATAAAAATCCACCCCCCTTTTTTTTAAACTATGCGCAGTATGGCACGGAGGGCTGGCCCGTGGCCCGAGGGCAAGAACGGACTCGAAGTAGTCCAGGTCACAGCTGGGGTTTGGGCTGACTGCTGGGATGGCGTCAAAAGCTGACACTGTTAGGGCTGCACCCGGCCCCTGGTGGTTTCAGCGGAGCCAGCTGAGCGGGGAGCCCGCTCCCGGCATGTGCTGTAGGCACGTCGGGCCAGGTGGGGAGAATCTGCGGGTGTCCAGTGGGAGTAGAGCGAAGCCTGCTCTGCCCACCACTCTCCAGTATTTGCCAAAGACAAAAGTGCAGTCACAGGAGCAGAAGACCACCCGCGGTTGTCCAGGAGACGGGACGGGGAGAGTCTGGGGCACGGTGGGACTGCCATCCTGACTGTGCGGTGGTCCACCTCTGCGTGGGTTTGCCAGCACTCAGAGTGGTCAGCCTAGGACACAGGGCGGACTGTTTCCTTCCGGGTGCTAACAGCGCCGTGTGTGATGTGTTCCGTCTGCTCGCTTCTCTGACGGACTTGTTTCCGCCACTGAGCTGCGAATCCACAGGGAGTGAGTTTTTCAGCTGCTTTCTGAGGACCAGCAGGCAGCACTGGGCAGCCAGCTCCCTCCTGGGCCATGCGGCCGCCCCCCGCCAGGCGGGTCAACCCTGTCTCCTCCGCAGGTCCCTGGAGGAGCTGCTCAACAAGTTCCAGAGCAGCATGCACCTGCAGCTCACCTGCTTCCAAGCTGCCTCCGCGGCCACGGGGAAAACGTAGCTCCTGCGAGGGAAGAGCCGCGCAGAGACGCCGGGTAATGGAACCATCGCCCTCCTGAGCGCACTGAAGCACGGGCTGCAGTCTCCCTCCCTCCCCGGCCGCCCTCCTTTCCTCCCTGCCTCTCTCTCTCTCTCCTGTCCCCTAGCCTAGCTCAGGGTGGCCTGGTGTGGCCGAGGCAGGAGCAGCGCCTCCTTTGCGCGGCTTCAAGAGGCCCGAGGTGGGCACTGCAGCCTTCCCCAGTGGCCCGCCTGCTAGACTTTGAGCCTGAGCTGCTGGCCAGTCCTATGGAGAGACCGGTGAGAAGACACGTGGAAAGTGCTATTTAGACACGCCACGCATAGCTGCACTAATCTTACTCCCCACCAATGGCCCTGCATCCCCGCATTCAATTGTCCGGTGTTGTTGTTTGGCTTTTATTTTAACAGATTCATTTAGTTATTTGAAAGGCGGAGTTAGAGAGAGGGAAGGGCCGAGAGACCTTCCACCTGCTGGCTCACCCCCCAAATGGCTGCGATGGCCTTGAGCCTGGAACTCCGTCGGGGTCTCCCACGTGGGTGGCAGGGGTGGTCCAAGCGCTTGGCCCATGCTTTCCTAGGAGCGTTAGCAGGGAGCTGGATTGGAAGTGGGAGCAGCCAGGACTTGAACCCACACTCATGGGACGCCAGTGTCGCAGGTGCGGCTTAACCTGCTGTGCCACAGTGCTGGCCCCAGAGCGGGTTTTTAGGATAATTTGTGGAATCAATTTAAAAATGTTTTCATTGGGGAGATTATTTTTGGTCCAGTTGCCCATGGACTCACTTCGCATTTTGCTAATTTGACGCTTCACAGCGCTAAGCTTTCAGCACCTCATCCGTGCGGCCCGGGCTGCTCACCTTCTCTCTCAAATGTGTCCGCTCACACGAGGGTGCTGCTGGTCTGAGGACCCGAGTGTCGCCTGCCGCACAGTGTTGCCGGCTGCTGCGTCACACCCAGACACCAGTGTCCCCTGCAGAACCAGCCGGCCTCCCGCCACCGCCCGCCGTGCGCTCCCTGCCCCCTGCTGCCCTCTGAAGCCCTTGGCTGCAGCCGGGGTCTGCTCAGGCGCAGCTGTTTTCTGACGGTTCCAGAGGCCCTGGACCACCAGGCGGTAATTCACTGCTGCTGGGTCCAGGCCGGGGTTCAGGTCACTGCGACTCCTCCCAGGGTAGGGTCCCTGTGGGCGCCGGCACTAACCGATGGTGGTCAGAGAAGCCCCTTCCGCATGTGAACAGTGTACTGGAAATGTGTATTTCCTCCAAGTGGCCATAAGTCTCCTAATTCAAACGCCTTTGTTAATTGCAGTAATTAAAAAGTCGAGATTAATTTCCGTCATTAGAAATACCAGTAACTTTGGAGCTTGGTATAGTCACAGTGTCTGTATTTGGAAGTAAATTAATATTGTGCCTGCTCATTTCTTATATGGGGTAAAAGGCAACGTCTTTTACAAATGTGCTGCGTAAAGCTGTTCAGAAGTCGAGTGTTGCCCGTTGTGTCTAACCTGAGCGTAAACTAAACACAAAACTGATCCTGACGGCGCGTGTAATGTTCAATATCAGGAGCAGGGCTTTCAGCCAATAAAGAATCTGCGTTCACTGTAAATCCTAAGTTCCTTGGCATTTTTTCCCATAACTAACATTTTCATTGGCTGTGTAACTTTTTCTAGGAGTCTGGCTTTAACATTCAAAATAAACACTTAAGTCAGTTACCTGTATTTGTCAAACCACTGTCCAAATTATCTATCAGGTGTCCCGCTAGTTTGCAGCTTACACGGAACTCCCGGTGTTAAATCCGCTCGCAGCCTGGACAGCGCCCTCTCGGCCTGGGTCACCCTGTGCCCAGTTAGCCGGCCAGCCGACTGGTGACTGCCTTCGGCTGGAGGGCTGCCGGTGCTGGGACCCCTGCCACCCCTCCCAGCTGTCTGCCTGCGCCCGTGTGGTGTGAGGCCACCCCTCCCAGCTGCACACGCCCCCTGCCATCCTGCCCCGAGGGATGCAGCTCACGGAAAGCACACAGGGCCGGAGCCTGCTCAGCTTTCACGGCCCAGAGCAGAGGGTAAAACCCCATAACCAAATGGGGTTGTTCAGAGTCACCTCTTCCACCAAGTCAGGGGGACTTCTTGGAAGAAGGGGATTTCGAGAGCTACTTGAATTACAGAAGATGAATGTAGTGTCTCCAGGAGATGGAGGAATGTGACATCCGTTAGAGAAGGCTGAGAGAGACCGGGACTGGGAACCTGTCTGGCAGAGAGGCAGCTGGGACAGAGTGAAGGGGCCGGCGTCTGAGTTGCCACAGCTGTGCCCACATGGGTCCGCACGGCTGCCAGTGAGCTGGCCAAGCTGGCCCCACTTGAAACGCGAAAGGACCAGTAGGAATCGGCCGGTTTTACTAAGACTTTCTGTATCAGTGTACCATGAAAGTCCTGTGTTCTAGAAATGATGTGAGTGTTGCAAAACAAGCTTGCTGCCATGGGCATAGCTCCTGCCTCATGCTCCTGGCCCTGGGGTCCTTGCACCTGTTTTTCTTGAAGGGAATGAACAGAAAACACTGCATTTGGTTCTGGAGCGGGGACAAGGTGCTGGTGTGTTTTCTGTTTTGATCATGTGCTGTGAGTTACATAAGAGTGTTGTGTGCTTTCTGCAAAGCTGTGAATTTCAACCGGCTTGCTTAGATCAGGTCAAGGTTAGGTTTCTAAAGTAAGTTACAGTCAGATACATCTCATTTAACATGTCCAAAACAATCACACGAGGCTGTAGACCGCAACCTGCCGGCCTTCTCGCCTTGCGCGTTCCCGTGTCAGGACTCCATATGGGTTTCTGACCATGGAAGTAGATCCTGAGTGTGCGACCAGACCCCAGAGCAGCCATCACGATGATGTTCGCCACTGCTGCACGGGTGACGTGGGACGCCGTCGTGCACTCTGGGTGCTGATCTCGTCTCCTAGTTGTGCTCACCCACATGTTTCCCAGAGTCCCGTCAGATGCATCACTAGGAAGCTCCTGTGCCTGGCCAGGTCATCAGTGCCTTGCAGTAGCCGTCTCACAGACAGGACCTGGGTCTTTGAACGCCAATCAGAAGTCAGAACGTCCTCCTGGCCCTGGGCGAGGTGAGGCCCGAGGCTGGCGTATGTCTCCCTCAGGCATCCCACCGGGGTCACTGTTGATATCGCTGTGGTCGTTATCAGTACCTCCTCACATTTTATCTTTGACCTGTGTGGCCCAGCGATCTGCAGACCCTCTGGCCAGGCACAAATTCCTGAGAACCAAGATGGCTGCCTGAACTCTAGGTGGCGAGGAAGGCCCCGGGGGATTCATCCTGGAGCAGGCACAGACGGAGACTGAAGGAAGAGTGGAGTCCTGGAGTCCTGGTCACAGGAGTCAAGGGGAGAACAAGAATTAAGTCAGAAGAAAGAGACAGCGGGCTCAGATGGTGCAGACCTGCGAAGTGGTACGCCCGGTAGTGGCGTCGCTGGGTCGTGCGGCCCAAGACATGAGCACGTATATCAGAGAGCCCTGTTAGCCAGCACTGTGCACAGCAGCCAAGCGTCCCGCAGCAGGTGAAGACAGAGAGAGTGTGGTACACGTGTCTCCGCACACGCGCACACACACACACCATGGAACATCACCCAGCCATAGGAAAGAGGGAAATTGTACCATCTGCATCAAAACAGTTACAACTGGGGGACGTCACGTTGAGTGAAATCAGCTAAAGTTACCAAAAACGAATCCAAAACAAACCAGAAAGGAAAGACATGCCTGAGTGTGTCAGTATTGCTGCAGATGTTGTTTTGTCCAACTGTGTAGATCTTTGTCAAGCAAATTGTTAAGAACGATGTGCCCACCACCTGCAGCACCAGCATCAGCAGCCCGTACGGGTGAGTCCCGGCTGCTCCACTTCCCATCCAGCTCCCTGCCGATGCACCTGGGCAAGCAGCACGGGGGGGCCCAAGTCTGCCCACCCGCCTGGGAGACCTAGATGGAAGTCTAGGCTCCTGGCTTCGGCCTGGCCCAGCCCTGGCTATTGTGGCTGTTTGGGGAGTGAACCAGCATATGGAGGGTCTCTCTCTCTCTGTCTCTCTCTAACTCTGCCTTCTAAATAAGTGAATAAATCATTTGTAAAATGATACACTACTGTAGTTCTAGTGATGTGATTATTTTGCAATGTACAACCATGAGCGACACTGACATCTCCATTTGAGAAGTCCACCCCCTGCGTCGGCTCCTCCCATCCTCCTGCAGCACCAGACGAGAAGTCCACCCCTGCGTCGGCTCCTCCGGTCCTCCTGCAGCACCAGACAAGAAGTCCACCCCCTGCGTCGGCTCCTCCGGTCCTCCTGCAGCACCAGACGAGAAGTCCACCCCCTGCGTCGGCTCCTCCCGTCCTCCTGCAGCACCAGACGAGAAGTCCACCCCCTGTGTCGGCTCCTCCCGTCCTCCTGCAGCACCAGACGAGAAGTCCACCCCCTGCGTCGGCTCCTCCCGTCCTCCTGCAGCACCAGACAAGAAGTCCACCCCTGCGTCGGCTCCTCCCGTCCTCCTGCAGCACCAGACGAGAAGTCCACCCCCTGCGTCGGCTCCTCCTGCAGCACCAGACGAGAAGTCCACCCCTGCGTCGGCTCCTCCTGCGCACGTGTTTCCCTAACCCTCCCTGCTAGCGTGTTCCTTCTCCCTGGTCAGCAGTCGGTGTCCGATTGTCAGGCCTGTGCGTTTGCTGTCCGTGCTAAGCCAGTAGCAGACCATGACGCTTCCCTACACTTCCTTGGATTTTCTGTGTATTCTGTGTCACCTTCACTCATCCCAAAACATCTTCCCTCGAAGATGTGCAAGTCTTCTTACAATGAATTTCAACACATGGACCCCCGATCAAGCCTCTCTTCTAGAACAAGTTCTACACAGCTCTCCAGCCCCTCATAGCAGCAGGGCTGGGCCTGGCTGAAGCCAGAAGCCAGGAGCTCAGTCTGAGGCTCCCGTGTGGGTGGCAGGAACTCGAGTACCTGAGTCGTCATCGCTGTCATTAGCAGGAAGCTGGAGCGCAGAGCGGAGTCGGGACTCAAACGTGGGCGCCCCACGCGGGCGCTCGACTGCTGCACCCAACACCTGGCCTCCCGTGACCCTCGTGCATATACTGCACACACAGCATCTGTGTGCACTGTCATTTTTGAAGAGCTAAGATGAATGTGGTTTCCAGCCATCATCTGTGAGAGCCTTTCGTTTGCTGATCGTGATACCAAAGTGTTTACATGCGCATGGTCTTCGGATTTGTCATAATCTCCAGTTGTTTCCTGCAACATTTAAACGCTGGAAGGAGCGTTGGTGGAGGGAGACCCTGGGCCCTGTGTTCTGAGGAACCCCTTCGCATGCTCTGTGCAGCAGGTACCAGATCGGGGCCAGCTTTGCAGGAAATACCTCTTACTCCATAATTAGAAACAAGGTCTAGGGCACGCCGACGAGGGACTCTTCTCGAAAGACACTGAACGTGGGGTCTACTTAACAGTTTATAGAAAATACAAGGGATCGAGAAACACAACAACAGTCAGCAAAATCAGTATCTCAGGAAACTAAAGCAAACAACTGTTTAAATAAAAGCCAAGGAGACATAAAAAAGCAGAAGAAGAAAGGCTGGAGGGAATCCTGTATGATAGAGTAAACACTAGAGATTCATCAGCCAGCTGCATTGCATGGCGCCATTTCGTAAAAACTGGAAACTATTAAATAATGATATATAAACTTGATATTAAGGAACAGTTAATATGGGAGTGCCTCAGAGTCTGTGAACAAAGGAGTCCAGGGGTGGGCTACACCACCGTCTGGGACACCTGCATCCCGTCCATGTCCTGGTCCCCTTCTCGGCTACTTCACTTCCTGTCCAGCTCACCGCAGTGCCCCTGGGAATGATGGCTCAAGTACTTCAGTTCCTGCCGCCCAAGTGGAAGACCAGGATCGAGTTCCCGGCTCCTGGCTTCAGCCTAGCCCAGTGCCTGCTGTTAAGAACCATTTGGGGAATGAACCAGCGGATGGAAGACTGATCTCTCTCTCTCTCTCGCTTTCTCTTTCCCTTTCAAATAAATAAATAAATATTTCAAAAAATGGCATTAAACATGTTTATCTTGGTGCAGACATTTCTTTGAAACCTGTGTATTTGTTATGATGCACATTTTCCTTGAGCTTTCTGGACATCCCTTCCATGTTTGACTGGATTTCGAATGTTCCTGCGCCAGAATAAACTGACCCTGAATCGCATCACCCAGAGCTTTGAAGTCCCCTCACACGCTGCGTGTGGGATGTGGCTGTGACTTTCCAGTCATTCTCTTCTAGCTCTTTACAAATGACCCCACATGCTGTGTGGCGGATCACCATCAAGCTGCACTCACCAAGACTGTGGTATTGCCAAGAGAATGAACAAAGAAACCAGTAGGACACGGTGGCCCGGAAACAGCCCCACACGGATATGTCCAGGCGCTCTGACGAAGGAGAAAGACCATGCAATGGGGACGGGTGGACTTTCCACAGATGGTTCTGGGACAGCTGGACACCCACATGCAAAAAGAAAAGTCTAGAACTCAGATTCTGCTCACTAAAATGGACTCAAAGTGTAAGGTTAAAAAAAAAAACTATAAAAAATTCCTAAAGGGTAACACAGGAGAAAATCTGAAGACTAATTTTGATGCTACCTTCTACAATGCAATACTTACTCAAACCTTGGAAGCCACGAAGTTCCAGTAGGCGACTGGACACATGAGCTGTGGCCCATCCAAGCAATGGGACGTGGTCCAGCACTGGGAAGAGAAGACGGGGAGGGGCCTGGAACTTCTAGGTGCAGGGAGTCAGTCTGAAAAGGCCGCGTGGCGTGTGGTCCCAGCTATATGACATTCTGGAAAAGACAAAGCTATGGAGACAGGAACAGCAGTGAGTTTCAGGGCCTAGAAGGGAAGGAGGGAGGAAGAGGGAGAGATGTTTAGGGCCGTGAAACTATTCTGTACGACACCACCGTGTGGATGCATGTCCCTGCCCACTGGACATAGACGTCCGAGAGTGAACTCGGGGTGGGTGACGTGGTGTCCGAGGAGAGGCCCCCTGGTTGTAACCGATGTGCCATATGGTGGGACACTAAAGCACGGAGCCTGGGGAGTGCGGGAGCGGGAGGGAGGCCCCCACGTTGCGCTCTCTGCAGGTACCCAAAACTGCTCTAAAAGTACAGGGCTGAGATGTTGGTTGGGACTCCCACATCCATATTGGACTGCCTGGGTTTGAGTCCTTCTTCTTCTTTTTAAGATTTATTTATCTGAAAGGCAAGGCAGAGTTACAGAGGCAGAGGCAGAGAAAGAGAGAGAGGTCTTCCTCCACTGGTTCACTCTCTAAATGGCCACAATGGCCGAAGCTGGGCTGATCTGAAGGCAGGAGCTTCTCCAGGTCTCCCATGCGGGTGCAGGGGCCCAAGGACTTGGGCCATCCTCCACTGCTTTCCCAGGCCACAGCAGAGAGCTGGTTCGGAAGTGGAGCAGCTGGGACTTGAACCAGCACCCATGTGGGATGCGGGCACTGCAGGCAGCAGCTTTACCTGCTACGCCACAGCGCCGCCCCCATTCCACTTCTGACTCCAGCTCTCTGCTAATACACATCTTGCCAGGCAACAGCGACAGCTCAGGAGGTTGGGTACCTGCCCCTCGCGGGGGGGCCTCGATTAAATCCCAACTCCCGGCTTCAGTCTGGCCCCACCCCATGCCTCTGTGGGCATGTGAGGAGTGAATGAGCAGAGAAGAGTTCTCCCCTCTCTCTCCCTCCCTCCCTCTCCTCGTCCTGCCCCTCCCACTCCCTCCCTCTCACACATAGTATTTAAATGAAGGACTGAGCACGCGTTTGTCCTATGTCGTCATCCTGTCGTTGTTCACAGAGGACAGGACAAGGGGTCTGATTTGCCCTACAAAGGTCTGGGGCGAGAGAGTGGAGTAGGTACAGGTAAGCTGGCCCGAGCTGGCGTTTGTCGAGCATGGGTTGCAGGTGCAGCGCGCCTCATTGTACGTCATCTCCAGTGTCGATATGTCGCACAATGAAAGCATTGGGAAGGAGAAGCAAAGGCTGGCCCTAGGCAGCCGCACACAGCAACGTGCAGTAAACCGGGCACGTGCAGGCAGCCGCTGCCAAACCCTTTCTGGATGGCGAGCACCTGCGGGGGCCGAGGGCGTGGGAAGCGGCGGCTGTGCTGGCCCGCACGTCCAGTGGAACAGCAGAGGTGGGCCAGGTGCTCGCTCGCCGTGCACTTCATGAGGAAACAAAGCTGTCTCGTCTTAACCCAGTTAGGTGGGCAGTGGCTGCTGCTGGGAGGACAGGCCGAGTCCCGAGGGAGAAGCATCCACTCCCATCTGCGTCACAGCTGATAAAGTATACAAGTGAAACTCGGGAGGAAGGAGCTCCCTTTAAACGAGGCAACTTCACACGGGGAGATCGCTGCTTCCCTTTCACTAGGGACGTTAGGGACGTCGCTGTTTGAAAGGACCCCATCGCATTCCCGAAGGCTCAGTGTTTCCGACGAGGGCTTCTCCAGGTCGGAGCCCTTGGTGGACACGGAGATGACAGCCCTAAGCTCTGGCGGAGGGGACTGAGGAGTGACAGGGCAGTGCGAGTCCACACCCCCAGCACACAGGTCTGAGCCGCTGCCTCCCCGCGCACAGGGCCCGGCACAGGGCTGAGGGCGGCAGGGCCACAGAGCAGCGGTGCCGTCACTCCACCCATGCAACTGCAGCCACTGGAGAGAGGAGGAGAGAAAAGAACCAGAGAAATGAGCCCCAAATTCCGCTTGCGTCATGGAGGTGCCTGTCAAAAATAAACAAACAAACAAATAAACAACGGGGCCGGTGATGTGGCACAGCAGGTTAAAGCCCCAGTCTGCAGTGCCAGCATCCCATATGGGCGCCAGTTCGAGTCCCGGCTGCTCCACTTCAGATCCAGCTCTCTACTATGGCCTGGAAAAGCAGCGGAAGATGGCCCAAGTCCTTGGGCCCCTGCACCCCTGTGGGAGACCCAGAAGAGGCTCCTGGCTCCTGGCTTTGAATCGGTGCAGCTCTGGCCATTGCAGCCATTTGGGGAGTGAACCAGTGGATGGAAGACCTCTCTTGCTCTCTCTAGTTCTGCCTCTCTCTGTAACTCTTTCAAATAAACAAAATCTTTAAAAAAAATAAAATAAACCTCATACTGGCCATTGCTCTGTAAAGACTCTCCAAGAAGGAGGCTCCAGGTGCAGTTTCACGAACGGTGACTGATGAGCTCGCAGCCTGCTTTGACACGCAGAGGAAGAAATCCCAAGTCGTGTGAGACTCACGGGAGCAGCGTTCTGTAGGGAGCACGAGTGAACGCGTCCCAGACGCAGAGGCCACAGCGGCCACGCGTGGTTTCCGCTGGGCTCGCTCCCGCTGCCCTGAGAAGCCCGTTTCCCTCGTCCTGGTCTGCTCCCCATGCTAATTGTGTGCATGGATTTTAGGGTCAAGTCAGCAGAGCCAAACTTCTCTGCTTCAGAGCGAGTGCTGGGACCACGACGACCATGCAGCATCCTCGCATCCTTGCTTCGCTCCTGCACGCGTCCTTCTCAAAGCCACTTGGATTCTTAAAATGACCCTCTATGAAATGGTTTTAACATCCAGCAGGAAGCAAACAGAAAGTTTAAAATAAGTTACTCCTTCTAAGTAGTGCTGGAAATGGTACCGCACTAGCTGTTCCCCACGCCACTTCTGGAGCAGTCCGGGGCTGATGGCTGTTGCGACGCTGGGCAGGGCCTGCGCCCGGAACCACAGGCTGCCACGGCGTCACGCCTGCAGGAGCCAGCACGTTGGGACATCTGTAACTTGACGATTCTCCACGCTTCTAGAACAGTCTGTGTTCACTTAGATTTTTGCTAAAAATACCGGAGATGTGATGTTCGTGACTTGAGTTGAATCCCAAGAAGTCAAGTACAGTGGAGGGACATGCTGCAGAAAACCTAGCGCGTCCCTGCAGAAGCGTCAAGGTCACACAGCACAGAGCAGACCTGAGGAGCCTCCCGGATTAAAGGCGGTGGCTGTGTGGCCTTGGATTGGAAAAGGGCACCAGGGAGACAGCTGGTGACAGGTGCAGCAGCAACACGGATTCATTCATAATCCCGGGTCAGCGCCGAGGTCCGGTCTGATCACTGCATGGTGGCTGCTGACGAAGTTAACATTAGGAGAAACTGGGCAAAGATAGCAATTCTTTATACGATTTTTGAAACTTCTATCAATCATTTTAAAATTGTAAGTTGTGTTTTAATTTTTTAAAAAAGATATTTATTTGAAAGTCAGAGCTACAGAAAGAGAGACAGAGACAGAGATGTTCCATCCACTGGTTCACTCCTCAAATGGCCGCAACAGCCAGGGCTGGGCCAGGCCAAAGCCGGGAGCCTGGAGCTACTTCTGGGTCTCCCACATGGGTGCAATCCATTGGGCCATCTTCTGCTGCTTTTCTCGGGCCACTCCTGAGTAGGGAGCTGGATTGGGATTAGCGCAGCTGGGACTTGAACTGGCATCCATATGGGATGCTGGCCTCATAGGCTGCTAAGCCACAACACCAGCCCCCACATTTTTAAAGGTGATATAGAACAGAAAACCTTCAAATCAGTGTATGTTGAGGGGCATTAAAAACTAAACCGGGGCTGGTGCTGTGGCATAGCAGGTAAAGCTGCCGCCTGCAGTACGATGTCTCATATGGGCGCCGGTTCGAGACCTGGCTGCTCCACTTTCTGTCCAGCTCTCTGCTATGGCCTGGGAAAGCAACAGAGGATGGCCCAAGTCCTTGGGCCCCTGCACCCATGTGGGAGACCCAGAAGAAGCTCCTGGCTCCTGGCTTTGGATCAGCACAGCTCTGGCTGTTGGGGCCAGTTGGGGAGTGAACCAGTGGATGGAAGACACACACACACACACACACACACCCGCCTCTCCCTCTCTAACTCTGCCTTTCAAATAAATAAATAAATAAATCTTTAAAACAAACGAAAACCCCACTAAACCTACAGGGGCCAGCATTGTGGCACAGCTAATGAAGTCACTACCTGGGACCCCAGCATCCCATATGAGTGCTGGTTCCAGTCCTGGCTGCTCCACTTCCAATCCAGCTCCTTGCTAGTGTGCCTGGGAAAGCAGCAGAGGACGGCCCAAGTGCTTGGGCTCCTGTACCCACAAGGGAGACACGGACGAAATTCCAGGCTCCTGGCTTTGGCCTACCCAGCCCCAGCCACTGTGGCTGTTTGGGAAGTGAACCAACAGATGGGAGATCCCTCTCCCTTGTTCTCACTCTGTCGCTCTGTGAATGAATAAAAACTAAACCAACAGAGTAACTATGAGGGGAGGTGTTAGTGAGCACACACAAGAGTGAGTAAATGGAAAATGCAAACTTAGGGTAAAATATCTTTACATCAACACAATAATATCGGTGAGCTAGTGTTCCTGGATGAAACGGATCCTCAGATTAGACCGTCCGCACAATAACCGTGTATTTTCAAACATGCCATTTCTTAGCCCTAATGTATAAGAACTCAAAGACTGAAAGCAAAAGAACCCCAGCACCCAAAGCCAGGACAGCCAGAAGGCAGTGACGTGGAGGACACGCGCAGTGCTGCTACGTCACACAGCCACGTGGGTGTCTGGAGCCGGCCCCTCGGTGCAGCCGAGGAAGCTGCCGCCTGCGGAGCCAGCGTCCCCTGCGAGCACAGACTCAGGGCCCAGCTGCTCTGCCTCGCGTCCGGCTCCCTCTCACACACCGGGGAAAGCAGCGGAAGGCGGCCAAGTGCGGGCCCCACCACCCGTGCGGAAGACCTGGCTTTGGTTTTGGTCTGGCCCAGCCCTGGTGATTGAAGCCATTTGGGAAGTGAATCAGAGGATAGAAGATCTCTCTCCCCCATCTCTCTGTCATCCTTCCAAATAAAGAATCTTTAAAAATGTATTTCAACATAAAGGCTACAATAGAATAATAAAGTAATTTTCTGTGAGGACGAAATGTTTCTAAACTTAGAAAACATGAGGATAGAATCGCTTCTCAGCCTTTTGGCTAAGACGAAGTGTAATAACCTGGAGAGGGATAACTTAAACACTGCTGGAGCTTCCAATTTATACCCACATTCGTAGATTCTTAACACAGTTTTCTCAGCATTGGCGGACTAAGCAGGCAAAATGATTACCAAATTGAAAAAAAAAGCACAGTTAGCAAGTTGAGTCTGGCAGAATTTACTACAACTTTTTATTAAACAGTTGACCACATATGAACCACAAAACAAGTCTCAAAAAATGACAAAGAATCAGCATCAGGTTCTCAGATTCTACGAGAAATCAGTCACAGAAGATAATGTGAAATCCTGCACACATTTGGAAATTTTAGAATATGCTTCTGAGTAACACATGGGTCAAAAAAGAAACCATCACAGCAAGCAGAAGAGTCGAGAGTTGAATAATAAAGAAAATGTTCACATCAAAATGTGGGTGTCTGAAGAAACGCCCCAGGTGGGGGCTGGCGCGTGTTGCAGTGGGCTAAGCTGCCACTTGCAATATCCACATCTCCTGTTGGAGCACCAGCTGGAGTTCGAGTCCCGGCTGCTCCACTTCCGATGCAGCTGCCTGCCAGTGCGCCTGGGAAACAGCGGATGAAGGTCCAAGTACTTGGGCCCTGCCACCACATGGAGATCCAGGGTCCTGGCTTTGGCCTGGGCCAGCCGTGGTCTTTGCAACCATCTGGGAAGTGAACCAGTGAATGAACGAGCTCTGTCTCTCTTGCTCTATCTCTGCTTTTCAAAATAAACAGATCCTTGGAAAGACACACTTCAAGAGGGACGCACGGCTCTCAGTTCTTATGTTAAAGAGGAAGAGAGCTGAACTGGTCACCAACTCAAAAAAAAAAAAAAAAAGCCCAAAGAAAGTAGGAAGGAAATAATTAACAACAACAAACCAGAAATGATTTTAAAAAATAGACACAATACGAATGACCAGATCTCCAACCCAAATGGAAGCTGGTGGTTTGAGAAACTCTCAAAGGGAAACAAGGAACAAAAACCTTGGCAAGACGGATCAAAGGGAAAGAGCAAAAAAAGACAGGGAGCCCGGGGCGGGAGCCTGCAGATCAGCGTGCAGTGCAGGAGGCAACAGGGCAGCCTCCCCGGCCCCGCCTCGGAGGCTGCTCGAGTCCCCTACCCGACAGGAAGCCAGGCAGAGCGCCACAAGCCCTCCCCCAGCCCTGTCAGTCCCGCCAGCAGCCTCTTCACAGAGCTTCAAACAGACCGACCCTCCTCAAGATGAAAAAAAAACAGCGAGCGAGCGAGTGAGAGAGAGAGAGAGAGAGAGAGAGAGAGAGAGATCCTTGTGAGAATGAGCAAACGTAACATACAGGATTTTTTAAGGTTTATTGTCCTATGACAGTACCAAGTCACAACATGACATCCCATTATAGATGAGCTGATGGGTGAAACATTATCTGCAGTGACGTTTTGAATGACAAACAGGCTTTGAAAATGGTGAGCAGCCTCTTTGGAGAACGCTGCGTGTTTGAGAGGAGGGCTCTGCCTGCCCCGACCGTGGCGTTCCCAGCTGGGTTGCCCTCGCTACCCTGATGCTCAGACGCAGACGCCAGCAGCAGGAGCCGAGAGAAGAAGCGCCAGGGTGACCTGCATCGGCTTTGCCCGTCAAGCTTGTCTGTCAGGAAAGGGGAGCACAGAACTGGGTCTCAAGCTCGCCCGTGCCCAGGGGTCACCCCCTGGACTCGAGGTCCAGTCGTGGTCAAAGGGGAGAGCGATGCAGCATGGCAGCCGTGTCTTCCCGGGCCTGGGGAGTCGAGGCAGCGCAGCACCGCCCTCTCTGACCGCCTGCTAGCCTGAGGACTCCAGCAGGTTCCCCGTTCAAAGTTGATGTGTTTCAGCATTCATTCTCACTCCGCCTTTTTAGATCTATACCATCCACATTTTGGGGAGAAAGACTGATTTATTTGAAAGAGTTACAGAGAGAGGAGAGACAGGGAGAGAGAGATCTTCCATCTGCTGGTTCTCCCCCCAAAATGGTCCCAAGGGCCAGGGCTGGGCCAGGCTGAAGCCAGGAGCCAAGAGCTTCATCCAGGTCTCTCACATGGGTGGCAGGTACCCAAACCCTTGGGCCATCTGCTGCTGCTTTCCCAGGCCATCAGCAGAAAGCTGGATCAGAAGTGGAGCAGCCAGGACAACCAACCAGTGCCCATACGGGACACTGGTGTCATAGGTGGAGGGTTCATCTGCCACACCACAGCACCAGTCCCTACCATCCACACTGCACATCAGGAAACTGAAATACATGGGGGCCCAGCATTGTAGCATAGTGGATAAAGCTACTGCCTGCAGTGCCAGCATCCTATATGGGCACCAGTTCAAGTCCTGGCTGCTCCACTTCTGATCCAGCTCTCTGCTATGGCCTGGGAAAGCAGTAAAAGATGTCCCAAGTACTTGGGCCCCTGCACACGTGGAGGACCTGGGGGGAGCTCCTGGCTCCTGGCTCCTGGCTTCGGATCAGTGCTCTGGCCATTGCAGCCATCTGGGAAGTGAACCAGTGGGTGGAAGAGATCTCTCTCTCTCTCTCTCTCTCTGCTTCTGCCTCTCTGTAACTCTGTCTTTCACATAAATAAAATCTTGAAAGACAGACAGACAGACAGACATGGCAGTCAGGCAGCTTGTCCAAGGCCACATAACCGAGGAGGAACGCGGCTGGGATTGAGCAGTCTTCTTGCTGTGCCTGTTCACTTGACCACCATCTGCACCACCCTGAGCTGCCCCAGCCAGGCAGTTGTAAAACCCGCCCACGTGGCCAAGCCACAGCACAAAAGCACCCACCTGTGTCTAATGGACCCCCCGTCCGAACCGAAGCGTTCCCCACCTAGACAAGGATTCCCAGGTTTACGCAGCCACGGCGTTGAGTCGCCCCGCTGTGTTCTCAAAGTGTGCTGGGGAGCAGTGGAGAGGCTGAGACCTGTGGCCCCAGGTGCCCATGCCAAGAACAGTATAGGCACCAAGGACCAGAAAACTCTGTTCTTGGCCTTTCTGCTTGCTCGCGTTTGGCCAACCTGTTATCACACAAGGGCATGGAAGCAACTGAACCAGAGAAAGCCAGCTGGCCAAAGTGTCGGGTGAGTCAGAGTATGTTCCTCAGCCGCCTGCTTTTCTGCTTGGCCTGCAAGAAGCTGGACACACCACTTGGAGACAAGAAGCCAGTCTGCTACATGTGAACCAGAGCCCTGAAGACGCCTGCATGGTCCAGGAGGAGACTCTGGGGTGGCCCCTGGAGGCAGATGACACGAGACAGCCCAGAGGGGGCTGAGAACCAGGGGGCTGCTGGGCAGGAAAGGACTGCGTCACTGCCAACTGTTTGCAAACCGAGTTCAAATTTAGAACTTAGCACATCAGTGTCCTGGAGGTGTTTTCTGGGGGGGAGTCCTACAAACTTTCCACCCGATGCCACTTATAGATTCCCTAGCGCTAATGGGAGACATTCTTGCATTTAATGAGACACCAGATACGTGAGCTCTGTTTGTCATTACATAACAGGCTGACTTTTTCAGCTGTGCGAATAACAAAGTCGAGATAGCATCACTTGCCGGTATCCTCCCCGACAGCTCTTGCCCCACGTGTCTGCACAGGTGAGCCTATATTTACCCTTGTCCCAGATCACGACAGCACCGTTCAGAGGCGTAGCTGGTCCCAGAATTCTCACACGCAAGATCTTGGACTCCCTGTGCAGTGGAGCAGAGGGAATATTTTTCTATCAAGGAGAAAAGTAAGGGTAAGGTGAGGAGAAATTCAGCACCTTCACTGTGGCCCTAACTAGTTTGTGCAAGGTATGAGAGGAAACCCAAGGCCCATGAGGCTTCGTGCCCAGTGGGGCCTCTGGCGCTACGGAGGACGCCATCAGCGGGAAGCCTCGGGACTGGACAAAGCTGCTTCCACCCGCCCCACTCCTGCATGGTCAGCAAATGCCCCTGGCCTACAGCCTACAAAGTCAGGGCCGCCCCCGAGGGAGGGGTGGGCACTTCCGGCCCGTGACATCATTTGGTCTGGCCCTGCCAAGGCAACCACAGTTGGAACTCAATAAATCTGCAGCAGGCTCTGTTTTTTAAGTGGATCATTTTGTATGGCCCCAGGGAACGATGTTATCAATATGCAAATGGGCCTTGGCAGGAAATCGGGTTCCCCAGCCCTGCTCTAGCAAGAGGGAGGGGCTTATTTAGAGACCTGTTTGAAACCCAGTTCAGAACTTAGAGACCCAAATGAATTCTGCCCTCAAGGCAATTTATTTCAATATCACATACTGGCTGGTAAGCAACTCTACAAGGACACACTGGGGATAGCCAGGGGAAGCCGAATCTGGTCTGATCCGGGTGATATTAGAGGTTCATTTGGGTATATTGGGCCCGTAGGAGAAAATAACCCTATAGGCCTGAAACACCGTGGTGTGGGGCTCCGTGGGCCCACCAGTATGCAGTGTTAAGTCTACGTATAGACGCACACTCCTGGGCAGACAACCCAGCTGCCTGAACATCAGAACTTGTGTTTGGGGTTT
The DNA here is from genome assembly GCA_949820135.1 of Sylvilagus floridanus. Classification (NCBI taxonomy): domain Eukaryota; kingdom Metazoa; phylum Chordata; class Mammalia; order Lagomorpha; family Leporidae; genus Sylvilagus; species Sylvilagus floridanus. The sequence goes on from OX463227.1 coordinate 192,414,994, forward strand.
TCGATTTTTTTTTAAGTGTCAGAATCCATCCGTGAACCACTAAGAGCATGAGTCACACTACTTTAGTGTTTTGCCTCTTTGGATTCCAAAACAAAATACAATGGACCCTGGCAGGAGCCGGCTGCAGGCACCAGGGCTGGTTCTGAGCAACTCAGGGGCACTGGGAGGGCATCCCCCCTTGTTTGACGGGCGCGTCACACAGCGGCTCTGAAAGACATCAGGACTCATGTTTGGATTCTCTCCATGCCAGGGTCTGCAGCTGAGTTAAATCAATTCTGGCTTAGGCCAAGGCTGAGACCCAACCGACTCCAAGCAGCTGGGGCTGTCGACCTCAGAGAGTGCTGGTGACTCTCTCCCAGCCACCCCCGTTTTCCCGAGAAGGGGGCACCTCTCTGAAGAGGAGCAGGGTCTCGGGTCAGGTCTCGAGAGACAAAGGCTGACCTCACCAAGCATGAGTGGCAAGAGGGTGATGCCGGGAGGAAGCCGGAGGAGGCGTCTGCCAAGGAACACCAACAAAGCCTGCACCCATTGGGAAATTACTTGAACAAAGCCTCTCTCGGGCCAAGTGACCAGAAGCACGAGGGAGCCACTGCCCTTCTCCCTCATCCATCTCTGGGATTTTTTTTTTAAGATGCATTATCTATTTGAAAGTCAGCGTTACAAAGAAAGAGAGAGAGAGAGAGAGAGAGAGCGAGCGCGCGAGCTTCCATCTGCCATAATGGGCAGGACTTGCCCAGGCTGAAGCCAGGAGCCAGGAACTCCATCCAGGTCTCCCATGTGGGTGGCAGGGGCCCCGGCCCTTGAGCCGTATTCTGCTGTTTTCCCAAGCGCATCAGCAGGGAGCTGGCTTGGAAGCAGAGCAGCTGGGACTTGAACCAGCGCTCATGTGGGATGCCAGTGTCGCAAATGACAGCTTAACCTGCTGTGGGCTGTAACGCAGGCTTCAGGATTTTTTTTTTTAAGGAGGAAGAAATAATGCTAGTAGAAGATACTGGTCTTCCTTTTTCCCCTTTTGCTGCAGGTTTCAAAGCAGTGTGTGCCCATTAGCAGCTCAGTCCCAGGAGCAGTGGGACAGCAGTCCCCGGAGCCTGTAGACAGCATGGAGTCGCTCCCCGCTGTGTAGATTCTGGACTAGAGATGATCAGTAGAAGCCCAGGTGACCGACGCTTGTATGCAGTGCTCTCTGCAGTTAAATCCTCAGGACCGGAAGGGCCAGCCCCAGGTACACGTCAACCTCAGTGGATTGTGGACTTCCAGTCCCCGCATGGTGGCCTGACCTCAGCTTCCCTCTGCTCTGTGTACCCAAGAGCCCGCATGTCCTGACAGGGGGAGGTTGAGAGGGGAGCCCTCTGGCTCCCAAAGGCAGTGAGTCTGCAGCTCCTCTCAGGAGCCCCTGTGTCTCCCAGCCTACCGACAGCTCCCATGAGAGGGCAGTCTTCACAGCAGCCACGCTGAGAATGTTCAGACAGCAGGAAGCTCCCATGGCCACTGCAGGAGGCCAGACCAGAGCAACAGCGGCTCCACTTCATTTCAGGAAACCTCAGTGCTGTTTCGTTGGTAAGAAAATCCCATCGATGGTTTCATTCAGAAGAAAATGGCGTTTCCTTATTTTAAAAAAAAGGAGAGAGAGAGAGAGAGAGAGGGATAATACCTCTGATAGCTCGCCTCACAGATGGAACTCGAATCATTGTGGATATTGGAAACACATCTTGATCATCCTTTAGCGTACACACACGCTAGCAATGCACCACTGAGCCATTAGGCACGGACTCTCCTAAAGCCAGCTGAGGGTTTGTGTTGCTCTCTGAACACATGGCCATCGAGAGGACTGGAGTATCAAGTTTCAGAACTGGGACCGTCTCTCTGTTTCTGCTTTGAAACAGAATTTGCTTTTGCCTCTGGACTGCTATGCCTTGGGGACCTGGGCATAAGGGTCTCTGCCTCTCTCCTGCACCTGCGAGGCCCTTGGCTGAAAAGACGCTGTACAGAGAAGGACGTTCGATTCCTGTATGCTTAGCTGTGCGCTCCATTGCACAAGCCGGGCGTTAAGAGACTGAGTAGAAGCCTGGCCTTGGAAGCCAAGGGCTGGGCTGCCCTCCCTGTCTCCGTGTGGAGCAGAGTGGGTCGTGGCTGAGCCTCCTCTCAGCTCTAGAACCAACCTGTGGTGAGTCATGCTAAGATTCTGGACACCCCTTAGTCATTCTGGGAAAAGCACCCAGTGCCCCCACAACCATTATCTCTCTCTCCATCAGGTGGCAGGTCTCTTCCCACAGTAACCCACAATCAGGCGGGTCTGCTGTTACTTTCACCCTTCTGGTGGGGGCGAGTGAGCAGAGGTACCTGGCGGGTGCTCCCTGCGCTGCCCCTCCCAGGGCCTCCACAGCTTCTCCCAGGGCTGCAGCAGGAATGTCATGAGGTGACAGCTCGCCCTGGCGCCCTGGGCGTCAGATGAGCTCCTAGTGGCAGCGGCTGCAGCAACACTCAACAGCCTGCAAATGGCCCAATGATTGCGTTGGTTAAGATTTCATTCAGATACGCATAAAAATCTGTGTTTTGGCAGTCTATCTTGGCTTTTTACCATTTGTGCCATTTTTTTGTGTAAAATAATAACACTGGGTAAGAGGTCTATGGACCTTACATTATCTTTGCGACTCTTCTGTAAGTCTGGACTCTTCAGGATAAATAGCTGGGAAAATTTGAAGGCCATGTTTTAAACCCATTAGAAGTTCAGGTGTGGTTGGCATTATGGCATAGCAGTGGGTAAAGCCTCTGCCTTCGACCACATGGGAGCTGGTTCAAGCCCCAGCTGCTCCACTTCTGATCCAGCGCCCTGCTAATGTACCTGGGAAAGCAGCAGAAGACAGCCCAGGTGTTTGGGCCCTGCTCCTGACGCCTGACTTCAGACTGGCTGTTGCAGCCATCTGGGGAGTGAACCAACAGATGGAAGATCTTGCTCTCTGTCACGCCCCCTCTCTCTAATTCTTTCAAATAAATAAATAAAATTTTTTTTAAAAAAGTAGATCAAGCACTGCTATGCGACTCTTTGCCTTGCCCTAGGGTGTTAAGACAGCATGGGTCTGATGTCATCGGCAGCCATGGCCGAATGATCCACACAGAATGTGTGCTTGAGCTGTGTCCAGTGGCTCTGGGGACTTTGCTAAACAGGATGGGCCCTTATTCAAGCCCACTGCTGTCGACTCTGCAACCAAGCCAACCCAGAGCCCTCACTCACCTTCTTGACCCTGGCTTGAAGCTGTCCAGCTGGGGCTGGGGGGGAGGGGTCCAGGCGCTCCCCAGGGACCTGCTCTGTGACAGGTGGCCTGTGCTGCCTCCTTACACACAACCTGCGCCTAGTCTCACTCGAGCGATACTTCCGAGACCTCTGAGGAAGGGGGATCCAGCTGCATTGCCTTCTTCATCCACTGCTCCCGCAGCTGTTCTCAGCCTGCTGGCCAGCGAGGGTGCTCCCACTCAGAAACAGCAGCCTGCTCCAGAGCGGGCGCGCCCGCCTCTAACTGCTGGGCAGGGGGATTGCTCATTCTGCTTCCTCCCCACTGTCCCCTGACCACAGGCACTCCCTGTGACTCAGAGAACCGTGTGTCCTTCGGTGATCTCGCTGTCTTCAAGAAGGAGCAAAGGCAACTGAGAGCAAACAGACCCCTTCCCCTCTCTGCAAGGGCTTCCCAGGTCTCCACCAACCCGAAGGTATCATTTTGAGTGTCAAAGCCAAGGTCTTCGACCCCATGGTCATTTCTCTCCTGTCTTCGATTTTTTGCCATCAATGCCAGCATCCTTCTAAGTCTTCTCACTTCCATCTGGAAATGTTTTTAATTCTACTGCCTTTATTCCTTTCATCCCCTCACCACCATCCTGCCACCATTTATTTATTTGAAAGGCAGAGTGACAAGAGAGGGAGAGCCAGGGAAAAACAGATCTTCTGTCGGCTGGTTTGCTCCCCAAATGGCTGCAGTGGCTGGGGCTGGTCAAAGCCCAAGCAGAGAGCCAGGAACTCCACTAGGCTTCCCACATGGGTAGCAAGGGCCCAAGTAGGTGGCCATCATCTGTTGTCTTCCCAGGCACATTAACAAGGAGATGGGTCAGAAGTGGAGCAGCTGCGACTCAGACAGGCACTTGGATCTGGGACGCAGGTGTCTCCAGTGATGGCGTAAGCCTCTGTGCACAATGCTAGCCCCCTGCTTGCCTTTTCTACACAGGGTTTCTTGGATTCAGTGCATGCACCACCAGGTCTTTATCCTGACCCGAGAGGAACTGCATTCTCAAGAAAGCTACCAGCGTGCACAGTGTGGTGCCCTGAGACAGTCAAGCCTGGCTGTGTCTCTCAGAGCAGCCCAGCTGGGGACCCTGGTCAGGCGCCCCTGCTGGGAGGCCTCCCAGGTGGTGACTCCTTCCCCCAGGCTGTGCCGAGGTCTGCTCTTCAGAGTGCGTGGCATTCGGTCCTCGGCTGGAGATCGTGGAGTTGAGGGGCTTGCTCAGGATGGCATCTGGGCCAGACCGGGACACGGTGCCCTCCTCCCCTCCCCTCCCCTCAGCTGGGGCTCTGTCCCTCCCCTCCCCGTGCGCCAAAGGTTGGCAGGTGGACTGGCGCCACATGCCTGGAGACAGAAGCAAGCACGTTTGCTGGAGCGGATCATGCACGCCATGCACTGGATGTGCTCTGGGCCCCACCAGCTCGGGCAGTTTGTAAAAACAGAAACTCTTGGCCAGCGCCGCGGCTCACTTGGCTAATCCTCCGCCTGCGGCGCCAGCACCCCGGGTTCTAGTCCCAGTTGGGGCACCGGATTCTGTCCCGGTTGCTCCTCTTCCAGTCCAGCTCTCTGCTGTGGCCAGGGAGGGCAGTGGAGGATGGCCCAAGTGCTTGGGTCCTGCACCTGTGTGGGAGACCAAGAGCAAGCACCTGGCTCCTGGCTTTGGATCGGCGCAGAGCGTGGCCATGGCGGCCATTTGGGGGGTGAGCCAACGGAAGGAAGACCTTTCTCTCTGTTTCTCTGTCTCTCTCTAACGCTGCCTGTCAAAAAACAAACAAACAAAACCAGAAACTCTCTTCTCTCTCCTGGGCAAAATGCCAGACTCCACGCCTTTGCCTGAAAGGACCCTGGGCAGGCAGATTGCCACCAGTTATGGTCACCTCCTCTACCCCGCTTCCTGCTGAGTGTCCTTGAACAGCCACCAAAGAGGACCTAAAAGCTGTGGGTCTCCTCAACACCACGTCCCCTCCCCGCTTCTGGAGTCATCTGACCCTCAACCCTGCTGTGGGAGCTGCGCATTTTCCATGTGTTCCTCTGGGCTCGTCTGCCTGGCTCCCTGCCTTGGCAGGCCAGCCCTGCTCCCGTGCACTCTGGCCCTGGACGAGTGTGTGCAATGGGAAGTCCTCGCAGGAGACAGGACAAATAGAATGGGGGAGGGTGGCAGGAGTGGCCATGCCCTCGATGATCGAAGACCCCCCTTCAGAGTGCCTCTGTGTACAGGGGTCTCCTGGGGGCCCCCTTTTACATCTGTGGTGGTAGGGGTTCTGCTGTCTCGAGCCCCGCCTGCACCCTTTCCCACCTCTATAAGCAGCCCCTTTATCAAACCACTGCTGAGTTCTCCAAGTTCATGGACAGCATCTGGTTCCTGCGGGGGTACTGTCTGGTCCTCCCTGGGTCCTGTCAGTCCCTGAGCTGGATGCTCGGGTCTCTAACCATCCTGTGCCTGCACTTCCTGCTTTGCACCCACGGACGGCCAAGTATGCGCTCAGGCTCCAACTTTTGTCTCCTCACACAATCTCGTCTTCTCACAGGTCCTCAAGCATGTTCCCCGCCAACCTCCAAGCCCAGCTTTGGGGTGCAGGTCTGCAGCTCCAACTACTGAGGGATTCACCCTGCTCTCTTCTCAGTTGCACTGATTTCCAAAGGGACCGTTCACACCAGCATTCTTCCATCTTCTGCAATGGGCTGTTAACTCCCTGCAGGCCGAATGCCACCGTCTGCACGCTAAGGCAAGGATCCTCGGCGAGCTCACCAAAGCCGGGTCACACCGACATTTCCAAATCTACCTTGGGAGCCCTTTGGATGTTTGATCACACCGTCAATAATTCCTCACACAAGAAGTTTTGTTGAATATTGGAAAAAATGGAGAAAAAAGATATGCCAGAAAGTAAAAAGTCATAGACCTACCGCTTAGAGATGACCACTGCTTAGAGATGACCACTGCTTAGAGATGACCACTGCTAACCTCTGCTGCCCAGTTTTCCAGACACATCTCTGCTTTCAAGAACCAAAATGAAATTTAAAACATTTTTATTCACTTGAAGGGTGAAGAGAGACAGAGGAAGAGAACTTCCATCTGCTGGCTCACGCCCCAAATGCCCACGTGGCCAGGACTTGGCCAAGCTGAGCCAGGAGCAGGGAACTCAGTGCAAGTCTCCCGCATGGGCAGAAGCACTCGAGTGCTTCGGCCATCACCTGCTGCCTCCCAGGGTGTGCAACAGAAGGAAGCTGGAGCGAGAAGCAGAGTCGGGACTTGAACCCAGGCACTTGGATGCGGGATGCAGCATCCCAAGGGATGAGGCTTCACTACACACCTCTCCTTCCAGACACTTCTCTGCGTATGTATTTAATGCACTATGTTAAGCAACTAATTATATATAGCATGTGATAGCCTCCTGTACAACATGACTATTTTCCCTCATCTAAAATAGAAAATGCTTAGGCCCATGCTAGTGGCTGCTTTGGATTCCAACAGATGGACTTGTCTACATTTGGAAATACTTGTTGTTGTCAATTTTTCCTTATTAAAGAACAACATTGTTACTAGTAAACTTCTTAATGCTTTGATTTTTTTATTCATTCTCATTGTTTTCCTTTTTTAAAATATGTATTTAGTTATTGGAAAGGCAGTTACATAGAAAGAGGAAGACACACACGCACACAGAGAGACAGAGACAGAGCAAAAGAGAGATTTTCCTTTTGCTGGTTCATCCCCAAAATGGCTGCAACGGCCAGGGCTGGGCCAGGCTGAAGCCAGAAGCCTGGAACTCCATCTGTGACTCCCATGTGAGTGGCGGGGGCCAAGCACTTGGGCCATCCTTTGCTGCTTTCCCAGGGGCATTAGCAGGGAGCTGGATTGGAAGTGGAGCCGCGGGGACTTGATCTGGTGTCCATATGGGATGCCAGTGCTGCCGGCTTAACCCGCAGTGCCACAACCCTCCCAGCCACTCTCATTGTGTTCTTAGAATAGATTGTTGGAAGGGGCGGCGCTATGGAGCAATAGGCCTGAGGCGCTGGCATCCCATGTGGGTGCCGGTTCTAATCCCAGCTGCTCCTCTTCTGATCCAGCTCTCTGCTGTGGCCTAGGAAAGCAGTAGAAGATGGCCCAAGTCCTTGGGCCCCTGCACCCACGTGGGAGACCCAGAGGAAGCTCCTGGCTCAGCTCCGGCCATTGCAGCCATCTGGGGAGTGACCCAGTGGATGGAAGACCTCTCTCTCTGTCTCAACCTCTCTCTGTAACTCTGCCTTTCAAATAAATAAATCTTTAAAAAAATTGTTAGAAGTCCCAGCCCCATTGCCAGCTGTCAGCCCCACACATAACTTCATGTAGCTCCCTGGGATTCTCGGCATTCTCCTAAGCGCATTTAGAGAGAGGAGTGAGGGCTGTGATGGGGTTGCAGCTTTTGGCCTCCTTCCCAAGAAAGGGTGATCTCATGGCGGGGGCAGTGAGACTGCAGACGGACGCAGAGGGGTCGGGCTGCGTCTGCACCTTTGTGCAGAGCAAGAGTCCTGCAGCAGCCGCCTGAGGGGCCGCGCTCACACCTCCTCCATCTGCTTCACAATCCCCGTCATGCTCCTCCGCTGTGAGCCTTCGCTGCTCCGCACTGTACCAGACAAAGCCACTGATGCCCCGACACGACGCCCACTGGTTTCTACTTCCTAAGACTTCCGTCCTCTGGGCTTCCGTGAAACAATGCCCTCCTGCCCGACGTGGCAGCTTTTGCCTGCGTCCTGCCCTCTCCTTCTTGGGTCTCTTTCTCCACGTGACCCAGGAGGGCCAGCAGCTCCCAGGTTTTCACAGGAGGGAACTCTGCTTCTTCCACCCATTCCCGGGTCTGAGCCAACACCCCTGGGCCCTCGCTGCCTCCCAGACTCCAGACACGTCTGCCCGGCTTCCTGCTCACCACCCCCCAGTGTGACTCTGGACTTCAAAGCTGCTGGGGTCGAAGCAGGTTGCTGCACTGGCGCCATCGGTGGCAGCGGCCACGGCTGTTCTCCGCCATACAACCCAGCACCTGTTTCCTGGGACTCCTTCTCTCTGACCCTTCCAGCCAACCAGAGCAAGGCACTGGGCTCACCTGGAAGGAGGTCATCACACTGGCCACTGCTTTACCATTGCTGCCACAGGCCATCGTCTGCTGCAGGCCCGGCTGTCTCCCACCTAAACCCCTGCCCGGCCACTCTCCTTCCGTCCACCCTTTCCTGACCCAAATGCAGGGCCCTTGGCCACCACCATGACCTGTCCTCCTGCACGCGGGGTGTGTGTGCACCCTACCCTCTGCTGCTGCTCTGCAGCCCTCACTGCGTATAGGATCTTCCCCTGCATGGACGGGTGACGTACAGCAGACAGGCGGAGACATCCTGCAGCACAGTGTACCCACTAAGAGAGAAGTTTTTCAGATCTACAACTAGCAAGTCAGTAACAGAGAACAGTGGATTGTTTTTGTGAGATTATGAAAAGTTCTCCAAAAGAAGGCAGGGGAAAGAAGAAAAACATGGGAAATGAATAGTTGAGACAAATAGAAAGTGACTGGCAAGATGACAGATTTAAGCCAATTCCACAGTAATTACAATGAATGTGAAAGACATAATTTAAAAAGAGAGGTTGGTATACTGGATTTAATAAAAAACAAAATGAGGGCAATGCTGTGGCGTGGTGGGCCAGCTGCGGTGCCGGCACCCCATGGGCACTGGTCTTGTCCTGGCTGCTCCTCTCCCAACCCAGCTTTCTTCTAAAGCCTGGGAAAGCGGTGGAGGACGGCCCGAGGACCTGGACCCCTGTACCCATGTGGGAGACTCAGAAGTTCCTGGCTTTGGGTTGGCTCAGCTCTGGCTGTTGCTGCCATTTGGGGAGTGAACCAGTGGATGGAAGACCATTCTCTCTCTCTCTCTCCCTCTCCCTTTCTCTGTAACTCTACCTCTCAAATAAATAAATAAAATCTTTAAGAAAAAGAAACAAAGGTAATATCTGACTCTAACCTTTATTCAAGGATGGGCAAAGGTACACTTAGGAACACTAAGCAAAAGACAGCGTTGCTGCTGTATTGATACCAGACGCTCTAAACAGGACCGAGCTATAGTTGTGGCGCAGGTTATGCTTCTGCTTGGGACGCTGGCATGTCACATCAGACGGAGCACCGCTTGGAGCCCCAGCTGCGCCTTGTCCAACCCAGCTCCCCGCTAATGCAACCGGGAAAGCACAGAGAGATGGCCCAAGTCCTGGGGCCCCCGCAACCCACGTGAGACCTGGGTGGAGTTCCTGGCTCCTGACTTGGGCTGGCCCAGCCTCAGCCCTGCAGCCATTTGGGGTGTGAATCAGCAAATGAAGATTTACTCTTCTCTTCTCTCTCTCTCTCTCTCTCTCTCTCTTACTCTGCCCTTCAAATACTTACTCTACCTTTCAAAGAAATAAATCTTCCGCAAAAAAGTAAACGAGGACTACTACTAAGGGTAAGGACACAAGTCCAGTTCCTCAAGGAGGCATAGTGATTGTGTGCACATGTGCACCTGCTTAGTCCATTTTCTGTTGCTAAACAGTGTACCTGGGACTGGGTAATTTCCAAAGAATCTGTTTCTTTGGGCTCACAGAGCCCAGGGTGAGAGGCTAGAAGTCCAAGAGACGGTGTCTGACAGGGGCATCTGCTTAAGGCCAAAGGTGAAATGGCAAGTGCATTCAAAACATGAGTGGCTGCGCCACATCCAACAGCCCACTTTCCTGGTAAAGAACTCAGCCCACGAAAACTGCGCTCATCGCTCCAAAGGACCCAGGCCCCTCTTACAGGTCCCGCCTCCCAGCACTGCCACAACCGAGATCAAGTTTCTCCGTGGACAAACCATCCTCGCAGGAGAGCAGCATCCCCCCCCACAAAAGCTTCACCGGGGTACAACGGCCGCCATACCGGAAAGGAGAAATAACCAAGTCCCGGTTCTCCGTGGGTCCCCGGCAGCTGACCTGACCCCCACATCTGCCAAATGCAGAGGCCGCAGCTGCAGCAGCGCCACCTCCGTGCACGTGGCACCGTGTGTTCTTCTCTGAGGCACGCAGGACATTCATTAAGGTAGACCACGGAGCATTTGCTGGGCTACTGCACAAACCTCACCCAATTTAAAAAGTTTGAACGCACACAGAATATGTTCCCTGGCCACAGAAGAATGAGATCTCAACTCACAAACAGAAAGGGAGCTGGAAAATCCCCAAATCTTTGGAAATCAAACAACATACTTCCAAATATCTCCTGGGAGATTCACAAGATAACCTGGAAAATATGTCGAAGTTAATGAAATACAATACATCAAACATCGTGGGACACATCGACAGCCATGCCGAAAAGGGAGACTAGCAGCTCCCAAAGTGTTCACTAGAATCAGCAAGGGCCCCGGTCAGTCTCCACGCCCCCATCCCCAGAAAACAGGGGAAGGAGCGCGACGAGAGCCAGAGCACGTGCCAGGACGGAACAACACGTATGAGAGCAGACAGGAATGAAACCGAAAACAAGCCGACAACAGACAAAGAATTTGTAAAACCACAATCTAGGTTTTAAAAAAAGATCATTAAAATTGCTAAGTCCCTGGCTAGAGTGATACGTAAACAAAAGGGTGAAAACACATTATGGAGACCAGGGATGAGACTGGCGATGACTGTGACCACAGACACCAGAGAGGCAACCGAATGTTTAAGCCAGTAACTGTGGACAAACTTCTTCAAAGACAAGTTACCAAAGCCCATTCAAGAACATTCTATATTAAAGAAATTAAGCTCAATAAGGAACAATTCCCAACTCATTTTCCAATTACCCTGATACCGAAACCACATGATGACACTGCAAGAAAAAAAAAAATTGGCCAGCGCCATGGCCCAGTGGCTTCAGCTGTGCCCGGGCATCCCAGGCGAGCACCAGTGCCAGTCCCGGCTGCTCCCTGCCAGGGCGCCGGGACGGCAACAGGGGAGGCCCAAGTGCTTATGTCCCTGGACCCCTGGGCGAGACCTGGATGCAGCCCCTGGCTCCTGGCTTCAGCCTGGCCCAACCCTGGCCGTTGTGGCCATTTGGGGAGTGACCCAGCGCATCAGATATTCTCTCTCTGCTCTGCAACCCCCCTCCCCAGGTCACTGCGGCCATTTGGGGAGTGAACCTGTGGGCCGAGAATCCTAGACAGGCAGGCAGGTCGGCAGGTAGATCAAACAAGCGCATCCCGAAGGCTGGGGTCAGGACTTCAGCCTCGACCCTGGCAGTGACCACGCGGACGCTGATTCTGGAAAGACCACGTGAGCGGCGAGGAGGCGGTTTCGAGATTGCTGTGTGTTTACCAGCACATTTTCCAGTAAACGTCCTCTGAAATCGTGGGGACTTTTCTCTCCCGCTGTTCTGTGGCCCGCGGGCAGGCACACGGCTGAGCCTCGGCCTGCCTGCACGCTGCCCGTGCCCACCCAGGGGCGGGGGCTGGGGGCTGCGGTCCCCTGCGGGGGGGGGGGGGGAGGGCTCTGCAGCCACGCCTCCTCCCTCTTGGGGGCTGGGGTCCCGGGGGGGGGCTCTCTGCAGCCACGCCCCCTCCCTCTTGGGGTCTGGGGTCCCGGGGGGGGGCTCTCTGCAGCCACGCCTCCTCCCTCTTGGGGGCTGGGGTCCCGGGGGGGGGCTCTCTGCAGCCACGCCCCCTCCCTCTTGGGGGCTGGGGTCCCGGGGGGGGGGCTCTCTGCAGCCACGCCTCCTCCCTCTTGGGGGCTGGGGTCCCGGGGGGGGCTCTGCAGCCACGCCCCCTCCCTCTTGGGGGCTGGGGTCCCGGGGGGGCTCTCTGCGGCCACGCCTCCTCCCTCTCGGGGGCTGGGGTCCCGGGGGGGGGCTCTCTGAGGCCGCACCCCCCTCCCTCTCGGGGGCTGGGTCGGGGGGGGGCTCTCTGCGGCCACGCCCCCTCCCTCTCGGGGGCTGGGTCCGGGGGGGGGCTCTGCAGCCACGCCCCCTCCCTCTTGGGGGCTGGGGTCCCGGGGGGGCTCTCTGAGGCCGCCCCCCCTCTCTCTGGAGGGCTGGGGGCTGGTCCCACGCAGGGAGGGCCTGCTGGGCCTGCAGCTCCGGGTGGTCGCCACCCCGCCTCGGCCTGGCCTGCGGGCGCTCGGTGCCATCCACACCCCGGCTTGGTAGGGAAGCCGCTCGGGGCCCGCGCGGGCAGGACGGCGGCGCGTGGACAGCGCGGGGCCTGACCGGCTCCCTGGCTCCCTTCCTGATCCGGGCACTCTCGGGCTTTCCCAGCATGCCCCGCCGCCCGCGTCCCACTCGGGGCTCCTGGGCTTCCTGTAAAAGACGCGCTGAGAGGAACCCCGCCGCGTATTCCCGCCGTATTTCAGAAACAGGCCAGGGAAATGCCACCGACGCCCCAGCGGCTCCCCACACCGGCTTGTTTTCGAGCTCTGCAGTGGAAACACACCACTTCCTGCCACTGAGTCAGGCCGCGCGGCCGTCTGGGCCGGGTGGCGGGAGCGCGCATCACTGTTTCCACCCGAGAGGCCGCACGCTCCGGGCGCCACGCGGCGGCTGCTGCTGTTGTTTGGCTTGGGGTTTTTTTTCATTGCATAAGTCCCAAGTAGGTTAGCCGGAGGGCCGTGGGGCGGGGGCACCGCCACCGTGCCTTGTCCCGGTGCTGCCGGGCTCCAGGTCAAGGCCGGGCCGGGGACGCTCAGCCGGGGCTCTGCTGCTGACCGCTCAGCCCTTGTCTGTCCTGGAGCCGTCCAGGCGCTGCGGCCGGACGGGCCGTTTCTCCAGCGAGGCCTGCAGCGCTTCCTGCAGCCAGCATCCTGCTCCCCTTGACCCCAGGCAGGCGGCTCTCAGCTCCTGGGAGCCGCCCCGGGAAGGTTCCGGAAGTGCAGGCCTGGAATTAGCACCAGGGCAGGAGTCTGCAGGGCATGACCTTGAAGCTGGGGCTCGGCAGGATGGACCAGGGCTCCTGGAGCCCTCCGCAGCCGCCAGCCGGACCCCAGGGCTGGGCCAGGCCCGGCCTGGGCTGGCTGACCCTGCGCTCTGTCCCATCAGAGGGGTCTCACTGCCTGGCCACGCTGCCCCCGGCAGCTCAGGATGACCTGAGTATTTTCAGGTCACCCATGTGGGACAGCAAGGGGGTGGAAACCCCTGAGGGGCAGAGGCACGGAGACCGGATCTAGGTCTTGGGACAGATGCCCACGACCTGCGGCTGCCGGGGGCTTCCTGCCATGTGAGTGACCTCGAGTCAGGGGCGAGGAACTGGCAGGAAACCACTTCCCCCCACGGCCGGAGGAGAGCGGCTGCCTTCCGGGCAGGGCCTGGGACCCGGGCCACCTGCTGCACGGTGCGTCTGGGCTCCATCTCCCCTTGCCTGTCCTTGCTGAACTTGCATTGTAAAGCACGGTGCTTTACGGCCGATGTTTTTGTCGCGGTCCATCTGTATTTTCCGGAGCCCGTGTGCCCTGGGTTCGCATTTTCCTCTGAACCATTTCTTCAGCAGTTCCCATGACAGGTGTGGGAAAGGCCCACACCTGGGCCCGAGCTCAGCTCTGCAGCCCCTTGGCCTGTGTTTGTTCCAGAGACTCCGTTGCATAAGAGGCAAGCTGGAAACCACGGAAACCAAAGTCAGCAGGCCCAGATCGCGCGCTGGGCCGCCCTGTGTGTCTGCAGTGATTCTGTTCAGTCCCCTGGCAGCTGGAGAAAACGGCACACAACCGTGTTGTCGTCTCAAGAGGAGAAACCGGGCCGGCTGTGAGCGTGTCGCGGGGTGCGGGCCGCCTGCCGTGCCGCCATGGGGCTGCCGTGCCGCCCCTAACCCTCCCTAGAGCCGTCCTGCTGTTTCCTCCTCACGGGTGTTGTGGTTTGGCCTTTGATTTCGGAGTCATTCAACATCCATTCATCAAAACACAGATGGGCGTGTGATTAGATCAGTTCCCCCGGCGTTCGCAGGACCTCTGCCTTGCTGGCTCCCTCTTAGCTCCTGAAGCCCGGGGGGCTCGCCAGGCTGCTGGGCGCGGGCTGCCTGGCCACTGTCTCCTTCCACGACTTGCCGGGGGAGGCCCTTGAAGGCGGGAGCTGCTGCCAGGGTGGCAGCGTAGGCCCTCAGGAAGTGTCTGTGCAGTGGGTGAGAACGTGCAAGGCCAGGGTGTACAGCTGCTGCCCGGGGGCCTGCTCCTGACAGCCGTGTGCCGCTGCAGCCCGGCCGTGCTGTGCTGTGGCGCAGGATTCACACCGTGCTCCCAGCAGCCCTAGGCCTGAGCGCCACTGCTGTGCCCACTTAACAGATGCTGAAAACTGAGACCTGCCCCCACCCCCTCAGCACCCTGCTGGTCCGTGATGGACGGCACGGAAGCCTTCACCGTGGCATCTGGGGAGGCGAAGGCACACCCGGGGAAAACTGGTGAGGAAGAGGCCAGAGCAGATCCCCCAAGCATGCTGGGGACCCAGGTGCCAACAGGTGCACCTGTGTTTGGTTCTGGTTTCTCAGACTGTGTTGCAGGCGGGTGATGTTCCGTGGTGCGAGGAGGGACTCCAGTCACGGCTGAACTTACAGGAAAGAGGTGGGTTTCAGTGCAGAGGAAGGGGACACTGCCCGACACTTGTCTGGTGACAGGAGGCAGCCCGCGTGTGCGCAGTGCTCCTCGGTCCTGGAGGAGGGCGGGGCTGAGGCCGCTCTCCTGTGTGCCGGGAGGTGGGGGTGGGGGGGTCCCTGGCTCGCAGGTGCTGGCAGGAGCTCGTCAGTGTCCCCGCCCCCAACCTTAACAGTTGTCAGGATAAGAAGTTTTCCACTCTTGTCTCATCCTGACCTCCTTTACACTTTTTTTTTTTTTTTTTTAATATTTGTTTATTTGAAAGGCAGAGTTACAAAGAGGGAGAGACAGAGAGAGGGAGGGAGATCTTCCATCTGCTGGTTTACTCCCCAGATGGCCCCAAGGGCCAGAGCTGGGCCGGTCAGGAGCCAAGAGCTTCTTCCAGATCTCCCACATGGTGCAGGGCCTAGGGACTCGGGCCGCCCTCTGCTGCTTTCCCAGGAGCATTAGCAGGGAACTGGATTGGAAGCGGAGCAGCTGGGACCCAAACCGGCTGCGTTGCAAGCAGCAGCTTTACCCTCTTGGCCACAACACCGCCCCAGTACTGTATTTTCAGGGTGCACTGATTTGTGATATAAAGAGCTGCAAATGAACTCAGTGTTACTTGTAAAGAAGTTGATATTTGCGTTTGCACCGCCGGATCCCATGCCTTTGGATAGCAGCATCGTCGTGTCTGTGTATGGGATATTTGTTCTACCAGCACGTGCTCCGTGTTCTCATCAATGTGTAGGTCTCCTGTAGACCCATTCTTTTCCATTTTGTTTTTCTATTTATTTATTTTAATTTCTTTTAAAAGGCAGAGAGACAGAGAAAGACAGAGACAGAGAGGGAGAGTTCGTCCACCCTCTGATTCGTTCTCCAAATGCTCACCACAGCCAGGGCTGGGCCAGCCTCAAGTGCTTGAGCCAGGTCAAGGGTGCGGCTGCAAGGGCGCTGGCCGCAGGGAGGTGGGAGTAAACAGGCAGCAGGCTCAGAAGTCTGCAAATGCCTTCGAACCCAGACTTTCCGAAAAATAATTACTTCTATACATGAGTAATGGCACCTGCTCCAACGCCAGCGAGGGAGAAGCAAGCAATAAAATGTGGCACCAAAGCGTGCCACCCAGAGGCCACCGATACCCCACGGGACAGGTGGGAAATGTCTTCTAGGCGACAAGCGGACAATGAAACTGCGTTGAAACTGTGGTGGTAGCTACATAAAACGTAGTTGGATATAGTCAAGAATGGGAGTGGAGTAGGGCAAGTGAAGACCTTTGTGTGTAGGAAGCGTGTTACGGGATGCTGGCGCCGAAGCTCACTAGGCTAATCCTCTGCCTTACGGCGC
Organism: Sylvilagus floridanus; assembly: GCA_949820135.1. Lineage (NCBI taxonomy): Eukaryota > Metazoa > Chordata > Mammalia > Lagomorpha > Leporidae > Sylvilagus > Sylvilagus floridanus. The sequence goes on from OX463227.1 coordinate 192,431,137, forward strand.
CAGCACACCGGGTTCTAGTCCCTGTCGGGGAACCGGATTCTGTCTCGGTTGCTCCTCTTCCAGGCCAGCTCTCTGCTGTGGCCCGGGAGGGCAGTGGAGGACGGCCCAAGTGCTTGGACCCTGCACCCCATGGGAGACCAGAAGCACCTGGCTCCTGCTTTCAGATCAGCACAGTGCGCTGGCCGCAATGCGCTGGCTGCGGCGGCCATTGGAGGGTGTACCAACGGCAAAGGAAGACCTTTCTCTCTGTCTCTCTCTCTCTCTCTCTCTCTCTTTCTCTCTGCCTGTTAAAAAATAAAAACAAAAAATGAAAAATAGAAAAAAGAAGGAAGCGTGTCCTGGAGATGTTGTTCGGGCTCGTTCCTTCAATCAGGGATCACCTGCGCCCTGCCATGTCCCAGGCACCACAGGGAGTCCAGGAGATGCAGCCCCAGCCTCCTGGAGCTGAGGGTTCGTGTGTGTGTGTGTGTGTGTGCAGTTGTAACTGCACAGTTGATAGGCTGATGATGCTACGGTGTTCCCCGCCCCTATTTTCAGAGGAAGCCTCTGGATGAGGAGCGTGAAGGCTGAGCCTGGCTGTCGCCCGATGAAGCACCCACACGGTGATGTGGGAAGGAAGACTGGGAGGCGTAAGTGTTGGAAGGGCCACTCCACAAAGCACGCGGTGGGTGGTGACCTCGAGCATGTGGTGACCTTGAGTGCGCCCTGAGCAATGGCTTCCCAGGGGGCTCCCAGAGCTCCAAGTGCATTGGCTGGATCCAGCAATGGTGACTGGGGAGCGTCCGTGGTGGTCTCCATCAAGAGCAGGTGTCTGGATGGGAACATGGAAAGCGAGGGGAGGGGGTCACCTGGCCGGCAGACTTGGGACCCTTGAGTGCCCGGGACCCTGGGGAGCGTCCATTCTCACCTGCCTTTCCTCTCCTTCCCCACAAACAGGTGGATTTGGGGTCAGGGGAAAATGGGCAGGATGTGTGGGCATCGCTGAACTTGGCCTCTGACAGCACGGGGGGGCCTCTGCCAGGCACAGTCCAGAGAGGGGCTTCTCAGCGGGGTGGGGGTGGGGCTGGGCTCTGTGGAAGTGCGTTTCACCCCTCCCATGCATTGTCCTCTTTGGAGATGGTGCATCTAGAAAGAGCTGTGATGACTTGCTCAGGTGAGTCACCAAGGGGAGAATCAGGATCACCTGCTCTCACGGGCCCAGCACGTGTCCCAGGCCTGGGCCCCTCCCAGGAGAGCAGCCAGGTACGAAGGACACGTGTCTCACCTGCAGTGGAAACAGGCCGTGACTCATCTCGCGTTCAGAGGCAGGTCCCACCCCCTGCAGCTACAGGTGCCTGCTCCTTACACTGGAGGTGCAGACAGGCGCTCTGAGGTGGCAGGATAAGTGCAGGGACCCCCACAGGGGTCCTGGGCAAGCCAGGACAGTTGGCCGCTCCGCACCGTGCTCGTTTGCCCTTGACCTTGAGCAGGGTGAGCCAGGAGAGCAGGCGGCAGCAGGAGCAGGAGTCTGCGGGGTGTGGAGTGGGTGGGCTGGAGGGGAGCAGGAGGCAGAGGCAGGGGCTCCACCCTGTGCTGTCAGGTGTGCCTGTCATGCGTGTGTGTGGCTCCCTTGGCAAGCGAAGGAGAATGTGACCCACTGTGCATAAAGCTGGCGCATGTCTCTTCTCACATTATGTCACTCAGTGGGGATGGGCTTACCTGCAGAGAAGGCAAAGGAGGCAGTAACCAGGGTGTTTCTGTTATTTTTTATGGTTTATTTATTTATTTGAAAGGCAGAGTTACAGAGGCAGAGAGAGAGAGAGAAAGAGAGAGAGAGAGAGCTTCCATCTGCTGGTTCACTCCCCGATTGGCCACAACAGCTGGAGCTGCGCCGATCGGAAGCCAGGAGCCAGGAGCTTCTTCCAGGTCTCCCACATGAGTGCAGGGGCCCAAACACTTGGGCTGTCTCCTACTGCTTTCCCAGCCACAGCAGAGAACTGGGTTGGAAGTGGAGCAGCCAGGACTTGAACTGGCGCCCATATGGGATGCTGGCACTGCAGGTGGTAGCTTTACCCGCTAGGCCACAGAGCCGGCCACCCAGGGTGTTTCTGAGCAGCCCTGTGCTTTCCTCTGGGAAAATCCTGTGCACTGCAAGGAGGGGATCTAGAGATGCGCAGTGGAATGGCGGGAGTGACCCTCTTCCCTGACTGCAAGGCGCTGGACAGAGGGGCTGCATGTGGTGCAGCGCGTGAGCCGGCACCCACGTCAGAATGCCTGGTTCAGGTCCTGGCTGCTCTGCCACCAAGCCAGCTCCAGTTCCTGTGCACCCCGGGGCAGCTCCAGGTACTGTGCACCCCGGGGCAGCTCCAGGTACTGTGCACCCCGGGGCAGCTCCAGGTACTGTGCACCCCGGGGCAGCAGACGACGTTGTGAGTACCTGGGTCGCTGCCACTCACACGGGAGGCCTGCAATGAGCTCCGGGCTTCTAGCTTCAACCTGGCCCAGCCTGGCTGTCCCATGCATTTGGGGAATCTCTCTCTCTCTCTCTCTCTCTCTCTCTCTCTCTCTCTCTCTCTCCCTTTCAAATAGAATGCAAGTAAATACGCAACCATTTATCAGAGCGCTGAATACATGTAGCTCCTCCGTTCCTACCCAAGCCACAGGTTGCAGGCTGGAGTGCTAAGTGACCGGTGGGACCGACCAGGGCCTCATGGATGTGTCCCTGCTGCACGTGCCCCAGCCGTCTTCCAGAGAACTGCCGCATCACCGGTTCCTTGGTCCCCTCCGTCCGCACAGCCCTCACTGGCAGGGAGTGACCTTGTTACACCCCGATCCGCAGATCAATAGGGCTCTCCTGGGAAATCAAAGTTTCCTATGTTTTCTAATATTGCATGATTGCTCTTTTTGGCCTTTTTTCTTTCTCTTTTTTTTTTTTTTTGACAATGAGTATGCACGGAAAAAATCTGATTTTCAGTACAACCAGATCAGTGAAGTGTGTTTGGTACGTTTCTGTCAGGAAATACTAAACAATGCAAATGACAGATATTTAATGTAACTCTCACTTGATTTCCATGATACATTTATGTGAAGTAGACATTTCTAAGATATATGTGCTTTTGAAATTAGTTTTCTTCTTGGCATGAAGGCTGGAATTTATTTCCAGATAATTCTAGAGGAGGGGCAGTGAGCAGGTCACAGGTGAGGAACTGGCCATGAGCTGAGACTTATGGGAGCTGGCAATGACCGTGACACTACTCTATTTTCTTTTTTAAAGATTTCTTTCTTCATTCTTTTGAAAGAGTTACAGGGTGGGGGAGAGTGACAGAGGGATCTTCCATGCCTGGTTCACTCCCCAGAGGACCACAACAGCAGGGCTGGGCCGGGCCAGGAGCCAGGGCTTCATCCAGGTCTCCCGTGTCGGTGCAGGGACCCAAGCACTTGGTCCATCTTCTGCTGCTTTCCCAGTGCATTAGCAGGGAGCTGGATTGGAAGAGGAGCAGCGGGACTTGAACCGGCCCCCATAAGGGATGCTGGCCTCACAGGCGGTGGCTTGACCTGCTTTGCCACATGCCAGCCCCGACTCTCTTTCTTAGTGTGTGCTTGAAATACAGTGGTTTAAACGTCACTTTACTGACACCTTCAGCAGAACGGCCCCTGGTGCGGCTGCTGACTATGAAAAATGTTTAATGCAGTCAAATACCACCGTGTCCTTTTTCACCTTTTGAATGGTGAAAATCAACTCCAGCAGGCTGGCGTGGAGCACGGTCTTGACATCGGGCGGAGATGAGCATCGGGACAGAGGCAGAGTCACCCCCGAGGGTGCTGGCCCCAGGCTGGGGGCTCGGTGGCACCACAGGTGACCACCTCACATCTGTACAGGGAGTGTTATCCCGACCACGCCAGCTCCGCAGAGCGGCCCCGTCCTCAGGTGTATACGCATAGGTTTACTTATTATCTCTATCTGCACACACCCATCACCATCACCGGCTGCCTCTCGGGCTCTGCCTTAGCAGGAACCTGCACAGGGATGGAGTCAGGTCTTGAACCAGGCGCTCTGATGGGATGCAGGCGTCCCCGGCAGTCTTAGCTGCTGTGCCCAATGCCGGCTCCACCACTTCAGCCTGCGTCCCATGAATCAACGCGGTAACGCCTGTCAGTAGTAGCTATGGGGATGATGCTGTGGTTCTCACCCCCGGAGCTGTCCGAAGTTCCGTCAGCCGGGCTCCTCTGGCTGTGTAACCCAGCGTCCCTGTAGCTGAATTTCCCGAATCTACTCTCACAGCCAAAAAAGGTCCAACCGGAGCAACTCAGGCTGGGTTCCAGCGACTGCAGCTCTCCTGCAAGGGCGCTCCCCACCATCGCCGGCACGGGTGCAGGGCCCGCTGGTTGCTGGAGTTGCCAGACCCAAGTGCAGAGGCCCCTTTTTGCACACAGCCCTGGCGAGCTGCAGCCTGCCCCAGCTGTGCCGTGCAGCAGGTTCAGGGACACTCACGTTCCACACTGAGCTCCGGTTCAAGTCCAGGCTGCTCTGCTTCCCATCCAGCTGCCTGGGAAACAGCAGGTGATGGCTCAAGCTTGAGTCCCTGTCCCTCACGTGGGAGATCTGGGCTGTGTTCTGGGCTCCTGGCTTTGGCCTGTCCCAGCCTTAGCGGTTGCAGCCACTGGGGGAGTGAACCAGAGGATGGAAAATCTCTCTCTCTCTCTCTCTCTCTCTCTCTCTCTCTGTGTGTGTGTCTTTGTGTCTTTCTGCCTTTCAAACAAGTGAATGAATCTTTTTAAAAATGGAAAGAAAATGGCCAGTGCTGTGGGCGCAGTTGGTTAAAACGATGGCCTGTGGTGCTGGCATCGCCATGTCAGCACCAGTTCAAGTCCCAGCTGCCCCACTTCTGATCCAGCTGCCTGCTAATGTGCCCGGGAAGGCAGCGGAGGACGGTCCAAGCCCTTGGACCTCTGCAGTCAAGTGGGAGGCCTGGAGGATGTTCCTGGCTGCTGGCTTTGGCCTGGCTCAGCCCCAGATGTTGTGGTTGTTTGGGAAGTAGACCAGTGGATGGAAGGCATCTCTGTCCTCCTCCCCGCTCTCTGTGCCTCTCAAGTAAATAAATAACTCATTTTTGAAAATGGGCAGCAGAAGCCAGCCCTGAAAATGTCCCATCCTGGATTCGTGCTGCCACCACTGACATTTCCGCTAGTGTGGACAGTATTCAGTTAAAGTCATTTCTCTCCACCTGTCTAACTTTTAAATAAATAAATAAATAAATAAATAAAAAACCTGAATCTGTGTGGGAATAGAAAATGGGACGGCCACTATGGAAGAGTATGATATTTCCTCAAAAAAATAACGAGAATAATAATCTAGAAGTTCTACTTCTGGACATAGAAGAGCTCAAAGCAGAGCCGTGGCTGTCTGGTTCGCCCGCCCCCAGCAGCATTATTGTTTGCGATCGCCAAGGGATCGAAGCACCCACGTGCGCAGCAGTGCGTGGATGGGCCAACTCCACGAAACACCACAGAGCATTATTCTGCAGCAAACGAGCGAATTCCGCCACTTGCGCAGTGTGGGTGCGCCCCGAGGACGTTCTGCTAAATGAAGTCAGCCAGGCCTGAGAGCTCACGGGGTCCATCTTGTGGGAGCTCCCTAGACTCCTCCCACTCCCAGACACAGGCAGGGATTGGGGAGGGCGGACTCAAGGGGAGGGGTTTCCTTTTGGGAAGAAGAGACCGTCCTGCTATGGCTGTCGGTGAAGGTAGCGTAACAAGGTGGGTCATTTAAAATAGCTGCGAAGGTCGGGTTTAGGTAACGCGTGCAAAAACACTGAAGTCCTCGTTTGTCCCCGTTTCCTTTGCCTGTCTATTGCCTGCACCCAGCTCAGAGCTTGATGCTGTTTCTCGTGCCGACTGTAACAAGCTCTTGAATATCCACAGTAGTTGTCAATGCAGCTGATTGGGGAACCAGCTGAAGGTGCTTCCGGGCCACAGCGACGGACTGCTTGGGGCAGACACCCAGCATGGCCATGGGCAGATGCCATTGTTGGCACAAGCAGCCCTCAGCCCGATGCCCGCACCTGTGACAACCCCAAAATGTCTGCAGCGATGGCAGTGCCATTCTCCCAACACAAGTCTGCTGGGCTCCGAGCCTGGGTCAGGCTGCAGCTGGACGCAGAGACCCAAGGACACAGGGTCTTCCAGGGGGCTCCTCGCTGTGTGGGGGAGAGGAGGCCTGGGCCTGTGCCTCCCACATGGAGGGACGACATTCACAGGACTGACTCTCCCCCGGAGGTCCCCAGCTCCACTCATCGATCAACGTTGATGGTCGCCAACTAGACGCCATCGGAACCCTGGCACCAGGAGTCTGGGCTTCTGGGGCGTCTTGCAGTCCTACATCTGTCAATTTCTTGATAACGACTTGCTTGTTTCCCTTTCTAACGCATCCTAATCAAAAACAAATGCGTGCAGCGTGTGGGCAAATTGCCTCTTGTGTTTCGGTTCGCACCGGCGGCTCAGGCCAAGGCTTTGGGGAAACCACACAATATTTCTAATAACTGAAGAACTGTGTTTGACCTGGGCGTTTTCCCCCTTGCAAGCTGACAGTTGATCAGGCCTGCAGAGAATGAAAAACGCGATATGAGTCACCGTGCTCTGCTCCTTGTCCCTCCTGCTGTGATCACTGGCTCTTCGCGCGTGTCTTTGCTGCCCAGCACAGCCGTGAGGATCCCACGGGCTGGAGGCTCACACGCCATACCCCCACTTTGCAGAGGAAGGGCTAAGCCAGCACCCCAACGGTCCCTGCTATTCCGGTCTGGCCAAAGAGCACTGGACTTACTGCCCTCACGTCACTGCCAGGCTGAGCTGCTGTGCAGATACTCTCCCAAGACCAGTTTGCCTCTGCCCAAAAAGGTGCCATCCTCGTGTCTCTGGAGTTCTCCTGCCCTTCCTTTGAGGGGTGGAGCTGGGGGCAGCAGCCCAAGCTCAGCTGCTCTGCACCGAAGTCACCTGCTGGTCTCAGGGTGTAGAATGATGGAGACACTGGCCCCACCACCAGCAGCTCCCCTGGCAGAGGTGGATGGAAGTCGCTCGGCCACTGCGGCCACTGTGTGGTCCTAGGGCCTCCCAGCGGCCAGTGCAACTGGGGAGGCCAAGGAAGGATAGGACTGTGGACGTTTTTTAAAAAAAGAATTATTTATTTACTTTAAAGGCAGAGTTACAGAGAGGCAGAGATCTTCAGTCTGCTGGTTCACTCCTCAAGTGACTGCAACAGCCAGGGCTGGGCCAGGCTGAAGCCAGGAGCCTGGAGCTTCATCTGGTTCTCCCACATGGCTGGCAGGAGCCCAAACACTTGGACCGTCTTCTGATGCTTTCCCAGGCACATTAGCAGGGAACTGGATAGGAAGTGGAGCAGCTGGGACACGAACCGGTGCCCATACAGGATGCTGGCACTGCAGGCAATGGCTTAACCCCTTGCACCACAGCGCCAGCCCCAGGACTATGGGAGTTTGCTTGTGCTGAGGGCACCTGCCCGGGGCTGTCTGAATTTTGAAAATTGTTCAGCAAGAGGGACGCACCAAGGGAAGAGAGAGAACCATGAAGAGTTTGCTGACAGTCACAGAAACATATTGACCAGTGCAGTATTTGTTTCCAGCACCCTTGGAAGTGCTTGCTCCCCCCTCCCCCCCTTCCCTGGCCCACTCCTCAGCCAAGCACCTGGATGGGTGCATCCACCCCAGATCCTCCTCCTAGACCACCAGGAACTCCCCACCCACCAATTAGAGGAAATGGGATTTTCTGAAAAGGAAAGGAAATCTCAGTGTATGAGATAGCCCTGCCACCCTGAGACAGCCCCAGGGAGAAGTGTTTTCTCTCATCCCAGCAGTCACAGCCCTGCAGGGCGGATGTCCAGGCCCCACTGTGCTGATCCAGCATGTCCCCAGCGTCCACGTCCATGAAGACAAACACAAGAGTGCTTGACCTTGGATGAATGCACCTGCTGCAGTTTTGAGGCCCTCTACTTTGGCTTCTTCTTCTTCTTCTTCTTCTTTTTTAAAAGATTTATTTATTTATTTATTTGAAAGTCAGAGTTATACAGAGAGAGGAGAGGCAGAGAGAGAGAGAGAGGTCTTCCATCCAATGGTTCACTCCCCAATTGGCCGCAACCGCCGGAGCTGCGCCGATCCGAAGCCAGGAGCCAGGAGCTTCTTCTGGGTCTCCCACGCGGGTGCAGGGGCTCAAGCACTTGGGCCATCTTCTACTGGTTTCCCAGGCCATAACAGAGACCTGGATTGGAAGAGGAGCAGCTGGGACTAGAACTGGCGCCCACATGGGATGCTGGCGCTTCAGGACAGGGTGTTAACCCACTGCACCACAATGCAAGCCCCTTCTTCTTTTTTAAAGATTTATTTATTTACTTGAAAGATAGAGTTACAGATGGAGGGAGAGGTAGAGAGAGAAGTCTTTGATCTGCTGGTTCACTCCCCAAAGGGCCGCAACGGCTGGAGCTGGGCCAATCCGAAGCCAGGAGCCAGCAAGTTTTTCTGGGTTTCCCTTGGTACAGGGTCCAAGCACTTGGACCATCCTCTGTTGCTTTCCCAGGCCATTAGCAGAGAGCTGGATTGGAAGAGCAGCAGCCAGGACTAGAACCGGTGCTCATATGGGACGCCAGTACTTCAGGCCAGGGCTTTAACCCTCTGTGTCACAGTGCCGCTCGGTAATGAAATATTTCAAACACATAGACACAACAGGTTCCCCTCTGCCCACTCATCACCAATGCCTTGAGTTGATATGTACACGGACTACTGGTGCTGTAGTACAGCGGGTTAAACCACTTCCTGCCATGCCGGGATCCCCCACAGGCACCAGTTTGAGTCCTGCTTATTCCACTTCTGACCCAGCTCCCTGCTGATGCAGCTGGAAAAACAGCAGAAGATGGCCCAAGTGCATGGGCCCCCGACACCCGTGAGGGAGAGCCAGATAAGCTCCTGGCTCCTGGCCATTGGGGGAGTGAACCAGTGGATGGAAGCTCTCTGTCTCTTGTCTCTCCTTCTCTCTCTCTGTAACTCCATCTTTCAAATAAATAAGTCTTTTTAAAAAGTTTTGAAATGTGGAATTAAAAATAGGCTTAGAAGTCAGTGTTCAGCCTAGCAAGAGAAGCAAAGTCACGGAGCGTAGGAGAGCGAGAAAAAGGTCTTCCATCCGCTGGTTCACTCCCTAAAAGGCCACAACAGCTGGAGCTGTGCCGACCCAAAGCCAGAAGCTTCTTCTGGGTCTCCCATGCATGTGCAGCGGCCCAAGCACTTGAGCCGTCCTCTGTTGCTTTCCCAGGCCATCAGCAGGGAGCTGGATCGGAAGAGGAGCAACCGGACACAACCGGCGCCCGTATGGGATGCCGGCGCCCCAGGCAGAGGGTTAGCCTGCTGCCCCAGAGCATGGGGCCTCCGTAAGCGTCTTGAAGACCCTTCATATAATTCTCAGGCGTGTTCTGGTCGTTAGCTCCTTGGGTAAGATTTGCAAACAGCGTAACTAGACAGTTGGGAGGAAGACAGGATATTTCTGGGAAAACTTAGGATGGCGATGGAGTGGCCCAGCGGAGAAAACGTCGTCCCCAGGCCAAGCCCTCTGGCAGGCTGCAGGCGCTCGGCACACATTTTGGCACACTGACCTCCCTCCCGCGGCCCCAAGAGTTGGCTGAAGTGTGAGTGCAACCTCGGGTGGATTGCCACACCCACTGCCTCTCCTCAGCTCTTTGCAGAACCCTGACTGTTCTTGCGAGGGTGCGGTTTGGGGCGGCTGGATCTGACCCTGACGCTCTGAGCCGGAGGCAGAGCACTCTCCAGAATGCCCTGTGTCCCCCAGCCCAGCCCTGCTGCTGAGACAAAAGTGTCAGGGGTCTGCCTCTCCCATGGTTGTCTCAGGCGTGTTTTTTTTTTTTTTTTTCAAGATTTATTTATTTGAAAGTCAGAGTTACAGAGAGGGGCGACAGACAGCAAGCAAGGTCTTCCACCCGCTGGTTCACTCCCCAGATGGCCACAGCGGCCAGGGCTGGGCCTGTCCGAAGCCAGGAGCCAGGAGCTTCCGCTGCGTCTCCCACACAGGTGCAGGAGCCCAAGCACTTGGGGCATCTTCTGCTGCTTTCCCAGGCCACAGCAGGGAGCTGGATCAGAAGTGGAGCAGCGAAGACAGGAGCTGGCGCCCACATGGGATGCTGGTGCCACAGGCGGAGGCTCAGGCCACTACGCCCCAGCACTGGCCCCGTTCTCCCACCTTTCTGCCCTTGGACAGACCTCCCCCCAGAGGCTCTGCTTTCACTTTTCCCCTCCTCCCGAGTTTGTGGGCAGTTCTTTGTCCAGTTCTCCATGGAGGGCGGCCCACACTGCACAAGAATGCATGCTTCTTCCCTCACTGCCCTGTTTGCCACTACTGGTCTCTGCTTGGTGTTTCTATCATTGCGGGAGACAAGAGTCTGGATGAAAAATTAACCACCGGCGCCATGGCTCACTAGGCTAATCCTCCGCCTGCGGCGCCAGCACACCGGGTTCTAGTCCCAGTTGGGGCTCCGGATTCTGTCCTGGTTGCTCCTCTTCCAGGCCAGCTCTCTGCTGTGGTCCGGGAAGGCAGTGGAGGATGGCCCAAGTGCTTGGGTGCCTGCATCTGCATCGGAGACCAGGATAAGCACCTGGCTCCTGGCTTCGGATCAGTGCGGTGTACGGCCACAGCACACTGGCCGCAGTGGCCATTGAGGGGTGAACCAACAGAAAAGGAAGACCTTTCTCTCTGTCTCTCTCTCACTGTCTAACTCTGCCTGTCAAAAAAAAAAAATTAACCAATTCATTGCCTACATCATAACCTGAATGCTCTCCTGTGGGCTTTTTAGCCAGGCCAACGTGCCTCTGAGGCTGATTTTGAAGTTGCTGGGCAATGTTTAAAGCCGTTGCTGCCCCTCGAGGCAGCCATTTGGGGCAGCTGTCCATGGCTCTTAGGGCTGAGTTAGTTTATTTGATCTTGAGCCCACTGGACACCAACCACAGGGGTTCGCTGTTTTTAAAACGTAGGTTTTCATGGGCATCTGGTCAGAGTGCGGTGGGTAATGGAACCCAAAGACACCCCACTGCTGGGAAAGCAGCTCTGGGGGGCGCTGGCACTGGTGGGGCAGTGACTCGTCTCCCCGTGGGAGCAGAGCGAGTGTCTCGGCTGTTCAGGACGGCAGCGACGCCTCTGTTGGAGAAGGCTGACGTCTGGCGTCAGTGCCGCTCCAGGAGAGTTGGAAGCTGAAGTCGATGTCCGATCTTCACGGGGCCACGGAGCCCTGCCGGGGCATCCCCGGTCCTTAGAGACAGACACGCAACTCATCCGGTGCTGGGAGAGTAGGGCACAGGGAAGCCGGGGTGCAAGGCGGGCAGAGCTGCTCCCGGACACTGCCAACTGCCTTCCGCCGCTGGTGCTGGGGCCCGGCTTCGTTCCTGGCTTCCTCCGTGTGTTTCTCTTCCCAGGCTGATTTCCTTTAGTTCTTTAGTTCACGTTTTGGAGCCCAGAAGTCCTGGGTTAGACACCCCGGTGGGGGCCCAGCCGGCTGCATCCCCCATGGTGGAGAAGCTGAAAGCAAGCAGCCGTAGCAAAGGGGCCGAGCCCCGGCGGTGGCCGTGCTGGGTGCCAGCCCGCTCTTGTGAGAAGCAATGACTCCCTGAGAGGAGCAGCGCCCCCAGGGGCCCCAGCACCTGCCACGAGGCCCCCCGCCTCGCACGCTGCCACGCGGGGCACGAGGCTGCGTTGAGGATGCGCTGAGACCACAGCGGTTACCCCATCAGTGTACTTCTCCTGGCTTCTCACTGCCGCCGGTTAAATTGCTCGCAGACACAGGTGTCTGACATGAGCTGGCCGGCACGGGGCAAGACCAGCTCTATACTAAGTAAAGATTTTATACACAAAGTATAAAGTCCTACATGGGGAGCAAGTGTGCAGTGACTCCTGTTGGTTTAACAGTTGACGCTCTTATTTATTTTAGTTTTTTAAAAAACTAAAATTTAGTAAATATAATTTTCCAAAGTACAGTTTATGGATTACAATCGCTCCCCCCCATAATTTCCCTCCCACCCGCACCCCTCCCATCTCCTGCTCCCTCTCCCATTCCATTCACATCAAGATTCGTTTTCAATTATCTTTATATACAGAAGATCAATTTAGCATATATTAAGTAAAGATTTCATCAGTTTGCACCCCCACAAAACATAAAGTGTAAAATACTGTTTGAGTCGGGATAAAGTATTAAATTGTATATCAACAGTCAGGACAAGGGCTGATGATCAAGTCACTGTAATCATGTCTTTTTCATCATGAAGCTCTCCTCCCAATGTCTGTCACACAAGAGGTCCTCTCTCTCTCTCTCTCTCTCTCTCTCTCTGTGTCTCTCTGTCTCTCTCTCTGTCTCTCTGTGGGTGTGTGTCTGTCTGTCTCTGTCTCTGTGTGTGTGTGTCTGTCTCTCTCTGTGGGTGTGTGTGAATCAGTGACTTCTCACTGGTGATCTGGAACAGACTGTGGTCCAGACTTAGCCCAGATGAGAGCCTGAGGCTGGACGTGATTCCTAGGAACTTGACCTAGTGGAGAATGCCACCTGTCAGACGGTGGTAGATTTGAACCACTGTGTGCCAGGCACCCAGGAAGATGTTTTCTGGATGTCGGGGACTGCATGGGGTGATGCAGTCCTCAAAGCTCAGGGGACTGGATCTTCACACCCCCGGGCTGTGCTTGAGAAAAACCTGAATTTAAGGAGCACAGCAATTGTCTAAAGTCACAGCCGTAGGAGTCCAACACCAGACCCAGGGCTCAGGGCCACAGCTCTGCGGCTAAGGCTGCACCCGTGGCAGCCACTGCAGACCTGTGACCACTGACCACTTAAAATGGGACTGGTCTTCTTCAATACAGGCAGTGAGTGTAAAATAGTCACCCAAAGTAGTACATGAAAATGTCAAAGATCTTACTAGAAATTGTTTCTCTCTTTTTCTCTCTCCCTCCCTGTTAGTCTGCCTTTTAAATAAATAAAAAAAAAAAAACTTAAAAAACAAGGGCTGGTGGTGTGGTACAGCAGGTTCAGCTGTTGACTGCAATGTGACTTCCCATATTTGAGCACTTGTTCAAGTCCCAGCTGCTTCACTTCCAATCCAGCTCCCTGCCAGTGTGCCTGGGAAAGCAGCAAAAGGTGGCCCAAGTACTTGGGTCCCTGCCACCCACATGGAAGACCCAGAGGAAGTTGTGGTCTCCAGCCTTGGTCATTGTGGCCATTTAGGGGTGAATCAATAGATAAACGATCTTTCTCCTTCTCTCTCTCTATCTCTATGTTTCAAATAAACTTTAAAAAAAGGGTTTTGTAATTCATACATGTCGAAAGGATAGTATTGGATTATATAGACTATAATATTAAAATTAATTCTGAAACCCGAAGCCATTCATTTTGCAGGCTGTATCCAGTTTCTATGGGACACCCTAACTGCTGGGACAAGGCCAGAGAGAGTTCTGTGTTCTGAATGGAGGAGCGTGGAAAGGCGCTGAAGACCCAGGTGACCTCAGCTTGGTCGGCCACGCGGCCCTTGGAAGGCCCCTTCCCTCCTCCCTCATTTCTGACCTCAGGATGGGGCAGGACTGGCCTGGGTAAGCGGCAGGAAGCTCACTGCCGACTCTCAGCTCTAGGCAACCGAAGGCGCATGTCTCCTCCCCAAAACACAGCGATGGTTTAGCGACACAACTGTCCCATGGAGAGAGAGCGCTTTGCTCAGGCTGTGGAGGGAGTTGCTGCGACCCTCCTGCTGTCCCTCAACCCTGAAGGGCACGGAGGCCACACGGCTGCTCCGCAGTGGGTTTGCAGGGGTCAAAGGCTCATCAGATCCAAGCAGCTCTGGCGTGACCAAGCCTTAGCCTGCTGTGGCTCTGTCACTCTTCATTTCTGTTTTGTGGTTTATCTAATCAGCAGAGGACCCTGATGCAATCATTTCCCTGTAATCTGTAGATAATATCTCCCTCCAAATACAGCATCCTGCCTCCCTCAGAGCACTTTACAGGCAAGCTCGGTCTTGCGTGGAAATTAAACAAGAAATTGGAATTACTAATAATGACATAGCACTTGACTTTAAGCTGTCTAAATTAAGAGAATAACATCATTGGAATAAAGACATAGAACAACAAATTGTACCCATTGCAACATTTTCCACTTGCTTCCAGTCACAAAGTTTCCAAAACAGGAGCTCTCTACTCACACAATTCTTTGCAGGTTCCTTTGGCTGCCTCGGCAGAAGCAGCGTATCCAGAAGAGGCAAGGGGTAGGGGTAGGCCCTCCCTGCTCCCCTGCCTTCCTCGCACCTGGAGAATTACCTGTGCCATTCAGGGGCTTAAGGACAAGATGGCTTAGGAGGGGCAGGTGTGCGGCACTGTGGGTACGGTGCCACTGTGCTGCTCACACCCCACCTTGGAGGCCTCGGTTTGAGGCCTGGCTCTGCTTGCAGCTCCAGCTGCCTGCTGGTGCACACCTGGGAAGCAGCCGTCCCCGATCTGCTCAAGTGACTTGGATGCCTCCACCCACATGGGAGACCCAGGTGGAGTTCTTGGCCCCTGGTTTTGGCCTGGTACAACCCTGGCTGCTGCAGGCATTTGAGGAGTGAATCGTGGATGGAAGATCTCTGTCTCTCTGCCTTTCAAATAAATAAAACCGAGAAACAGGAAGAAGAGGAAGAAGGAGTGGGGAGGAAGGAGGAAGGGAAAAGGAGGAGAAGGGGGCTGGGGGAGGAGGAGGAAGGAGTAGGGAGGAGGAGGAAGGATGGAGGGGGAGGAGGAAGAAGGGGGACGAGAAAGAGGAGGAGGAGTGGGGGAGGAGGAGGAAGGAGAAGGAAGGAGGAGGAAGGGGAGGAGGAGGAGAAGAGGGGTGGAGGAAGAGGAAGAGAAGAATAGGGGAGGAGGAGGAGAAAGAGAAGTGGGGGAGGAGGAGGAAGGAGAAGGGAGGAAGAGGAGGAAGGGGGAGGAAAGGAGGAAGGGAAGGAGGAGGAGAAGGGGGGTGGAGGAGGAGAAGGGAGAGGAAGAGCAGGATAAAGAGGGGGAGGAGGAGGAGGGGTAGGGGAGGAGGAGTGGGGGGGGGAGGCTGAGCGAGGGCCCAGGATTTGAAGGGCTGTTGCTGGGAGAGGGATTCGAGGCTCTGCCGGACCAGACATCCCGCCTTGGGCAGGTGGCTTCTTCCCAGCCAGGTGCAGCAGGTGCCTCATCAGGCAGAGCTCACTCACCTACAGCCCTGGAGCAGGACAAGCAAGGTCAGCTTGGACCCTCTCCTCTGTGGGGCTGCTGGGCCTGAAGGGATATGGTCCCCGGCTTCCACAGCTCCCAGAGCCCAGGAGTCAACTGCATGGAGATGAGATAGGTGCTTCATCGCAGCTGCGTGGGGATGGTCCCTCGGGGGTGACTCCTGCCCTGAGGCGGGGGACAGGGAAGTCCATGTGAGAGTGGCTGCACAAACCTGGCCATGATCTTACTTCTCTGGGGGTTAATACAGCACCGTTGCCCCATGTGGAGCCCTGATGGGTGGGTGCCGGCAGGGGCACAGGGCTTCCTGTTCATGCTCTTGGCTAAGCTTGGGCAGGGCTCTTTGCATTCCTGTCATAGTGTCCCCATCTTGCAGAGAGGAGCCCGGTGCATGATTCGCCCAAGCCC
The DNA here is from genome assembly GCA_949820135.1 of Sylvilagus floridanus. Classification (NCBI taxonomy): domain Eukaryota; kingdom Metazoa; phylum Chordata; class Mammalia; order Lagomorpha; family Leporidae; genus Sylvilagus; species Sylvilagus floridanus. The sequence goes on from OX463227.1 coordinate 192,446,785, forward strand.
AGGGCCAGTGTGTCCCTCTGGGCACCGACTGTGCCTTGCACCAGGCAGCCCTGAGAGATGGGCCAGTCCGACAGTGTGTCTCTCCACTCCTGGGCTGCTCCTGTACTTGCTGGATGCTTGGGGGTGGGGAGGGGAGGGAGACTGCACTATTGCTCAGGAGCCTCCTGCTATGGCCCAAAGACCAAGAGGCATGGCGAAGCTCACATTGCGAGGAAATCAGACCCCTTGCCAGATCAAGTCTCACTCTCCCTGTTCATCCATGCAGGGGGCTGGAGAGGGGGTGGGCTCTCAGAGACCTAAGGGTCTGACGAGGGCACTTCCGCTCTCCCCTCCTCTGGGGCAGGGGGAGTGGCTGCTGCTCCTCTGCCTCCCCAGAGGAGCCTGCTCCAAAGCACACAGCCAGCGACTGAAGACCCTCAAGGCGCATCTCCACAGCCACCAACTTGTCTGAGAGGTGGACCGTGGCGGCTGCAGAGTGGTGGCGAGTGCAACGCAGGCAGGTGTGGGCGGCCACTGCCCCGCATGGCAAGAGAGGGCGCAGAAGTCCCCGGGTTGGGTTGAGGAAGCTCAGCCCAGGACAAGCCCCTAGAAACACACTCAGGCCTGGGTCCTCCTCCCGCCCCTGTCGCTGTCCCTCTGAACAAGGTCCTGTAGCTTCCCTCCCCCTCCCCTGGACTCAGTCATGCATCTGAGCCCCTCCGGGAAGCCAGGATTCACCCCGGAGAGGCTCCACCAGGTCATCCCCGGGGAGCCAGAGACCCCAGCCCCCTTCCATCCCCCCGGGAGAGCCCCCGGGGCCTCAGTCTTCAGATGAGTAAAGTTTGTTTTCCCCCCGACCAGAGGTTTTGCTTTTGTTGCTGATGTTGGGCTCTTACTGCAAGTGGTTATTTGTCATTCTGGACTGGAGGGGACTTTTGCAGGACTTACCAGGAATGGGCCGGCCGCAGCTTGTGCAGCAGCCCAGGCCCGCAGCTAAGGTGAGCCCCAGGAACCCTCCCTCGTCCTGTGACCAGGACAGGTGAGCAAAGCTGCATGTGAGCTCATGTGGACCAGGGCTGTTAGTCCCTGCCGTGCGCTGTCGGGACGGCATGGGGCTGCTGGCAGGGAGGGCTCGGTGCACAGCGTGCTGGGAGAGTCAGTGTCAGGGGTCCCATAGAACAAGACGGGGAGAACAAGACTTCAGCTGGCCGCTCCAGTCCCCGGCTCCCGCCCGACTCGCCCCAGGCGGCTCCACTCCATACCTGACACACTCTTTCCCCTTTGGCCCTGCCCATCCCCCACCCAAGAGGTGCCATTCCTCTCGCAACATCTCCCGACAGAACCTGCTGTCCCAACTGTTCCAGATCCACCCCTCTCACTCAGACTCCCCGTTTGCTCAAAGCTTTTCTGTTCTCTACCGTGTGCTAAGAGCCAGGATCTTCCTTTTGCACCCGCAGAGGAGTGACCTGAGTGCTCCCTAAACAGCACAGGCTGACTGTTGGGGCCGAAGAAACAGTGGCCAAGACCGACAGAGCAGAGCGGCAGGCGCTGGGAGGACCAGGCTCAGGCCAGTCACAGCCCTGCCTTCCACTCACTGTGCAAGTCATTCTCTTCCATTCAGCTCCGCTCTCTTCCATCTGTTTTGGTCACCGTGGTGATGGGAGACAGGATGGGAGCCCCACCCGGGCTGGAAGGAGCACAGATCACTCAGGCAGCAGCTGGCTGGGGCGCAGAGGAGGCTAAGATCAAGGGCGGCCACATCAGAGGGTGCCCTTCTCACAGAGTGGAGATCAGCATCCAGTTTCTATGCCAACCTAAACATTTAAAGGTGAATGTCAGGTATGATGACCGAGGCCCCACATTTCAGAGCGCTGAGTTCTGCCCCATGGATGCCCATGGCACTGCATCACGGGGACCCGAACAGCAGTGGGCAGGGGAGGTGTGGCGACACCATCAGCTGGGGACAAGACCGCCCCGGCGAGCGTGGCCACGGAGATGACTCACGTGCGGGAGCTCCTGTGAGCTGAGCTTTCGGCGCCTATGTTTGCATTTCTTGCTCTTTTCACTGCCAGGAAAGGGCTCCACGAGGCAATCATTTACAGAGAAGGGTCGTGCTCTCACAGCGTGCAAACCCCGCCAGCCTCTGACCCGGCCACGGGCTTTCCTTCGTCTTCCTCACCCCCAGGAAGGCAGGCTCCCCAACAGGGCTGAGCAGTCGCACAAAGTGATTGGCAACTGGAGATTCATGGTCTCCTACAGAGGAGACCGGCCTATAACCACACCACTCCACGCCCCTGGATCCACGCAAGGGAGACCAGCAGGTGGCCAAGCCGCATCGCAAGAGGGAGTCTCTTGGTGACCCGCACCTTTCAGTTCTGGAAGCTTCTTTACAAAAAAATTGAAATAATTTTATTAACATATTATTATTGCTCAAAATGGAAAATATCTCCTGTGAAATTAACAGCTAACCAAGAACTGAATTCTTCTTAAGGAATCCAATTTTCTTTTTTTTTTTTTTGAAAGATTTATCTATTTATTTGAAAGTCAGTTAGAGAGAGAGGAGAGGCAGAGAGAGAGAGAGAGATTTCTTCCATCCCTAATTGGCTGATCCAAGACCAGGAGCCAGGAGCTTCCTCCGGGTCTCCCACTTGGGTACAGAGGCCCCAGGACTAGGGCCATCTTCTGCTGCTTTCCCAGGCCATAGCAGAGAGCTGGATCAGAAGTGGAGCAGCCGGGTCTCTAACTGGTGCCCATATAGGATGCTGGTGCTTCAGGCCAGTGCGTTAACCTGCTGCGCCACAGCGTTGGCCCCAGGAATCAAATTTTCTGTCCATTTGATGGACACCATGCTCCCCAAAGGGCACCTGGGGAGACAGAGAGAATCTGGCATTGCCCTGAGGAGTGGAACGGCTCCCACAGCTAGTGTGGAGAGGATTTTAGATGGCGCATCCACAGACTTTTTAATTTAATCACTACTTATTTTAAGTGGATATCAGAAAATGCATATATCATCAGAACATCAAACTTGTGGATTTTACTCATTTTTATTGCTTCTTATCATGTTTAAGTACATATTTAAGTTTAAAACGTGATTTAACATAGAGGTGTGAAGAAACTAACAAGGCTTTTTAAAGCATTTCAAATAATATTTGTCATACATTTCAATGAAATATTTAAACAGTCATGAACCAAAGTTTGAAGGCAATCTATGCTGGAACACTGAGGCGAGCTAGCGTCCCCTCTCCAAGCAGCTGAGAGTGAGCTCCCAGTTTGCAACACCAGCAGCCGACATCAGCAGCACTCCCTCTCCTCCCCTCGCCCACGGATCACCCTAGGACGCACAGAAGAACCTAAGCAGACAGAGCTTTGTAGCCGGAAGCTGGGGCACTCGCCGGCCTGTCTGCCCTGGGGGCCCTCCTCTGTAAGGAGAGAGACACGCGTCGTGCCCACGCCTACAACTCCTCCAAGGGTAGTGAGCAGGTGTGCGACCGAGCGTTCAGCACCTACTAAATGCAATTTGAAGGGACTCTCCATGAGGGTTACCCAGACCTTAATGCCCAGCCCCCAGTTCCTCTCCTGTCTGTGTGGACCATCGGTGGATGCTCAGCGGTGCCCCTCTTTGCAAAGAATCCGAGTGTGCTCAGAAGCCTGCGTCGCCTGTCCCAGGCTGTCCATCAGCCACGTGGATTTGCACACCACCTGTGACCTCTTGGATTCCAGGCCCCCACATGGAGAAGGTAGCTTGGCAGTAGAATTAAGAAACCAGACTTTGAAACCAGGAAGACTTGAATTAGAATCCTGGCTTCCTCTTTAAGGAATAATAGCTAATAGCTAATAGCTAATAGCTGTGTTTCTGAGACTAGCTTCTCTCTCTCTCTTTCTTTAAAGATTTATTTATTTACATAGAAGGAGAGGCAGAGAAAGAGGGAGAGAGGTCTTCCATCTACTGGTTCACTTCCCAGTTGCCCACAATGGCCAGAGCTGCACCCCTCCAAAGCCAGGAGCCAGGAGCTTCTCTGGGTCTCCCATGTGGGTGCAGGGGCCCAAGGATTTGGGCCATCTTCCACTGTTTAACCAGGCCAAAGCAAAGAGCTGGATCTGAAGTGGAGCAGCCGGGACTGGAACCGGTGCCCATATGGGATGCCAGCACCTCAGGTAGAGGATTAACCCACTGTGCCACAGGCCGATCCCCTGAACCCCGCTTCTCAACCTCAAAAGTAAGCAATGGGAACATCCTCTGGGAGACGCCCTTGGCGTCTCTCTCTCTCTCTCCCTCTCTCCTCTCCTGTCTCTGTATCGCTGCCTTTCAAGTAACTAAATAAATCTTAGAAAGAGAGTATGCAAAACTCAGCAGAGCAGCAAGATTTCGTTGCACGCAAATGGAAGTACCAATAGCTGACCTCAGCGAGGTTTGGGGCCATCCCTTTCCAGGGACTGAGGCATGGGGGGTGGTGCCTGGGGTGGGGGTAATTGAATATTCATAAGGGGATGGGATTTGGGGGCAGGGCTTGAGTGCTGCCCGTTTCCTTGTCCTATTTTGGAAACCTGAGGTGTCACGGGAGCCATGGTGCCTATGACCTTACGATGAGCTAAAATCACCTTGGGGATGTTGGTCATCTTGGGCTGGTGCCAGTTCCCAGGAACAGGACTGCAGGAGCTGTGCTTTTCCAAGGCAAGGAAAAGGGGAGTTTGGGGTGAGATAGGCGAGCTGTAGGGAGGGGCCGGCTACTTCCCTGCCAATCAAGGTCCATAGCTAACATTTTCAGGAAACGTAATTAGTATTTTCTCTAGTAACACAATATTCCTTGTATGAGCTTGTTCCTCTAGGGTGATGGACGTGCAGGTTCAGTCCGCTCCTTCCTTGAGCCGGGCCTGAGTTTGGCACTTCTGTGGTGCCTGGGGCAGTGGAGGGGCCTGGCCCTTGGTCCGGTCTGCTCAGACCCAGCCCGGGTCATTAGACCTAGCGGGCCCCGATCCGCACAGGTTTCCATGGAGTTGCCCTTCGGCCCTGCCCGCATGGCCTGTCCACTGACCAAGGTTTTCACTGTTCCTTGCGGCAAACATTTTTCAGGTTTTTCTCCAGTTCTTCCTAGGAAGCAGAGGGTAGCTCTCAGGGAGCGGCTGAGTTCTGTGCAGGCCTTTCTCCTGGGATCTTTTCTCTCCAGCTCTGGACGTCCTCCTCAGCCTTGAGTAACAGAGTGTACTATTATCTTTCTCAGGTTTCCAGCCAGTCTGAGTGTTGGGCCACAGTGGAGGAAGCAAAAGGAGATGACAGAGTTGGGGGAAGCTTACCGACTACCTTGTGAATATCGTCCTCCTCAGAAGCGGGGCTAAATAACAAGTGAAGAAATGCTCCCAGTCAGAGAGCACACACAGCCCAAAGCAGGCAGGGACGGAGGGCTGACCAGATGAGCAGAGGCCGTGGGGGAGGAAGGAGGCGCCCTTGAGGACACTCTCGGAGGGCCCGCTGGCCAGCATGTGGCCGGCCTGGCAGAAGTGTCTTCAAACACCTGTGGTGCGCCTGCTGCACCCAGAGAAAAGCCTCAACTCGGGGAACGCCTGACCCAGATCAGCAGGAGATAGGACAACCCAGATGGTGATGTGCAGCTGCTTTTTTGGCACAGACAAGCATCACCAGTGTTTAGTTATCTGGGTAACAGTTGTTTTTAGAGACTGGATCCAGTGCAGTCAGATGTGTACTGGGAAGAAAAGTTTAAGTAACAGAATTTACACTGGTACCCAGGGGAGGTGTAAAATTACTTAAGAAAAGGCTCAAGGGCTCAAAACATCCTTGGGGACACTCTGAGATGGAAACTCTTAAGATATGGATAATTTGAAAAAGAATAAGTTATTTAGTAATAATAATTTGAAATAAGAAATTCAAATAAAATATCAGATTCACATAGAACAACATACAATTCAATTTAAAGAATTTGAAAAAACACCTGCCGGGCGCTGACTCGAGTCCAGCCCTGTTGAGCAAGCACAAGCCCGAGAGGCAGGAAGACAGCTCAGTTTCCATCATTTCTATCGCTTGCTGTTTCGCACACTCAAAATTATTCCACGATTTTGGGGAGCCTAGATCCGAACTGCTTTCCTGAGCTGTGCGTTCCTGCCGGCTGCCAGGACTCTGTTCTCCCACGATCTTCCCGGTGCACACAGTGTTGTCTGGTCGGTGGTGAGGCTGAGAAAGGAGACTCGCTGGGCGGGGGCGGCTCAGGGAGAGGAGGAGTTTGGCGCTGTAGGTGAAGTATCCCTGGGGATTCATCTAAACCCTGTGCGCTTCACCCACAGGGCCACAGCCACAGTGCCAGTTCCTACATCCCCTCGCCTTCACCCACAGCAACAAAACCAGGGGAGCTGGGAACGGGAAAGCAAGCCATCGGGGCAACTTCCCTGGGTCTCCTGATCAACCTCTGAGCACAGCAGAGGGGAGACGAGTGGGTGGAAGTCAGTGGAGGAACTGCCCAACCTGGGAGAAGGCATGCCGCTTTCTGCTTTCTTGAAAAAAAAAAAAAAACAAAAAACAAGCGAACACTTGAGATCTGATTTCAGGGACACGAACCGTGGCCAGGAAGGAAGTAGGGTGCTGAGGCTCCTCTCTCTGAGACCATAACAGGACGAGGAAGTGTTTAAGAAGCTATCGTGATGAAGGTTTAATAACACACACTCTCCATAATGTAGTTTTTAAAAAGTCTTTATTTATCAACTACCTAAACACATAGCTTTATCACACAGATCAGAAAGGCAATGTGCGTCCAAATTCATGACATCTAGAAGCACTGTCCACAGAACGTCCCGCCCAGCTCTGAGCCATGCTGCAAGTCCCAGCAGCAATGTAGGGCCAGCAGAGCGTGGGGTTCAACCCAGGACACCTGGTCCTACCCACCCGCAGTGCCCTCACCATAGGAAGGGGGCAGGCACAGTAAAGGGGAGACGGAAGTGAACCCCACTGCAGTCAGGTCCTTCTGTCTCAAAGATTCGGAAGCAAAGTAGGATTTTCTACCAGAAGAGTACTGGCCTGCTGGTCCTTCCCTCTCCTGTCCACGTCTCCCTCTTGTCCACTTCAGCTGCACTTCGTGTGCATGCTCCTAAGAGCAGTGAAAATAAATACCAGGACGACTGCATTCATGTGGTGGGCTACTCACCATGGAGTGCAAGGGTGGACGAAGCAAACCTACACTGACAGTGCTCAACCTCAACCGTGGGGTGTGTGAACAGCCACTTGCAAAATGCTACATCTGACAGAACAGCCTCAGTGCAGCCTTGGGGCGGCTGCTGCACGAGTCTCGGGTGCCTGAAATAAGCAAGAGAAAGAGCCCTTACGGAACCGCACCGTCTTGGAAGAGCATGTGCCGTGGGGAGGAACGCGCACCGAGACGAAGGCAGGGAGTTTGAACTGCATCTTGGATTTTTACTGAAAACAAAGCTGCTGCAAGGAACATGGCCTTCCTGGTGCAGGACATCATCAGATGCAGGAAGTGTGAGTGCCAAGGCCACCGGAGACGCTCCAAGGGCATGGCAAGGCAGAGAAGCCTCATGTGGACCTGAGCCCCAGGACCATCTTTTTCCAAAAAACAAAAAAAAAGTTTTGCAAGCACAGGTGGGACCCGCATGGTGCGTGTTGCTGTCTCCACCGTAGCATTGCACATTTTTTCTTGCCATGCAGCCGGCTCTTTCTAGCTCAAACCCACTGGTCTGGCTGGGTTCTTTACAGGGCGACTGATGGTCTTGTGTTGTCCAGGACTGAAAGGTTCCAAGTTTTCAGGTGGAGTTGGTCACCTGCATCTCCAGAACGTTCCAGAAGACATCCATTACCGCCCACGGTTTTACCAAACATGGATTATCTCAAGAGCCAGAAACAAGCCAAGAACCTGCACTATGCCAGAGTTGTGCCTTTCCCTTCTGAGACCCACAAGCACCTCCGCTCTTTCCACACCATCGCCACCGAGGACACACTCAGCTCTACCTTGTGAGTCCCACCATCAAGGCAAAGCCTGAGGAAGCCACTCCTTTCCAGAGGCCCGAGACACCTGTGGGGATGCTCACAGCTCATCATGCTGAAGTTCATTCCCTCCCTAGCCCACAGGCTGCGGCCCTCAAAATCTACCAAGTCGACGTGCACGGCTATAAAGACCAGAAAAAGAGCAGTGGCCCCACCAACAAGCACTGTTTCAGGAAGTGCAGCTACATCGCAAAAGCAGCATGGTACCCTGCAAAAGGAGCAAGTTCACACAGCAACTGAATCGGGCATCCGCTTGGAGAACTCCGAAGACGCCACTCCCGGGACAGAGCCTGCAAAGAGCTGTGGGGCCTGGGTGGGATTCCTATGCTCCAGGGAAGAGGGCCCTGTGAAACAGCAGTCCCTGTGTTTGCCTTCATCTTGCCGTAGGATAATATACCCCAGAATACTGTGCATCTATAAGATGTATAAAGTACTGCAGTTCGTGGGACACAAATGGCTGCCCAGTCGTAGCTGAGTGGCGACTGTGGTCTCTGAAGCCCTGGGGGGCCCGTTGCAGGTGTAAATCCACAACACCCGCACAGGAATGAGGTAAATCTGCACTGGTAAGTAGAAGCATGGCCAAAAACCGTGTGACCCCAGGAGTTTTAAAAACAGATTATGTCTGTTTATAGGGATGTGAAGTGTGTTCAAAGATCTCACTGCACTTCTTCTATTGTGAACTTGGGAAAAAGAAGGGACCCTTTCTTTATTTTGTTCTTCTAGACTGGTTAGCTTTTCTGTGATTAGCATGTATGATTTGGCTTTAAAATTCCCTTCTAAAGATTTGAAGCAAAAGAAACGACATTGTGATGCTTCATTGCTTATGAGACTTGATAATGCCTGTGTCATCCAGGGATACAGCAGGCATTTAATAAGCGATTGTGGAACGAATTAAAAAAAAATACAGCTCAAACTAGGAGTGGCACATACTTGAGACTACCAAATCTTTAACCAAGCCTGGGAGTGACGGCAATTATTTCAAAGTATGAGAAAAATACCGGAGCAAGGCACCCCAGTCTATACAAGATGAGCAACAGAGAAGTGGTCAGGTTTACTCAAGTCCATATAGATCTCTGGGATTCTGTACAATCGCGTGTTTAGAAAAAGTCCACAAGTGGTAAGGCAGGCCCTGTCATACTGTGATTGCCATGAGGAAGCGTGTAACATGCAAACTCAGCAGAAACAGTGCTCCGAGTGCAGTTACGCAATCCGACTCCTGCCTTCGTGCTCCCGCAGAGTCTGCCAACCTGAGGGCGCTGGCTCCCCCCCGTAGTGTTGCCATGGATAACTAACCAATAGCCAAACAAAACAAACAGAAGAGGGGAAATGTAAATGTCATGGGGTTTCAGAAATATATCTTCAGTACTTGTACTGCTGAAGTTCTGTCACTTTAATCCCTTTAAGAAAATCATTTAGCAATACTTTCTAAAGAATCAGAGAGGGGAAAAAGACAAGGAAACAGAGATATTCCTAACTGGTCATCATCAAAATGTCCCATCCAAGAGCAACCCTAATGCTTTTTGGCAACAGAGTCTACCAGCTGGCTTCCAGGGAAGGCCATGGAGAGAAAGCAGAGGGGAGGCAGGGCGAGGGCCCACCCTCATGAGGGCCTGGGCAGGCGGGGAGGTGGGCTACCCAAAGCTGTAGGCACTGTGGCCCAGCCTCGGCCGACACTCAGCTCAGTTCCCTCGGGAAACCATTCCTACAAGAACTGCAGCTCCTGCAGACGTGGATACATTCTTTAGGAGTCTCCACTTTATAGATTTTCCTTCCCTGAGAAATGGGACAGCACTTTCAGGCTTGCTTCTCCTGAGTCACTGGTCAACACCAAAATGCAAGTTTTCTCAGTCTTGAAGCCTGAACTAATCTACACCACAGGAAAGGGCAGCATGCAAGTATGTGTAAACACGCCACGAGGCCAGTTTTCACAGTTCTCGTCAAAGACGCGGCCGTGGTCCACTGGTTGGACCTGGACGGCCAGCGTTCCTTGCGCAGTAAGCTCGTCTGTGAGGCAAGTGGAGCTGACGCCCCCCACGCGTTCTTGCTGCGGTTCTCAGTGCTGACTGAGAGCCCCGTTTCTGAGTTCCCCGGAAGGAAGCGAGAGCGGTCAGTCGGTGTCTTCGCCCAATATTTACAACCGCACGGCGCGGCTCATCTTGATGCTCTTTCATTCTTGAATGGAAGAGTGGCGGATAGATCTGTGGTAATCCTCCGGGCTGCTGATGTGTTCAGGTATATCGTAGCCCCTCAAGAAATGTCCACTGTTTTGCTGAGCAAAATAATACAGTTGTCTGGCTAGCAGAGGTTCTACCTTTAATAAGAGATTTTGAACATACATATTACCAAGACGCTCTTTTTAATTGACTCATCATTCAAGAACTCGCATATTCTCAGGGACAGGAAAGTAAAGTCTAGTTGTGTGCTCCAGTACGTGGAAGCATTTCATGTCTGGAGCCATCTCAAGAATCAGCTGTTTGTTAGCCCCTACGTGGAACAAGCTGTAACCACCATCTAATCCAGTCTGAGTTGACCCTCAAATCAAAGGCCATGGTTTTAAGTCAACTGCCACTTGACACAACCAAGACTGAAGCAAATCAGGTCAAATGATCAATTGCAAAGAATTCTAAGGTGACATCAGGGCAGTTTAGGGCAATGTTTTTCCACAACTGCGGTTTGATAGGAATGAGGGGCTCACCCTGAATGACTGCAGATTTCCAGGTAATCTGATAATCCTAAATCCAAGTCAAATGGAAAAGAAACCAGATGCAACAACAAAATTGCTACTGGGGGAAAAGAGAAGTTAACTGGCCTCAGATTTATCTAATCTGGTTATTAGTGTGGGCCACATTCACCGAAAGGCAAAAACAAAATAACCCTCAACTTTCAGTTTGTCCTGAACCTACAGCATCTAAGACATTTTGCTTTCAATCATACATAAAACTCGGCCTTTATGGGCCTTTATGGAGCCTGGGATGGAAGAAGCCATGCAACAGTGGCATCTGAATGGAGTGCCTCCGGTCTTGGCTGCTCTACTTCAAACCCAGCTTCCTGCTCACATGACTGGAAAGCAGCTGGAGATGGCCACCTGACTGGGTGCCCCTGCCACCCCTGTGGGAGACCCAGATGGAGTTCCAGACCCCTGGCTTTGGCCTGGCCCAAACCCTTCCATTGCAGCCATTTGGAGAATGAACTAGCAGATGGAAGTGCCTCTCTCTCTCTCTCTCTCTCTCTCTCTTCCTCCTTCTCTTTCTAGCATTTGGCCTTTCAAATAAATAAATCTTTAAAAATTGATACTTTATATTATTTGATATATATATATATAAAACAACTGAAGCATAACTCCTATGCAAATACCTGAAATTAATTAACTTCACAATAAAAATACAACAGTGTTTTCAGGAGAGTTTGTGAACCCAACCTTGCCTAACGTTCAAGAGAGCCATTCCTCCCACTTCCAAGTTTACTTGGCCATTTAACAATCTCCATTGCTAATAAAGTCTCAGCGGTAATTCTATCAGTCAGTGGGCAGGCTTGCTGAGAAAGCCCCAGAGCCTCTGGGACTGTATTTTCAGCGGCTGGATTTCACAGTCAAGCGGAGGGGAGTGCATTCAGGATGCGACCGTGTCTTCTTTCACTTTGCAATACCATCAGCACGAAAGGCTAATCAGAACTGAGGAATTCTGTGCTGTGCTTCCACCTGGCCCTGCTCACCACGTGGGCCCGTTACCTCATGAAGACAGGAGGGAATGTGAAGTTTTCTAATTCAAACACCTTAGGTATCTGTGAGTCCATTTTCCATGGCACGTTAACACTATGTGTTGTCTGCACTATGTGTTATCTGTTTTTCTATGAAAAAACAGGTTCACTTGCCATCACTGAACCTGTCTTAACCTCGGCCGGACAATGCTCCGAGGGCCCTGCCTGCCTGAATCCTTGAAAGGGCAGCCTGGAAGAACATGAGCCCATCAGTTAATTCATTTCTAAAAACCCAGAATTAAAGACGGGACTGGGATACATTTGGAGGGCACCTACAAAAATAGACAGGTGGATTTGGGAAAACTTCTCCATCAAGTGAAGATATGGAGCTAGGATGGCATTTTAAATACTTATTTAGTTATTTATTTGAAAGACACAGTGGCAGAGAAAGAAGTCTTCCAGCTACTGGTTCACTCCCCAGTTGACTGCTATAACCAGCCCTGGGCCAGGCTGGGGCCAGGAGCCAGACACTCCATTTGGGTCTCCCATGTGGTTGGGAGGGGCCCAAGCACTTGAGCCCTTTTCCACTGCCTTCCCAGGCGCATTGGCAGGGAGCTGGACTGGAAGTGGAGCAGCCAGGACTGGAACCAGTGCATCATTGTGGGATTCCGGCACTGCATGGGAGGCCTAACCCGCTGTGGCACAATGTCAGCTCCCAGGATAGCATTTTAAAGCACTCACAGACATGGAGAATTTTCAAGGGGCAACATTTCGAATGAGTCCTTTGAAAATCTTATAAAATGGGACTACAGCAATTGCCCTGGAAAACACATCAGCTGGGACGAGTGAAGCCCCTGGTCCCGTCCCAGCCCATGACTGTCATGAGCAGAACTCAAGGTTGAGCACGTCAAGCGGGGCCCTGGGCTGTGCTGCTCGCTGGGCCACACTTCCTCCCCAGCTATTTTAAGGGCTACGTTTACCTTCCCAGGTCATTTGACCTTGGGTCTCTGCCCCCAGTAGGGAAACCAGTGTGGTTGTGAGTGAAGCTGAGTACTCACGTGAGCCGTGATGAGCTTCCTCTGCCTCTGAGGGTCTGGAAACTCCTCCCCGAAGCACAAGGTCACCTGGAATCTCGGCAGCGGACGGCCATGGTGAGCGAACGCTTGCAGCTCTGCAAAGCCCACAAGAAAGCCACACTCACAAACCCTCGTCGCCTGCGTGCCAGGTTCAACAGGAAACAAGCGCTTACTGTGACACAGAATTCTGCCCGAGGAACTGGGGCTCTGCGTCTCCCCTGTGGGCCCTGACCCTGGAGATCCCTGGTCTGCCATTGCAAGGTCAAGCTCATGCCCCTTGCTCTGCCTCGCTGGATTCTTCCAGAGGGGAATGACCTACAGCAGCAGAGCCCTGCTCTGCAGCGTGCGGCCCAGGAGTCGGGAGGAGCGAAGGAAAGGGAAAGAAGACATGGCATCAAGTTAAGGCCGAAGAACTCATATGAAGAAGAAAATCTCATTTAAAGATGTCAGAACGTTCTGACAGCCCAGCATTATTTTGCTTATTTATTTGAAAAGATAGGAGAGAGAGAGAGAGAGAGAGAGAGAGAGAGAGAGAGAGAGAGAAGGCGAGATCTCCTGTCTCCCATCTGCTGATTTACTCCCCAAATGCCCGGCAAAGCCAGGGGCCAGGAACTCAGTCTGGGTCTCATGTGGGTGGCAGGGGCCCGACTACTTGAGCCGCATCAGTTGCCTCCCAGGGTGTTCGGTTGCAGGAAGCTGGCGTCATGAGGCAGAGCCAGGAGCGCTGAGACGGGATGTGGGCATCCCGAGCGTGTGAACTGCTGCCCCAGGTCTCTGCCCCCAGCATTGTTAATACAGCTCATGCCCCACCTAGGGCGCGCGCACGACCCATCCGGGTGGCCCGGGCACCACAGAAGACGACGCGTGTGAGTGTGGTGACTGAGTGAGCAGCAGCTCTGGAAAGCATGGTCCCACAGGGTGCCGGGCACAAAACCCCCAACTGGGTCACTCTGAACCGACTTCCCGGCTGCCCTGGGGACACAGCTCCCACGGGAGGCGAGGACAGAGGTGACAAAGTCACACTGGGGCTCAGTCCTGGGGATCCACACCACACCCCAGAAAGGGCAGAAAACAGGACGCCCCTTGGAAAGACACTCTGCCCTGACACTGACCTGCATCCCTTCGCCCATGCTCAGCAGGACTCCCACTCCAGTACCAAGAGCTGAGAATCTTAGCCACAAGACACACTGTTGCCCAGCGGCTACTGAGCCTCCTGCAGAGTAGCTGGGAGCACATGCGCTTATCAGATGTGCAGCCCCAGGCTGTGCCTGTGGGGGCTGTCCCTTGTGGGGGTGCAAATTCTGAATGGGCAGATATCAAAGATTTCCACAGCTCTCTTCAACTGAAGAAGTTTCTAGCTAACTCACAAGACTCACTGACTTCCTGCTGCTTTTCTTCAATTCAAATCAAACCCAACGGACTTAGTCAGAACGCGTAACCCACATCGCGCTGCCGTGGTCTGAGAGTACACCTACACAGGCTGATCAGAATGGCGAGTTGGCACAATTCTTTGAAAAAAGTCCTGCCTGAAACACGACAGCGCGAGAATGTTCACTGGGACTCCTTCACTGTGCAGGAGCTGGTGTCACAGCTGCAGGGTTCACAACACCCTCCTTGAACCTTAGGGAGCGGTGCCAGCAAGTACAGCCCTGGGCTAGCGAGGAAGGAACGTGAGGAAGAACAACCTTGCTCGTGGGTAAATATTCGTGTCCAGGTGCCCATGCCGCCAGCATCCTATGTGTGCACCAAGTCAATTCCAACTGCTCCACTTCCCATCCAGCTCCCTACCAATGCACCTGGGCGTCTGCCAACCCGTGGGAGACCCAGATGGAGTTCCAGGTTCCTGGCTTCCACCTAGCCCAGCGCTGGCCGTTGTGGCCATTTGGGAAGTGAACCAGCAGATGGAAGATTTCTCTCTTTCTGTCTCTCAACTGCACAAATAAATCTTAAAAGGAGTAAAGTCTAGGCAAGTGAATTCACAACCCCAGACTGCTACAAGGCACCTGCTCCTTGCCTGTGCGCAGCTCTCGGTGCTCCTGTGACTCTAAGTCACCTTACAACTCGGTCACAAGCAAGGATTCCTTGTTTGTTCCTAAAACATGCCTGGTGTTTGAAATTCAGAAAGGCAAGTCCCACCCTCCTGGGATGGCTCCTGTAGATGGCTCTGGCCCTCTCCTGGCTTCAGGTCTGAAGACACCAATCCACACTCATGGGGGAAACCCAAGCTTGCGGGGGCCTAACTTTGCAGGGCATGTGAGCTCTTTCGGGCTCTAAACAGACGCGGGGTGCCCCTCGGAGGCTGCTTGCTCTTCTCTGCCCCTCCCCCCACCACGAGCACTGCACTCTACCTCAAGATGGACAAGCAGGACGGTGCCAGCAGAGGCCAGAATGCAGTCCTGCTGCCTCCAACACGGATGCCCAGCCCTGCGTGCCCTCCTCACGGTGCTGCGGCCCCAGCAACAGGCCCCCTCCTCCCACAGATGGGCTTGTCGGGGACTCCCAGGAGAATCTGGAGGAGCTTATGCAGACTTGGGTCACATAAGCCCCAAAGGCTGAGTGCATGTTGACAGTGCCAAGAGTATAGAGATGCCTCCTATTTTTATTTTAAATGCATCGACTCAAGCAAGTACCTTCAGTGGCGTGGTGGTTAAGATGCCTCTTGGGACGCCCGTATGCCATGTCAGTGTCTGGGTCGGAGTCCAGCATCACTCTGAATTCCAGAACCCTGGGAGATGGCTCAAGTACTTGGGCCCCTGCAACCTGCATGGGAGCTCGGGACTGAATTCTTGGCTACAAGCTTTGGCCTGGCCATTGTGGGCATCTGAGTAGTGAACTATTGGATGACAGCGCTGTATGCCGGTCTCTGTATGTCAAATAACTAAACTAAACTGAGTGAATGAACAAGAATATTCAGGATCCAGAAATGCATTACGGGGTCTATTCAAAGGAAATTCAAAGAGACATCTGCATTCTCAAGTATATGTCAGCACTATTCACAAGAGCCAAGACGTGGAATCAATGAAGGTTTCCACCAGTGGATGAATGGATAAAGAAAGTGTGGCACAAATACACTCTGGAATACTCTTCAGTCACAAAAAAGAGTGGGTGAACCTGGCAGACTTCAGGTTAAGTGGAATGAGCCAGGTACAGATGGACAGACAGTGCCTCATCTAAACGGCCAAACACACTGAAGCCGAGCGGTCAAACAGCGGTCACCAGCCCTGGGAGTGGGAGAGGAGACATCGGTCGCAGGACACAAGATCCCAGTAGGAAAGAAGGATGCCTTTGGGAGCGCTCCGGTGTGCCTGAGACGACAGGCGACCCCAGTGTCCTGGATTCCTGGGAATTGCTAAGGGGCTTTACGTGCACCCTGCACAAAAACAGAGGGGTGACTATGTGGACGGACGCAAACGTGACCCAGCTCCACTGAGCCGCCCCACGGCGAGTGCGGATTTCACACAACAAGCCACACACGGTGAGAAGACACGCACGTCCTGGACGTGGAAGGCACGCGAAAAACCGAAGGACCCGGGTGATTCAGAAGGGGCGGGACCTCCGGAAAGCAGGGGGAGGACAAGGCAGAGGCAGAAGCAGGCCGTCAGCCGTCAGCCGTGGGTAGCGCGGCTCTCTCAGCCCCAGCCTCTGCACACGGAGCCTCGCCAAGGACACGGTCAGTAGTTTCACCCACACAGTGCGTGGCGAAAATAACCGCCATGAAATCAAAACGAGGGCAGCTAAGGGCGCTGGGCCTGGAAAATGTGATGAGCAGAGTCCCTGCGACAAGCCTCTCACCGTTCCCCCGCGCTAAATCAGTTCAGCACACTCTGGCCCTGGCCCCACCTGTGGGGCGGCGTTGGCTCAGGATGACACATCTCAGAACCAAAAATGTTAACAATAGACTTCTAACCTTTACAATTTTTTCTAGGAACCCGAAAAGCAGTGCAATGTCAGCAGATACGCCCGCGGAGCTCACATGGCCAAGGAGACCGAGCCCCGTTAGGAAGGGCCATTGCTTGAACGCCAGAATCTCAAGACGCCAGCCTGTGCCACAGGCCGCCAGGGCGAGCTCAGCCGGACCCGCCTCTCCTGCCAGCCTCGGGGGGAGCAACGCAGACTTCAGAAGCAGGAGGGAGACAAGACGGGACAGAAACCTGTTCTGGTACCACGGCAGCGGGCTCTGTGGCCCACAGGCGGGACCCTGTCGTCTCTGATCCCTACGGCAGGAACGCCACCACCACCTCCGCCCCACCAGCTGAGATGCGGTACCTGACAGGAACTGCTGCGTGTCAAAGAGCTTGCAGGTCTGGTCTCTGTCCAGTTTGTTGGGCCGGTCACTGCACAGGGCCAGAGGCCCGTCCCAGTAGATCCTGCTCTGGCACAGTCTTTTGGCGTACAGCCCGTCGGGGGCCATCCAGAGGACCACGCCCCGCTCCAGGTGGCTCAGCAGCTTCTCGATGTTTTTCCTCTGCCCATTGTCCTCCGGGTAAGGGAACAGGACCTGGTCCAGATTGCTGGCGTCGTAAGTGTGTCCGTGGGAGATCCGGCAGCCCTCGGGGCTGGACGTGGTCAGCTCCTTCACCAGGATCTCCCGGTAGTACAGGCAGATGTGCAGGCGGCAGTCTGCGAACACACAGCCGTGGGGGCAGGGCTAAGCGACCCAGGTGACTCTGGCAGAGCCTCTGGTGGCAGCCCCGTGTCCCGAGATGCTCCAGGAACAAGAAGAGCCCGGGCCAGCACCCTCCTCTCACTGCAGATTCGCAGACTGCGTGCGTGTATTCCACACCCCAAGAAGCCTATTTAATTGGTCCACCCAGTAGCGTCTCAGTCTGGATGGCCTTAGGACTCATTTGGCTTTTGGAGGGAGAGTGGATTTTTTCATTTAGTTTCTGAAAAGCATGTTCAAGTCTTGTTAGGGGGCACCTTGCTAAAAACTTAACTGAGTCATTTTTTTTTTTCTTAAATGATGACAGTAGGAGTGGTCTCTTTTGTCTAAATACTGAGGCATGTGTCGCACAGTAGAATTTATCTTTAAGCAAACCAACACTGATCTTGGACGAATTTAGCCCCAAATTTAATTTCTATTAGCAAAAAAAAAAAAAAAGCATAATGGGGGTCTGAAAAAAAAGGAAGTGTCTCTACACATGTGAAAGTTCCCTAAGTTACGCTGTGATGTCATTGAGGCAACACGTATGTCACCTGTAGGTGACCTAGCAGGCAAGGTGGACACTCGGTGTTCAGAGCCATGAGCTCCGGGCGGTGCAGGGGATGTTTTCAACTTTCCATTTTGGTTTTTCTGATTTTTAAATGAATTTTCTACATGGGACACGTGCGATTTTTTTTAAATCACAAAATGACTCCTTGTGGGAAAAAAAGGATCATTGAGAAAAATGCTCTAAGTAGCAACACTGATTTTAAAGTCTGTGAGACTCCGCCAGGTTCTGTGCAGACGTCTAAAAACAACTCTAACAGGGTGCCTTCTGAAGCTTTCAACCAGGCGAGCTCATTCATGAAAATTTTACTAACCGTGGGAACCGCCTGCCCATCTCATCCATATACACTGAAGGTTCAGACTACGTTTGTGAGGAGCTCCCTGGGAAATGTAAGAGGGCAGCCTGTGCAGGAATCCCACGGGCACTGACTGACGGGATTCAAACATGAATGGGAATCGCCCTTCTCTGTGAAAAGAGCTCACGGTTGATCATCAGTCTCTCTCAGGCACACCCAAAAAAGAAACCCACAAAACCCTCTTATTCCTCAATGGCAGGTTTTGAGACCTAACCCACATCACTGTCGCTTCGATTTCTGCTGCCGTCAACAGAGCGCATTAGAAGGCACCGGAGGAGAGTGGGTGTTGGCCACTCGAGGTGACTCCCAGGGCAGGTTTCATTTCATTTAATGTCATCAGCGATCACGAGGTGCTGAGATATAAATAGCTGTTATTTCCTACACGACAGGCACCCACACAAGTCTTAGATGCTCAAAAAAAAAAAAAAAAAAAAAAAGGTTTGAAAGTTTCTAAACACAGACCCGAGTGTCCCTGCTCAGGAGCGCCTCTGCCCGGGAATTCCTCCTGCAGAGCCAAGACCTGCCGCTAGTCTCAGCTCCCTGAGCCTGCAGAATTGAGTTATGTTTCCTGTAGCTGATTTTTAAAGTGGCCAGGACATGGGGTGAGAATTTCGGAGTTCTTCATTTTTAAGCTAAATCCCAATCCCATTTGAAATAACCCAAGATAGCTTCTTCATGAAATCACCACAGGTAACACGCACGTGCTTTGTAAACAGCCTTCGGGGTCTCCCCGAAAGCAGGTACGATTTCCGTGGTGCAGGAATTCTTTAGAGATGGGACTTTTAGAAACCCCCATTGGATCTGCAATTGGTTTGCAAGTTCTGTTCAAATTCAGGGGAAAACCAGAGTGTGTGTTCCCTTCTGGGCACCAGAGTCTTCCAGAGACAATGACCCCCAGAAGCAGGTGCGGAAGGTCTGGTCATGGCTGAGCCTGGACAAAGGATGAGCTTTTCAGAATGAGAAGCGCTGTTGCTTTCCTAAAAAGAGACAGCTTCACACTGGGAGAATACCGGCTGACGCAAGACCCTCGTGGAGTGTTGGCAAGCGCCTGGGGCTGCAGACAGCTGTGCGTCCTTCCGACCAGCACTGACAGCGTCCGAGTCACAGGGAGCCTGGCTCCTCTGCAGAGGCCTTGCAAGCTGCGAGACGGGGAACTCCTACACCTCCAGCCCCCACTGCCTCCACGCAGCAGAGGCCTGGCTGAGGCGCCTCCGGGACCGACCGCCGCACTCACCTGAGAGCGCCAGGGCTTCAGCAGACCTTATGCTTGGCTCTATGGGGATCCCGGGAGCCTGGGACTCGGGTGGGGCACAAGCATAAAAGGTTCCTGTCACCTGGCAACCTGCATTTGCAAATAGAAATCAGATGATGTCTACACAGAGAGTCCACCACGCCGGGAGGCCCCTGGGGTGGGCACGCAGCCTGGGAGGGACCTTTCAACCCACGCCCAGCACTCTCTAAGCACCAGGGCCCGTGCCTGTGAGACCAAGACAAGCCCAAGTGCAGCTGGAAAAACCAAAGTTGAGGGAGGAAGGGGCTGCTGCTCAGCTTTGGAAGGAAACCCAGAGCTCATTCTCCCCCCCCCCCCCCCATCGACACGCTGGGAAACTAAGGCTCTGAGAGAGGGGGGTGGATGAGTCCCTGGCCACACGGCAAGCTGACGACAGAGCTAAGCACTCAGGTCATGTGCGTTCTGGAGCCAGGGAGCCTGGTTAAAAGCCGACATGCTGTTTAGCCCACATGCACCTTGCCTGCTACTTCCGGGTTCAGGAGAGAAGCCCGTCTCCAGGCAGTACTGAGGGCTACGTGGAACAGGGACAAAGATGTAGCAGAACCCAACGTGCTGGCACTGCACTTGGCACTCTACGCTGTAAGGTGTCTATTCTGTTCTGCTCCGTTCTAAGTGCTACTTCTTAACTAGCTACTAGGTCAGCAATGCCAGCTCCATTGGACGCAAGTCCCCACTCCACAAACTACTTTAGCACTGGCCGACTGTTCCGCTAAGGCATGGAAAACCAATCTTGGCTGCAAATCACTCTAGAAAAGCCAGTAAAACTGAATTACAAGCTTTTTAAATAAACACGCCACTCCATGCAAGCATTAAATCATGATGCGTTTCTTCAATACCAGGAGCCAAGAGTGATCTAAATGTAAGTGGGAGAAAGAAAGTGACCGACCCACAAGGGAACAAGCTCTCCTCGAACACACAAAAGGGCCAGTGTGCCACTCGAGTCGGCGCTTCTAGCTGAGGAACTCAAACGTCCTCAGAGCTGTCTCACTGCAGTGAACACAGCTTGTGAACTTTTCTCTGCCTGGAGCTTCCGAGTTCTGCTGACACAGTTCAGTCTGATGGCTGGGGAACTCCTGGGGGCCCAGGACCACATCTAACAGGCAATGGGCAAGTTTTGGGAGTATCCACTAGGCAGGCACGGGGGGAGGCCATCTAAGTTTTTTCATGGTGTTTCCATGGCCTTCGTACCCCTACCTCTAGCCCCGAGAGTAAATGCAATTAGCAGAGAGAGACCATCTCCAACACCTCCGAGCATCTCTGCAGAGGAAGGGCTCGGACACGGCTGGAGCATGTACCCATTTTACAGATGGGTAGACAGAAACAGACTAGTGAGATCACATGGCTCTCAGGCAGCACTGAAGGCAATCCAGGAGGGATGGCTGCCAAAATCCATCACTCTATCAAGATTATAAACATCGTGAAGGTTGTTCAGGGAGCATGAAAAAAGTCTGCGTGTTAACAAGATAATTTCACAAAAAATACAGACAGCGGTTTTTTTGTCTGACATTCTCTGTCTGGAAGGCTGTGCCTAGGGGTCCTGGGCTCTGGAACTGAACCCCGGCATTTCACTGTCAATGGGTCACCTGGACGTGTTAGTCAGATTCTGTGAACTGCCACAATCACCTCTATTTCTGGCTGCCTGGAATGTTCTCTGGAGTGTTTAAGTAAGCCTTCCAGTGCCTAGCACTGTGGCATGGTGGGTAAAACTGCTGCCTGCATTGTTGGCATCCCATATGGCTGCCGGTTTCAGTCCCAGCTGCTCCACTTCCAATTCAGCTCCCTGTTAATGCACCTGGGAAAGCAGTGGAGGATGGCCCAGATGCTTGGGCCCCTGCACCCACGTGGGAGACCCGGAAGACGCTCCTGGCTCCTGGCTTCAGATCGGCCCAGCTCCAGCAGTAGCGGCCATTTGAGGAGTGACCCAGTGGATGGAAGACCTCTCTCTCTCTCTCTCTCTCTCTCTCCCTGTCCCCCGTCCCTCTCTCTGCTGCACTGGCACTATTCCGGCAGCCTCTGAGGAGGGCTGATATGCCACGGTGCAGCCCAGGACAGGATGGGAGCGAGTCCTCTCTGCTCTGCGGCCAAGTTCACTCTCCTTACCGTTTTCACAGGTTGGGCCTTGCCAGTGGTGGCTGCGGGGGCCAAACGTCACGGGACATTGATAGGGGATTTCTGGGTGTGGCTGGTCGGGGACGTACTCCCTCCAGCTGCGGTCGTGGGGCGGCATCATGTAGTTATGAACCTGCTAAAGGAACACAGGAGGGGCGGGGTGGGAAACCTCGGCATTCGCAGGACGGGCGGGGTGGGGGCGTGCCTTCCTAGCCTCCCCAGCTCCTTAGGGAATCCCTGCTTGGTTGGCAGCCAGATCACTTATCATCCAAAAGAGCTGGAGTCAATCATCCAACATACGAGGTGGAAGCCAGCCAGGGACGATCAAAAATAAAATAAAATAAAATACAAAGCACAATGGAGACCCTGTTGTTGAGGAGTGATTTCTGCACAGCTTCATCATATGGTTCAGCCTGGCACCAGGAACGCCGCAGGGGAATTCGCCCTCTCTTACCCACCAAAGCAGAGGGGACAGAGCTGCGATTCACAGCGGGAGGGTGGGGAGATCAGCTGCCTTGTGGTTTCACATGACAAAGCAGCACTTCCAGAGTCCTGGACTTCCACAAAAGGCCTGTTTCCCAGAAGGTCAGCGGGAGAAGTGCATCCTAACAGGCGTCTCACCCGGCCTTCCCGACTCAGCCCACAGCAGCAGGAGCGCCACGTGGACAGGCACACTGCCTGGTCCTAGCACACATCCATTCCTGCTGCTGCTGCTGGCAGTTTCCCCGCCCTGTGGGGCCAGCCAGCTCTGTGTGGCTTCACACAGACCCAGCCGTGTGACCTCCGCCGTACCTGGGCTGGGAGCGAGGTGTAGGGAGCCGTCATGGTGTAGGGGTGGCCCATGGTCATCTGTGGGTCCTCCAGCGCGAGCTGCTTGGCCCCTTTGTGGTTGGGGGAAAGGGAAACGGCACAGAGTGAAAAAAGGAACTGACTGAATTCAACGTCAAGTCTTGGAAAAATACCTGGGGCTTGAATTCTTAGAATGCACAGCATGGTGTTGACAAATAAGGCATTTTTTTC
Organism: Sylvilagus floridanus; assembly: GCA_949820135.1. Taxonomy (NCBI): domain Eukaryota; kingdom Metazoa; phylum Chordata; class Mammalia; order Lagomorpha; family Leporidae; genus Sylvilagus; species Sylvilagus floridanus. Next base: position 192,469,526 of record OX463227.1, read on the forward strand.
CCCCAGCAACTCTCTTGGGCAGTTACTTGAGGCATGTCACACTGCAGTGGGACAGGGACAGAAACAAATGAAAGCGCTGCGTGCAAATGAGCCTTGTGACTCGATGGCCCTGCAGTGAGATGCTTCCCAGGTGAGGTCAGCCGTCCGCTCTGTTTACATGCAGATTCCTGGAGGCTGGTCCAGACACTCAGGTGGGAGCCTTGGAAAGACGACTCCACGGATCTGCATTCTTTTTTTTTTTGACAGGCAGAGTGGACAGTGAGAGAGAGAGACAGAGAGAAAGGTCTTCCTTTTGCCGTTGGTTCACCCTCCAATGGCCGGCGCACCGCGCTTGTCCGATGGCAGGAGCCAGGAGCCAGGTGCTTTTCCTGGTCTCCCCATGGGGTGCAGGGCCCAAGCACCTGGGCCATCCTCCACTGCACTCCCGGGCCACAGCAGAGGGCTGGCCTGGAAGAGGGGCAACCGGGACAGAATCCGGCGCCCCGACCGGGACTAGAACCCGGTGTGCCGGCGCCGCAAGGCGGAGGATTAGCCTGTTGAGCCACGGCGCTGGCCTCGGATCTGCATTCTTAACAAGCACCCCGCTGACCACATCACACTCTACAAGGTGACATTGTGTTGTCATAAGCGGTAGTAATGTACTGACAACACTTCCCTTCTACGAGAGCATTCCTTCCTAGCGACTGTTAGATACGTGTTCCAGTTTTAGACTGGACTAATTGGAAAACACGCTCAATGCACACACACACACACACACACACACAGACGCTTAGGGTGTGAGAAATCATCCTACACCATTACCACAGCAGCCGCAACTTCTGACCCACAGAGCTTGGGCCGAGAGCCTGGGGGGCTCACACAGGACGCAGGAGGCAGGCAGGCTATCAAAAAGGCCAAGGCAGCCAGTGGCTCCCAGACAGGCAGGGCCTGCGAGCGCGAGGCCGTTTCTCCGCTGTGACCCCAGTGCAGGGAGGCCCCTACCTTTCTTGGCTCCCTCGGGGACGATCCTGTACACTTTGTAGGGGTCTGAGATGTCCAGCTGGCTCCTCTCCACCAGCTCCTCAAAGTCATTGCTCTTGTTCAGAGCACACCGCAAGCGCGTCTTCCAGGTGGGAGGGTCCGGCTTATCGATGCCTTCTCGGAACTTGCCTTTAAATAGTGCCCAAGCCTGGTGGGGAAGAAAGAGCAGGAAAAGTCAGGATGCAGGTCTTTTTAAAAAAGAATGCTGGGATTGAAGTTCTGAGAGAGAGAGAGAGGGAGAGAGAGGGAGAGAGAGAGAATGGTACCTAGGGCTCAGAACCTGAGACAGAGACACAACAGGTGTTCTCTAGGAAAACGACTTTTTCACTTTGGAGCCTGTCCTTGCCAAGTTAGCAACGGCTGCTTTGAACATTGCTGGGAGTTCTAAAAGTGGGGAGGTATGTGGAGGCTCCTGCACTGGCTCTCACCACTAGAGTCAGAGGCAGGCTTCGCTGGGGCTGGGGACAGAGCTGCTCAGAGTCCAGATGGATGGTCACACAGTTGGGTGCCCTGACAGCAAAGTCCCCTCCTCTGCTCTGCCCACACCTGGGGGCTGGGCCCCAACCCACAGTGCACTGGGTAAACTCCCTGGGGGAAGAGAGTCATGGAGGCAGCACTTGTAGAGGGCAAGGAAGGAGAGACCCAGAGAGAGAGAAAGAGAGAGAGAGAGAGGCACTCTGGGACAGAATAACCAGAGCAGAGTGGCAGAGTTGAGGGGCTGAGAGATCTAGAATAGAGAGAAGAGAGACCTGCAGCAGGTGCGGAGTGGAAATGCAGAGGGAGAAACTCAGGGAGAAAAACAGAAAACAACATCAGGGACAGGAGAACAGAGACAGATGGAGTGCACTAAGGGCTGCACACAGTAGGGCCAGAGATGACACACCAGGGCTGCACACAGTAGGGTCAGAGATGCACCAGGGCTGCACACAATGAGCATCACAGACACACTCAGTGCTGCACACAGTAGGGCCAGAGACGCACCAGGGCTGCACACAGTAGGGTCAGAGATGCACCCAGGGCTGCACACAGTAGGGTTAGAGATGCACCAGGGCTGCACATGAGAGTCAGAGACAAGGAGCTGCACACAGTAGGGTCCGAGACACACCAGGGCTGCACACAGTAAGATCAAAAAAGCAGCCAGGGCTGCACACAGTAGGGTCAGAGACACACCAGGGCTGCACATGAGAGTCAGAGACACAGTGCACACAGTGGGGTCAGAGGCAACCAGGGCTGCACATGAGAGTCAGAGACACAGTGCACACAGTGGGGTCAGAGGCACACCAGGGCTGCACATGAGAGTCAGAGACACAGTGCACACAGTAGGGTCAGAGGCGCACCAGGGCTGCACATGAGAGTCAGAGACACAGGGCTGCACACAGTGGGGTCAGAGGCGCACCAGGGCTGCACATGAGAGTCAGAGACACAGTGCACACAGTGGGGTCAGAAGCGCACCAGGGCTGCACAGGTGAGACGCACATTGACCAAAGGAGGAGAAATAAAGGAACCTGCAGAGATACATCTAAGACCTCTCGGGCTGTCCAGCGCCGCCCTGACCCACTCCCCAAGACCATCAGTCTTGTGTCCCACTCCCCGGCTGGGCCCGCGTCCCACGTTCAGGTCTGGGACAAGGAGTGGAGACTTCAACTTCCCAGGTGACTGCATCACTGGGGAGCCCAGTCCCACGCACGGCCTCGCCCCGTGGCCGCCCGACCCGCGCCTCGCTCCACCTGGCCGGGTCTGCCTCCCCCGCCCCGCCCGGGCCGCGCGCCGACCTTGAAGAGGGCGGCGTCCTCCTCGCGGTTGTAGTCCTGCTTGCCCGCGTGCTTCCAGGGGATGCGGAAGATGCTCTTCTCCTCGTTCTCCCACACCAGCCCCGGGTACTTGCCGCTGTCGATCTGGTCGATCAGCCACTGGCGGAGCTTCCCGTTGCCGCAGCTCACCGCGCTCATGCCGAACTCCGCGCCCCGGCCGCCGCCCTCCAGGTTCATGCCCGGCGTGCCCCGGATCCGCCTCCCGCACTCGCCGCGCGCGCTGCGGGCCAGAGGAGAGCCGGGCGTCAGCCGCCGCCCAGAGCCTCTGGCAGTGACCACGCGGCGCCCAGAGCTCCCGAGGCTGCGGAGCGCGCGTGCAGGGTCGGGGCCAGAGGACCACTCCCCGAGAAGGCACCTTAGCATCCCCGAGCGCGCCCGCCGTGGAGGCCCTCCTCCGGCCCCACCTTCTAGCACACTCCACAGCGCAAAGGGCTCCCCGGACGCACAACTTTTTGGGGCTCCCCAACTCCTCTAGCGCCTCATCGCCGTTCCCGCCGCCCTGCGCTTCCCGGGGTGTCCCCATCCCATTTCCTGCTTCCCCCCGTTTTCACTCTGGCCCAATCCTCAGCTCACACTCTCTCGGCGGCCCCCACGCGCGGAGGACCCAGCTCCTCCCGCCTCCAGCTTTCGCTTCCCGCACTCGCACGTGAGCCCCCCAAACAACCCCTGGCTAATGAGGACTAAGCGGCCCTGGAAGCAACAAGTGGCCGACAGCCGGCGCTAGGCAGAGAGCGCAGCCAGGCAGCGGGAGATTCCGGCGGCGTGCAGAGCCGCAGCCAGACCCCGGAGGTCGGGGATGGAGCCCGGGAGGGCACGGGGCAAGGGTCTAGGCGGCAAAGCTCCGGGCTGCTCGTCCACTAGCCCCGTAAATGCCGCACCCGACGTCGCGGGGACTGTGGGTCCCTTAAGAACCGGGCGCAGGAGTGTCGCCCTGGAGTTGATGGGACCCGGGCCGTGCCCCGCGGCAGACTTGCCGCTGTGCCGGACTCCACTCCAGGGGCCCCGCCTGGCCCGGTAGCTCCTGCCTAGCGGTGCGCGGCGCCCCCGGGACGTGGCGAGGATGCTCTGCGAGCGCCCGCAGTGCTCTCCTCCGGGCCGGCACAGGCGCCCCGGGCGCGGGGCAGGTGGGGTGGAAACAGGGCGCCCCACCGGGGTGCGCTCTCCCTACTGCCGGGCCGGGGTCTCCCCAGCGCGGCCCCGGGACGGACCCTCACCACCACCACCACCTCGACCTCTCGGCTCTGCCACGCTGGCCCCGCGCCCCCTCCTCCTGCCCGACTCCAGGCCTTACCTCGCCCAGGACTGGGAGTCGAGGGCTGCGGTGGGTGCCAAGTTCAAGTGGAGAAACTAAGACTGCGAGGTGAGAAAGAGGAACTTTATAGAGCTCGAAAGCCGCGCTGGGGCGGAGCCTGGGGTGGGCGGGCTGGGGGCGGCTCCGCCTGCGGGAGGTGGGGGAGGCCGCGCGCGCCAGGGCCGCAGGCGCCCTCCGCGGGCACCCGAGCCAGAACCAGAGCGCTCCTCGGGCCGGGCCCGCGCGGCCTCGGCAGCCGTGGCCGGGGCCGTTTCCCGCGAAAGGGCGAGGCGCGAACCCGGGCTGTCGCCTCCGAGCCGGGACCGGCCGCGCAGCGCAGCGGGCGCGACCTACAGCTCCGCCGACGGCCGCGGCGTGGCCCGGGCGGGAAGTGGGGGTGGGGGGCGGCCGGAGCGGGAAGCTGAGGCGCAGGGGGCTCCGCTAGCCGGCGCCGTCCCCCAAGACCCCGGGAAGGGGCCCAAGTGGCAGGTCGGGGCCAGGGTCGGCGCCTCAAGCGCGCGCTAGGAAATGGCCCGGCCGCCGCGGCCGCTCAGCGCGCTGGCTCTGCCCCTGGTGGCGAGTGGGGGCCCCCGGCGTGTCCACCAGCCCCCGTGACGGGAGGGGGTGAGGGGACCCCGAGTGTTCAGTCACTTCCGGACTCAGGTCACCTCGGAGTGACACGGCTGCTCACCTGCCGGTAGGAAGTGCCCGAATAGGAACAGTGGGCTTGTGGCAGGTGGTCCAAGCTGCGCTCCGACCTCGCGCCCTCTGAACTTTCACCTCGGCGTGGGGGATGCTCCGAGCCTGTGGACCCGCTGAGCGTGTTCAGGTAAACCCGCAGGGCCCTGGTGTCTGCAGGATGTTTTAGATCATCGCCGCCCCAGCTCAGCTCCAACCAGAGTTCCCTTGTCTCAGTGTTTCTTTTCATCTTCTAGGTTGGGTCAGTGTCTCCTAGTGGAAGGGAAAAAAAACCCACGTAAGTGTAGGCTGGAGCAAACAGCCTACACCGTGAGGGTGTGGATCGGTTGTAGTCTTCCTAAAACCAGAGGCCTTTCTCAGAAATGAACAGGATGCCATGTTTGTATTTCACCGAGCGAAGTTTTCCATGATCAGAGCCGTGCGGGCTGTAAACAACGGGGTTTCATTACAGGAAACACAATCTGGTCATAACCTGTTTTTCTTTCTTTCTTCCTCCCGGCTCACTGATTAATTCATTCAACAGATATTTTGGGGCACCTCCTTCTTGTTGGGAACGGGCAGGGCAGTTGGTACCCATCACTGAACAAGGGCAAGGTCACGGTCTTCCTGTGACCTTCCATAGCTCTGAGCAGGTTAATTCTCCCCAGAGTGGTCAAAGCCACACACCACACAGACTGGTAGAGGCAGCAATGGCCAGCAAGAGCCTCTGGCCAGCGGAAGGGTTCTCCTCACTCATCCATCCCTGCGTTGGAGGCTCACAACGGCACCGCAGCCTTCCTGAGACTACTCCGGGCCGCCGTCTTCTGAGATGTGATTGCTAAGCGTCAACGCCATCTTCTGGCTTACTCATTTGTCATATTGATCCACTAGAAGTGATTTTTTTTTTGGTGATGGGATGAATACAAAGAATTTAATATTTTAATGACTTAAGCTCTTGATGTCCTCTTTACCCTAGGATGGGGGGTGGGGACCAGGAGTGACCAGGCAGGTGCTGCCGATTAGTCACCATGGACTTTTACTTGGTAGTCATCATTGAAACAAAACTGGCCAAAGTTTTTCAAGTGGGAGCCCTCCTCCACCAACTTCCCCTGGCCTTGAGAAAATCAACTGTGTTACTTGGGAAAAGTAGATCTTTATCTTCAAAATGTTACAACTTGTAGAAAAACTTAAAAAAACAACAAATAGGACATCAGTAATTGAATGTCTACCCTAACAAAGCCTGCTCATGACATCACAGGATGAGTGAGGTTATTTAGTTCCATGGTTAACCAGATGAGGTGCTGTTGTGAATGCAGACCAAACTGAATGAAGAATTTCAGTTTTCAGTTCACAGTTGTCATAACAAGACTGTAAGGACACTTCAGTTTACCTAGGTTAGTATAAAAATTAATCAAAATTATAATTTACACAAATGAAAAAAATGTTTAAGATTTATTTGAATTGTTTGAAAGGCAGAGTCACAGAGAGAGGGGGATGTAGAGAGAAAGATCTTCCATCTGCTGGTTTCACTCCCCAAATGACACCAACGTCCAGGGCTCCCCCAGGCTGAAGCCAGGAACTGGGAACTCCATCCGGGTCACTCACGTGCATGATGGGGACCCAAGTACTTGAGTCATCTGATGTGGGATGCTGGCACCCTGGGGAGTGGCTTAATCAACTGTGGGCCAATGCCAGCCCTAAGAACAATATCTAGGAAAAACCCAAACTGTTGTGGACAGCACTATTTTATCAATAATTCATTCTTTAAAAGGATAGGGGACTATAAATTTGTTTAAAAAATGTAATTATAGGGGTTGGCGCTGTGGCACAGCAGGTTAATGCCCTAGCCTGAAGCGCTGGCATCCCATATGGGCACTGATTTGAGACCTGGATGCTTCACTTCCGATCCAGCTCTCTGCTTTGGCCTGGGAAAGCAGTGGAAGATTTCCCAGAAGAAGCTCCTGGCTTCTGGCTTCGGATCGATGCAGCTGCGGCCATTGTAGCCAATTGGGGAGTGAACCACCGGATGGAAGACCTCTCTCTCTGCCTCTCCTCTCTCTGTGTAACTCTGACTTTCAAACAAATAAATAAATATTTTTAAAAAATAAAAATAAATAAATAATGCAATTATAACCTTGAAAAATTATGAGAGATTTTTAAATTATTTTTTAAAAATTTAGAAAATACTAACAAGCTGTGTTGTTTTGATGTAGTTTCTATAAGATGACTGGTCTCCTCCATTTGACTGTGTGCGCACAGTACTAACTCTTACCCTTGGCCCTGACATCCTATATGGCAGGAAGGTTGTCTTACTGGGTTGGAGAGTCAGCCAGACCTGGTTCAAGCCTAGGAAGCCTGGGTGAGCTTTTTAATCTTGCCATGTTCAGTGAGGGTGGTGGTGTCCCTGCCCCTAGCAGTGTTGGAATAAGGAAGTGACAATGCCTCGCCTATCCCAAGTATTACACAATTTAGGACAATTAGTTACATCTACTTCAACTTCAACATCTGGGGACAGTGACCCTGTGTCATGGACCCCCAGCCAGATCCACGTGCAGGCAGTGTTTAGCCCCACTGTGCAGGTGTGGGGAGAGCCGCCCACTGAGACCAGTGGGGCATGCTCTCTGGAGTTCCTCCTTGCAGTCAGGTGTTTGGCTCCCTGTTTAATGTTTCAGAGTCAGCCGTGGAGTGCTGGCTGTCGTTCCAGTTCTGGCGATTCCTGGTGATGTCAGCACAGTGAGTGAGACACCGTCTTTCCTGTCTCGTTCTTGCCTGTGAAGTGGGGTTGGCAGTAGGTGTCTGTAGGATCCTCTTTCTGGCCCTAAATAGTGGCGCATCATGTTCTGATGTAACTTACAGCCATCAGTGGCTGCTCAGCAGCCTTCTTGGTGATGGTAAATTCAGAGTAAGAAAAGGTGTGTTTTTTTTCCCAAGCCACCAACCTAACCACAGTCCTTAACTTCATTCTTCATGAAGCTATAGTCACTTGGAGGAAAATGATTTTACTTCTGTGTCATGCCTTTTGAATATTTAATCCTTTCACCCAAAAAAAAACATCTAACCTTACAAGCCACTTCTACAGAAGAGAGGTTGGGATGGAACATTCTGGAAATGAAATTATGTGCTAAGTCATGTCCCATTGCATAATCAGTTTAAAAGAATTGAGTTGAACATTCTTTGTGGCAGTAAATCCTTTGGTATTACCAATATGACATGTGAACCTGGATTTTTTTATATAAAATTATATACACTGAAAAATTTTCGAGTATCTTCAATGAAAGAATTTGCATAGCTAGAGCACGAAGCATTCCCAGAACACAGGCTGTAGGGGCCAGCTTGTGAACCCTTTAAGGGCACAGTTACTCGGTGAGACTTTTTTCCAAAGCATAGAATGTAACCCTCCTTCAGGCTTACACAAATGGGACTTGTCATTTAATCACTACATTGATTATGCAATGAGAAGTCACCAAGTCGATGATACTGGGGCAGAGTTGGCTCCCTTCCCTGTGTTTATAAACAGCTGTTCCCTTTTTGTCCCCTCTCCTTGCAGGCACTCGAAGAAGTCCCGTGGTAACACTTCCTTTCTCTCCGCCTTGTTGTGCTTTCTACATGCGTGACGTGGCTTCAGCAAGGGACCACTTGACAGTGCCAACTCCCTGCACCAGGCCAACAGCAATGCAAGTGGCTTTGCAATCACGTTGGGCAGCTTTCTGAAGACTACAACAGCAGGTGAAAGGCAGACGGCTCGGTCCAGTTCCACCCGTGTCTAGCAGTTCATGACCCTGGGTTTTTCTAAACCTCGTCAGTTCTTTAAGTGGATCGTTGTGAACCTGTCCCACCTTGTTACTCCTGGGGTTCGGGTTGGTAGACTGCATGTTTCAGGAATGGCTGGCTTCTCCGTGAGAATGGGTCCACCCTGAGATTCACTAGGGCATCCCTTAGTGGGTCATCCTCACTCTAAAAATCCAGGCTGACAAAGCTGCATTGGAACAGCCCTAGTCACAGAAAGGATCCAGGAGAAATTGTCTGTACAGTGGCTGTGGTAGGAGAGGGGACAGCTGGCAGCTTCCCTTGGAGAGTTGGAGCAGAGGCCATGAGCTCTCTGCCAGGGAGGGGTGATGGGTAAGAGGAGGGGAAGGAAGAAGACATGAGAAGCTGGGGCGGGAAGGGGAGAATGTACCCAGGTGAGAAGCAAAGATTACAGGAGGCTCCAGGCGGGGGGAGGTATCACCAAGGACCCATGTAAAGAATTAGGAGGAGACTCACTTAGGGGACCTCAGCAGGTGAAGCTTGAGATGAAGCGTCAGCACACAGAGTGAACTATTTGCCCTGCAGGCATTTGGAAACACAAAACTATCTCTTGATCATCTCTGACCCTTGACATCTGTAAGTGCTCAGTGGCTCACAGTGATGAGCTTGAAAAGTAAACGTGCTTCGACTCTTGGTTTTGCTTTGGCTGGAGACAATACAATGAGACTCAAGTCCTCTCTTGGCCTGTGATGCGGCAGCAGCAGACTCCGATACAGAGAATGAGTATCCCCTATGTGAAATGCTTGGGACCTGAAGTGTTGTTTTATTTTATTTATCTAAAGTGAGCTTTTTTTAAAAAAAGATTTATTTATTTATTTTAAAGTCAGAGTTACAGAGAGAGGAGAGGCAGAGAGAGATGGGGGAGGTCTTCCATCCGCTGGTTCACTCCCCAATTGGCTGCAATGGCCGGAGCTGTGCCAATCCAAAGGCAGGAGCCAGGAGATTCTTCCGGGTCTCCCATGTGGGTGCAGGGGCCCAAGGACTTGGGCCATCTTCTACTGCTTTCCCAGGCTATAGCAGAGAGCTGGATCAGAAGTGGAGCATCCAGGTCTCAAATCGGCGCCCATATGGGATGCCAGCACTTCAGTACAGGGCGTTAACCTGCTGTGCCATAGTGCCAGCCCCCTGAAGTGTTATTGAATGTAAAATAATTCCATATACTTAATGAGCCATCTTGTTTAAACACAAAATTCATTTATGTTTTGTGCATGTCCCTCACTTATCCTGAAGGTAATTTTATAGAATTTTTTAAAAAAGATTTATTTCTGTATTTGAAAGGCAGAGTTAGAGAGAGAGAGAGAGAGAGAGAGAGAGAGAGAGAGAGAGAGAGAAGGGCCCTCCATCTTCAGGTTCACTCCCCAAATGGCTGCAATGACCAGGGCTGGGTCAAACTGAAGCCAGGAGCCTGGAACTCCATCCGGGTCTCCCACATTGGTTCAGGGGAACAAGCACTTGGGCTGTCCTCCACTGCTTTACCAGGCACATTTGTAGGGAACTGGATTGGAAGTGGAGCAGCTGGGACTCAAACCAGAGCTCATATTAGATGTAGTTTCAGAGGCAGCAGCCCAACCAACCGTGCCACAGTGCCAGCCCCTGTACAATATGTTAAATAATTCTGTGCACAAAACCAGTTTCCTGGTGTGGCATTTCCCACGTGTGGCATGGTGTTGGCACTCTGTTTCAGTGCTTCAGATTTTGGAGTTCTGCATTAGGGATGCTCAGTCTCCTGGAATGAATGCCCGTGGAGACAAGGGGAGGATGCAGGATTGGGCACAGAGAGAAACGGAGGAGCAAAGTCATACTGAGAGGACTCAGTCAGTGCACAGAGGGCTCCGGAGCTAGGGCGAGCTGCTCGGGGTCAACTGCAGGGACGGGGCCTGTCCCCCATGGAGGGCCCGTCGTGGTGACACCATCCCTGGACAGAGGTGTGTCCTGGGCAGGGTGGTTTCCTGCAGCTGGAGCTGAGAACCACCTCCCAGGAGCCAGTTTCTGTACCTGGGTGGATCTTTCTCATGCGCCAGTGGGGTTCTGGGCAGTGCAGGACAGTACCCACCAGAGCTTCAGCATCATTGTGCCATGATCTACTTCCTCCTCTTGTAGCTCCTGCAGCAGCTCCTCCAGGCTTCCAGTAGGTCTGTCTCCCTGGAGCAGGTTACCAGTTTCCATAAGAATGAGTGATGGACCCTTGTCACGATGGTTAGGACAGTGCTTGAGGTGCCCGTACCCCATACCACATGCATGGGTCTGAGTCCTGGCTCAGCTCTCCATTCCAGCTTCCTGCTGATGCACACTCTGGGAGGCAGCAGAGGATGCTGCAAGTCCTTGGGTCCCTGCTACCTTCATGGGGTCCTGGACTGAGTTCCTGGCTCCTGGCTTTGGCCTGACTCAGCACCAGCTGTTATGGGCATTTAGGGAGTGAACCAGCAGATGGAAGATCTCTCTGTGTCTGTCTCTCTTCCTCTCACTCTCTCTTCCTCTCACTCTCCTCCTCTCCTTGTCTCCCTCTACATCTCTGGTTTTCAAATTAGATAAAAATAAATACATAAAATAATTTTTAAAGAATTATAATGCAGAACTCATGGTTAAATTTGAATGTCAGATGAACAATGAATGATTTTAGCATGAGTATGTCCTATGCAGTATTTGGGATATGTGTACACTGAAAGAAATGGTCCTTGTTGGAAACCCAGTTGTGCATCCGGTGCTGGTTCTGAATGCCTCAGTGGTTCATGTGTTGGAAACTGAATCCCCAAATTCATATGCTAGTGGTTTTTGGACATAGGCTCTTTGGCCGATAATGAAGTATTGGATGAACTTGCCAGGGTGGGGTCCCATGGTGGCTTTGTAAGAGGAGGAATAGCGAGCTGAGCCAGGCGCTTGCTGGGCCCCACCCCGCGACGTCTCTGTGTGATGCAGCCAGACGCCCTCACCTGATGCCAGCAACGGTGCCCTTGGGCCCCACCTTCCCAACCCCAGCCTCTATGCCTGTGGACCAAGTCAGCTTCTGTTCCTTATGAATTCCCCAGCTGGGGCATTCTGTTAGAGAGCAACAAAACCTAGACTAAGACATCCATCGAGTCACCCTGTCCTGGAGGGAACTTGGAAGATTGGGGCAGAAAGGGGAAAATTACAGCCCTGGCCCCTGTCTCTGGTCTTGGAGCCACAAATGAGACTCATATCGCTTCCTCTGTGGACCCTTTCATTGTTCACTGGCAGCTCTGTGGCGAGACACAAACCTTCCTGCAGAGGGCTTGGACTCCTGGCCACCAGGCTTTCCTGGTCCAGGAGCTGTATCCTCGGTTACCATTTGCCATTGGCACCTCTCAAGAGAGAACCAGGGCTGCCCCGTGGAGAGCCAGCAGTCCCACCTGTCCTGACAGCTGGGGTCCACATGGGGCCTTTGTCCTGCCAGGCGACTCCCCTCCCTGACCCAGAGAGCCTCCTAGAAGCCTCTGAAGTCCAGCAGCGCCCTGGCTGGGTCTAACCTGCAGAGCCCAGGTTTGCAGAGAGGAGAAGCAGGCCCTCCGTGGTCACTGTGAGTGGGGGAAGAGGGCCTGCCCTGCGGTCGCGCCCGGGCTCCCTCGCCGTACGCCCTGCTGAGGACGGTGCGATGCTGCGCAGGATTCTGACCCCGTGCCTGTGCTCCCTCCTTCCCCCAACTCGGGCTGCAGCACCTCTGCCTTGTTGGGGTGGCCCATGGCTTCTCCTACTTCCGGGAGCCATCTGAGCTGTGTGCTTCTGGCATCTCCCAGGGGCTGGGGAGACCCTGCAGGGTGTGCTGAGCTGTGTGCCAGGAGCACAAGCAGAGCGAGTCACCCTCTTACCCAGATCTGTGCTCCCCGCTCGGTCGCCTTGAACCCTCAGAGCTCAGTCCCCAAAGCCCTCCTGGGTCCTGCTGGCACCTAAGGGCAGGTTCCTCCATGAGCAGTGCCCTTTCTCCCCAGCATGCCAGGAGGTCCCAGGTGGGGGTAGGGGACAGACGTTGTCTTGCAGAGGAGTCACTGCGAAAGTCTGATTTCCCAATGAGGGGGAGCATGGCGCTTACTAGGAGGGAAGGGTCCAGGACCCCTGGGAGCTCAGCTCTCCCAGCATCCTGCTGTCCTGGAGTGAGATCTGGGCAGCATCCCCCGCATCTGCTCCAGAGACCCTGTGCAGGATGTGTCTCCTCTGGGCTTGGTGTCTTCTCTATGCAGCTCCTCCACTTCTTTCTTCAGCCATGCGGCACGGGGCAGGGGCTCCCACACTAGGGCAGGGATGACCTCACGTGCGGTCACTGCACCTGTCAGTGAGATGAGGGCAGCAAAGCCCCCACATGTAGCGCAGCAGGACAGGCAGGGTTGGAGAGTTTGCAGAGGATGCATGTGGTGGAGAAGTGACTTTTGAGCAGAGCGCTGACAGGACAGCGGGGCTTCTGCAGGCGGGGGACTCTGAGCAGCACCGACAGGCCAGGAACCGGAGGCCTGATCCTCAAGGCCACCCTGCACTCTGGGTCCTGGGGTGTCCCTCTGGGCACTTGAGAGGGTTCTTGAGTGGGAGCTGTTGAGTCCTGCTCTGCTCCATGGTTTATAGGTGTTAGAATTGCCTTGGGGCTGGCGCCGCAGCTCACTAGGCTAATCCTCCGCCTGTGGCGCCGGCACACCAGGTTCTAGTTCCGGTCGGGGCGCCGGATTCTGTCCCGGTTGCTCCTCTTCCAGTCCAGCTCTCTGCTGTGGCCCGGGAAAGCAGTGGAGGATGGCCCAAGTGCTTGGGCCCTGCACCCGCTTGGGAGACCAGGAAGAAGCACCTGGCTCCTGGCTTCGGATCAGCGTGGTGCACTGGCTGCAACACACTGGCCGTAGCCGTCACTTGGGGGGTGAACCAATGGAAAAAAGAAGACCTTTTTCTCTGTCTCTGTCTCTCTCTCTCACAGTCTAACTCTGCCTGTCAAAAAAAAAAAAACAAAAAACAAAAAACAAAATAAAAAAAAAAGAAAAAAGAAAAGAAAGAATTGCCTTGAACACAACAGTTTAGATCCGTACCTGTAGGAACTGATTTTGACCAGAGTCAAATTGATGTCAAGTTTCAAGACTGTTAAAATCCTCTTTCAGCTTCCCTTCATGCTCATGTTTAGCTTAGAAGAACTGAGCACATGTTTTTTTTTGTTTGTTTTTGTTTTGTTTTTGTTTTTGTTTTAATGTTCTAAGGCTCTCAAAAGTGCCAGAGGGCTGCCCAGGGCAAGTGAGATGCTGATTTCTGTTTGCACAGGGTCTTAGGGCTGAGTTCTCCATTCACTCTGCAAAGCCACCAGCTTCATTGGAAGTTGGAGTTGGAGTTCCTGCTTTGAATCTTTTTAAAAATAAATTTAAAAATTTATTTTATTTAATTAAGGGGGGGATCTCTGTCCATTGATTGTCTCCCCAAATACCTGCAATGGCCAGGGCTGGACCAGTCCAAACAAAGGAGCCTGGATCTCCATCTGGGTCTCCCACGTGGGTGGCAGGGACTCAAGCACGTGGGCCATCAGCTGCTGCCCCCCGGGGGGTACATTAGCAGGAGGTGGGATTCGGAAGTGGAGCCAGGACTTGAACCGGGCACTCCACCGTGGGATGCGGGTGTCCTAGTGGCATCCTAGCAGCTGTGCCCAACACCAGCCCCTGCTCTGAATCTTTGACCTGGAGTGAAGGGCTAGCCTTCCCCAGAGCTTCCTGGTTGTGTCTGAGGAATTCCCACAGGCACTGTGACGTGGCACTGCCCACGAACCCCTCGGTCATCCAAGCTGCTGGGACACGACCCCGGCTGCTCAGCACCGGGAGCAGGGGCTCCCCTGCGGTGTGGTCTGCCTGGGAGACCCTTTCCTTTCCAATCGCAGGGGCTTGGCTCCTCCCACTCAGCCTCTGTCCCGCAGCGGCCTGTGCACTGCAGCTCCTTTCTGGTACTTCAGCGGCTTTGCGAGGCATGGGGTTTCCTCAGGAATTTCCCAGTACACCTGGTGTGGAGGTGAGGGAGGCGTCAGGATTCCATTTCAGGGATGGAGACGTGATGGAAGGGGAGATTAGAATTGCCAGATGGGGGCCGGTGCTGTGGCGTCGCAGGGAAGGCCGCCACCTGCAGTGCTGGCATCCCATATGGGTGCTGGCTTGTGTCCCTGCTGCTCCACTTCCCATCCAGCTCTCTGCTACGGCCTGGGAAAGCAGAAGAAGATGGTCCAGGTCCTTGGGCTCCTGCACCCGTGTGGGAGACCTGGAAGAAGCTCCTGGCTCCTGGCTCCGGATCCGTCCAGCTCTGGCTGTTGCGGTCCCTTGGGGAGTGAACCGGCTAATGGAAGACCTCTCTCCCTATCTCTGCCTTTGCTTCTCTATATCTCTGCCTTTCAAATAAATAAATAAATCTTTAAAAGTAAAAGTCCTCAAACAATTAAAAAAATTGCAAGATGTCAACAGACCTGGCTGGAGGGTGAGGACAGACAGCCAGGGCCACGCTCCTCTTACAGGCCCTGCACCCCTGGCTTTGGACTTCTCATGGGGCCCTTTGGCAGCCCCTGTGCTGTGTCCACTTGCTCCTCTGCCCTGGCTGAGGTCCACGCTGGGGAAGCACAGCCACACAGATGCGCCCGCCTTGGGTTTGCACAGTCCAGCCTCCGCCTCTTGCTCAGGTTTTGTTCCTTCTGTCTTTTCTCCCTGCCACCCCCCTCACAGTCCACAGTGGCCCCTGCCCTTGTCCCACCTGCCCATCGTCCCCACCCACGGAGACGACTGAGGATGAGCTGTGCCCGACAGGCCATCTGCTCTGCCACTGTCTCCTCCCGTCTCAGAGAGGCCTCTGCCCCTGGGCACAGCTTGTCAGTGTGGACCAAGGGAGGGAATAACGGAACTGCTGGGGCCGCTACGCAAGTCGTACTCTGTCTCCTTGCAGCACCCACTGCACGGTGAGGCCCGGGAGCTCAACAAGACTCTGGGTTTGGGCATGGCCCAGTCATGTCATCTCAAATCTTGGGAAAGGGCTGAAACAGAACAGGGAGACCGGTAGTGGCCCTGGTGGCCCTGCCAGCAGGACGCAGAGCGTGTCCAGGCGCTCAACTCAAGGCAGTTGGGACGTTGCAGACTTCAGTCTTCCTCAAAGCCACAGTTACTTGTTCTCAGTAGTTTCTCACCATGCTTATCCGCAGGACCACCGAATGGCAGGAGAGGGTTTTAGGAGGACTGTTCTACTCAGCAGGGCCCCCAAGACCTTCAATGAGGAGTGAGCTGGCCTCCCTGCTGGTCTGGTGAGCCCCTTGGCTCTGCTACGCCTCCCTCCTCCATCCCTTCCTGGCGCCTTTGTGTTGTGAGGCAGCCCCCCCATTACCCTGGGGAGGGGTCTCTGCTGGGAAAGGTCCCCGTGAAGCCATCTTGCACACCTGCAGCATCAGTCTGGGGCCCAGCCCTGGAGGTCCCCCGCAGTTACCCAGCTCAGAGGTATCCCGGTTCAAACCGAAATTTCCATCCTGACGCTTCCTTCAGAAATGTCCTTTCTCCTCTGAACTCTGCTTTTTCTCTCAATTCAGCTGAGATTCCAAAGCCAGCACGCGCTGTGTTTTGTGAATAAATCCGTGGATTTCGCTGTTCGTTTCTGATCCCTGAGTTTTCTCTTCATGTGGTGTCACCTGCTAGGAACCAGCTCACAGAAGGTAAGACTTTGGCATCTGTCAGCATTGTAATGACGCTTCTTCGACAGATGTCGTTTGCTTTATCTTAGTGACCAGTATCACTGTAAGTAGAGGCAGTTGCACGCATGAAATCTTCCAGGTTTTACTTGGATGTCTTCATCAAGGACGAGCTGCGTGGAACCGCTGAGAAACTTAAAACTGCACCTTGTTCCAATTTGCCGTTTTTAGGAAGTTGTCACTTTATGAAATCTGTGCTCTTCTTTTTGGGGCGGTAAATTGTACTCTGTCCTGGCTGCCTTGTCTAGTGTCTATAGTAATCAGTCACTCATCCACTTTTATAAATTGTAAGTTGACGTCTTTTTTTTTCATAGAAACTTCTCGGTTCCTTTCATGATTCTTCCTTTTGAAAATCAAGTTCGAGTTCCATCAGCACAGTTAAGGCTGAAGATGTTTTCATTGTGATACTTGTACTAAAACATTCATCTGATGAGTGGACGCTGGTATTTTGGATTCCCCTACTGAATAATTTTTCAGAGAAAGTCTCTTCTCGAAACGCTGAGTTGTGTGTGAAGGTGACACTGTCCCCAGCCCTGTGTGATGAAAGCTGGAGGTCCCGGCAGAGGCGCTGTTGGTGGCTGCGATCTCGAGCATGATGGAGAATGCCTCTTCCTGGTGGCTGGGGCTGGGGCTGGTGGCTGTTTCCTTTCTCCAGTGGAGGAAGACGTCCCAGCACAGCACAGCACCACCTAAGGACGCACCTGGCTCTTGGCTCTCTAGTGGTTCAGAACCCCATTTTGTGACCAGGTCTCTCTCTCTCTCTCTTAAAGATTTATTTATTCATTGGAAAGTCAGAGTTAATCAGAGAGAGAAGGAGAAGCAGAGAGAGAGAGAGGTCTTCCATCCACTGGTTCACTCCCCAGTTGGCTGTAACAGCCGGAGCTGCACCAATCTGAAGCCAGGAGCCAGGAGCTTCCTCCAGGTCTCCCACACAGGTGCAGAGGCCCAAGGACTTGAGCCATCTTCTACTGCTTTCCCAGGCCATAGCAGAGAGCTGGTTGGTAAGTAGAGCAGCCAGACTCGAACTGGTGCCCATACGGGATGCCAGCACTGCAGGCAGCGGCTTTACCTGCTAAGCCACAGTGCTGGCCCGTGCGACCAGGTCTCTTAAAGCAATATAAGCAGATTTCAGGATTGGAGGGGCATGCAGGTATCACCCCCCACAGCATGTCCTTCCCTCCCTGTCAGTGCCACGTGTTGCCCTCCCCTCGAGCCAGTGACTATTTCTCTGGGTCTCTCCAGGTCTCTGCTCTGCAGCTCCCTCACCAGTGTGGTGTCTCTGTTAGTGAGACAGGAAGACCTTCCCTGTCTTCAGGGAGGCAGGGTTTGCAAAAGCAGGGTCTTGAAAGAGGTGGGATTTTGACTGCTGTGGTTTTAAGCAAGGGTCCTGTCCTAAGTGTTCACAGAGCACAGTGTTCTGCAGTTCTGTGACTTGTTTCAACCCAGTAACTTTGTGAGACACACAAGGAAATGCTGAGAAACACGCAAGGGTGGGGAAGACTCAGGCGCCGTGAGGTGGGCACTAACCGGGATCTAACCTGGTGCTGTGCACAGGTCCACACGAGTCATCCAGAGGCCAAGTTCAAAGGGAATGAAATGGAATTAGGACAATGGAGAAAGGGGGAGGGGCCGTTCAGGGAGCCAAAGTGCACAAAGAAGATGGCGTCTGAGGTGAACGTCAAGGTCACAAGATTTCGGAACAGTCGGTGGGAAAGAGCACTCAGGCTGAGGCCAGAGCAGCTGACGGTTCTGAAGTGTGATGTGGGTTTGGGATGTTATTAGAAGGTCAAGTGGTCTGGGGTGGGGGTGGGAACTGAGGCTAAAGAGGCCAGAAAGGGGACTTGAGGCCCATCCATCGAGACCACGGAGTCCTCAACCCCAAGGAACTCAACTCGATGGGCAGGACGTGGGCTCTTCAATGTTCCCGGGCGTTAGGAACACGTGGGGACCCCAGCCCAGGAAGTGGGGTTCAGCCAGTGGCCCAGGAATCTGCGTGGCCATCGGAGGACTGTGCTGGAGGTGATCTGAGCGCCGCACCATTGGCACAGAGCAGCTGGCAGAGAAGAGGGCTGTAGGCAGGCACGCGCCCTGTTTTCCAGAAGGAAGTGCCACAACCCAACTGGAACCCGAGAAAGGCCATCTGGCTGAATTCAGGCTGGACTGAAGGAAAGAGGACGGGGCGCAGCTCGGTGGGGTGGGCAGCTTGGGACTCGCAGAGGAGGCAGGACCCTCAGGGAGGCCAGCAGCAGGCGGGGCGGTGGCACCACCAGAGACAGGAAGCAGGGCCAGCAGGGTGGGGTGAGTGTGACAAGTGGGGAGTCCGGCTCCTGAACCTGGGCTGCAGTGCTGGGTGGTTGCTGGGGGACTGGCCTGTAGAAAGACGCTGAAGTTCGTGTGCAGAGCAGGCGAGGGGGTGCGCTGGGCCGAGGTGTGTGGCCATGGGATGCCTCAGCACACACAAGCACAGAGCCCTCCTGGCCCGACTTGAACGTGTTGGTGTTGTGGTGACGGCAGGCTTCTCTATTTTCCTGCCTCGACCTTGTCAGGTCAGGGCCAGGGGGAGGGCAGGAGGAACTAGGTTTCCTCTGACTCTGGATGCTGGTCACTCCCCTCCCTTTCAGCCCAGCTTTGGAGTCACCCCGGGTGGGAACAGCCAAGGCAGCTTCCTCTCAAGGTCTGCGAACCTGGCGAGGCAGCAGAGCAGGCGTTAGGATTCCATTTTGCAGAAGGGGACGTGAAGGTTGAGGGGTTGGCAGAGCTGGCCAGTGTCCATTGAACAAGCTGGGGAGTGAAGGCAGCTTGGGCCACACGGCTCGGCAGGGAAGGAGACAACGTGAGGGAGGTGGGAGAGAACGTGTGCCTGGTTACGACCCGCTCCGTGTGGAAGGCTCCCCGCCTCCTACCCTGCTCAGGTCTTCACTCAATGGCTGCCTTGCAGGAAGGCCCGTGTGCCCTGGCACTCACACTGCGTACAGACCTGCCTTTGCTCGCGTGGACCCCTCACTCACCACGTTCTACTCCCGGCCCTTGTAGGCACGGCTGCTCCTTGTCTCTGCTCACCTGATTGCAATCATCACAACTCTGGGAGCACTGGGTCTCCGGCCACCTGACGTCCCCACCGGTGGTAGATGCTCCGTCAGTGTGTTCTGAATAAACGCGTGTGGTCTTCAAAGAGAAAGCCAATTCACCTCCACTGACGTGCGCACACGAGCCAGCTGCCCTGTGGCTGCAGCGAGGGCGTCTTCTGGACAACAGGTGGACATTCTCTTTCCAAGGTGTTCATCTCGGCGCCGGGTACCATAAAGTTGAGAATAACTTAAACACCCACCTGTGGGGGAAGAACTAAGCACATGCTGGCACATCTGCTTAATTGGAAAAATATATTTATGAAAATTTTGTCTTACTTTGGGGAAATGCTTATGATGTGAGGTTAAGGGAAGCCAGCAGATGCGAAATTGCATGCATGATATGATCTTAACTCTGAGAAAAATGTACAAGAGTTAGGGAAATCCCCAATATGTTACCACACAGAATTTATTATATAAATTGTTCTTTTCTCCATTTTTTCTTAAACTTGACACTTTTTGGGATGAGCGTATGTTGTGTTCAAAGCCATGGAGGTGTTTCTAAAGAGCAGGAGGCACACGTAAGATTGATCCATCAATGAATCAAATCCTGGGACGGTACCTACTGACCGTCCCACTCAACTTCTCCTGTGCCTGTCCCCACTTTCTCCTCCAGTTGTGAACTGTCTTCCTTAAGCACGTCTTTGATGCCACTTGCTCCCCTTTTCACACTAGCGTCTTTTTTTTGGATCGCTTAAAATCTGCCTTCGGTTGTAGCTTTTGGCAGGAGGACAGAAATTCCAAGGTAGCGTCCCGGGTGTCGGGGATACAGACAGACTGCAGCATGGTTCCCGCTCTTGAGAACCCTTCGGTTGAGCGGCTGTAGTCTTCTGGTCTTCCCCAGGAGAAGTTCGCTTTTTACCAAAACCACCTGTGACATCTTCCTGGCAAAAATCCAGTGGCCTCATCCCTTTTCTGGTCTCTAAGCCTCCCGGTGCCTGTACGAGATGGCCACTGCCGTCCAGCGGCCGGGACATCCCTCTTAGTGAAGACTTCAGGGCTGCCCCACACCCACTGTCAGGGCGTTCATGATCCACTGGGTATCTAACAACCCTTCCGTCTTTCTCAGAATCTCTGTGCCCCCGCTGCTGTCGAATCTACCCCAGTTATCTGAACAAATGCATGGAAGATCCTTATCTGGGACCCAGTGACCTCTGCTGCCCTCTTCGGCCTCCCCCAAAACCCCACTGCTGCCTCTCAGCTCCACTCCTCTGCTCTGAAGACTCACACGCTGTCCTCAGCGGCAGCGTGCCTCCCTCCATCCCGGCCCCGGTTCGACCACAGCTTCCCCTTTCTGGACAGGTCCTCTCTGATCCACACACTTTTAATGGGCTTTCCCAAGGTTAGAGTGCACATGAAATACCTACAGGATCTGTCATCATTTTTCTTTCTAGAGTTGGGAACCAGGAACTCAATCCACTCCCACATGGGTGACAGGGACCCAATCACTTGAGCCGTCGACTACTGCCTCCCCGGATGTGCACCGGCAGGAAGCTGGAGTCAGGAGCTAAAGTGAAATCAAGCCCAGGTGGGCTGCAGGTGCCTTAACCAGCAGCTAAATGCTCACTTCTATGGTCATTTAAAAAATACATATTTCTCAGCCAAGTACATTTTTTTCTTATTTGATGAATATGTAAAGACAGGAGAACATGATTATCCTAGCTACATACTTTGATCAGATAATCTTTCTTGCTTATTTATTTTAATTGACAAATAAAAATTGAATCTATGGTGTATGACTTGATGTTTGATATCTAGGATACTTTTAAAATTGCATGAAAAATGGAATTAACAGGGGGCCAGTGCTGTGGCATAGGGGTAAAGCCACCGCCTGCAGTGCTGGCATCCCATATGGGCGCCAGTTTGAAACCTGGCTCTCTGCTATGGCCTGGGAAAGCAGTAGAAGATGGCACAAGTCCTTGGGCCCCTGCACCCGCGTGGGAGATCTCAAAGAAGCTCCTGGCTCCTGGCTCCTGGCTCCAGCTGTTGTGGCCAATTGGGGAGTGAACCAGCAAATGGAAGACCTTTCTCTCTCTCTGCCTCTCCTCTCTCAGTGTAACTCTGACTTTCAAATAAATAAATCTTTAAACAAAAAGAAAAGAAAAATGGAATTAACAGATAAGTCTATTTCAGTGTAAAAATTTGAAATTAATGTATAGTTTTTCACAATACAGATGTCCATAATTTTTTTGAAGTATCCTTGTATGTATATTTGGAGTGGCTAAAACAAGCTATGTATCCACTCATAGAGTTTTATTTTCACAGTGAGAACACCTAAAATCCACCTTTCACCAATTTTCAAGCAGTCAATGCCTCTTATTAACTAGAGTGACCAGGCAAAATCGATCTCTCGAACTTATTTCAGCTGTTTAACTGATATTTCATATCCTTTGACCTGCATCACCCCAATCCTCCCCCTTCCCCTCAGTGTCCACCCAGCCCCAGGTACCATGCGACATTTAGGAAGTGGTGGTTTGTACCATCCTGACTGCCCACTGTCTTTGGCCGGATCCGACTGCTGTTTCCCTCTGCTTCAGTTTGTGTGTGCATTTCACAGGACTCGCCACACGATGCTCATTTCCTGCCAGGGTTCAGAGCATGGCTTTACTCCCATCCCCATCATTTTGCCTTATAGGAGAGCAAATCGCTGGAATTGTTTGCATTTTTTAAAAGATTTATTTATTTATTTGAAAGGTAGAGTTGCAAAGACAAAGAGAGAGAGAGAAGGTCTTCCTCCACTGGTTCACTCCCCAAGTGGCCGCAACGGCTGAGCTGAAGCCAGGAGCTAGGAGCCTCTTCCCACAGGTCTCTCACGTGGGTGCAGGGGCCCAAGCACTTGAGCCATCTTCCACTGCTTCTCCAGGCCAAAGCAGAGAACTGAATTGGAAGTGGAGCAGCTGGGACTTGAACCAGCACCCATATGGGATGCCAGCACTGCAGGTGGTTACTTGCTATGGCACCGCGCCAGCCCCCGGAATTGTTTTTAAACAATTCCTCTGACAGGTCCCGGGTCCTTCTGTGTCGTTCGTGCCCCCGAGACACTGGACAGAGCTACTTGCTCGCTTGCAGAGTGTCTCCCAGTGGGGTTAGTCTGATGTTTCTGTGATTGTGTTGGGGTTAATGCATCGTGGGTGGGGGTCCCACGATGATACGTGGTACCGACAGGTCCTACAAGTGGCTGTTTCTGAGGCTTGCTCAGGTAAGGTGCTGTCTGTAGGGTTTTCCTACTTAACAGTGATCACTTGACTCTTTCTAATTGGTCCATCTCTTGGGGGAGATAAGCTGAGGCCATAAAAATGCCACTTTCCCCTCGGCGGGCGCTTTGCTCCGTGATTTCAGTACCCATCAGCCGGTCTTGCTTTGGCGGTTCCTACGTCATTCATGACAGCTTCTTTCCCTACTCCTTCCTCATTCGTGAACCTGAATTCTACAGAAAGAAACTGTTCCTCCTCCGCCCTTCAATTACGTATTTACATGAGTATGGACTCCTGGGTGTCTGTTTTGCTGGGGATTGGAATCCAGTCTTATTGTTTGCTTCGTCCCGGTTTTGTCCATCGTAACCCGTGCTGCTGGCTGTCCTGTTCCCTCCTTTCTATTTCAAGTCCTTCCGCATTTTCTGGCTCATGCGACGTCTCAGTGCAGTTGCTCAAGCCTTGGAATCAACCACTTCTCCGTGAAGCACCCCCCACCTTTCTGAATTTGTTTCTCAGGCACCACTGTGGTCCAGCCCCCACCGTCTGCCGGAGGCGCCAGTCCCCGGACGGCAGACAGCTTGCTTGTGAGGTCACGGCTCCGGCTCCCAGAGCAGCTCCCGACACAGCGTCGGAGCTCACGGATGGTCCTGGCAGAACGGGCAGCGCGTGCCTTGTGGTGTCTCCTTCAGCAGCTCTTTCCCACGTAGCAAGAAGAGCGCTGGTGTGTGGCCAGACCAGGAGCCAGTGGCTCTGAAGCAATTCCAGCTTCTGCCAGCCCGGGGAGCCTGAAACCAGGAATTCAACCTCTGTCCTCGTTTTTCTAAAAATAGTTCTTCAGGAAGCAGGATCCAGAGGCGCACAGTGACTCCAAGAGCTCAGGCTACTGGGAGAACCGGGACAAGGGCATGGTCACAGGGCATCGCGTTAACCGGTTCAACACTGCCTGGCACTTAACATGCAGCACTGGCTTGAATTCTCGAGACTTCTTTGGCAGGTGCACGGCAAATTTACAGACAGCTGAGGGCCAGGGATTGAACTGCTGACGAGGGCATTAGGGGACTGCTGACTCTGAGCCACAACGTGAGAAGCCTTAGGCTCCTGCTAAAAATGTGCCACTCAAAGCATCTAGAAGCAAGCCTAAAACAGTGAGAAACGTGCACGGTCGTTCTGATCACAGCTAAAACATCCAAACTAATCGCGCTTTTTAGAAATATAGTCCCAGTGCTGCCAGGTTCTCTGATGTGAGACATGAAAACGAGCAGCTTCACAAAGATGCGTCAGCTCAGGTGCCGTCAGGTGTCACAAATCGTCCGTGAA
The DNA here is from genome assembly GCA_949820135.1 of Sylvilagus floridanus. Classification (NCBI taxonomy): domain Eukaryota; kingdom Metazoa; phylum Chordata; class Mammalia; order Lagomorpha; family Leporidae; genus Sylvilagus; species Sylvilagus floridanus. The sequence goes on from OX463227.1 coordinate 192,493,450, forward strand.
CTTTACAAGGAAGAGGCAATGGCTTTGGGAGCTTGGGAGGCTGCCCAGTGTTAGTCCCATCCCCTGATTCATTCTGAGAGATGAGAACTAGGAAGCCAGTGAGTTTTGTCCTCCCCTTTACGAGTCACTTGTGAAAACTGCAGAGCTTAAAGACGGAGCTCGCTGAGTTCCAGCTCCAGCCCGGCCCACTACGAGCTGCACCTCCTCAGCCAAGCGTTTGCCTCTCTGACTCCGTCTCTCATCTGTAGAAGAACAAGAACACAACTCCTTCACTCAGCTCTCCTTAAGTCAGCACCTGCTACGTGCCACGTTATGGGCCAGGCCCCAGAGAGATATGATGGATCCTCTTCTCTCCCTGGGTTTGCAATTTTTGAACTTTTGTTCTGTGAGTGGGAACCCTCAAATAAGGGCTGTGGCTGTGGCATAGTAGGCTAAGCCTCTGTCTGCGGTGTCAGCATCCCATATGGGTACTGGTTTGAGTCTCAGCTGCTCCTCTTCTGATCCAGCTCTCTGCTTATGGCTAGGAAAGCAGTGGAGGATGGCCTAAATGCTTGGGCCCCTACACCTGTGTGGGAGACCAGGAAGAAGCCTGTGGCTCCTGGCTTCGGATCAGCCCAGCTCTAGCCGTTGTGGTCATCTAGGGAGTGAACCAGCAGATGGAAGACCTCTCTGTCTCTCCCTCCCTCTATCTATAACTCTCTCTCAAATAAATACATAAATGTTAAAAAAAAAAACCTCAAATCCATTATTTCTGTCTGGGCTGCACATCCCACCCCTGGACATTCTTTCAGGTGGTGGTGGTGGTGGCCTCCTCATGGGTCCGCATCTTTTTTCTTTTCTTTTTTGAGCATGTTCCACTCTTGTTTCCACAGAGCAGAGGAAGACAGAGTCAAAGGAGCAGTCCCAGCAGGAGAAGCGCCGTGCCTGAGACTGGCTGGAGCCCAGATGTGTGGAGGAGAGGGAGCAGGCAGTGGGGTTGGGCTGGGAAGGGCAGGGGTGGGCACGGTGCCTTTGAGGACCCGAAAGAAGGAAGCAGGCTGTACCCTGGTGCCGCGGGCCACGGAGGGAGGCTCAGCGGGGCAGACGCTGCCAGGGGCCGGGAGCCAGCAGGGGAGCTCAGGCACGGTTTAGGGGAACTGGAGCCGTGAAGGGCGATCAACAGGCGTGATCCCGGGCGCAGTGAGATAGCGCCTCCTGCAGCGCTGGCCACGTGGGAGGTCGCGGTGAGGGGTCCTGCTGTGCTGTTACTGCTTCTACTGGCGTTTCCGCTGCGGCCTCTGCTGCCCAGCTACTGTGTGAGCGCACTGCTGCTGGGCCACACTGCTGCTCTGGCTCCTGAAGCTCCCGTGGGCTGTGCGGTGGCGCAGCAGGTTAACCCACTGCTTGTGCACCAGTATCCCGCGTCGGAGTGCCAGCTCGAATCCCAGCTACCTTGCATCTGATCCAGCTTCCCTCTGACTCACCTGGGAAGGCAGCAGAAGAAGACTGGAGTGCCTGGGCTCCTGCCACCGTGTGGGAGACTAGGTTGGAGTTCCTGGCTCCTGGCGTTGGCCTGGCCCAACCTTGGTTGTTGCAACCACTTGGAGAATGATCCGGTGGATAGCAGATCTCTCTATCTGCATCTCTCCCTTGTTCTCTGTTGCTTTGCCTTTCAAATAACTAAACAAATCTTAAAAACAAATCTTAAAAAAGACTGGGGCTGGCACTGTGGCTCAGTAGGTTAATCCTCCGCCTGTGGCACCAGCATCCCCTATGGGCCCCGCTTCTAGTCCCGGCTGCTCCTCTTCTGATCCAGCTCTCTGCTGTGGCCTGGGAAAACAGTAGAAGATGGCCCAAGTCCTTGGGCCCCTGCACCCACGTGGGAGACCCGGAGAAAGCTCCTGGCTCCTGGCTTCGGATCGGCGCAGCTCCAACCATTGCAGCCAATTAGGGAATGAACCAGTGGATGGAACACCTATCTCTCTGTCTTTCCCTCTCACTGTCTGTAACTCTATCACTCAAATAAATAAATAAAATCTTTGAAAAAAAAAAACAGTAAGACTTGTTCCTACTACTGCTTTTATATCCTTACAATTAACCCCTACTCAGGAAGCGTTAAAGTTTTGTTAGTGAGCTCTGGTACATCTGAAGACCCCAAGCTGGACCCCAGCCACTCTGTCCCCTCTGTTGGCTCTTGGGGAAGTCACCCCACTCAGCAGGTGCTGTGTGGGGGCGGGGAGGCTGTTGGCGGCCCTCCCAGCTGGTAGGAGGCCCTGGTTAGGAGCAAGCAGGCTCAGGCTGCAGCTCCTGGCAGCGTCGCCCATGGGTGTTTATTTCCTGCTCCGTGGCTGTGCTGACTTCATGAAAAGCTGATTTCCACCCAAAGGTTTGTTTGTTCCATGGCACTGGTGCCAGGCACTGTTGTGGGTGCAACAGGATAAGACATCTCCGAGCCCCCTCACTGCGCTCGTCGTCAGCAGAGCACCAGGGCAGGTGCCCCGGGAAGCTATCCGAGCACCTGTCTCTACCTGTTGGGACCTGCAGTGTTGGGAGGTAAGCTGAAGTAGTCCCAAGTGGCCCACGTGGGCATCTGTGGGGCGGCCTTGCGGCTACCACAGTACATTGTGGGACTGGTGGGTTCCTGCTTTAAGCAGATAAACTATAGGTGAAAGATAATGTTATCAGAGAAATGGTATGATCAGCCCCTCCGGAGAGCTGGCCATCTGGTCAACCACCACATGCAGCACTCAGCAGCCCTGGCCTGTGAAACACAGCTTCCACACTCAGATGTACATTGCCCTTGGTCCACCTTATCTCCGGACTGGGAGGAGGGAGCGGGAAGCCATCCACCTGCATGGGAATGCGTCAGGTAGAAGCATGGAACAGGCTCAGCATCACCCAGACGCACTCCCAGAAGGACGGATCCACTCAGCCACAGTCAGGCAGGCCCCGTGCTGGAGCCGGGCAGCTGAGATGAGCAAGCTGCCCTCCTTGACTTCCCAGATCTCTCTCACACACAGAGAAGGATTCACACCAGCCAGCATTGTGGCAATGCTGGTAAAGCCTCCACCTGTGAAGCCACCATCCCATATGGGTGCCACTTCATGTCCCAGCTGCTCCACTTCCTGTCCAGCTCCCTGCTAATGCAAATGGGAAAGCAGTAGAGGATGGCCCAAGTGCTTAGGCCCCTGCACCCATGTGGGAGACTCAGTTGAAGCTCCTGGCTTCGTCTTGGCCCAGACCCAGTTGTTGTGGCCCACGCACCACCCTCCCTGTGTCTTCACTCCTTCTGTCCTCCAGGGACTGTGACGTGTCCTGCAGGGCATGGTGCCTGCATGGCGCAGGGCAGCCTTCAGTTAGCACTTGCTGTGGAGGCAAACACTACTGAGAGTGGCTTCCGCCTCGGTGTCCACAGAAAGAGAAGACCCAAGGTACTTCAAAAAGTCCATGGAAGATGAAATTACACGGTGTTTATTTTTGTGCAAAAAATCTGAACTCCACAAGTTGCTTTTCTTTAAGATTTTTTAAAAATTCATTTGAAAGGCAGAGTTAGAGAGAAAAAAGAGGGAGATATAGAAAGAGGGATCTTCCATGTGCTGGTTCACTCTCCAAAGGGCTGCAGTAGCCAGAGCTGGACCAGGTGGAAGCCAGGAGCCAGGAGCTTCATCCGGTTCTCCCCTTGAGAGGCAGGAGCCCATCTGCTGCCATCCTCTGCTGCTTTCCCAGGCCACAGCAGAGAGCTGGATTGGAAGAGGAGTAGCTGGGACTACAACTGGCGCCCATGTGGGATGCCGGCGCTTCAGGCCGGGGCTTTAACCTGCTGCGCCACAGCGCCAGCCCTCCACAATCTTTCTTTCTTTCTTTCTTTCTTTCTTTCTTTCTTTCTTTCTTTCTTTCTTTCTTTCTTTCTTTCTTTCTTTCTTTCTTTCTCTCTCTCTCTCTCTCTCTCTCTCTCTCTCTCTCTCTCTCTCTCTCTTTCTTTCTTTCTAGAGGAAAACTGGATAGTGAGAGAGAGAGACAGAGAGAAAGGTCTTCTTTTTCTGTCGGTTCACTCCACAATGGCCGCTGCGACCGGCGCGCGCTGCAGCTGGCACACCGCGCTGATCCGAAGCCAGGAGTCAGGTGCTTCTCCTGGTCTCCCATGGGGTGCAGGGCCCAAGCACTTGGGCCATCCTCCACTGCACTCCCAGGCCACAGCAGAGATCTGGCCTGGAAGAGGAGCAATGAGGACAGAATCTGGCGTCCCGACCGGGACTAGAACCCAGTGTGCCGGCGCCGCAGGTGGAGGATTAGCCTAGTGAGCCATGGTGGTGACCCATAATCTTTCTTAAGACCCCTCGTGTATGCCTTATAGATCCCACTGTGAATCAGTGTGGCCATGGAAGTGATGATGTGGGCTGAACCCTGTGGACGGGAAATGTCAGTGTGGCAGTGGGGAGCAAGCCCAGCCTGGTAAGACAGAACAGTGCACCCAGCTAGGCAGGCGTCTGCAGGCCAGTGAGCAGCGAGCAGAGGGCGGGCCTCATCCCTGCTGTGGAAGGGGGCGGGGACAAGTTTTGCTTCCTTCTGTCTATTCCATATACACACAGACATTCCAGCAGTGAGCATGTAGCATTTGTGTTTGCAGGGAAAAGAGTGCTAATTTTATTCAAGGAGACAGGAGTGGAGGAGGGAGGGCTGGGGAGTGGAGACTGGGGGCGTGGTCAGGCTTGTGTCGCTGGCTGACTCCGGCCTGTGCCAGCCTGGCAGGTCCCAGGCTCACTGCTCCCTGTGAGAAGGGAAACTGATGCACAGAGCTACCCGCCGTTTAAGGGCAACGCCTCCTGTGTGCTGCTGCTGTCTCTGGTGTTTGGGTTCAGAGAAAACTGGGGACACATCCAGGCTGCCTGGCTTAGCAGCTGTGCGCCTCTGAGCAATTCTGTCAACTCTGAGCGGGCGCTTCCCCACCGTGATGCAGAGGTGCTCCCGGTCTGGCCGACAGAGCGGGCGCAGGTGCCTGCCAGCGTTCAGAGGAAGGCGTGTGTGCCTGTGCCTGTTGTTTCTGTATACACAGCACAGTGTGTCTGTGTGCTGTGTGTGCACAGTGAGTCTGTGTGGGTTCTATGTATATACACTGTGTGTGTGCTGCGTGTACTCAGTGTGTGTGTGTGTTGTATCTGTATACACAGCACAGTGTGTCTGTGTGTGTTATATGTATATATACAGAGTTTATCTGTGTGTCTCTGTGTATTATATCTATATACACAATGTTTCTCTGTGTTCTATGTGTATACACAGTGTGTCTGTGTGTGTTCCATGTATATACAGTGTGTTGTGTGTTCTATGTATACACACAGTGCATTCTCTATATATAGTGTGTCTGTGGTGTTCCACTTGTATACACTGTATGTGTGTTGTGTTCCACGTATACACAGTGTCTGTGTATGTTCTATATATACACAGTATGTCTGTGTGAGTTCTATGTATACACACTGTGTGTGTTCTATGTGCGTTATACACAGTATGTCTATGTGTGTTCTATGTATATACACTGTATGTGTGTTCTGTGTGCACACAGTGTGTCTGTGTGCTTTGTGTACAGAGTGAGTCTGTGTGGGTTCTATGTATATACATTGTGTGTGCTGTGTGTACAGAGTGTGTCTGTGTGTGTTCTGTGTGTACACAGTGCGTCTGTGAGGGTTATATGTACATATATAGTGTGTGTCTCTCTGTATTATATCTATATATACAGTGTTTCTCTGTGTTCTATGTGTATACACAGTGTCTGTGTGTGTTCTGTGTATACACAGTGCGTCTGTGCGGGTTCTGTGTACATACATGGTGTGTGCTGTGTGCACAGTGTGTCTGTGTGTACACAGTGCGTCTGTGCGGGTTCTGTGTACATACATTGTGTGTGCTATGTGTACACAGTGTGTCTGTGTGTACACAGTGCGTCTGTGCGGGTTCTGTGTACATACACTGTGTGTGTTCTGTGTGTACACAGTGCGTCTGTGCGGGTTCTGTGTACATACATGGTGTGTGCTGTGTGCACAGTGTGTCTGTGTGTACACAGTGCGTCTGTGCGGGTTCTGTGTACATACATGGTGTGTGCTGTGTGCACAGTGTGTCTGTGTGTACACAGTGCGTCTGTGCGGGTTCTGTGTACATACACTGTGTGTGTTCTGTGTGTACACAGTGCGTCTGTGCGGGTTCTGTGTACATACATGGTGTGTGCTGTGTGCACAGTGTGTCTGTGTGTACACAGTGCGTCTGTGCGGGTTCTGTGTACATACATTGTGTGTGCTGTGTGCACAGTGTGTCTGTGTGTACACAGTGCGTCTGTGCGGGTTCTGTGTACATACATTGTGTGTGCTGTGTGCACAGTGTGTCTGTGTGTGTTCCTCCACCATGCATTTCTGATGTGTGGTACTCCATACATGGTGTGTGCTGTGTGCACAGTGTGTCTGTGTGTGGTCCTCCACCATGCATTTCTGATGTGCGGTACTCCATACATGGTGTGTGCTGTGTGCACAGTGTGTCTGTGTGTGGTCCTCCACCATGCATTTCTGATGTGCGGTACTCCATACATGGTATGTGCTGTGTGCACAGTGTGTCTGTGTGTGTTCCTCCACCATGCATTTCTGATGTGCGGTACTCCATACATGGTGTGTGTTGTGTGCACAGTGTGTCTGTGTGTACACAGTGCGTCTGTGCGGGTTCTGTGTACATACATGGTGTGTGCTGTGTGCAGTGTGTCTATGTGTGCTCCTCCACCATGCATTTCTGATGTGCGGTACTCCATACATGGTATGTGCTGTGTGCACAGTGTGTCTATGTGTGTTCCTCCACCATGCATTTCTGATGTGCGGTACTCCATACATGGTGTGTGCTGTGTGCACAGTGTGTCTGTGTGTGTTCCTCCACCATGCATTTCTGATGTGTGGTACTCCATACATGGTGTGTGCTGTGTGCACACTGTGTCAGTGTGTACACAGTGCATCTGTGCGGGTTCTGTGTACATACATGGTGTGTGCTGTGTGCAGTGTGTCTGTGTGTGTTCCTCCACCATGCATTCCTGATGTGCGGTACTCCATACATGGTGTGTGCTGTGTGCACACTGTGTCTGTGTGTACACAGTGCGTCTGTGCGGGTTCTGTGTACATACATGGTGTGTGCTGTGTGCACAGTGTGTCTGTGTGTGTTCCTCCACCATGCATTTCTGATGTGTGGTACTCCATACATGGTGTGTGCTGTGTGCACACTGTGTCTGTGTGTACACAGTGCGTCTGTGTGGGTTCTGTGTACATACATTGTGTGTGCTGTGTGCACAGTGATGTGTGGTACTCTTGACGTACCCAGGAGGGGCGGGAAGGGGCAGAAAGTGCCACAGAGCAGAGCTGCCAGGGGTCCGTGCAGCCTCTGCCCTCGCCCACCCCTCTTGTGCTTCACTGTGGTGCCCGCAGGGCTGCCGCAGAGCTGCCCAGTGGAGCAGAGAGGAGGGGTCAGAGCAAGGAGAAGCTGCGGGGGCGGCGGACACAGCACTGTGTGTGTCCAGAGCCCAAAGGCCGCTCCGCCTAGTGCAGTGTGTCCACGGCCATCACGGGGCCTCCCCGCAGGCCGCGAAGCTTCCCCGACACCGGGTGTGATTCCTCGCCTCTCGCAGCCCCCAGGAGCTGGCAGCTAGGATTCCACAGCTTGGCCTCTCGGCCGCCCAGAGGACACCAGCCAAGCGGCCAGTGGGATCCTTGATCTCAGATAAAACGACATCGTTTGGTTCTGGCCGAGGTCTTACTCCCGGAGGGTTTGAGCCGTTCCAAGCATTGGGAGGTAAGAGCGTCTTTGGTTTCGTTTTCTCAGATCTGTGTTCTTTAACCTCTGCTCCTCTCCATTGAACTCGCTTCCTCCACGCGGAGAATAACAGTAGCGTTGGCCTTTGTGCCACAAAAATTATGGTGCAATTTGCTGCTTGTAAACTGGATGTCCTTGCTCGTCGGACTGCTGGCTGCTCCCGCAGCTTCCTGCCATCTTTGCCTGCTCCCACCACCCTGCCTACTGTTTTTCTATTGCTAAATGTTGACAACCAGGTTGTGTTGAGATGGCACCGAGAGACGGGAGCTGCAGCCTCTTTCTGCTCCTCTTCTCTCACACGGGGCGTGCACACTACTGCGTCGTGTTTCAGGATATTTCAGAATCAATTCAAATAGCAAAAAAACTCATAAGGGGGCCGGCGTTGTGGCGCAGCAGGTTAATGTCCCTGGCCTGAAGAGCCGGCATCCCATATGGGTGCCAGTTCAAGACCCAGCTGCTCCACTTCCAATTCAGCTCTCTGCTGTGGCCTGGGAAAGCAGTGGAAGATGGCCCAAGTGCTTGGGCGCCTGCACTCACATGGGAGACCCAGAGGAAGCTCCTGGCTCCTGGCTTCAGATCGGTGCAGCTCCAGTGGTTGTGGCCAACTGGGGAGTGAACCGTCATATGGAGGACCTCTCTCTCTCTCTCTCTCTCTCTCTCTCTCTCTCTCTCTCTCTCTCTTTCTCTGCCTCTCCTCTCTTCTTTCTGTGTAACTCCGACTTTCAAATAAATAAATAAATAAATCTTTTTAAAAACCCACAAGGAGTTCCTATTTTACATATAAAGAACAAAGCAAGTTAAACATAAAATGAGGCAAACAGAATCCCAATTTGATGGCACATGATACACGCCCAGAGGAGGTTTACCTCCTGCAGTACTTGGTCTGAAACCATGGCCGTTCAGTAACGCAGACCTTCCTAACCTTGGCACTGCTGACATTGGGGCCAGGAACTCTCTGTGTCGGGACCATGCTGTGCACTGTGAGACGTTAATAGCATCTCTGGTTTCTCTCTCTGAGATGCCAACAGCAGCCCCACTGACAACCAAAAATGTCTCCAGACAATACCACGTGTCCCTTGGGGGTGACACAGTGGGTACCAGGCAGAACCACTGGGCTAACCCATTAGTGATCAATTCTTAGCTTCAGCTAAAAAAAGAAATCTAGATTATTTCATAAGAATGAAAGAAACACTGGTACATGTTGCAACGTGCTTGACTCTTAAAGTCTGACACCAGCCCTGCTAATGCACCTGGGAAAGCAGTGGAAGATGGCCCAAATGCCTGGGCCCCTGCACCCACATGGGAGACCCGGAAGAAGCTCCTGGCTCCTGGCTTCGGATCGGTGCAGCTCCGGTGGGTGGTTGCAGCCAACTGGGGAGTGAACCAACAGAGGGAAGACCTCTCTCTCTGTCTCTGTTTCTCTCTCTCTCTTTCTCTAACTTTGCCTTTCAGATAAATACAGTGGGTCTTTAAAAAGAAGAGGGAGAAGACTACAAGGAGGAGGAGTAGGAAGCGCTGCTAAATCAGCACTTCTTTCATTGGACTAAGAGTACAGACTTCTTTAAAAAAGAAAAAAACAAGAAAGACTGAGCAGGTGACGAGCCCCAGCCAGGAGAGATGTGGATCCCACTGATGTGGGGTGTCTGTCAGGGCAAATGCACGAGGCTGAACGGGGACAAAGGTCGTTGGCGAGTGCAGTTCCACAGTGGGCAGGAGGGAGCACACGGGGTGACGCAAACGTTTAGAAACCGGATGCTGGTGAGGCTGCAGGACGGCACAGATTTACGAAGACTCATGGCGCTGTACACTCTGGACGGCCGAGGCTGATGCTGGGTGATGTCGCCTCTATGCAGCTGCGTTTAAAAACCACGAAAAAGTCTGGAGGGGCCGCTGTGCTGCAGAGAGAAGAATCAAACCAGGAGGTAAAAGTAATCCCAGAGTTCCCTCTCACTACGGAAAACAGTCTCCTGAAAAGACAGAGAGGTCAGGACCCCACGTCGTCTTGACCCCAATGACCGTTAGACAAGCCCACAATATTTGTGCGGGTCAGACAGCTGCAGCGTCTGTTAGCACCTGATGTAGCCCAACGGGCTGCCTAATCAGCTCTGCTGTGTATCTTTCTATGGAAAATAATGGGTATGCATGGCCACCCATGTTCAAAACGGCCAGGAAGACACCAGGGGCACCAGCCTGGGCGTGTCTGGTGAGACAGTCTATGTTTTCTGCTAGAAAAGTCAGAGAATCCACAGGAACACTGTGCTAATGGGGTACGCAGAGTGTGACATGAAATACAAAGAGGAAAAGGTTTGAAACCACCCAGAATTTCCCGTTGCCCACTCAAACCTCTACCATCATCAAAATTTTTTTTCTCTCCTCATTGGTTTGCATTAAATGACAGCTGCTGTTGTTATTCAAAGAAATTCTGGGGACCTTCGGTGTGATGGGCCACCACACACTCAGCTGCCGCCAGTTTCCTGTAAAACGTGTTGGCTCTTCTTGTAGACACCGCGTGACCTCCGGGGGTTCATGAACTGTCTGGCGTGCTAGCCAGGGCTGTGGCCACCACAGCACGGGGGCTTTTCCTGGCTGCTGCAGACAGACACCAACCTGGCAGAAGGCACAGCCAATGGTGAGGCAACACCTGATCCTTCCAGAACCTGCAGCCCGGTGGAGGGGAGCGCAGGTGGTTAGAAACAGCAGTGTTTGAGCAAATCATCCTAAGGCCGCAATCGGGCTAAAGAAAGATGGTGAGACAAAGCCTCGCCCAACCCCACCCTTAGCTGGAAACCGGACAACGAGAGATCCTCGCAATAATCCTAATTTCCTCCAAACGTCACACACACACAAATTTCCTCTTTGATAGCTCTGCGACCCCAGCTTCCCATATGGGCCGGTTCGAGTCCTGACTGCTCCACTTCTGATCCAGCTTCCTGCTAACGCACATGGGAGAGCAGTGGAAGTACTCAAGCACTCGAGCTCCCTGCATTCACGTAGGAGACCCGGATGGAGCACCAGGCTCCTGGCTGGGTTGCTTGAGAAGCACCCCAAAGGATGGGAATGCCCGCCCCGCATCTCAAACGAACTCTTCAAAATTCTGAGAAACGCTGTCCTCATTTCAAGGCCTGGCAAGCTGGGGACTGCGGTGATCGCCCGCATCCGTGTGGGCAGGAAGGCGGCCAGGGAGACCACAAGCCCAGCGGTGCCCGGCACTGCTCAGGAAAAACAGTGGAACTCAAGAATACTCTGACGAGGGAGGTTGAAGGCAGGTGGGGCACTGATGTCCCGATTAAATCCCCCAGTTCCTAGAACATTCTGTTTGGCTTTTGCTAATCAATAGGCAGATTAACAGGGCCACAGGGTTTGTCCCAGGCGTCTCCTCTGAAATACACACACCACCAGACCACAGTTGTACGGCGACATCTCACTAATCGGGACTCCCGCCACGCACACCGGCTATAACCCGGATCTTAGAAAATACGGAAATAAGGAAAAAAAGGCAGCGTCTCCGGAACAAGTCCAAAGATTCTTTTTAAACCTTAAATGTTGCTTGCCTGCTTCGGGCAAATACGTTCAATGTCAGAAGTCATGTGAAAAGTTTTCATATGAGCAGCTGTCAGTCCAGTGCCAAAATTAGGTCAAAAAAGCACACGTCTGGGATGAACCAGGATTCTCACCAGCCAAGTGCTGCCAGGTAGGCTAATTCCACAATACCAAATCATCTTCTACTGCCTCCCTGCTTTCCCAACTTTGAGTTAGAAACTTCTAGAAACCGCAGGTGGTGTTGTTGCTGGGGTGATGCACTGATTCGTAAACAGATTTGCACACTGACCGTTCTTCTTCATCTTAGGAGAGGGGCACACGCAGAACTCCTCTGCACGGGCTCACTCCCCAGTGCCCACCATGGCTCCCGGCCGGGGCTGAAGCCAGGGGTCAGGAACTCCCTGTGGGTGGCAGGACCCGTCACCCTCTGCTCCCGGCGTCAGAACTAGCAGAAAGCTGGACTCTGCTGAACCCAGTTCCTCCAGTCCGGGTACGAGCGTCTTAACAGAGGCACCAAGCTCCGCCCACAGCTGGTCTGTTCATTGGCCTATTGCTTCCTTTCATGCTCAAATTTTTTTTTTTTAAAGAAAAAGTAAAATCCTTTTCCATGGATTCAGAGTTATTTTTTTTTTTCAAAGTTTCGGAGCCACACACTTCTGGGGCAAGAGGACCCTGGTGTGGTGGTGCTGTGGCCCCTCACGAGGGCTCTCTCCTTTGATGAGTCTTCATTAGGCAGAAGGGCTATCATTCTGTATTCGAGAATTCGGTGCTCTGCTTGTCCAGCCAGGGGTGGGGCTGTGCCTCTGATCGGCCTCCAGACGACCCCACGGGCCCGGCAGCCCCCTTCTGTGAAGAGCGCCTGCTCGGGGACAGCCTGGCACAGATGGGGTTTCTTCCTCCCTGTTGGCTCACTTCCTGGGCCACTAAGCCGTCTGCTCTCCCTGCCGCATCTCTGGCTTTTTTCAGCACCTTGTCTCTCTTGGTTCTGTCACGGGCTCTTGGGCAACGTCCCTCCCAGAAAGACCCAGGTCCAGCCGCCGGCCCCCGCTAAGAGAGATGCTGCCTGCTGGGCCACTTCACGTCTCAGACGAGTTCAGACTCAACGTCCTGGAGCCAGAGGCGTTTCTTAAGGACAGCAATTTCCCTGCACAGCTGGCTGATGTGGTGGCCTCCTACCCTTGTGGGCAGTTAACTGTGGTCTCCACTAGTCACTTCTGTCTTGTGAAGTCATAAACAGACCCTTGTAGGACCGACTGCCCCAAAGCATAGCGTCCCCACGCGCTGTGCTGCTGAATTATTCGGGACTCTCTCTGCTCCATGCACAAGACGGCTCCTCGTCCACAGCTCCACTGCAGTCAAGCTCGAAGCAGCCTGGCCCAGGAGGCAGACCTGAGTGCTGGATCTCCTGCAGCTGCTTAGGGCTAGCGTGGGGACTACTCACCTCATCGGTTTGCAAAAAAAAAAAAAAGAATTCGTGTATGGGAAGCTATTCCATCAACGGAAAACACTTTAATGGTGTTACAGGAAGATGATTTTCTGGATATTTAAGACAGACTTATTTTGAAAGAAAAAATTTGGGAATTGCAGAAAAGAGTTATTGGACAGAAAATCTAGTCTGGGCACTTTTTTTTCTAAGACACCCATGGACAAGACATTGTAAAGAAAAACAGACTTGGGGCAAGCGCTGTGGCGTAGCAGGTTAAGCTGCTGCCTGCAGTGCCGGCATCCCATTTGGGTGTTGGTTCTAGTCCCGGCTGCTCCGCTTCTGATCCAGCTCTCTGCTATGGCCTGGGAAAGCAGTAGAAGATGGACCAAGTCCTTGGGCCCCTGCACCAGTGTGGGAGACCCGGAAGAGGCTCCTGGCTCCTGGCTTCAGAGCAGTGCAGCTCCGGCTGTTACAGCCATTTGGGGAGTGAACCAACAGATGGGAGAGCTCTCTCTCTGCCTCTCCTTCTCTCTCTGTGAAACTCCAACTTTCAAATAAATAAATAAATCTTAAAAAAAGAAAAAGAAACAGAGCCTTAGGCACCATGGGAGCACAAACATATCACAATGACTTTGAGGAAAAGGAATTGCTCTCTGAGAGTCTATCTGGGTGTCATTAGGCAACCAAACATCTCTTTTTTGCCTTTTTAAAATTATTTATTTGTCCAAGAGACAAAGAGATAGACAAGCATACAGACAGATGAACAAAGCTCATTTCCACTGCTATCTTCCCCCAAATGCCTGCAGAGTCTTAGGCTGGGTCAGAGGCCAAGGCAGGGAGCTGGGAACTCAATCCAGTTCTCCCAAATAGATGGCAAAACCTAATCACTTAACCCATCACTTGCTGTCTCCCGGGGTCTGTGTTAACAGAAAGTTAGGAGGAGCTGGAGCTGAGAATCAAACCCAGATTCTAAAAAAAAAAAAAAAAAAGAAAGAAAAAGAAAAAGAAAAAGAAAAGCAGACTCCGTTCCTGGACACAGCGTGTGGCACTGAGTGGCCACAGTCGGAGTTCCCTTGTGGACTTGACCATCAAAGCCTTGGCTGGGGGTGGGGAGGGGCATCACTTGTGTTCAGTGTTATCCAGGGTCCTTTCCGTGGTGGGATGAGAGTCCAGTGACACAAGTTGTGCATCTCAGAAAGAAAAGCGGCTTTGCACACCAGTTTCAGCCGGCGCAGAATTTTTTTGCCAGGGAACTATCAGCATGAAACCCTTGTGAGAAATGAGTGTAAACTGTGCGAAAGACCACTGTCTTTGAAATGAAAAAAATCCAGGAAATAGAATGAGGCTATCAGATAGGAAGTGCAAGGACGGGGTGAAAGGTGACAAAAATGTCAACCACGTGGTAACAAACTAGATCAGAGTTTACAAACCCAAGCTTGAAGCAAGCAGGTGAAGCCGAGGGGGGCTCCAGCGGGGGCTGCATATTTAATTATGGGAGATGGAACTGAACTAGGTGCATGATTTTTTTAATCTTGACAAACCAAAATGCAAAAGAAACTAAAACCCACCAAGTTAGCATGTTCCTGGGAAGGTCTTTTTATTTTAGTTAAAAAAGTTACTGTTTATTTGATTGGGGGTGGGGATGGGGAGAGAGAGATTCCTTATCTCCTGGTTTACTTTGTAAATGTGCAGACAGCCCCGACTAGGCCAGCATTGAAGTTGGGAGCCAGGAATGCAAGCAGGGTGACTCCTTGAGCCATCGCCCACCCCAGCCTCCCAGGGTTGCCCAATAGCAGGAAGCTGGAGTCAGGAGTGGAATCCAGACTGTTCTTGCTGGCCGAGGGGTGCAGCAATGGTTTGACTAAAATGCAGAGAGGGCACAAGGAGGCGGCGGCAGCAGGCAAAGGGAAGAGTGACAGAGAAATCTCCAGGGGCCATAGAGGAGAGCCCGCGTGACCAGGCGCCTCCCACGGCCCGGGCCCTTCTGAGTGGCAGGCAGGCAGGGAGGCGGGCGAGACGTGAGAAACGTGCCCCTGGCCACTTGCAGCCTGGAAGGAGGGCATGTGCTGTGACTGGGCGTCATCTAAAGCCCACACATTTGAATCAGGCCGCCACATGGAGATGGACCGTGGTTTTTTGCGGGGGAGGTAGTCTTGGTGTTTAGCACAGTGCGCGATTGCAGCGTGCGACGCCCACATCTCTTACCAGAGCCTGGTCCCAGTCCAAGCTCTCCTGCTTCGGATTCAGTTTCCTGCGAATGCCCACTCTGGGAGGGGGCGAATGATGGCTCAAGTCCTTGGGTCCCTGGCACCCACATGGAGACCCCGATGGAGTTCCAGACTCTTGACCAGCCTTGCGGGCATGTGGGGGAGTAGACCAGTGATTGGAAGGCCTCTCTGCCTTACCAATAAAATGTATTCACACGAAATGTTGATACGACTTATTCATTTGAGAGGTAGAATTAGAGAGAGAAGGAGAGACAGAAAGGAAGGTCTTCCATCTGCTGGTTCACTCCCTAAGTGGCCACAATGGCTAGAGCTGGGCCAGTCTGAAGCCAGGAGCCAGGAGCTTCTCCTGGATCTCACGCTTGTGTGCAGGGGCCCAAGCCCTTGGGCCATCGCTGCTGCTTTCCCAGGCCATCAGCACAGTTGTTCTGGGAGAGGAGCAGTCAGGACTTGAACCAGCGCCCACATGGGATGCGGGCGCTGCAGGGGGAGGATTAGCCTCTTGCCCCAGGGCACTGGCCGCATCACATGCAATTGATCTTAAAGACCACTAAGGGAATTCCCTGAGCCCGGGGGGAGGGCAGCCTGGGCCTCCGGAGCCCCTCACAGAGCTCGAGAACCCTCTCCTAAGTGCTCGGGAACAGAGGTGTTTCCAACCTCAGATGTTTTTAGATTTGGGGACATTTGCATATGCATAATGAGCTCTCTTGGGGAGGGGACCCAAGTCTAAATACGAAATTCACTGAGGCTTCACAGCGGCCTTTTCCACTGAGCCTGAAGCTCACACTGCACAGCAGTATTGCTCGTGCGTCTGTTCTGCCGGGGACCCACGCCATCGGGTCAGACACGGAACTTTCCACCTGTGGTATCATGGCAGCCGTCGCAAAGTCTCAGGTTCCGCAGCGTTTGGGATCTGGGGTTTTGGATTAAGGATGTTCAACTTCTAGTCCAAGGTTACCCACGGGAAGAACAGCAGCTTTCTCACCCCTGGACCTCAGAGTCATCCTTAGTTCTTTTTAAGAGAGGACCACAGACTGGCCTAGTGGTGCAGGGGCTAAGCTCAGCCCTACCGGAGCTCCAGTTCCACCCAGCTCCGTGCTGAGGACGGCCCAAGTGCTTGGGAGACCTGGATGAGCTCCTGGCTCCTGGCCTTCGCTCATCACAACCCTGGTGCATTTTTCTCTCTCTTTTGCTCTCTCTCTCTCCCCCCTTCCCTCTGTCTCTCCCTCTCTGCCATTCTGAATAAATAAATGAATCTTTTTTAAAAAAAAGACAATAAAAAAAAAGGAACAGGTGAGAAGTCCCAACATTTCACAATCCCTTCCATTTCTGTTGCTGTAGTTGGTGGGGAAACCCAGCAGAATCACAGAACGGGAGGTGGGGTGCCCACAACGGTACAATTCAGGCAGGCTTCCAGGGCCTCCAGTATTTCCTTATAAAAAGGAGGCTGACATAAAAGGAAGAACATAAATCTTATTTTTCATGAAGGCGCTTTTGAACACAGAGGCATAGCAAGGATCGTCAGAAAAGTGGATGGAAACTGTGTATGTATTTAATATGCTTGTATAAGTAAGACACACATGTATACATATGTGTACATATACATATATAAATGCATATACATAATATACATACACATGCATATACACACACACACACACATGCTTACACACACACACACACACATATGGGTCGGTGTGGTGGTGTAGCGGGTTAAAACACAGCCTGCAACCCAGCATCCCATATGGGAGCTTGTTCGAGTCCCAGCTGTTCCACCTCTGATCCAGCTTCCTGCTAATGCACCTGGGAAAGCAGTGGAGGATGGCCCAAGTCCTCAGGCCCCTGCCACCCAAGTGGGAGATCCTGATGGAGTTCCAGACTCCTGGCTTTAGTCTGGCCCAGCCCTGGCCAATGAGGGCATTTTGGGAGTGAACAGTGGCCCTGGGCATTGAAGGCATTTGGGGAGTGGATGGAAGATCTCCTTCTCTCTCCGTCTCTTCCTCTTCATCTCTCCTTCTCTCTCCGTGGCTCTGCCTTTCAAATAACTAAACAAAGGCATCCTCTAAGGTTTCCCAGGACCATTAGTAGGGACTTGGATGGGAAGTGGAGCAGCTGGGACCAGAACCGTCGCTCCAGTAGGGATGCAGGTGTTGCAGGTGGTGACTTAACCTGCTGTGCCCAAAAGCTGGCTCTGAAGCACCCTCATATTTGGCATTTCTCTGTGTGACAATCATTATTGATCAAGGAATGAAACAATAAGGGTCAGAAAAAAATGCATGCAGTAGAGATGTCTTTTATAGGATTTTATATCTATTATCGAGCCAGCAGTGAAAAAAGAACAGAAATAAATAGTGCAATAGAAAATGGGAATAGTCACACACTGAGGCTTGTTCAATAATGTATATTTTGAAAAATGTTCAAAGAGGTTGTTCTTTCATATTAATGAATAATTACCATTTCTGTTTCTGAGCCTTAACCTCTGCAAATTTTCAATGCTTTTGTCAAGATTAAACTTCTCTTTTTAAAAAAGTTATTTATTTATTTAAAAGGCAGAGTGTGACAGAGAGGGAGAAAGAGAGAGGGAGAGGAAGAGAGAGAGGGAGAGGGACAGGGAGAGAGAGAGAGAGAGAGAGAGAGAGAGAGAGAGAGAGGGAGGGAGAGAGAGATCTTCCATCCACTGGTTCAATCCCCAAATGACCACGACCAGCCAGGCCAGGAACTCCGCTCAGGGCCCCGAGCACTTGGGGCATCCTCCACTGCCTTCCCCGGCGTGTTAGCAGGGAGCCGGATTGGAAGTGGAGCAGTGGGGCCTGGAACCGGTGCTCTGACCGGGGATGCCGGTGTGGCAAGCAGTGGCTTAACCTGTTGCCCGCCAGCGAAGGGCCCTGCACATCTCTTAAGTCAGGGTTGTTGGTCTGTTCTCATTCATCCATCAAAGGACAGTTCTGCTTTGATTTCAGCTAAAAGGCATCTTTTCCATTAAGCAACACGTATGCAAATAGTGAGGGAAAGTGCTAAGGCGAAGGATGAGATTGAGAGACTCCCAGAAGTCCCAGGTTCCACAGTAAGCGTCGCTGTTTCTTTGAGGTCACTTCCGGTGGCTTTCCAACCTCTCTACTGTCCAAGTGCGCTCCAGCGGCCACGTAAGGAGGCACAGCTGTGTTGATGACCACGCTCTTGTCAGCTACCTGCAGTCTCCTTGCTGTGTGTGGGGGTCCCCTCCCCCTCCTGCCCCCGCAGAGCTCAGCTGCCCAGTACTTGTGAGATGACTGCCCACGAGGACGACTGCCGGGAGCTCTCCACGCATGGAGTACGTTGTGCGTAATGAAGTCCACCTGTTTATTATTAAACATCGATGGCAGTCGTAGATCTTGGCCCATCAGGAAAAATCTGGGGGTGGGCGAGCAGGCATTTAGCTTGGCAGCTAAGCTGCCTGTGTCCCACACTGGAGGGCCCATGTTCCAGTCCCAGCTCTGCCTCAGGGCTCTGGCTTCCTGCGAGTGCAGAGCCTGGGAGGCAGAGAGGATGGGGAGACCTGGAGTTCTCCAGTCCTGGCCCCAGCTCTGCCCAGCCCTGGCCGTTGACTGTGGGCATTTGGTGAATGAGCCAGTGTAAGGGGTCTCTCTCTCTCTCTCTCTCTCTCTTTCTCTCTTCTCCCAATAACTGATAAGTAAACAATTTTTTAAATTGTTTAAAATCTTTCTTGGAGGGAGGAGAGGTATTTTTTCACCAGGATATTTTTGGAATGCTGGCTCTTGTGGTAATAACAAACTTTTAGTCGTTTATTATACAGACACCCCCCCCCCATCTCCTGCACCTGGGGCAGAGGGTCCTGCACCTGGCTTGGGGGCTTGGGGCTACTGAGCTGTACTCCTGGGACCTTCTAGCTGCCAGATGCGCCCAGCCCATGGCCATCGTGGATGCGAAGTGCTGCTGGAGGTGGGGGAGGTGTTTCAGGCAGCCCTGCATGAGAGACGTGGCGTGGAGACGTCAGTATCAGACGCCTTTGGGAGCTGCCAGGCTGCTGGCTCCTGGAGCATGCTCAGTGCCCTTGAGCTCTGGCCTCTTCAGGCCTGCCTCGCCTGCCAGCCCAGGCCACTCCTCTGGGGCCCTGGATGAGGCGGCCAGCACAGGGCTGGCCGTGTCTGCAGCCCCAGGCTCCTCGGAAGGGCAGCACCTGCTGGGCGCACCCACAGGGCTGGCCACAAGGAAGTGAGACTGAGCTGTGCTCAGAGGAGCCGCTGCTCCCAGCGGCTTCCCCGTCTTCCTGTCCGCGGGTCTGACCCCCAAGCTGTCCGTGGGTCTGACCCCCAAGTATCCTTCTCCACCTCCTCTCTTGTTCCTGCTCTGGGAGCACCCAGCGCCTGTCGCTGCGCGTGGCCATGGCCCTCCATCGGGCCACCTCCCTTGATGCCCCTCCTTCGCAGAGGTCCCTGGAGCACTCAGGCCAAACTGGGGCACCTGCTCCATTCCGAGCTGCCCGGCCTGCTCAGCCCAGCTCAAACCCCATGACGTGCTCCACTTCGGGCTCACAGCCCCTTCAACTTTCTGCCTTGGGCCTTGGCTCAGTTAACTTCCCAGCGAGCTCTGCAACAGGTTTGCAAGCACGCCAAGCGCATCTGTGGGCCTGCACCTCTCCTCGCGCGCCCCCTGCCATCCTTCCGCCAAGCTCTCCACCCTGGGCAGGGCGCTCTCCACTGAGAGCCTGCACTGGAGGCTTTGCTACTCAGCATTCGCGAATGATGGTCTTCTCTCCCCAGTGGCTTGCCTCTGCATTTTTTTAAGATTCATTCACTTACTTGGAATGTAGAGCATGAGAGAGAGAGAGAGAGAGAGAGAGAGAGAGAGAGAGAGAGAGATATCACCCATCCTCTGGTTCACTCCCCAAGTGGCCGCAACAGCTGGAGTTGGGCAGATCCGAAGCCAGGAGCCAGGGTTTCTCACATGAGTGCAGGGGCCCAAGCACTTGAGCCAACTTCTGCCTTCCCAGGCCATAACAGGGAGCTGGGTCAGAAGTGGAGCAGCAGGGACTCAAACCAGCGCCATGTGGGATGCCGGTTCAGCAAGTGGCGACTTGACCTGCTGTGCCACAGTGCCGGCCCCTGCATCTTTTCTCTTTGCCCATGGCACTCTGCATAGTGCCGGGTCTGCTGTGACCGTGGTCTGTGGGCCTCATGGCAGGATGGAGGCAATGCAGACTGCAGGGGGGGAGGGTGCTCACGCAGGCGCAGTTCACAGCCACCTAACCAGAGGACCTGGCCCCGTGGAGGGCACATTCCTCGCACTGGGCTGCGAGGGAACGTGAAGCTCAGTGGGGGACACGAGGCACGAATGCTTCCGGACACTTTGTGAGGGTGGACGCTAAGTCCTGGGTGCACATGCAGGAGAGCCCGGGATCCTGCTCAGACTCCATCTCAGTGCTGCTTCCTCGGGCTCCGACGCTTCTTGGAAGCTGGGGGCACTTCCCCTACCCGGCTGCCTGTCCCCAGCCCCACCCATGGCCGAAGGTCAAGGATGCCTGCACGTGAGGCAGTAGCCAGTGCTGTGCCACCCTCAGGGGCTGCGTCACAAGGCTCCCCGGGAGACAGGGCGGGAGGACACGGGATGGGAGGCTTGCACGCTCCCCCTGACCCCGGCACTGCATTTCTGTAGGACTGCTTCCACAGATCACCTCTTCCTTGCGTGGCCCCTGAGTGGACTGCCGCCGCTAGCCCTGCCGATCAGTCAGTGCCGGTTGCTCCCCTTGTCCCCGACCTTGAAGAGTGTCTCTTCGCTCTGGCTGTTCGAGCTGAACTGTTTCCTGCCAGGACGCTGGCACCAGGTCTGCATCGGCCACTGCTGGGTGCTCTCGCTGCCGTCTGAGCCCTGCACACGCCTCGCTGCACATCCAGAGCTTCACGCCGGGGCCCCGCGGGCAGACCACCATCGCTGACGCCCCAGGCCGAGCCCTCCAGTCCTGCACACACGGGCAGTTCTCGATTCCTGCACGAGGCATCAGGGCAGCGTGATGGCCAGCATTTTATTTGCTTTGCCTTCCTGGCCGTCCTGGTGTTTCAGAGGGACCAGGGTGGGGTGGGATTCTAGGCACACGTGCCCATGACCGTGCCCACGACCGAGGAGCCCCACCGCATCATTGCAATCCCACCTGGGGCACTTTCTGACCCTGAGGCTGGAATGCAGCTTCTTCATGTGACAAATGGAGACACAGTAAAACTGATCTCAGAGGATTGCCGCGAGGACATCATGTCTAAGACTTAGCCTCCCTGCCTGCCCGGAGTGCAGGAAGCGCTCCCAGACCCTCGCCATGCTCAGGCCGAGGGGCTGACTTTTGGGATCGGAAGGGGCCTTCTGGCCAGAAAGTGCCACCCAGGAAGGCTGGCCCGGCCACCTCAGCCGGGGTGTCGTCCGGCCCCTCTAGCCCCTGCTAGGGAGTTTCTTCCAGGGCAGCCAGGAGTAGAAGTTCCCACGTGAGCGGCCTGCTTCCTCGGGGACTTCCCCCAAGGTATTCCAGAGAACTGGGATGAAACTGGAGCGCGGCCAGGCCTGCTGGCTTGTGACTCCCCATCTGCCTGCTCACCGCTGGGCCCCAGGGCTCAGGTCTCTGCTAGGAACCAGCTCTACCCTGACCCGCACCACCCAGGTAGGTGGAGGATGCCGGGAGGGGCCCCTGTTGAGGGACGGGCACTACGAAGGCCCTGCACGGCCTCAGCCCACCCGGCAGCACCCTGAGACGCGAGAGTCTGCAGACAGCAGCTGCACGGGGCTCAGAACAGCAATGGCTGCCGAGCTCTCACACCCTCCCGCCTCCCCTCTGCCGCCACGTCTGCGTGGTTTAGCACACGGCCAAGGAGAGTCCCTTTGGCTGGCCTTGGGGCCCTGGTTCCAAGAAGCTCTTGTGCTGCTCGGACCCGTGGCTGTGAAGGGCACGCCCTTTGCAAAGCAGAAGGTGACATTTTTCTGGTGCACACGTAGGAGACTTCTGATTTTTATTTCCCTGAGAGGCTTCATCATTGCTTGGGGAAACCCGAGCCGGCGAGCGCACAGCAAGTGTGTGCTTTGTGCCGTCCCCGCTTGCTGCCGCTTGGTCAGCTCTGGGGCTGCTCACCCAAGGCCAAGGGCAGGGTCATCTAACGATACATGGACTCAGAGGGGAGGCTGGCATGTTGCATTTGCACACACTGCTGTCTCTCATGGGCGCCCTGGGTTGGGGAGCAGCCTAGTGGCAGGGCCCCTGCCGACTGCTGGGGCTCCTTGGGCCATGCTGGGAAGCCCCTCTAACCATCTGCCTTTCTTCCTCTCTCCTCTCCCCTCCTTTCCTGCCCTCCCCTGCCCTCCCTTCTCTTCTTTCACCTCCCCTCCTCTCCTCCCCTCTTTCTCTCTCTCTGTCCCCTCCCCCCTTCCTTCCTCTTCTTCCTAAGGGAGAGAGCATCTGCTGGTTCACTCTCCCCAGTGACCACAATGGCCAGACCTGGGCCAGGCCAAAGCCAGGAGCCTGGAACTCCATCCACGTCTCCCACCATCTTCCGCTGCTTTCCCAGGCTCATGAGCAGGGATCTGGAGCAGCTGGGACATGAACCAGTGCTCTCGTGGGATGCTAGCATTGCAGGCAGTGGCTTAACCCACTGGGTCACAGCGCCAGCCCCCATCTAGCTTTCTTTATCGGGCCTTTGTGCATGGAACAGGCAGAGGTACATCCCAAAAGTCTCCTCCACCAAGCCCACTTCCAATCAACAGCCAGCACGCCACCACCACATGCCATTAGCATGTGGGCACTGAACTCCCTGCACTGGAAGGCATCTGCTAAAATAGCTTTCCTTTGACGCCAGACTCTCAGAACTGAACTGCAGCCTCAGGAAAGTTCAGCGTGAGCCACTCCTTATGATCAACACTTTGCATAGAGATCTGGAGCCAAAATAAACCCCACATTGCAGATGTTCAAGCCTGCGCCCCCGCTGGAAAGAGGCTCAGATCAGCACTGGGAACCTCCCATCAATCAGACGTTAACTCCGGCTGCTGAAGCTGGAGCTGCACACAGAACACTAATTGTGATACTGCCAGAAAGGACGCTGAAGTTGTCGTGCCCTGTCATCTGCCGTCACAGCGTCTCGGCACCCCCAGCTCTCTCCGCGGGACCCAGTGCCAGCGCGCGGTCCCAGGGCCGGGCTGGTGCCTCTGAGGACGAGGGGATCTCACCGAGCCGAGGCCAGGGATGCAGCCTCCGAGCGACGAGGCAAAGGCGGTTGGCTTTTTCTTTTTCAGGTTCTCCCTTTCTCTGGCAATAAAAGGGGAAGGGAAGAGGAAGTCCCCTGAGCAGGCTTGGCGATTTCTTGGTAAGGACATTTATAAGTACAAGCATGTTGAAAGCACGTTCTTAATAAAATTATTAATAGCTCAGGGGCAGGATGGGCGGAACCATCTGATGTGGGATCGGGGCGAGTGAGTCTCAACGTGTTCCCCATTTTTAAGACCCAGGCTGCTGTGCGCCCAGCTCCGGTGTGGGACGTGGGCTGGCTTGGATGTCTTCCTGGGCGCTGGCGGGGGCCTGCGGTTCTAGCATCCAGGTGCCTGAGCGAGGCTTCTGCACGTGGCCCAGCCGGCGTCCCTGGAAGCTCGGGAGTTCCTGGAGATAAAACTAAAAACCACGGAAACACATTCTGCCCTCCCCAATCCTAGTCACCAGAACCCCAGTTTCCTCTGTGCCTAAGTAAGAGGCAGCCCCAGAAGCTGGAAGGGGGTTTCCTTGTTCAGACAGGAACTAGAGGAATCAGCACCCGGAGCACTTGCAGAGGCCCTCAGCGGGAGCCCCCGCCCAGGGAGAAGCACAGCGCCTTCGAGGAGACCGGGGAAGACAGCAGCCTAGGACAGGGGCTGAGAATCTCCATCGGAGTCGAGTCCCCGTGGCAGAGCGCCTGCACGACGGGACTGCCTGGGAGCAGCAGCCCCGTTCTGCCAGGGAGGGGACGGAGCCCAGGACACCCTTGCTCACCCGCGTAGTACTTGAGGACTGAGTCCATCTCTGCCAACATCTTGACACTCAGAGAGACAGCCTTGCAGGGGGCAAGGCAATAGTTTGTGTTCACAAGAATCGGGAGAGCGAAGATGTGTGTTCTGCACGTAGGTTCATGGGTCTGGCCCCCGGGCGTGCACGCAGGGTGCACGGACAAACCTGACTCTTCTGCAGAGCTGCGCACCTGCAGGGTTGAGCCTCCTTGGAGGCTGTAGATGGGGGCCCTCCCCGGCCTCTTCCATAAATCTAACCTTGGTGCTGAGGGGCACCCACACCACCCTCCTGGACAGGAACCGCTGCATTGGAAGCCAGCGTCCAGCCAGCAGCGGGTCACTGAGCCCTCAGCACCCACACCCACCCAGTCGCCGGGATTGCTTGTGTGTCCCTCCTGGCCTCCATGTGCCTGCCTGGCCGTCTTCATCGCCACGGCCCCGACCCCACTCAGGGTACCATCTTCCCTCTCCTGGACGCTGGCCCCAGGTGGGCACCTGTTCTCCACGGGCATCCAAGTGAGCTTCCATCTGCTGGCAGGCACAGCGCCTGGCCGCCCCCACTGTTCAGTGAGAAGCACGGAGCCCACACTGCTTCCGAGCCGCCACCTTGGGAGTCAGACATCTCTGCAGCCCTGTGCTCACGGGGCTCCGCGGTCTGGCCCGTGGAGTCCTCTGTCAGCTTCTTGGCACGCAGTAACCGGCTGCAACCATAGACTGGATGTCCCTGATGTGAAAGTCCAAAATGCTTCAAGAGCCAACGCGTTTTGAGAGCTGACGTAATTCCACAAGTAGAAAATTCCACGCCTGACCTCGCGTGACAAGGTCACAGTCAAAAACTGCAGGTTTGCTAAAAAAAATTTATAGAATTGTGTAAAAACAGTCTAAAATTACCTCCAAGCCATGTGTAGGAAGTATACAGAAATATGAACCAATTTTGTATTTATTTTTAAAAGATTTATTTGAAAACCAGGTAGACAGACAGAGAGGGAGAGATCTTCTACCTGTGAGTTGACTTCCCAAATGGCTGCAATGGCCAGGGCTGGGCCAGGCCGAAGCCAGGAGCCAGGAGCTCCATCCAGGTCTCCCACATGGGTGCAGGGGCTCAGCTACTTGGGCCATCTTTCTTTGCCTTCCCAGTGCATCAACAGGAAGCTGGCTCAGAAGTGGAACAGCAGGGTCTCCAACAGGCATTCCTACAGGGGATGCCAGAGTCCCAGGTGGCAGCTTAAGCCACTGTGCCACAACGTGGCCCACGAATTTCTGGATTTAGACCTAGGCTCCATTCCTAAGATAGCTCGTTATGTAGATGCAAATATTCCAGAATTAAAATAAAAAATCCCCAACTGGAAACCTCTCTGGTCTCAAGCATTTTGGATAGGGGAATACTGAGCCTGCAGTAACAGCTCCACTGACCAGGCCGGAGCCGTGCAGCTGGCTCCGGCTGCACGAAGCCCCCACTGCTGGCCGCGCTCCGCACGCTGCTGTCACGTGGAGTGATTCCCCAATGCGGCGCTCCCCACGCCTCAGGCTTGCCCACGAGTAGGGCCTCTGCCCAAATGCTTCCTCACTCCCCATGTGCTCAGCTAGTTCTTTTCCCAGGACACGCTAGTTCTTCCCTAAACACGCTCTGTCTTCCCAACTGGAACAGTGAGTGCCCCCAGTCCCATGGCACCAGGAGCAGCTGTGACTGCTCACCACACTGCTCAGAGAGCACCGGGTTCCCACTGTCACCATCCCAGCCTCCGGTGTCGGGAGACTTGGGAGTGCAACTGAGTCCTGGCTGCACCCACGCACCTGCTGGGTGAATGAGTGAATGAGTGAGTGAGAGTAAGTGCAGTGGCCTGGCTGGGCCATGGTTCCGAGTCCCAGGCTAGAGCAGATCTGTGTTCTAAGAAAGCCAACAGGGAAACCTTGCTGGGCCTCGGCCCACCCGGCCTGCCCAGCCAGGGCCTCAGGGAGGCAGAGGGGCCCCGGCCCCGTCTTCAGGGTGACTCACAGGCACCTGGGCTGCTCATGGGCAGAAAAGGGGCCTCTGGTTTCTAACATCTCGCAGCCTCGATCCTTAGCGCAGCTGTGAGCTCCCGCGGGGGGAGGGGGGGTCAGGAATGGCTGCCACCCCATACGCATCTCAAACAAATCCCCAGAGGGACCAGGCGGGGGTGGGGGCAGGCAAATAGGGTTCCTGGTTTCAACAGCTGTGCTGACGCTGCAGCTGTGGGCCCGGCCCTCCCCCGGCAGGCACAGAGGTGCCTTAGACGCCCGAGCACGCAGCTGGCACCCCCCCCCCACGCTGCCCACCGCCGACTTGGGCCCCAAAGACCCAGCTGCCCTGGAGCCAGCAGTGCTAACGTCTCTAGTGGGAGGTGAATTTCCGAGCCGTGGGCGAAGGGCATGGCTTCTCCCTGGCCTTCTAGAAAGCTCGCAGCAACAGCTCCGGATGTACTCACCCACGAAGACTGGTGACCAGGTCGGTGTCACACAGGGTCCCGCTGGACTGCGCTGCCACCGGAAGGGCTGCTCCCTGTGCACGTGCGCAGGGCTCCTGAGGCGGTGGGCACCCGGCCGCGCCGCCAGGGGGGTTTGGGAGACAAGCCGGAGCTCATCCTACCACGCCTGTGGCGGCCAAGAGCGCTTGTGGAGTCAGAACACGCATTCCCAGCTGGCTTCACGGCCTGAGCCAGGCCAGTGTGCACGCGCACCCCCGGGTGCTCCTGCCGGCCCCAAGCCCGCCAGGGGCTTCCGGGCGTTGAAAGCGGAGGGTCCGAGCCTCAGCGGAGGCGGCTGCCTGCCACCAGTGTTGGCTCCCACCTTCACCTGCCTCGCGTTCAAGCCGATCTTATCCTCAGAGAAAAAACTTTTCTCCCTCCCTTCCTTCCACGAGGAAAGTTGAAATGGCTTCTGGGGTCCGTTTCTATTCCTTCCTATTCAAAGCTGACGAGGTGGGATAGCTGCATTGAATAACGCGCAGCCAGTGTTCGTGGGGAACCTGGGCAGTCCCCTCCCGGGCCTCGGTGCGACGCACTCCAGGACTGCCAAGTAGGCGGCGCCCACTCCGCATGGGCCAGCCCACGCTCATGTCCAAACTTCTCTCCCCTCTCTGAGGACCAACAGGGTCATGGATTTACTTTTATAGCAGTTGTCCTCTCATCGAAAGTCACGGGGCGGGAGGGTGGCGCTGTGGCATACTGGGGAAAGCCACCGCTTGCAGTGCTTGGCATCCCCTATGGATGCCGGTTCGAGACCCGGCTGCTCCACTTCCAATCCAGCTCTCTGCTATGGCCTGGGAGAGCAGTGGAAGATGGCTCAAGTGCTTGCGCTCCTGCATCTATGTGGGAGACCCGGAAGAGGCTCCTGGCTCCTGGATTCTGATCAGTGCAGCTCCAGCCATTGCGGCCATCTGCCTCTGCCTCTCTGTAACTCTGACTTTCAAATAAACAAACCTGGAAAGAAAATAAATCACCGGGGGTGGGGGGGGGGGCGCAGCCTTCAGTCTTGCTAGGAAAAGAAAAAAGCATGGCACGTGATGTTAAATATGGCTAAGTTGACCTTTATTAATAAAAATGTGCAGCTTTTGGTGAATCCCCCCAGGACAACACACACCCTGGAGAGAGCACACATCGAGAGATGGTTCTCACACCAGGGGCAAGGGGGACCCCAGAACCCCAGAACACGTGGACAGCGTGCACACCGCACGAGACCCAGAGGCCCGGCTGCTCGTGTGAGGCAGGCACCATGGCTAACCAGTAACCAGAACAGATCAACAGGGCTCGAGTCGTCTGACAGGCAGCAAGGTCAAGTTAAGCAGTGGAGTTAAGGTGAAAACCATTCTCCCTTGCTAAAGAGCATCCTGCATTTGCAATGTATTACAACACATATTCAGTTTAAAATGAACAAACAGCTTTACAAATCTCGGCTGGACACTTCAAAAATAAACTCTGGGTGGCTTTTTCTTTTTTGCAGCACCAGCCTGAACTCTGCGATATTTCAGAAACGGCAGGTGCATTACAGTCTTCTGAGAAAGGCCCAGTACTTCAGAATTCTCGGAGTGGCTGTGGAGAAAGAGCGTTACTGGCAACAAGTATTAAGACGGCACTTCACGGCCAGCAGGGAGACGTAATGCTGGGCACGCGCTTTGAAGCAGTCAAGATAATATCGTAAATGCCTTTTCCGTTAGCACATTTACATGGCTTTTTGGTGTAAGGACAAAAACAATGCAGTTTCTCGGCAGATTGTGTGAGCTGCCGATGCGGCTCGCGGTGCATCCGGGGCCCGTGCCTCCGTGGCGCGAGGCAGGCTACTGCGCTGTCCCCGGTCTCCAGGGGGCTCACCTTCGGCAGACCCTCTACATGCCTGGGAAAACCGCTCCTCTTGCTCAGGGGCTCTGTTTGTGGCGGAATTCGGAGGCACTGGGTTGCAACATCTTTCTAGGGAGAGGTCGGGTGTACTTTTTCATTCGTGTGGCTCTGCGTGCTTAAGAGATTTGAGTTGGTGGGATGCACTGGGCCACTGCGCTGTGTGCACCACGTCTCAGATGCCTACTGCCCCGAGCTGCGAACTGCACACACCCTCGCCACCTACATGGGATTCTACCACCAGGAAGCATTATTAGAGCCCTAATCAGACACTTCACATAGCTCAGAGACACTGACACTTTATCTTCGGCCACACATTTTCTACTATGAGGCAGAGTTGATTGGAGTAACAAAAAAAAAAAAAAACTTTTCATAAACATTTAATGAGGTAGCTGAGATCCAATATGCAAACCACAGCATACACCAAGGAGCTTAATCAATGCTCATTTTCAAATGCAAACTGCGACAGTGCTTAATAAATGCCGTTTCTTGCCAGTTCCTGCAGGTGCATGCAAACCTCAAGCAGGGGCCACCGCAGAGTGAGGACAGCAAGAAGCTAGGAGCGTGTGGAGCTAGGCGGGAGCGAGGGGGGCTGCTCGCCAGCGACTGGAGAAATCAGGGACGTGACAGGCGAAGGGGACGGAGACACCACTCAGAGTACCCCATGGCTTCCCAGGGACCAGAACTACCCTCTCTCAGGAGAAATCTGTTCCCCTGCTCCCCACTCACACCTCCCTGGGGTCTGGGAGGGGCTCTGCTCCCAGCCACTCACGCCCCTGAGTTCTCACAGGCACAGGCTGTTCCTAGCTGAACCGCTTTGCAGAGGTCAAGGTCAAATGCCTTCCAGGAGGAATCCAAGGGAAAAGCGGCCACGTCAATCCTTGCAGTGTGGATTGGGTGACTTCCAGGAACATGGACGTTAGGAATTCACACATGCAGCCACATGCGCACAATACACACGCCTGTGCACACTCACACACAAGCTTACAGTGCACGCTCAGAGCCCACATCTCATTCACACAAATGAGCACACTCTAACACACATTCACAAGCTCATGAAAATGCACACAAGCCCATGCCTACACTCACTGCGAACACACTTGAGTGCACACAACGACATGCATATGCGCAGGCGTTCATCCATGCACACTCATATGCTCACATGCGTACACACTGACACACGCACACCCACTCGCCTGTTGATCCGTACTCACACACGCGGCTGCGTGCCCACACATCTGTGCACATGCCCGCACACCCTGACACACTCATGCCCACGCCCTCGCCTGTTAACATGCACACCCACACAGGCTCACACCTGCACCCTTACCCGCGCGTGCACAAAGCAGTGCACGTCACAGGCAGCATCCCAGGGTGCAGCGAGCTCAGCAGAGGGGAGGGGTGGGGGAGTAGGGAGGGGTGGGAGCCTGGCCGGATAGGGTGGCGGGGACAGGAGTCCAGAGCCCTCCACCTTTCCCGCTGTCGCAGCAGCGCAGCCAACACGCGACCGCACGGAACGCGCCGAAGACAAGCACGGCAGAGAGGCGCCGGATCCCTCGCGTTAGGTCTCCGTCGTGTAGTGACTGTGGGCCAGAGGGGGTAGGCCCGGGAAGCTGCTCCAGCGCCTGGCGCCAGGCTGCGCCTCCACACGCCCTTGCTCTTTATATTTACCCAGAATGCTTCTGGCTTCTTCAGCATCCCGCAAGGGGCTCTCTCCATACTCTTCCTTCAGCCACTGGCGAAACTGGAGGTGTTGGAAACAAAACCCGCAAGTCACACACGGATGCCACCTGGGCTTCCGAGGGCGGGGGAGGAAGCCTGCGCAGGCACTGGCAGTCACCCTCTGTGGCTGGCTGCTGTGGGGCAAGAGAAGTCCTTGAACCTGTGGGGTCTTGGCTTGAGCACGGGAGAACCAGCCACACCATGACAATGGTGCTGCGCCCAAAGGCAGAGGCCGAAGCACATATGGAGTCCCAGGTACCAGGGCGGTGGCCGTGGCTGTGGCTGGTACACGGGGGAGCTGTGACAACTCTCGTGGGGTCGCTGGTGGGCAAGGCACCCTTGCTTGCCACCTCCAGCCTCCCTGATTCGGGACGTGAGCCAGGAGACCACGGGGCGGCTCACCTGCTGGACCTCGTGCTTCTCGAACTCCTGGAGCTGCCTCTGGAAGCCCAGGTTGGGGTTGGCGCAGGACCTCCCGGCGCGCACCGTGTGCAGGGCATCTTCCCAGCCGAAGTCGGTCACGGTCATGATGTAGGCGATCACCAGCGTCACGCTCCGGGAGACCCCCGCCAGGCTGCAGGGCGAGGCCAGTCTCAGCGCAGGGCTGGGTCGACCACCCTGCCCAGGTGCAGCAGGGGGCTCCGGGGACCCTGTCTGAGAGTCGTCTGCCCCGACTGCAGGTGGTCAGCAAGTAAGCAGGGGGCGGGAACTCCATCATGAGAACAGGCCGCCACCTCTACTTCCTGACCCCAGGTTCTCAGGCGCCCCTGAGGCACTGATTTTTCTACAAGAGATGGCTCCAGGCACTTCGGCTCTAGGATTTTCCATTACTCCTAAGCCCCTCCTCAGCTACTGCCCGTACCCCAAGGGAGCTTGAGGCTGCCAAGACCCATGCAACAATCCACTTAAAACCTGCACTGGTTTGGAATGCCTCACGATTTTTTTCTTTAAGATTTATTTATTTTATTTGAAAGGCAGAGTTACAGAGAGAGGGGGAGAGATGGTTCTTGCATTTGCTGGTTTACTCCACAAATGGCCAAAATGGCAGGAGCTGGGCTGCCTGGAGCCAGGAGCCAGGAGCTTCCTCTGGGTCTCCCATGTGTGTGCAGGGGCCCAAGTACTTGGGTCACCTTCCCCTGCTTTCCCAAGTGCATTAGCAGGAGCTGGATCAGAAATGGAGCAGCCAGGACTTGAACTGGTACCACTTGCAGATGGTGACTCAACCTGCTGTGCCACAGCACTGGCCCCAGTCAGTTCTTAAAAGGCTGGTTTTCTTGGGGCCAGCGTTGTGGCAGAACAGGTTAAGCCAGCATCCCATATGCAGCACTGTTCAGGTCCTGGCTGCTCCCCTCCTGATCCAGCTGCCTGCTAATGTGCCTGGGAAAGCAGTGGAGGACACCCTGAATCCTGGGAGACCCAAATGGAGTCCCTGACTTTGGCCTGGTCCAATCCTGGCTGGCCTGGTCATCTGGGAAGAGATCCAGTGGATGGAAGATCTCTCTCACTCTCTCTCTTTCACTCTTCCCCCTTCTCTCTAATTCTGCCTTTCAAATAAATAAAGAGATCTTTTAAAAAAAGATCTGGTTTTCTTAGCTACTATATAAGGACTAAATGTTAGATTTTTAAAGCCCAGGAAATATAGAAAAAGACATCTTAGTTTCATGTTCTTTTTGACATAATCAAGCCGAGTGTCAGCGTGGGCACAGGAGCTTGGCTAGTAGTAACAGTTTGGTTCTCTGCAGCTGGCTGAGTAAGGACCAGTCGTAAATGCACATACAAATGGCTGTGCTGCACCAGCCTCGGAGTGTGCCGTGCCGCAGTGGTCTAAGATGGGGAAGCTGTGTCCCCTTCAGATGTGCACACTGAATGAAATGCGAATTCCTAGAGTCTCAGGCTCCCTGCATTCAATGTCAGTAACAGTGTAAAACAAAAGGCCACACTCATGTGATGCTGCCTCCCTAGACAGAGGGTTCTTCTTTTATTATTATTGAGAGTTAGGGAGAAAGAGGGCTAGGGAGAGGGAGAGAGGGAGGGAGAGAGAGAGAGAGAGAGAGAGAGAGAGAGAGAGAGAGAGAGAGATCTTCCATCTGCCAGTTTACTCCCTGAATGGCTGCAATGGCCAGAGCTGGGCCAGGCTGGAGCCAGGAGCCAGAAACTCCATCTGGGTCTCCCACGTGGATCGCAGGGGCCCAAGCAGTTGGGCCATCTCCCACTGCTCTCTCAGGCACTTTAGCAGGGAGCTGGATGGAAAGTGGAGCAGCTGGGGCTCAAACCGGTGCCCACGTAGGATGCCAGCACTGCAGGCGGGAGCTTTTTCCCCCTATGCCATGGCACTGGCTCTTTTCCTCATAGGCTCAGGAAAGTAGAGCAATGTCCCCTCTCTGTTCTTTCCCAGAACAAGAGGTCCAGCAGAAATGTAACAGAAACACTCAGAGAGTTTTTAAAACATACATGCTCTTGGGTTGCACCCCTGGAGATCTGAAGTCATGAGAATCGTGGAGAAGCCCGGAGAAGCCCGGGGCGGGGGGGTGGGAGTTCCAGAACAACCAGGGCCCTTTAAAACCGGATAAACAAACACAAACACCCCATCATATCAGCACGCTGTCTAATCTTCCAGAACACGAAGATACGGGGCCAGCGTTGGGGTGCAGTGGGTTAAGCCCACGCCTGTGGTGCCAGCATCCCATATGGGGGCCAGTCCGTATCCCAGCTGCTCCTCTTCCCATCCAGCTCTCTGTTAATGGTCTGGGAAAGCAAAGGAAGACGGTCCCAGTACTTGGGCCCCTGCATCGGCATGCGAGACCTGCAAGAAGCTCCTGGCTTCGGACTGGCCCAGCTCCAGCCGTTGTTGCCGTTTAGGGAGTGAACCAGCAGCTGGAAGAACTTTGCCTCTCCCTCTCTGAGATGTCTCTAACTCTACCTCTCAAATAAATAAATAAAAATCTTAAAAACACACAAGACATGCAAAGATGGGGCAGGCATTGGGGGCACAGTGGGTTAAATACTGCTTGGGATGCCAGCAACCCACATGAGTGCTGGTTCAAGTCCCAGCTGCTCTATCTCCAATCCAGCTCCCTGCTGAGACACCTGGGAAAGCAACAGAAGATGGCCTAAGTCCCTGGGCCCCTGCCACCCCCATGGGAGACCCGGATGATGCTCCTGGCTCCCGTCTCCAGCCTGGTCCAGCCCTGGCTACTGTGGCCATTTGGAGAGTGAACCAGGAGATGGAAGAGCTTTTTCTACTCTGTAACTCTGCCTTTCAAATAAATAAATAAATCTTTTAAAAACTAGAAAGAAAAACCATACTATTTCAAGAACTGTCTACAACTGCAGAGCATGGTTCTAAAAGCAACCTGACTGCCTGGTGCCCTCCCTGCCTCCCTGGGTTTCCCAGGGACATCTGACACTTTCCACAGCTCAAGCCTCTGCTCTCTCTGTTAATCTGTGTCACCTCTCATTCGAAACACGGGGGGGGGGGGTTGGTCCTGCCTGCGCTTTGCCAGAATGTTGACCACTGGCTCCCTAGATCAATGAGCCAGGTTATTAGTGTGGCTACTCATGGTGATGAAAACAATAGCTAACAGTTACCAAGAACTTACTATGTGCCAGGTACAAAGTCCAGGGCCTTCTATCGTATCCTTGGCTTATATGCCTTTGACCTTTCTTTCCACTGTGTGTGTGTGTGTGTGTGCATCCTAAGTTGCAGCAGCATGCAAGTGGAGAGCTGTCACTCCACCAGGCACCTGTTTAATGCCCAGGGTCTGTTTTAGACTTCTGAAGGCAAGGCAGTAAGGCAGCCCTGCGGAAACGCCCCAGTCTACAAATCCAGAAGAAATGGTCCTTGGGTGTGACAGTGATACGATGTCAAACACCCTTATTTGCAGGAAAAACCTGGGAAAGAAAAGCCACGGAGGTCTTGGGGATGAACCTACAGAGCCGGTGCCACCTCGGGGAAGCTGTTATGATAAACGTTAGCAGTAGATGAGCAAGGGATAGCATCTGGGGTCCAGGACCCAGACCCTCCCCCACAGGAACCCCAGCAGGGAGTGGAAAGCAACACGAAGGCGAAAACAGTAAGGATTCTCTTTCAACAAAGGCAAACAAGGACTTGCGCAGCAGGGGACAGCTGCCCCGTGTGCTTGAGTCAGAGTGGGAACAGAGGACTGAGAACCGGAGCGTCTGAGGAGGCTACGCTGGTCTGTCCTGAGCAGGACACATACGCACCAGTGCACAAGGCAGCCCTCCCCCTGGAGTCGGCACTCGTGAATGAACTTGATGCTTTCTTTGAAGTGTCTGGTCCTGGCGGGGAGAGCAAAGAGAGAGTAGTCACATGACTCTGCTTAACACAGGAGGGAGAGAACAACATGCTGGAAGTTTCTGGAAAGGTGCCGAGTCCCATATCTTTCAAACCTGGCTGCCCTGCCTGGAAATGGGGTTGCTTTGGAGAGGGTCAGCCATGCTGCGGGCTGGGGCCTCGGAGGAGACGTGCAGGGCGGCCGGGTAGTGAGGCTGACCGCCTGGAGAGAAAGGTTTCCGGGCCCGCGCCGTGATGTGAACCTGCCCTGAGCAAGGTGCCAGGCAGCCTGGCCGAGGGCTGCAGGCAGGAGCTTCTCACCCTTCGGGCGCTGGAGGTGGCAGGCACGGCCTCTGAGCCGCAGGTGGTGGGTGGTGGGCCGCAGCAGGAGGGGGGCTTTGAGGTGCATGTGCCCAGGGCCGCAGAGCAGCCGCTGTCGCCACGAGGAAGTCAGAGAGGCTGTGTGTGTGTGAGTGAGTGTGTGAGTGTAAGTGCGTGTGAGTGTGTGTATGAGTGTGCGAGTGTGTGCGCGAGTGTGTATGAGTGTGTGAGTGTAAGTGTGTGTGAGTGTGTGTATGAGTGTGCGAGTGTGTATGAGTGAGTGTGAGTGTGTGTATGTGTGAGTGTGTGTGAGTGTGTGTATACGTGTGTGTGAGTGTGTGTGTGCACGCGCCCATTTCTGGAAGAATGTTTCCCTTGTGATGAAAGGAATCTCCCTGCCGGGGGCTGGAGCAGGCACTGTGCTCAGGACGACATCAGCTGCCCCGTCATGGTGGTGAGCTGCTGGGGACACCAGGCCTGGGAGTACCCCTGCCGGGCTTCCTGGCGAGTCTCCACCGCTCAGAAGGCGGTCAGTCAGATCTTCTGTTACTTAAAGCCAGCTGAACACCACTTGGAGTCAGCACTTCTAAAAATGCTGGATCAATTCATCTGGCCCAGAAGTGGCTCCAGGTTGCTGATGCGCCCTCTGTACCGGGGCTTGTGCAGGGCAGCCTGATATCAACTGGCTGCTGGCTTCAGGGGCATGGCCCGGCCGCACACTCCTTTGGCCCCCAGGTGCCTGAGAGGCTCGCCCCTGGCCGTGGCCCCGAGCTCGCCTGCTCCTTGTGGGGACCCCTTCCTGTTCAAGGTGGGCGACAGCACAGCCGCTGGGAACGCAAAAGCAAATCCAGAAACGAGCGACAACCGCCTGCGAGGAGCAGCAAACCAGAGCGCCTGGAACACACTGCTCAGCGCAGGGAGCCCCGGGCAAGGCAGCAGCGCCCCTCTGTCGGGGGCGGGATTCCGTGTCTCGGACACACACACTCACACTCACACACACACACACACACACTCACTCACACACGGCTGATTCTGCCACCGGAGACCTCGGCCTGGCAGCAGCTTCTTACACCGGGTGTTCACACCTCAAGTCCCAAACTCCGTGCACCACAAACCCCGCTGCTTACACACACAAGGATGGATGGAGTCCGGGTCCAGAGTCAGCCCCCACACGCTGGGAGGGATGGAGTCTGGCTCCAGAGTCAGCCCCCACACGCTGGGAGGGATGGAGTCTGGGTCCAGAGTCAGCCCCCACACGCTGGGAGGGATGGAGTCCGGGTCCAGAGTCAGTCCCCACACGCTGGGAGGGATGGAGTCTGGGTCCAGAGTCAGCCCCCACACGCTGGGATGGACGCAGTCCGGGTCCACAGTCAGCCCCCACACGCTGGGATGGATGGAGTCTGGGTCCAGAGTCAGCCCCCACACGCTGGGATGGACGCAGTCCGGGTCCACAGTCAGCCCCCACATGCTGGGATGGATGGAGTCTGGGTCCAAGGTCAGCCTCTACACGCTGGGATGGATGGAGTCTGGGTCCAGAGTCAGCCCCCACACGCTGGGATGGACGCAGTCCGGGTCCAGAGTCAGCCCCCACACGCTGGGATGGACGCAGTCCGGGTCCAGAGTCAGTCCCCACACGCTGGGAGGGATGGAGTCTGGGTCCAGAGTCAGCCCCCACACGCTGGGATGGATGGAGTCTGGGTCCAGAGTCAGCCCCCACATGCTGGGATGGATGGAGTCCGGGTCCAGAGTCAGCCCCCACACGCTGGGATGGACGCAGTCCGGGTCCAGAGTCAGTCCCCACACGCTGGGAGGGATGGAGTCTGGGTCCAGAGTCAGCCCCCACACGCTGGGATGGACGCAGTCCGGGTCCAGAGTCAGCCCCCACACGCTGGGATGGACGGAGTCCGGGTCCAGAGTCAGCCCCCACACGCTGGGATGGACGGAGTCCGGGTCCAGAGTCAGCCCCCACACGCTGGGAGGGATGGAGTCCGGGTCCAGAGTCAGCCCCCACACGCTGGGAGGGATGGAGTCCGGGTCCAGAGTCAGCCCCGACACGCTGGGATGGACGCAGTCCGGGTCCAGAGTCAGCCCCCACACGCTGGGATGGACGGAGTCCGGGTCCAGAGTCAGCCCCCACACGCTGGGATGGATGGAGTCCGGGTCCAGAGTCAGCCCCCACACGCTGGGATGGATGGAGTCCGGGTCCACAGTCAGCCCCCACACGCTGGGAGGGATGGAGTCCGGGTCCAGAGTCAGCCCCCACACGCTGGGAGGGACGGAGTCTGGGTCCAGAGTCAGCCCCCACACGCTGGGATGGACGGAGTCCGGGTCCAGAGTCAGCCCCCACACGCTGGGATGGACGGAGTCTGGGTCCAGAGTCAGCCCCCACACGCTGGGATGGACGGAGTCCGGGTCCAGAGTCAGCCCCCACACGCTGGGATGGATGGAGTCCGGGTCCAGAGTCAGCCCCCACACGCTGGGAGGGATGGAGTCCGGGTCCAGAGTCAGCCCCCACACACTGGGATGGATGCAGTCTGGCTCCAGAGTCAGCCCCCACACGCTGGGAGGGATGGAGTCTGGCTCCAGAGTCAGCCCCCACATGCTGGGATGGATGGAGTCTGGGTCCAGAGTCAGCCCCCACACGCTGGGAGGGATGGAGTCTGGGTCCAGAGTCAGCCCCCACACGCTGGGATGGACGCAGTCCGGGTCCAGAGTCAGCCTCCACACACTGGGATGGACGGAGTCTGGGTCCAGAGTCAGCCTCCACACACTGGGATGGATGCAGTCTGGGTCCAGAGTCAGCCCCCACACGCTGGGATGGATGGAGTCTGGGTCCAGAGTCATCCTCCACACACTGGGATGGACGGAGTCCGGGTCCAGAGTCAGCCCCCACATGCTGGGATGGATGGAGTCTGGGTCCAAGGTCAGCCTCTACACACTGGGATGGATGCAGTCTGAGTCCAGAGTCAGCCCCCACACGCTGGGATGGACGCAGTCTGGGTCCAGAGTCAGCCCCCACACGCTGGGAGGGATGGAGTCTGGGTCCAGAGTCAGCCCCGACACGCTGGGATGGATGCAGTCTGGGTCCAGAATCAGCCCCCACATAAGCATGGGGTGTGCTCAGTCTGGCACAACCAAACCCACCCCAACAGAGGAGCTGAGGGGGAGGTGAGGAAGTGGCCCCTGAGCCCTGCTGTCGCGTTCCTTTGTCAGGTCTGTCTACGCCAGGGTCAAGGCTGAGACAAGCGTGGGACCCCACCATCGGCCCCACCGTGCTGTGTAGCCCTCAGGCAGTTGTCCGTGGCAGGGCCCCCGTGCAGGCCCGGCCTGGAAGCATGGACAGTGCCAACACCGGGCAGCTCAGAGCCCCACTGTGAAACCTGACTCCTGGCCACCTCTGGGCATGAGGCCAAGCCAGGCAGACATTCCTAGAAGTGCCTTTTCCAAGAAGAGCCAGGAGGCAGCGGGCTCACTGCTGCTTTGGTGCAGACTGCGGGAGTCGGGGGTTATTTCCAGGGAAGCTAATGACATAAGCCCGGGGCTGGCCATTAACCTCCTCCTCCACAGTGGGAAATACCCACGGCCCCGCTCCTTCTCTTGCTCAACCCCATCCGAAGCAGAAGCACCAACCTGAAGCCCGGCCCACCCCGCTGCTTCAGTGAGCGCCAGTTCCCCATTCCTGCTCCGCGTGCTCCAAAGACGTGTGGAGCACACTCTCATCCACATGGGAGCACGGCGCCATGTGCAGCACAGACCCCCCGAGGGGCACCTGCGCGTGGGCAGCTGGCAGGGGCATTCCGTGGCAGGGTGCCCTGAGTGTGTGAGTGCGGGTGGACATGCCTGAGCAGACGGACGTGAGAGGGGCTGTCAGGGCACGGCGTTAAACACGCAGGACAAACTCACGTGCCATTGGCACCTCCCTCCCTTCAGACCTAACGCCTCGTCCGTGTTACAAGCAGGAGGTGCACTGCCGTGTTTGTCATGCCAGGCAGGGTCACCATGACTGCACACCAGGCCGTCTGCCCCAGGATCATTTCACAGGAAGCTGGATCAACTCCAAGAGAGAAAGCACACAGTGTAGGCTAAGGCGCAGGTCTTCAACTGAATGAGCCGCCTCTCAGGAAAAGCGGGAACGCGCTGTCCAGAGGCCTCTCCCTGCCCCCCGGGGCCTGAAGGATGCCACACGGGCTGGCCAAGTCCTCACGAGCTGCACCACAGTCCCCCAGGGCCCACGTGGCCCTGACCTGATGCCAGCTGCGAGCACTGTCAGACAGCCACAGAGCTGGAAGGACAGGAGACACCAGTGACACTAGACAGCACAGACGAGAGGAGGAGGACTAAGGCAGGAGAGCTCTGCCGATGCTTAGATACGACCTCCCTCCTGCTCAAGCTTCTCCCCACAAAACCTCAAGCCCTGCAGAGATCTGCTCAATTCTCAAACCACTGACTATCACAAGCTCTCTCTGTAATGATGCAACACCGCCGACTCCGGAGCCTGCCAAGGCCAAACACGCTCAGATTTCACAGAGGGGAAGGAAAAAAATGAGAATTACTTGCTTAATGATGTCTAACTACAAAATGCCAGTGTGATACCTATTCATGTAAGAATCAATACACAGAAGTTGAGATAATCCAACCACTCATTCTCAAAACACAGTAGTGGTCTCTACTTGAGTACACAGAAAATGCAATATTATTTTGGAAATGCTTAGTGCTAATAAAAAACACGTCCGCAGGACTGGCATTTGGCACAGCAGTTACGATGCAGCGTGGGGCCTGACCCCGAATCAGTGAGCCTGGGTTTGAGCCTTGGATCCAGTCCTGGTTCCACTTCCTGCTAACACAGACCCACTGGGTCCCTGCCACCCTCACAGGAGACCTGTATTGAGTTCCCAGCCCCTGGGGGCCCTGGCTGTTGAGGGTCTTTGGGGAGTAGACCAGCAGATGGTCTTTCTTTCTCTCTCTCAGTCTTCAAATGAATAAATTGGTAATTAAAAAAAAACTTTCTCTGACTACTATAAACATGTTGCTGAGACAGGTGTCTTACAGATGAGAGAAGTGAGGTTAAAATGAGCTGCCCAAGAAAGCTCAGAGAGACAGCAATACTCACCTAAACCCAACTCACTAACTCCCTGTGGCCCTACATAGACCGTTTGGGGAACACACAGCCTTCAACACGCACTCCATCATGCCTCAAATTACAACAAAGCCATGAGGAACTGACCATACCAGGTCTGTAGGGGTCATTACGATGGACTTGAACTTTTCCATTTCCTGACGTGGTAAGGCGAGGTGGCCGGGGGAACCGAGCTAAAATGTCGGGTTAATGTTATCTCAGACCAGGTTTCTGCATTTTAAGTTCCTAAAAGATCAGAGAGGGAGATTCTCAAGGATTGAAGCCAAGACAGAAAACTGACCTTTCTGGGCAGTTTGCAGCAATGGTCACGTGACAGCAGTCTGAGAGGTCACAGGCCTCTCACTAAGCACAAGAGCCGGAACTCCTGCTGCGGGAGCAGCTTGTGGGGAAGACTTAGCGCACTAAGTGTTACAGTGCATTCAAGGTTGGGTTCTGGATCTGTGTTCAAAGCCTGAGCAACACAGATTTTGAGAATTTATTTTGTCATTGGATGGGGCACCCTTAGGTCCCAGGAATCAGACAAAGCCAGATGCAAGGGCTACTGCTCCCAGTTGGTGGAGTTACCCAGAGCGCATTTTCTAAGGCACAGACGTGCTCTCTCTCGATTGTGCTAACTGGAGTGCTAAGTATTTGTCCCCCGACCACGACACCAGCTGCTGATATACAAGGTGGGGGTGGGGGGGCTGGACATCTGGTCCTAATACAGGCGACCCGAGGTGAGGTGGGCCATGGTGGGCCACGGTCTGCCTGCCAGCTGTGGGCCAGTCCTTTGATCGCATCACGGAAGCGTGCTCCTTGCTGAGGCTTGAGTGTGCGGTCCTGAAAGCTTGAGTGGAGGGCCTTGGTCTCTCAGAGTGCTCGTCTCAGGGGGAGTCTGGATCGTGGGCTGCAGGCCTCCTGGACAGCCGTGTGCCTGTCCCGAGAGAAGGGCTCGCTATTGCAGGAGCTTGGCCTCTCTTCCCTCTTGCCCAGTGCCGGCCTCCCGTCCTCCTTCCGCCGTGTTAGGGAGCACCGTGAGGGCCTCGCCAGGCACGGCCATGCACTCTTGGCCTTCTCGGCCTCTACAGCTGTAAGCCAAGATTCATCTGCTTCTTCATAAATTACCCAGCCTCAGATAGTCTGTTATAGCAACAGAGCAGAGGAAGACATTCGTCACTGACAAGGGAGCTGTGGGCCAGCCCTGGGGAGCAGTGGGCTAGGCTGCCTGCTGCAGCCCTGGCACCCCGTGTCCGAGTGCTGCAGCCCTGGCATCCCGTGTCCGAGTGCTGCAGCCCTGGCATCCCGTGTCCGAGTGCTGCAGCCCTGGCACCCCGTGTCCGAGTGCTGTAGCCCTGGCATCCTGTGTCCGAGTGCTGCTTCGTGTCCCGGCTACCCTGCCTCCCGTCCCGCTTCCTGCTAATGTGTGGGAGACAGCACTGCAGGATGACCCTGTACGTGGGCCCCCGTCCCCAACGTGTATGGAGTTCCTGGCTCCTGGCTTTGGCCTGGCCCAGCCCTGGGTGTTGTGGCCATTCAGAGAATGAACCAGCAGATGGAAGATCTCTCTACAATCCTCCCTTCCCTCTCCCCTCTCTGTCACTCTGCCTTTAAAAAACAGAAGCAAGCTATGTGTTCCAACAGAACACCACCAACAGGTAAACAGAAATTCAGCTACTTCACAGTCCGCCTGTTAAGAAACCCAGTGCACTCGAAGTTCCAACCTCAGTCCCGCCATCTCCATGTAACTGTAGTACAACAAGAAACACTTATGGAGTCACAGACATTTGCATACCAGAGCCTCACTCCTGCATAAGCCTCGCTGTTATTAACGCGTGAAGCAGAAAATTCTCCCGGAGAATCCCACAGGGGTCTATGAGCACGACGCCATTGTCGAGTGCCGGCTTTTCCCGACTTCTTGTGAGTAGCGTGTTGCCCGCTTCTTCCAGCAGAAGTCTCACTCGTGCTGGACCTCAGTGGAAACAGCATCACGAGCAGTCTCCCCCCCCTCTCCAAGGATGGTGCTGGAACACCTGCCGAGCTGCTGGGCCTGGGCCCACCCACAGCTACACCCAGACACAGGAGAGGGCAAGCAAAGGAAACCACCACACCACACCACACCACCCCACCCCACAGGCCCTCTTCCCGCCTTCAGGAGGGGACGAAGCACAATCCATGAGCTGAGCCCTCGGCCCAGGGGTGTGTGTGCAGGGCTGGTTTGACAGAAGCACTGAAATGACAACTGATCCAAGCGGCAGCAGAACTAGGAAAAGCAGCTGTTCCTCCTCTGTCTCCCTTCTCCTCCACATAAGCACGTCTTCCAAGTGGGATTTCCAGGCACTGAAACATGCTATTCCGGATACCTCTGAAGTAACTCTCAAGATATGTTAACACACTTTGAGTGGAGTAAAAGTGCACCCTGACTTGGCCAGTGCCGCGGCTCACTAGTCTAATCCTCTGCCTGCGGCGCTGGCACACCGGGTTCTAGTCCCGGTCGGGGCGCCAGATTCTGTCCTGGTTGCCCCTCTTCCAGGCCAGCTCTCTGCTGTGGCCTTGGAGTGCAGTGGAGGATGGCCCAAGTGCTTGGGCCCTGCACCCATGGGAGACCAGGAGAAGCACCAGCGAGGTACGCTGGCTGCAGCAGCCATTGGAGGGTGAACCAACGGCAAAGGAAGACCTTTCTCTCTGTCTCTCTCTCTCACTGTCCACACTGCCTGTCAAAAAGAAAAAAAAAAGGACACCCTGACTTTCCAAAGCGCCTGGAGTTCTTGGAGAAGACTTCACCTCCAGGAACTCCGGAAGCCGACCTTTCTCGGATGATGCACGTGAAGTGTGACTGGGTGAATGTGACTTGCCTGACACAAGGACCTTGCTGTACATTTGAGATTTCCTGACATCAAGGTCTCCTTGTCACTTGTCGATGGGAAGGACCACGCCAGTGCATCCATTAGGGCCTCGTGATAGGCATCATAACAGCAGGTTCCCAGCCAAGCAGAGGTCTGCGGACATCTCCAGGACAAGCAGCCATCTTCCCTGACAACGGAGGCCCTGCTGGTTACAGTGTGATTCCTCTAAAGAATTCGAGTGCCAATCAGGCACTGCCAAGTTCAACAACATGGCAGGATCTCGGTTTGAGATAAGAGCAAAGCAACCATTCTAAAAATAGCCACCAAAACATGGGCAGAAGATTGCTGTGGTCTTCAGAGAAAGGCAGTGGCTCATTTCCTTCCGTATCAACCATGCCCTTCCAACCACTTCTGTTTCTTGACACGAGTAGTAACCAAGGAAGTTCTCTGATGCTTCTCCCCCCCCAGCCCTAGGGTACTACTTTGTTTTCCTAATAAAATTCCTCCTCTTTCACCCTCAGTCTTCAAGGTCCTCCTGTCTGTGGGAGATCAGTGTGGAAACACGGCCCCTCAGTAGAATGCACTGGTCCCAACTTCACACCTACCGTGTCCTTTCTCACTCTGACTCGCTCTGTCCATTTCCTGCCCCGCCGTCTCACCTTTCCCGGTATCAATCCACCTGACTCCAGCCCTATTTATTCTTTAGACAGATGGAGCTCACAAAAAATGCTGCATAAGTTGTGATTTCTTTGGTCTCCAGCAGTGAAGACTCAAGGTTGGCGGACATTCCAACATTCGACAACTTT
Source organism: Sylvilagus floridanus (assembly GCA_949820135.1). Classification (NCBI taxonomy): domain Eukaryota; kingdom Metazoa; phylum Chordata; class Mammalia; order Lagomorpha; family Leporidae; genus Sylvilagus; species Sylvilagus floridanus. The sequence goes on from OX463227.1 coordinate 192,536,901, forward strand.
TACCAAAGTCAGATAACCGGGGACACTGAATACAGCGAGTAGGTGCTCAGTACTACTCACAGGTAGCATCTGTATGCATTCACTCTTAAGAGCCATGAAGTCGGAATCCTGCAAGCCTAAAAATGCCCACATTTCCCACCACTACCGCCGGCAGTGCCTTCCTCAGTGGAACGTGGTAACCTGTAACACTGGGAGGCCCCTCGATGAACAGCGGCTTGGGCTGGGCTGAGCTCACTGAGTGGTGAAGCCCTTTGCTGCTGCCCCAGCCTTTCAGCCAACAAGGATCCAACCTGTGCCTCAGGAAAACTAGTCTCCTCAAGCCGTGAGCCTTCCCAGTCACTTTTGGATTGCCAGAGGTGAAGTTACAACTGGAACAGCCACTGGTTGCCAGGGCCCGACCCCACCCATCCCCATACGGCTGCTGTGATCTGGACAGGCGATCATTTGTGATCTCCCCTGACATGGACGGGGTTAACACAACATCAGCTGTGAGACCAGAGAGGGCAAGACTCTCCTGACCCAGAGGAATGATTTACTCCGCTTAGGCAGGCTTTACACGTTCTCCATCCCAGGAGCAGCGGGTTAAGGCACTGCCTGCAGCTCCAGCATCCCATACAGGGCCGGCCGGAGTCCTGGCCGCTCCTCTTCCAATCCAGCTCCCTGCTGTGGCGGACATTTGGGGAGTGAATCAGTGGGTGGAAAATCTCTCTGACTCTGTCTCTCCCTCTCTCTAACTTTGGCTTTTGCATAAAGTAAATAAATCCTAAAAAAAAAATAGTTCACCATAGCATGAGGCGGCCACCAGGGCACACAGCTGTCAAGCTCTTGAAATGCAACTGGGTTGAACGGAAATGTGTTATCAGTGTAAAAAGTGGAGCAGATTCCTGATGTTTCAGTATGAAAAAAATAGAGATGTAAAATATCTCATTCATTTTAAAAAAAAAATATTTGGAAGGATCCCAGATGTCCATCAACTGATGATTGGATAAAAACATCGTGGTGTATATGCATGATAGATCAGCACTCAGCCATAAAAAAGAATGAAATCTGTGTTTCCCAACAAAACGGATGCAACTGGAGACCATTATGCTTAGTGAAATAAGCCAGAAGACAAATGTCATGTATTTTTCTGATCTGTTGTAACTAATACACAGAGTACCAAAAAATGTTATGTATAGGAGAGAAACTGACATTTTGAGATCAGATTATTGTTTACAGCCCTTGTCTGTACTCCTGAGGAATAGTGGTTTTTCTACTTGCTACTTGTTGGATTCTTTATTTAGTGGAAGATTAAGCTTGTGATTATAAAGTAAACTGAAAATATGTTACTGAAAAAGTTAAGAGAAAAATAAGAAGAGGAGGAGAAGGGAGGGTAAGGTGGGAAGTATCATTATTCTATTAAAACTCTATCTATGAAATACATGAACTTTGTTCCCTTTATATAAATAAAAATTAAAAGGATTGAGTACATATTGAGATGGTACTATTTTGATATACTGGGTTAAGTAAAGCATGCTACCAGAATTGATGTTGCTTATTTTTGCTATTTTTCAGTGTGGCTCCTAGAAAGCTTGCAATGACTCATGGCTTGCATGCACAGCTCACACTCGACTTCTCTGGGACAGCTGTGCTCTGGACGGAATCCAGCAGCTTCTTTGAGGATTTGCTTCTAGGGAAAGGAGAATGAGCCAGGCTCAAGTTTTCATGTCCGGCAGCTCTTTCAAAGATCAGACCCTCCTGTGCACATCCCGTTGGCTGTGTTGCGCAACGGAAGGACCGGCAAAGGACAAGGCACCTCCAGCCGCAGCTCCGCCCCGCTGTGGTCAGCGCCAGCCTCGGCAGGCTCACATCCTCTCCCAGGGCCTGCAGCTGTACCGGGACACCAGGGCTCCCCGGGGCTCAGACAACTTCACCGTCCTCTCCTATTTTCTAAAAAATACCTGCCTATGTATCTGGGGCCGGCGCGGTGTGGTAGTCGGTTAAGCCTCCACCTGCAGCACCAGCATCCCATGTGGGAGCCAGTTCGTGTCCTGGCTGCTCTTGTTCCCACCCAGCTCTCTGCTATGGCCTGGGAAAGCAGTCTTGGGAAGATGTCCCAAGTGCTTGGGTCCCTGCCACTCACATGGGAGACCTGGAAGAAGCTCCTGGCTCCTGGCTTCAGATCAGCCCAGCTCCGGCTGTTGTGGCCATTTGGAGAGAGAACCAGAGGATGGAAGATCTTGATCTCTCTGACTATCCCTCTCTCTGTCCGCAATTCTGCCTCTCAAATTAAAAAAGGTCTTTAAAGAATATCTATCTATCTGTTTATATATGAGACAGAGAAAGAGAGAGAGACAGACATTTTCCATCCACTGGGTCTCTCTCCATTGGCCAGGGCTGGGCCAGGCTGACGCTAGGAGCCAGGGATCCATCCAGGTCTCTCACATGGGTACAGGGGCCCAAGCACCTGAGCCACCTTCCTCTGCTCTCCCGACGGCACTCAGATCTGCACTCCGAGGCGGGATGCCAGCAGCACAGGAAGCCCCTTAACCGGCTGTGCCACGACACCAGCACCGTCCTCCCCGTCACATGCAGTCCTGTGTGCACGTTTCATACCTCCAGACACACACTTACAGGTTCTGAGATGGTGAATCCGCTGCCGGAATGCACAGGTATTTCACTCCCTGTAGAATGATAAAATGGAGCACATAAGTGAAAATAAAAAGGGGCCTCGGTGGAGAACGTATCTAAAGGAACTGTTTACTCAGACCAAAAACTAAAAAATGAAAAGGAGAAGTTTGCACTCATCTTTTGTTGCCAAGGAACCGAGGGGGAAAAACTCTAATTAAGGCTCCTGGTTACTTTCCATGACCACACAAATATGCACTTTGCAAATAGCTTGTAGCTTTAGACAGAACGCAGAGTGACATAGGTGAGCCCTTTCCAGTGTCAGCAAGTTTCAAAACAATCATCCCAGATGCCTGTTCACTTATCACACTTTTCACATGTGTTTCACCTGCGATCCCAGCGGTCCCAAAGGAAGCTCTGTTAGTAAGAACATCAGCACAGTGACGGAACACTTCTCTTTACGCTCTCCACAGTGACGGCGTCACCCACGCACTGACGGGAGCCGTGCACCCCAGAAAAGATTGGTTCTGTTTTGCCCATTTTTTAGAACAGTATAAGTTTGTGAATCAAACTAACACATTTCTTGAAAAAGAATTACCCGATTTCAAAAAGTTGACTTCATATACTCCTTTATAAAATGCAAAAAAATTAGTCTGCATAAATTCATGCAACAAAAATCATATTAAGTGTGAGTTTTATCCCAAACCTGGCTGTTTCTCATTCAGAAAGCATAGCTTAAAAGGTCTTCAATGCCAAATAAAAAATAACTTTCTTTTTAAAAAATATTTATTTATTTATTTGAAAGAGTTACAAAGAGAGAGGGAGAGACAGAGAGAGGTATATTCATCCACTGGTTCACTCTCCAGATGGCCCCAAAGGTCAGTGCGGGGCCAGGCTAAACCAGGAGCCAGGAGCTTCTTCCAGTTCTCCCATGTGGGTAGCAGGGACCTAAGCCCTTGGGTTATCTTCCGCTGCTCTCCCAGGTGCATTAGCAGGGAGCTGGATCGGAAGCAGAGCAGCCAGGCCCTGAACTGGCACCCGTATGGGATGCTGGCATCACAGGTGGTGGCTTTACCTGCTACTCCACAAAGCCGGCCCTATAAAAAATACCCTTTGCAGGAGAACATGGCTTTAAGAAAAATTAGGTGAACTATTTTAAACCCTTCCTCTTTTAATTACCGAATTTCACAGCATTTTGCCACCGTGCCATGGATAACCAAGGAGAAACTCACTGGAAAGTAGAAAAGTAGCCAAGCAAGAGAAGAAATGGAGGCTGTGCAGACTCATGAGGCAGACAGCCAAGCCCTTCAGAGCCTCAAGTTACGAAACGACTTATCTGCTAGAGTTACTAGAAATGTTTACACGCGGCCATCATTGTGGATTCCTGTGTTGCATGTACCTGCTACTATTGTCTGTGAAGGAGCACGTCGGCTTGTGGCTGCCCAAACCCTTCCACGGCCTCTGCACCTCTGTGGCTCCCCAGAGTGTGAATCCTACTTTTCCAACACAGAAGCTGTGTAGGCTGCCTTTTCCCATCTCCCTCGTCATACAGGTGCAGACCGAAGGGCTGATCCCACCAATTGACACTCCGCGACGAGATGCATTCGGGGCAGGGAGTGCAGAGCCATTGGGCCACTGCGTCTCGAGCCCTGGGGGTCATGCCTGGGACTTCAGCTACAGCCTGTGTCTCCAGCTCTTCTGGGGGAACCGTAAGCTCCCCGTTGTCTCTTAACAAGCCCCTCCCTTCCTGTTGACCTCCCACCGTGGCGAGAGGTCAGTACAACGTTTTCACCTTTATATTTCCTATGTGTTCTGTCCATCTTCGAAAAAGATCAAAACATTCACCATGATTTTGAAAAAAAAAAAAAAAAAGTATGGATCAGTGCTGTGGCCCAGCAGGTCAAGCGTCCACTTGCGACACTGCATCAGGGTGCCAGTTCAAGTCCTGCCTGCTGCTTCTAGTTTCTTGCCAGCACATCTGGGAGGTACAGAGGAGGGCCTAAGTGCTCCAGTGTCTACCACCCAAGTGAGAGACCCGGTGCAGTTCCTGTGTAGCCTGGCCCAGACCTGGCTGGTGTGCTCATTTGGGGAGCATATCCACAGATGGGAGGAGTCTCTCTCTCTCTCCCCCTCCCCCGTTACTCTGCTTTTCAAAGAAAAAAATCTTTAGAAAGTTAAAATCAATCATGCAATCTACTAGGACATATTCCAATAAAGTCTCCTTGGGGTCTTGACAGATTTGAGTTAGTTCATGGCCATTTACCCATTTGGGAACACTCCTTTGAGACCAAACACACTCACATGTGCAGGTTTAAAGATCAGCTGGCATGGGGCTGGCACTGCGGCGCCATGGGTTAAGGTGCTGTCTGCCACACCAGCACACCATTTGGGCACCAGTTTGAGTCCCAGATGCTCCACTTCCGATTCAGCTCCCTGCTAATGTGCCTGAGAGAGCAGTGGAAGATGGGCCCCTGCCACCCATGTGGGAAACCCGGATGGATGGAGCTCCTGGCTCCTGGTTTTGGTGTAGTCCAGCCCACTTGGGGAGTCAACCAGCGGAGACACGGAAGATGTCCTTCCCCCTCTGTAACTCCGCCTTTGAAATCAATCAATGGATCGATCTCAACAAAAAAGAGCAGGTGGCACCGGATGCAGGGAAGCAGCAGGCTCTCCCTCTCCTGACTTCCACTCCACCATGCCCACCGGCCTCCTCGGCCGCTGTGCTCAGCTCGGCTGCAGACCCAGCAGCTCCCCAGAATTTGAAGGCAACCCCGAAGCCTGGGAGGCCTTGCAGCGTGATGCAGAGGGCGAGGGAGCAGAAAGCATGGCTGTAACTACACAAAGTCATCTCCCGCCTCCCCTCCGCCAGCGTGGATGAGGCGCTGGTTTCCTGCAGCAGCAGTGAGATGACTCAGCAACTTTTCTCTCTGACTCTTCGGCGAGAGTCGGCGGTGGACTGGGCACTGTGGCTTGTGAAATCCCTGCCTGCCACACGCTTGCCCCAGCCTCCCTCCCGACCAACACCTCCAGAGGGCTGGGGGAGCCCAGCTTTCCACGTCCCTTCCACTGCCATCTCCGGTCTCCGCGTCTTTTTAAACCCCCCCCCCCCCCCCCAGGCCACGGGAGCCGATCTCTCCAAGACAGGAAGGAGACACTGCCTGTCACAGTGCTGATTCCAGCAGACCTAAACCCAGCCTGGTCCATGTGTTGGGAGGAAAGAAAAAAATTATGAAGACCAGGCAGGGGCTGGAGAGAGGGCTGGCGCCACTGCTCTTTGCTATCCTAAGCGCATCTGCCATAAACACCCACGGCAGTGCACCTGGAAAGCCCTGTGCTTCCTTCAGACAATCCTGGGATGATGTCACGCGGCCCTTGGCAGTGACCCATGTGGGAAAGGACAGTGCACCTTGTCAGGTGGGCAGAGACTCTGGGACCACAGGGACGTGGTGCAGGGCACCCCTGCCCCACAGCCACAGAGGACAAGGGGCTCACTTCTGTCCACACTGGGCCCCTCGCCCTCACTGGCGGCAGCTACGGCTTCCCATCTAGGAAACTTCTGAAGAGGAACAAAGAGGCTCCTGACCACAAGTTTGGGGACCCCCTGCTGCTAAGGCAGGACAGAGAAAACAGACAAGATCACACTGTCTCAAAGACAGACCAACAACAGAAGCAGCTCCCTGGGGTGAAGCCAGGCGCATAGCAAGTGTGCTGGCTGAAGAGTGCGAGGTGAAGATCAGGACACACAGGGCAGAAGGAACGGATGGAGCACCAATCCCGTCATCCCGGCAACCCCAGGAACAGGCGAGCGGGGCTTCAGGCTGTGCCACACACAGGCACGCTGTCCACACCTGCTGCGGCCACATCTCCTGCCCCTGCCCGCTCGCATGGAACGTGGCTGAGAACACCTGACTGCGCTCTGCCACCGGCTCAGTCAAGGAGGGAGAGACAACTGTCAGAACCGCTCAGCCGCTTGCCGCCAAGAGCATCTATTTATTTTGACTTAGTCATTAACAGAGCACACAAGGGGTCTCTCGGAGGCCACAGGCGAGAGAACCGAGCTACCTGAAGGAGGCTTCAGCTGCCTGCACATGTGCACGAGTCGTGACAGTTACTTATTAATCCAGAAAGCGGCCCGGGGCCCCAGTGCCAGCGCAGATCTAGCCTAGCACCACTGAACTGAGTCCTGCAAGCGGGCTACTGCTGTGTGGCACTCACGCCCCAGCTAACAGGACTCAAACGAAGGAGAGAGAGAGAGAGAGAGAGGCGGGGTGGGCTGTGCTTTGTGAGGTTATGGAAAGTAGAGCAAACTTAAAGGTCACAAAAAGAGCTTACGCATCTTCACGTTTTATTTCAGAGTAGCTTTATAGGTGCAAAACAAAAATTGTGCGGTAGGAATTCAGAGTTCTGTCATTCCATTTCCCCACCCAGCATCTCATATTAGTATCACTGCCACAACTAATGAACCACACCCAGCCCCCTCTAATTTTTAATCCAAAACCTTGTATCCTTCCTATAAAAATTCTAGAGCAATCTGAAACACTCATAAGTAATAAACATAGTAGCAATGTTTCCCAGCAGCACGGCACTTGCTATAGCATTGTATTTATTCCCTGTAATATTAAAAAAGACAAAATTAATAACATTGGTTATCTTCTCCCTTGAAATATAATTCTCACTTAAATCACTCACACTTCCGTGATGGTTCAGCAAAGTGGACTGGTAGAAAGCCAATGAACATTCCACCTTGCCGGAGCTACTGAACATCAATCGCGGCTTTCCGATTGCTAGGGCTTGTCCGGTATGACACTGAAACTGGCTCAGTTAAGGGAATGGGACCACCACAAGCGTGGCAGAGTAGCTAACTCCTCCGAGCACACGGCACTCTGAGTGGCCTGACACCCGCAGACCTGCACCAACACCGACGAGGTGGGCACCAGCATGGGGAAGAGGGGAAGAATTCAGAAAAAGTCCCCACCTATGTTGAGGTGACCACATAGACACTGAGTGTTCCTGGTACCCAGCGTTCCAGCGAAGGGCATGCAACGCTGTGGTGTGAACACCAGGAAGAACAGAGAGAAGCAGAAGAGCTGGGAGCCATCCGCACACAGGGCTTTCCGGTGAAGCTTCTGTGTTTGAAGTTTCGAAAGAAACAAGCGGCATCTCTGGGCCGAGAAGAGAGCATTCCAGAGGCCCTTGTCGAACAAAAAGCTGAAGCTGAGTCCAAATTCTCAACAAGTTCTCATATTTTCTCAGTTTTCTGTTTCAACAGGTATAGTAACCACCAAAAGTAAAAAAGGTTTTGGCCTTGCTTAGGGCTTGAAACTCAAGATTACAGGTAAAACGATACACGGGCAAGGGGCTGAGCAGCAGGCGAGATTCTGATTTCAAGAGTAGGAAAGAGGTCAAACTGTCGCTTGTTTCAAGTATGATTTCTAGAGCTCACTGTTCCTCTCTTTCTGAAACAGCATCAGTAAAAGTCTCCTTCTGCAGAACCGAGCTGGTGTTCGGCTCTGCACAGGGAAGATCCAGCCCTGCGGGCGTGGTCTGGTGTCTCCCAGGAAAGCCAACAGAGACCTGTTACAGACAGGACGGTGCCCCTGCACTAGCGGGAGGGGTCGGGAACTCGGTGCAACGGAAACATGGGGCCTGGAAGCCCTGGTTTCTCCTCTTAGCCCATCCAGCACCTGTGACAGCAGGAGTGAGCCCAGGCAGGGTCCTCCGACAGAGACAGGCTCTTCTCCGTGACCACGACCCCCTCTCAGAGGCATCACGGCGGCCTGCTAACCTGGATCTCTCTCTTCACGTGGATCATTCACCCTGTGAAGGCAGCAGTGGGACAAGACAGTGACCCTATCAAGAGCCAGTGCCATTTCAGTCTTGAAAACCCAGTTCCACAAACAGAAATGAAGTTAAAAGCAAAATTTAAATCGGGACCGCCCCTCCCCCCAATGAGAAGCAAGACCACGGCTCACACACAGTTAACAAACCACACACCCAGAAAAACCCTCTCCTGCAGACATCACTTGCTGCACTTTGTTTATTGTGGGAGAATACACAAAAGATTTACCACCTTAGCCAATTTTAGGTAGAGTGATACACACACACACAGAAAGAGGGAGAGAGAGAGAGAGAGAGAGATCTTTCATACCCTCGTTCATTCCCCAAAAGGCCACAATGGCCGGAGCTGAGCTGGGCCAGGCTGAAGCCAGGAGCCCAGAACTCTATCCTTGTCTCCCATGTGGGTGGCCGGGCTCAAGCACTTGGGCCATCATTCATTTGCCTTCTCGGGTGCAACAGGAGGCTGGACTGGAAACAGAGCAGCCAGGAGTTTGAACTGGTGTTCCAATATGGGATGCCAGTGTTGCACACAACAGCTTAATCCAACACCATTGCCCCCTCAGATTATCAGTCTTTCAGGACACTGTCCAGTGGCATTAAGGACATCCACTATTGAGTGACCACTGCACCGTCCATCTCCAGGACCTGAGACTCTGCCCACTGAGGACTAACTCACCACTCCCTTCTCCTCTGTCACTGCAGGCCCTTTCTCCCTTCTCCCTGTGACTGGCTATTCCTGCACTCTATAGAGACCTCACGGTAAGTAGACGCTCAGAGAACTGACTCTGGATTCCAAAAGGCCAGACCCAGGACATGGTGACTGCTGACTTGCAACTGCTGTGGGATGCACTCTGGGTTGGACAGCCTTGTCCTGCAAAAGCCTATTTTCCAAGGAAGCACACGAGGACTCCCTCGTCCGATGGGTAGAAGCTCAAGCCGGTGCCTGGCATCTGCATTTTGATTGGTTAGTATTTCTCCTCCCCATAACAACTGGATAATGTACTCAAGGTTAAAGGAAAAGAGAAGAACTCAAAGTAACATCCTTAGGAAGATCACACCCACAAACACGTGTGTACAGACGGACTACCAACTGGAGGTCCAGACGAAGAAAGAGAAATGGATGACGAGTGGGTGGAATCCTTGGCCACCTCCTTTTGACTGCAAGAATCTCGAAGAAACTGTCGTCTGAAAACCCTCAGAGCAGTCAGATACGGTCCTCTGGTTGTGCCGCATGCCCACGCTTCACTCCAGGGTCTAAACTGAAGAAGCACACGCTTGCCACTGATTCTTCCTGCACGAGCTAAATTTAGGAAATGCTAACTACAAATAATGACTTCCAAGAACTCTGTGGTCCTTGCGGGGTGGGGAGGGGTGGGCAGGTAGAAGTGGAGAGACAAGATTGAGCCTGGGGTTGGATTTTGTGAGACATGATGCAAATGAGAAACCTCCAACACCTGCTGCCTTCTTTCAGGTTAGTCAAAAACCGATGTGTGTTTGACTCGTCAGATCAACAGATGAGGGCTCAAGTGTTTATTTTTGTTCAAAGTACTTCAACGAAAAGCTAAAGTGGGCATAGCACATCCAGTTTCCTTAAGCCAGCGCGGGGTGGGTCATGCGAAGGCAGCGGGGGTGGGAGCCACACAAGCTCCTACCTGCCACCGCAAGCCACCGCTCGGTTCTCAGGTCCCAGTGTGGACCGGAGGTGCACAGCGGTGACTCATGAAAAACGGGCCCGGTGGGAGCCATCGCCCCACACCAAGGCCATCTCCTGTCTTACTTAAGGAAGGAGATGCTGGACAACCATTTCCAGAAATTACCGTAAGTGAAAGCCACTGATTAGAAACCATCCAGAGACATCAATGGTAGACTCGTCAGGAGCTTTCTCTAAACTGGTATCGTCAAGGAAGGTTCTCTCTCATGCATCTCAGCTCCTGAAACAGGGTCCCTGGCTCCTCCCTGCCCACCCAACACCAGTATGCAGCCCCCTGCCCCTGATCTCGCTCTCTGCCGCTGTCCCCAGCTCATCCGGCTGCAGGACGCTGGGCTGCGTGCAAGTCTCAAATCTTCTGTACTTTCCTGCCCCTCCAAGTCCCTGCTGTTTCCTCTTTCTGGAACACCCTTCGACCCAGGGCCCCGCCCAGGGGCTCCTCCTCGGTACAAGCGCCATGGTGCAGCCCACCGGCCTCTCCCCTCACCACAGCCCCCAGCTCCTGCTCTGCACGCCCCACGGCACCGCCAGCTCAGCCAGCACACACAGGCAGGAGGAAGGAAGCACACTGTTGAAGTCTGACTTTTTCAGAATTCTGGGAGTGCTGGGCCGGCAGATGCACCTGCGTCGGCTCCAGAGCCAGGTCAGGTGCCGGGGGACAGAGGCCTCGGCACTGCAGGGCAAGACACTCCCCAGCAGTGGAGAATTCCATCAGCGGAGGGCACGCCACTGACAGCCATTTCCAGCGCTTCATTGCACGGGGACAACGTGGTCCCAAGCTTCAGGCCTGGCTCCTGGAGAGCCCCTCCCAGCGGTGCCCCACAAAGCCAGCCTGAGACCTGCGATTACTGGGACACAGCCATGCCTGCTGGCCACTGTTGTCTAAGGTCCCTCCCAACACAGCACAGACACCCTCCAGAACCCCCAAACGCTATCCAGGCCTTGACAGAAAACAGTGCACCGAGGAGCGTCCAGGCAGTCTCATCACACACACAGTCAGCCTGCACATCCATGCTCTGCTACATGTTAACGACAGCTGGGATAGCCTACCACCCTCTCAGCAAATGGCTGTGGTCACCTCTCTTCCCTACTCCACTAGAGACAGAGAGAGAGAGAGAGACAGAGGCCATTATTTCACCCCCTCTTCCCTCCTGCATGATGTCACAATATGTGAACGTCACTAAGGGCACAGCCAGGAGACAGTGCTCAACAGATGGTGGACGGCAGCAGACCTGTGGTCAGTGGCTCTCCTGTGATGCTTGGGCACCTCACCCAGACCAGGCTGGGGAGCTGGGAGCAGGTGGCTCCAGGACGTGCCTTCAGGGAGCGAGCTGGCCTCACTGGAACACAGCGAGGCAGGCACAGGGCGCTGCTCAGAATGGAACCAGTGCCTCTGTGGCAGGTGAGTGAACCAATGCGTCCTCAGGCTCCCCTGGCCTGTGATGTAGATGAGGCTCAAGCAACAGCGCAGGGAGTGGCTGGCAGTGTAGACCTCACCTGGCAGCACCGAGGAGCCCCTTTCTTAACAGCACTCCCCATGCTCCCAGCCTAAGGCTGCTTCCTCCCTCTGTGCTGGGAAGGAGGTAGGACTCTGGCCAGTCCTCTGTGGGTGGGGCTCCAACTCCACATCCTGAGCCGAGGCAGCTCAGCACCAGGGGAGTGGAGGGAAGCCAGGCGGGGGACAGCAGCTCCCCCATTTCTCTGACTACCCTACAGGTAAAGGCGGCCAGGTGGAGATGCACTGGACGCTGCTTGGTGCACGCACACGCAGGTGCGGGTGGGAGGACAGGCTCCCGGCTGGCTGAGAGGGGCACTGCACTGCTGCCCTGCCCCCGCCTGCCGTGGCCCTGGGCTGCAGAGAGCTATTTTTACCTCCACAGCTGCATCCTCTTGCATGCAGCGCAGAAGGAAGCCCCAGGCCACCTTGGTCAGAGCCCCTGTGGGGAAGCACAAGGGAGGCCAGAGGGTCCTCGCTGGGGTCAGCGAGCCCTGGCAATGACCACTGGAAGCCCTTCAGCCCTGCTGCTTGTCGCTGGGAGCAGTTTCCACGCACACGGCCAGGGACCTCAGTTTCCAGAACAATAACGATGCTACCTCTCCTTTGTCAGCTTTGAGACTGTTCTCCTTAGGGCATGGGGCCAGGCCACTCAGTAGCATGGCTTCCAGGGACCATCATCCCAGGCTGCACTGGAGCTGCCTCCTGTTTGGGTGCTGTGGCGCTGGTCTCCTGAGACAAGGGGATTTCACGTAACAGGTCAATGTGGGCTGTACCTGCTCGACTGCAGGCTCAGGTCTCTCCCGAGGCCAGAACAGCCTGAGACACTCGGGGCCACAGAGCTTAGGAGCAGTTCCCGGGGCAAGGAGTCTCATGCCAAGGTCCAGGCTCAACTCACTCCACAGTCCCAGAGGGACAGAGACGCCTGTCTCTTGTGGCCACTGCGAGAGGGCGAATGGACCGACTACCTGCCCCACCCCCACTCCCGTCGGCTGCCTCCCTGGTGCCCTCTCCTTGCTCGGGCTTTGGTTCCCACTGACTCGTAGTCACAGGCCTCCACAACTATCTCCCCGTAGCTGGGGGAAAGTCTGAGAAGCTAACAAGGATGGCCTCCCAGAGAAAGAAGCCCTAGCTCGGCTCCCTCCCACCTCCTGCCTTCCCGCGGCCCGGGCTGTGAGGCACCCGCAGTAGGCTCACCCCCACTTTCACTGAGCATTGCCTCTGCTTTCCCACCAGAAAGGAGGGCAACAGGTCGTTGCCGGTGCCCCCGCTCGGCGATGAAGGTTGAAACCTGACGTCTTCCCTGGCTGTGGTGGTAACTGAAAGGGGAGACATGATTTCTCAATTCAAACGCAGGGCTGACAATATGCTCCGCCCCAGTGCACACGCGTGTGCACACACGCACCTCCAAACCATCCCGGGAGTCAGGCCCCAGAGAGGGAGGCACCTTACAAGCAGGACACAGGGCACCGGCTCTAGCGCCTTCCCCTGAGCTGATGAAACTAGCTGGGTGCTGTTGCCTCACTCTCAGGATTTTCAAACACGGCTGGATCACTTCCCCTGCAGGTGTGGCCGACACAGCCCCACCTGCAGCGCCTACTGGCACAGAATTATCACGAGCACCTGGAAACAGCACATTTGCTTAAACCAGTCTTTGGTAAACCAGGCTGCATCATGATTTCCCTATGGTAACACCAACAGGGGTTCCCAAGGAGCCCTTTAACTCGCTGTGGGTCTTGCCCAGTCGCTGTCTTTAGCTTCCTGTTCAAACTTCTGATTGCAAACTGGCAGGCCCTCCACCCAGGGGCTCTGAATGCAGAATTGCCTCGGAGACGCCCCCTTCCGTCCCCGTGACCTGGAACTGCAGGCACGCATGCTCCACGGATACTTCCTGGGCTGCTTCCTCCAAGCCCAGCCGCTCTCCTCTTCCCAGCCCTCCACTGAAGCTTCGCATCCCCTGTGAAGTCTTGTCCCCTCGCCCATCTCAGCATCTAAAGCAGCTGCACGCTCAAGGGTCTTCTTGGGTTGATGACCGAAGAATGGCTGACTCCGGGGTGAAAGGAGACAGACTACCCAGGCGCAGCGCTCTGTGGTGACCTGCAGGGAACCCCAGAGACCGTGCTCACGAGAGCCGAGTGCAACTGGGACGCAGACTGAGCAGGAACCATGATGTGCCGCCCTCCCAACATCCATCTGGGCCCGGGTGAGACCTTGTGTGCTGTGCCCTGGACGTGGCTACACAACCCACAGACGCGTCACGGCGGGACGGTGTCACAGCACACGTGCACGCCAACGGTGCTCAGATCCTGCTGTCCAGCCTTGGCCTCCCTTCCGAGCCCCACCCCTCTATCTGTGAACAGCACATGGACATCTCGCCTAGACCTGAGGGCACTTTCTGTTGGTCTTTTCCAGCCTGTAATGCTGTGGCCTCGGGTGTCCCCCCACCCCCCTCCACATCTGTCTAAGCAGCAGACAACTCCCGTTCACTCCACTCGAGAGGTGACTTCTTGTGGACATTCTGAAGCCGTCTGATGAGACTCCTACAAGCTCATGGCTTCTCGATGGGCTGCTGTCTTTTCATGTACATAGTCTCAACCTTTGTCCTTTTCTTGGTTTGCTTCCAACTCCATTTCTTCTGATAAAACTATTCCCGGCACCTTTCTGTTGGTTCACTGGCTGGAGAACCCGTTCCCATCCTTTCATTTTCAACCTTCGTGTGTCGCATTGTGGGAGAGTCAGATCACATCAGGCTTCCATGTCTAGGAAAATAACCCCCTCCCCAGTGTCCCAGCTCAAATCCCCACTTCTTACCAGGATTACAGGAAGGACTTTGGGATTCCCAAGTCCACAGCATCCACAAGCCAGCTTGCTGGGAAAGAAATCTGAACGTGTCACCTGACGTGTGCATGGACCCTCTCTGGGTTTCTGTGTCCCCCAAGGTAACCAGACAGCTCATCTCCACAAGCCCTCTCCTAGTCTGTGCTGAGCCTGCTTTTCTGGCCTGGCCACTCCGTGGAGCCACTCGGCTGTGTGGTCCCCGAGTGACACGCATTGCCTTTGCAAGTCCCAAGCCTTTGCACACGCTGCGTCCTCTATCACGAATCAGCACCAGCTCCAGCTGTCTCTCCTCACCGTCACTCCCTAACAGGCCTCAGCTACGTGCAGGTCACAACACACAGGCGCCTCTGCCAGGCCTTGCTGGTGGCCACTTGCTGCTGAGCCTTGCCTCTGGAGTGCATCTGCAACTCTGCGCCTTTCTAGGGATTTACATGCCACCTCTCCTGAGTGCACAGCGTCATCTTTGCTCTCTGTGTTTGGTTTCAACTACAAGACAGGTGATCAGTAAATGTCTGCTAGATCTAGAGCAACAACCCCCAGTTTGGCCAAAAGGAGAACTGAGGATGTACCACCCTCGCCCCACTGCACAGACCACCTTCTGCACTCTCTAACCAGGCGGACCTCCTTGTGGCATCTCCTATGGCCACAGGGATCATTTCCTCCAGGCAACACCTGCCTCCCTCTCCTGCCTCCTATGAGGCCATCTCAATGCTGTCTCTTCACAGCGTCTTCCCCAAATCCCCAGCCCTGGGCAGGTGGACCATGTATAGACTTGACAACGGCCTCACATCCAGGCCACACATCCTGGAGTGTACAGCCATGCAAGCTGCAGTGTGTGAACGCAGATCTCCCTCGGCTTGGAGATCCTGGCAGATCTTGCCACTTGCATAGTCACCACTGACGACCAGGAGGGATGGGAACCAGGCAAAGCCTCTCCCCACACCAAGAACACAGTACTCAGCACACGTGCACTTGGGTCTTAATCACATACAGGACTCAGAAGATGAGAGACACCAGGGGGGCACAGTGGAAAATGTTCAGGAAACTGAGAGTCGCCCTGCAGGAGGAATCTAGAATGTTCTGTAGCAGTGTGCCCTTGGTAAACGTGAGTCCTGAAAAGAAGGAGTATGGCAGAGCTGCAGGCTGCCACCAGAAGGCCAGGCCCAGAGCAGCCGGCAAGAGCTCTGTGACTCAGCGATGTTAGGAAGCTCGGCTCCTCCCCAGAATCAGTGCTGGGTTTCTCCTAGTGCTCCATCTGCAAACGAGTCTGTGGCAGAAGGGCCCCAGGCAGATGGAGCACCCTCTCGTGCACTTGACTGCCCGCACACAAGGAACTTAGACACGGCCTGATTCGACACAGAGCGATTACTAGACAGTTTTCGATACCTGCCATGATCATTTCTGTTTGAGTCATATCTATTTAAGTCTGGGGTTGGCGTCAAACAAATTTGCCTCGACACATGAAAGCTGCTAGAGGCCTTTGGGGGAGAAGGCACCGCTGATTCTTGGGCTGCATTAAAGAGATTTTCCTAGAGCGGTGAAAACAACCGAGGTTTTCTGGAAACAACTGTCAACCTGAAACACCTTTCCTGGTGACACGAGGGCTTGTTTTTCAGAGGCCCTGGCCCTTACCAGCCACTTGGCACGGTGGTGTCTTCGTCATGCCAGTAAGGTACCTGAAACCACTCACCCCGGAAGCATGCCCATTCCAAATAGGAAATCTCACCCAGGGCTTCCGGCTGGATCACCAGGTGAATGTGGGGACCCTGAACACGGGATATAAACTCAGGCTGGCGCGTACAGATACTGAGAACAAAATCGGTGCCACTAAAAAGATGTGGCCAGGGCTGTCCTCTTGAGTGGACAACGTGCTTGCTTTGTGCCTGCTGACCAGGGGCGACCACTGACACAGATCCGTGAGACACGGGACGCCTTCGGGCCAGGGGTCGACCTGTCGCCGCCCCAGGCTCCGGCAGCCCCAGGCTCCGGCAGCACGGCCCACCCACCTGCCCGCCCGCTGCGCTCTCCCTCTTCACTCACAGAGACACTTTGGGGGTATTCTCGCTGTAACACACACATGCAATCACAGAAGCACAGAGAAGGAATGTAAGCATCCTTCCTGCTGCTCCCCCCTTCACCGCTGTCTTCCAGGGAAGAATCTCTGCAGACACGTGCGTGCCTGCTCCCCCCTTCACCGCTGTCTTCCAGGGAAGAATCTCTGCAGACACGTGCGTGCCTGCTCCCCCCCTTCACCGCTGTCTTCCAGGGAAGAATCTCTGCAGACACATGCGTGTCTGCTCCCCCCTTCACCACTGTCTTCCAGGGAAGAATCTCCGCAGACACGTGTGTGCCTGCTCCCCCCCTTCACCGCTGTCTTCCAGGGAAGAATCTCTGCAGACACATGCATGTCTGCTCCCCCCTTCACCGCTGTCTTCCGGGGAAGAATCTCTGCAGACACATGCAGCACCGCCCTTCCACACTCGTACCTGTACGTGCTTCACTGAGCTCAGGGAAATGGAATCAAAAGGTAAATTTATTCTATTTAGAAAAATTTGTTAAACCCATGCAGTTTTTTTCATAGTATGCATTTCCATGAACTTTTTAAAAGATCCTTGTATGCAGGAATTAAAAAAAAAAAATTGGCACCAAATAAAGTTACCTTTTAATTCCATTGACTTTTTTTTAGAAAATGATTTATTTATTTATTTGAAAGCTAGAGTTATAGAGAGGGAGAGGCAGAGAAGGAGAGAGAGAGAGAAAGAGAGAGAGAGAGAGAGAGAGGTCTTCCATTCCCCAAATGGCTGCAACAGCCAGAGCTGCACCCATCTGAAGCCAGGAGCCAGGAGCTTCTTGGGCCCAAGGATGTGGGCCATCTTCCACTGCTTTCCCAGGCCACAGCAGAGAGCTGGACTGAAAGTGGAGCAGCCGGGTCTCGAACTGGTGTCCATATGGGATACTGGCACTGCAGGCGGCAGCTTTACCCACTACACCACAGCACTGGCCCCATCCATGGACTTTTTGAAAGACTCTGGTCTATATACGTACAGATGTGAAATGTTACATAGAGGAGACAGTATTGTGGGTATTATTCCACACCTTGCTTCTTTCCCCTAAGGAACTGTTCCCTGTGCAAACACAGGGATCTTGCTTGTCTTTTTGAATGGCTGCTGCTGGTTCCGAATGTGGCTGGACTGTAACTGGCCACTCTGCTGAACAGGCAGGCTGGCTCCAGTTTCTCCCTGCGACAAACACAGCTGCCATGAACATCTGCACAACTCTGTGTGTGGCAGGGTGGGGGGAGGGCATGTGGCTTTTGGGGTTTATCCTTTCTGTGTCTACAGCCTCTGTGACTTGCTGGTCTTGGAAAGGACAGACCCATGGGTCCCAAGAGCTGAGGATCGATGCAGTCACCAGGTGGAACAGCAGGGGAAGTTGCATGGGTATGCTGAGTGGCACCAGAGCGGGGCCCAGGCAGCCAGGCTCTGTGTCTTGAACGCTCTCGGCCTCTTGTGACCTGACCACGAGTCCACAAAGTCTGATACAACACCTTCCTGCACCTTGCCCCCTGCCCCAAGCCTTGGGCAAGGGGTCCTGACTATGGCATTACCTACCATCTCTGTCTTAGATGCACGGTCCTCCTTACAGACCAAACCAAAGGAGCTGAAGGATGCCCCAGAGATCACTCGAAGTCTGGAAGCTCCACAGGGGATTCTTGGGTGTCATAATTTAGTAGGAGAGGATTCTGAACGAGAGGACAGGGTAGCTGCATAACATACGCATCCCCGCCTGCCAGCGCTTCCCGGCAGGTGAGGTCCTGCACACGCAGCCCATGAGTGAGGTGCACACGCAGCCCATGTGAGTGAGGTGCACACGCAGCCCATGAGTGAGGTGCACACGCAGCCCATGTGAGTGAGGTGCACACGCAGCCCATGTGAGTGAGGTGCACACGCAGCCCAAGAGTGAGGTGCACACGCAGCCCATGAGTGAGGTGCACACACAGCCCATGAGTGAGGCTGCGCTGCACTCATCGGATCCTCGGCTTCCAAAATTACTCAGGATCGAGAAATCATTCTTGACGCAGCTCGACCTTCACACCCCTCCAGGAGCTGCGAGTGGCAAAGACATGATTTCTTTCTTTGCATGGAGCTGAAAGTGCATGTGGCGCTTCCCCTGTGCCCAGCAGAGCCGGCACCCATGTGCCAGACCCAAAGCGAGTGCCTCCAGAAACCCAACACGGCACCTGCCTGCCACCAGCTCAGGGGCCAGGCCAGGAGACCTGGAGCACCAAACAGGTACCGTGCCGTCTGCGATGGTCCAGAAGCTGTCCCAGGACAGACAGCACGGAGGAGGGGAAGACGCCCTGTGGCTGGTGGGCACGGAGTGTTCCTCTCAGCGCAAAGTGGGCCGGGGTTGGGCTCTGAGGCAGGGGTGGGCTTGGGCAGGCGAGAGCGGGAGGGAAGGAGAAAAACGAGAGTAGAAGCAGCTTGCTTGAGCTTCACATGCCTCTGAGCACCTTCTTCCGTCCTGGGGCGCCTCTAGCCAGGGGCCGCTCGGCCAAAGGACAGGAGCACCCAAGCCAAGCGGGCACCTCGCCGTGGTGAGGGTTCACACACACACACACACAGGTGAGTGAAGACGGCAGTACAAGAGGGCAACAGCACACCCCAGGACCAGGACACAAAACTCACAGAAGTAAATTCTGGGCACAGTCACCGGGAGGAGTGTCCTTAATATTAAAGGAAATATAAGACAGAATCACCAGGAATGGATGAAGGTCTGCCTGTGAGGGCACTCCATTCTGTTAAACAGGAAGAAACCTTAAATGGTTCAGAATATAAAGGCCACACTAAAAAAAAAAGTCCCAGCTGAGAGCCTAGCTGGTTTACATATCATCCTCTGCTTTGCATATATACGTACAAGCTATTTCTCTCTTTTTAATCATACAATATACATCATTTAACAATTAAAATCTTTAGGTCGCCAATCTAGTGAAGGCATGCGAAACGTTCAAGGCATTTTTGTTAATAGTGAAAAACAGTTTTGCTTCCTGCAGGTGCTCTGGTTAAATACACAGAATGAAAAATGAAACAAACTCTGAATGTCTACCTTAGGAAGATAGTGTTCTGTTTCTTTTTCCAGGGGAAGAGAGAAACCTTTCATCGCTCAATATCACTTCCTCAGCATCTACGAATAATTTCGGGCTTCTGATTTGAAAAATCACGTCTTTGACACAGGAGTTTTCATTCTCCCCATCCCAAAACCTGGAGAAATCGGTAGGCACCGAAGTCACGGGCTCACACCTGTCGCACCGTAAGGGACACTTTTGAGAGAACAGAGCAATCCCCCCGTGGAGGGCTGAGCGTGGCATCCGAGGAAGGCGGCTCCCCCAACCCAAGCTTCACCATTTCCTTCCCAATTCTGGTCTGCTCTCTGTAATCAGTGTGACAGTGGTTCCCCCTGGGCACTGTCTGGCAGGAAGACTTCAGCTTCCAGCCCTAGCTCTGGTATGAGCAGTGCCCTAGCTCGGCATTCATGGAAGGCCCCTGGGAGCAAGGTGCAGAGTCCAGGCCACAGGAGAGGAAGTCCTGGCATGGAGCTCCCTCCCAGGCCACAGGGTCAGAGTCAGGTAGTCTGAACTCCCAGCCTCCACCAGAGGCCCAGTCAGCTTCTCACTCACACAGCACAAAAGGGAGCTGCCGCAAACAAGGACCCGTTAGGTTCCCCCCCCCCATATCCAAGCCACAGCTCTTCTCTCACTGGACTGTAATCACCGAGGATATTTATAAAACAGCCACAATACATAGCTTGTTTATACACAAAGGGCTCTGCCACCACAGACCCCCGGGGCCTGGCACACAGTAGGAGCTCAACGGAACGAATCATTGACCCCTTGACTTCAGAGAGATTTGCCTGCAAAGCAGCAGGACATGTGAGGACGGCATTTGTGGCAAAACCAAAATCCTGCCAATCAGAAGCAGAGAAGAATGAAGCTCGGTGCTGGGCCGTGTGGGGAGATCAACACACCCAGCTCCTGAGGGCCATGACGAGCATCGGGCGTGCTGGGAGACTCTCTGGCCTGGGAGAGACGCTGGCTTCCCATCCAGCTGCCCAGGCCGGCTGTAGGGTCTTTGGGCAGGGCCCTTCACGTCTCTCAACTTCAGGATTCTGGTTCACGCAGTGGTGGAGTCGGGACCCCATGTTGCTGGGATTCCCGTGTCAGACGAAGAGCGGCGGGCAGAGATGGAGGAGGAACTCTTCCGGGTCTCGGCTGTAACTCACAGTGCAGCGACTGCGACGGCCCGGGAGTTTCTGGGACCCCTCGTTCTGGGAGGTCTACCTGTAACTGGGGGCTCAGGCCCCTGGTCTCCTGGTTCAGAGCATACAGAAATCCTGTCCCGTCCACCAAGGAAGTCCAGAGGCTGCCCAGCTCCAGCTGACCCCCAGAACTCCCAGAAGGCCTGAGACCAGCACCTGCCAGCCTCTCCCCCACGTCAGGCTGCCCCAGAGACCAGACACTGCCAACACAGAGCTCCTCCCTACCCCCAAACTACCCAAACGATGCAGGCTCACATCCAACCCAGCCAAAATCAATCGGGTCATCAGTTCCCCATTCCTCCCTAAATGAAACCAATCAATGCGCAACGACTAAACATATCTCTAGCAGACTGTCCCTTGTGGGTGCACTCGCTGCCGCTGATACTGGCGGAGTCTCAGCTCTCCCCACTCAGAGAGGCTGTAACAGGCAAAAGAAGGGACAGTCTCCATCCCATCCACAGCAGGTTCTTGGAACAAAACAAAGGCAAAGAGGACCAGGATGCGGTGTGTGTACAAAGGCAGCGGGCAGCCGGCAGTAAGCCCAGGGCTGGGGCTGACTCCCCTTTCCCAGGAGTCTCAGCTCTGCAGCTGGGGGAGCCCTCAGAGCAAGCACCCCCCCCCCCCCCCCGCCTGGGAGCCTTGCCCAGACTCCAAGGGGCAGCACGCCCTTCCCAGGGTTTCCTTCTCGGCATCCCCGTGACCTTAGCAGGTGATGGAGACAGGAGCGTGGGCTCACACAAACTGCTCCCTGCTCGGAAAGACTGACAGACGTATTCCTCCAGCTCACAGCCCTCCATCCTCTCTTCCATCAGTGCAACAGGGAAACTTTCTGAGAGGCCTCCAGCCGGCCCAGTCCCTGGGCTCAGTGTTTTCCCCCGGGGCATCACATCCGAGCCCATCCTGAGAGTGCTCACAGAGCCCCGACCACTGACCCCGGTGCTGGAAGCCGCCTTCAACAGCGTGCCTTCTCTCTCACTCGACTCCCCCACAAGCAAAGCAGATGGAGGATTGCAAGTGTCCTTGATGATGGCTGTGAAACCCACCAACATGTTTGTTAGAAGCCACCCAAAGACGTGTCTGCAGTGTGGTGCCGGGGCCTGCCTGGAACAGCAGCAGGACAGATGGACACAAGGGGCTGAAATCATCCCCCATCACGCTCAGCCCCTGACTTGGGCACCTGCCGTAAATTCGGGGCCATCGGATAAACACGCTTGGCTTTGGGATCCCATCTCTCTCCTCTCCCGTGCCTTATTCCGGCCCCTGCTGGGCCCCTCACCAGGTGGAGCAGCAGCTCACCCCTTGGGCTCAGCCCTGCACACACTGTCCCCTCTCCCCTTCATCCTGCCCTATTTCCCTCCAAAAATCAGGGCAAAATCCACCCAGCAGTCCCCAACGACTCCACACAACCCATGACCCAGACCCATCTCACGCTGGCGGAGCTCAAGGCTAGGGAGTGCAGCTTGAGATTCAAGACAGACCAAACCCTGCAACTTCGCACTGTTAATGAACACGGCGGCGAGTTCAAATGACTTCCAGAGCTTGAGTCTCCCTATTCGGGCAGTCAGAGGGGCTATTGTTTGAGGGGCTCCTTTGCTAAGGATGTATCCATGAACTACCTGTGATCAAGGGGGAAAGGCTATTAAACGGTGGGGCTAATAAAGACGAGCTCACATGGAAGTACTTGCTAGCAAGCTCAGGCAGTAACAGCACCCAAAGACTGCAACAGGATGTCCCCAGATTAAAGCCGTCCCTGGGGAAAAGTGGGCAGAATTTTCCGTCTTCCCCTCAATCTTTCTTCTTTCCTTCCTCACTTTAAAGCAGAGTTGTCCTTTGTAGAGGACACAGACCAGGAATAAAAGCCAGCACGTGGTGTGTTGCTGGTGGAACGACGCAGTGGGCCTGCGGCTCTCAGGGTCTACGCGCTGGTCTCTGTACCTGGGTTATACTCCCACCTGCTTCACGCACCTGCCGCCATTTCCCAGGTGCAGAATGGGGAGGCAGGACAGGTGAGGACTGTGGCTCTTTTCTAACACGTGGAGATCTGGCATCTGAGCAAAATCACAGTGTGAACATATGTGAGGGCCATGGCCACACACGACAGTGTGTTCAATGAAACAGCGTGTTCGAGTGTCGAGCGAGGAAGGCCTGGAGGGTGAGGGGGAAGGACCTGTATGTAATTTATTAAAATCAAGGAAACCTCAAGCCTCATCTTGTGATTAAAGAGGAAGTCAATCATGACCAGTGTGCAGCTTAAGTTGGCCATAGCTTGGCTATATTTTAAATGCAAACTATTGTTGATAGATTTTTTTTAAAAAGCTATTTTCAAAGCAACTGTGAAGCTCAAAAAAATTTTTTTTGTTGTTTCCAATAAAATCAGGCTGCAACACAAATCTTCCCACGTTAGCAAAAAAAAAACAAAAAACAAACAAACAAAAAAAACAACCCTATGGCTGAAACAGCAGAAGGAAGTGGAGCTCACGGACCTGGAGGAACGAATTCAGGTTTGCTCAGCACCCATGATGCTCTGCTGCTGTCACAATGAATGGAGTCACTTGTTCTACGTTCTCCCCTGTTCTCTTCTGTCTCTGCTTGTTTCACGTCAACTATATTCTGAAGCTCCAAATTGGACTCCAGAAAATAAAAATAAAATAAAAAATACTACCTCTCTTGAATGATATGAATTTCAGTGAAAACAGCTAGATTGTTTCTTTAAGAACGTCACCCCTCCCTCTCCAGCGCCCCACCCTAAAATAGAAAAACAAACACAAATCACAACCACACGCACATTATTTGCTAAAAAGAGGTAACTTGGGCTTTGTCAAGGCTAATAAACAGAAATAGATCTTGCTCCTGGCCAACAGCTAAAACCGTCCAGCGGGTTAAATTGAAGATGTTTTTGGAATTAGTATGCAAGTGGACACACCCTGTTTACCCCAAACCCCAAAATACAGCAACAGCCTCCACACTGAGAGTTTCCAAAGTCTCCTGAGACCATTTGCCTTCATTGGCTCTGACTCTCGAATGCAAATCAAAGGTATCTGAGCTTAGATGGGGGAAACCAGGAAATGAGCAGCCTGGGAGCTGATTTTGAACGGAATGAGTGTTCCGTGTCCCTAACTCCAGAGGGAGATGCAGCTGCAGCTCACTCTTTGGCACTTAGTCAAGACAGCCAAGCCAGCAATGCCGCTGGAGCACAGAGGAACACACCGGGCCGCCGTCGCCGAGCCGAGGGCTGGGAGTCACGCGGACACAGCCTGAGCACCAAACGCAGAGCGCCAGCCGCTGCGGGCACACAGAGAACAAGGCTGCTGTCCTCAGTGTCGCTTCCGTTGCCACGGAACCCAGTGCAGACCCAGACACACACCTGCTGAAGCCCTGTCTTACCTCCAACATGGGCCTGGCACTGTCGTGGACAGACAGGATATGTGTCACCTTGTTCTTGCTCAGCTGTTCTGCATCTCTGGCGTCTGTCATTGAACAAAAGGGATGAGTGTGTTAATTGTCTCTGAAAGTCAATACTCCGTAAGTCCAGCCAGAGAAAAACAAAAGCACACAACAATTTGTATACTTCTTTCTTGAAACTTCATCATTGACCATACTCAGAACAATCTAGATTTGCGAATGGAGAGCCATGGCTTTTATGTGTTTTGTCTGGGTTTTTTTCTGATTGGCACATCTTTGATCCAGAGTTTATGTAAAACCCGAAATGTCTTTCAATGAATAAACACTGTAATCATGACGGCTGCCATCAGAGGACTTGAGTCGATGCGTTGACTTTGTAGTTCACATGGGCAAGATCAGGCTTCGACATGAGACGCAGAGCAACAGAGATGTTTAAAATATTTTTGAAAATCAATTGCCTTTTAATGGTTAGTCATCCAAGTTGCAAGTGAATACCAAAGACCCACTCACTGGAAAACATACAGAAACCCCCAGCTACCACTGTTCCCTGGCAGCAAACGCAGGGGCAGGCGTGGATTCAGACAGGACGAGGCTTTATAATGTCTACATTCACTTTGGAGCAAAAGGAAAAATGGGAGATTTTCTGGAAGTTCCAAACAGAGTTGTCTATCAGTCAAAAGTTGGTTTTTGCATTATTTGCATTGGGGTATAAACAGAAACCAAAATAATATCGCTTCTGATGCTCCCGCCTGCAGAAAGAAGATTAAAGGGAGCAGGTCCCCAAATTGGAACCCTCTGCCAATCTACCCCGCTGCAGGTGAGCACAAAGCCAGCAGGTCAGCTCCCTCGAGCCCTGTCCTGACCTGGCTGAGTTCTAGGAAGAGGGTAAAACGGATTGACAGAAAGCGCTTCGGTAGCATGTTTCTGTAGACTACTGGCTACTATGGGGAATGCTCAGGACGTGATCAAAAAGAAGAGGGAGGCAGGTCTAACTTGTAAATAAATATGGTCATCCCAGAGGGAACCATGTAGGGGCCCGTGGGCAGCCAGCCTCCGTATACACACCAAAATAAAATTTCCTACTCATCCTCAGTGTGTGTGTCATAGACGAGGAAGGACACAAGCTGGAGATGGAGCGTTCAGAGCTCAAGGAGGCCTCCCTGGGGCCAAAGAGGAGACCTGGAGTGCAGAGCAGCCTGACAGCAGGTGCGTGGCCCTTTCCCGTGGATCCTCCTAGACTTCAGTTCTGCTCAGGGTGTGAATTTCAGCAATCAGTACTTGTTTTAATATTGGTTCTTCCTACATTCACAGGATCCACCTCTGTGGATTTGACCATGGCATGTAGATCAAAATAATCAGAAAAAAAATCACATGTGTACCAAACACGTACAGATGTCTGTTCCTTGTCATTCCTCCCTATGCCACAGTATAACCATGGCACAACCACTGTACATGGCATTCACACTGCACCAGGAGGCGACGTGAAGCACATGGGGGTGCACACGGCTTCTATGCAGATACTGTGCACAGAAGGGACTTGAGCACCCACCGATTTTGGAATCCCTGGGAGTCCTGGAACCAGCCCCCTACTGATACCAAAGGATGACTGTATATTTTTCTCTTTCTATGATAGGTTTATTGAGAAGTAATTCACACATCATAAACTCATTCTTTAAAATACAGTGCAGCCGTTTTTAGCCTACTCAGAGCGGTGCAGCCAGAGCCACAGTCTAACTCTTACACATTGTCTTCGCCCTATCAACGTGTTTTGGTAACACAGATTATGGTCCTTACAAGTTGTCTGTGGAGCTGATGTCATTGTGACACAGCAGGTTTAGCCACTGCTTGTGACACCAGCATCCCACACGAGTGCCGGTTCGAGATCCAGCTGCTCTGATTCCCATCCAGCTCCCCACTACTGTGCCTGGGAGGCAGTGGAAGATGATCCAAGTGCTTGGGCCCCTGCCACCCATGTGGGAGACCTGGATGAGTTCCTGGCTTTAGCTGGGGTGTTTGTGGCCATTTGAGGGGTGAACCAGTGACTGGAAGTTCTCTGTCTCTCCATCTCTCTCTCTCACTCCGACTGTCAAATACATAAATCTTTTTTAAACAAACGTGTCTGGGAATAAAGTCATGCATCTGTGAACACAGATCCCTCGGTGGCGGAAGGCGCCCTGGCTGCTGCTCCCTGCTCCAGTGCAGCTGGGTTTTCTCCCAGTGCCTTCTGGAACCCTTGGGGATTCCCTCCTCCCATGAAGCACAGCACAGAAGGCAGAATCCGCACTGATAGAGGACGACCCCGGGCCTTTCATCCGACAGACGCAAACCACCCAGCACTGTGGATGGCTCCCTGCAGACACGGGCGCCGTGGTGAGGGGCCATGAACACGGCTAGGAGCGGCCCTGGGGCCGCCGTCTTGCCCACATGCTTGAGCACAGCCTGGAAGTCCCAGACCAGCTCTTCCTGGGCACAGAATCGTAGGAGCAGAACCCAGTCCCTCAGCACTCAATGCAAGCAGGGTCTCCCCTGGAGTGGGCTAGCAATGCTGGCTCACAGGCCCACCACAGCCCCACTGACCACAGCCTGCACTTTATCCTCTGAGGGCCTTGTGCACCCCACATCCTGAGCCCTGGAGGCCTGGGGGCGTGGCCTCTGACCTAGTGCCAACATCGCCACCCTGCCAAGCTGTGTTACTACTATTTCTAAGCCAGAAAACTGCTCAGAGCCACTTGCAGTCACAAACACAATTCACTTTAACAAAGCCAATAGGAGTATCATAAGTGGAGCAGCCGGGACTTGAGTAACAAAGAGAGGAGAGACAGAGGGAGAGAGAGGTCTTCCATCTGCTGGTTCACCTCCCAAATGGTCACAAGGGCCAGGGCTGGGCCAGGCTGAATCCAGAAGCCAAGAGCTTCACCCAGGTCTCTCACATGGGTGGCAGGGACCCAAACCCTTGGGCCATCTGCTGCTGCTTTCCCAGGCCATCAGCAGGAAGCTGGATCAGAAGTGGGGCAGCCAGGGCATCAGCTGGTGCCCATATGGGATGCTGCTGTCACAGGTGGAGGGTTCATCTGCCACACCACAGCACCAGTCCCTACCATCCACACTGTGCACATCAGGAAACTGAAATACATGGGGGGCCGGCACTGTGGCATAGTGGGTAAAGCCACCACCTGCAGCGCCAGCGTCCCATAAAGGTGCTGGTTCAAGTCCCGGCTGCTCCACTTCCGATCAGCTCTCTGCTGTGGCCTGGGAAAGCAGTAGACAATGGCCCAGGTCCTTGGGCTCCTGCTACCCACTTGGGAGACCTGGAGGAGGCTCCTGGCTCCTGGCTTTTGCCTGGCCCAGCTCTGATGGTTCAGCCATTTGGCCAATTGGGGAGTAAACCAGTAGATGGAAGATCTCTCTCTTCTCTCTTTCTCTCTCTCTCTCGCTCTAAGCTTCAAATAAGTGAATAATTTTTTTAAAGTTTACCAAATAAATAAGGAAGGAAATTGCCTAGTGGCACTGGAAGGAAGGAGGGGTGGGAGGGAGGAAGGGAAGGAGGAAATGGAGGGGTGGGAAATCGGACGGGGAGGGGAGCAGTGTTCCTTTTCCTTTACACGATTCTGCACTGGAGGTGTGTTACACTCACTAAGAGAGAAACACCTGTGGCCAAATGAGACTTCGGGCTAAAGCCCAGGTGACCACTGCCTGCACTCGGCAGGAAAAGGAGACAGGCTAGGTGTCCTCCCTTGCTACTCACTGGTGCAGACCTGGCCAGGCGCTGGAGCCTGCAAGCGTCTATCTCACTCCCACGGGAGCCCCACAGTCAATGAGGTTCCATCTCACAGTGGACACTGGCTTCCCACAGCCAGGTACCTGCACTGAGCTGAGCTCAGCCCCATCGCACCCCGTGGGGCTGACGTCACTGTCCCCACTCTGCACTCATCTGAGAGCACGTGACGAGCTGGTGGGCAGCGGATACCTGGGATTCCAAGGCCATCCATCAGCTTCTCTGTGATCTGCAGATCCCTTCCTGTTCTGTGTCTGCTCAGGGACTCTCTACCCGAGCATGGGGACACCTGGCCCTGACGCGCTTGTCCAGCGGACATGTTCGCTCACAGCATATAAGCACACAACACTGCCTCTCCTTCAGCTTCTTGCCCCTGCTCCATCTTCCCATCACTGCCGCTGAGCCTTGAGCAGGTGTTTCATAAACGCTCAGTGGACACAACAAAACCACAGCAACAGCAGAACAACCGAAGGCAACTGCCGATGCCAACCAGCTACAGACAAGGAGAAGCTGTGGGCTGCTGAAAACACCCCAAGCGGAGAAGTCCCAAGGCCGGAGCCAGGAGCTGTGCGGGACCCGAGTGGCACTGAGTGTCCAAAGACAGGTATAGATTCTAGCGTAAGAAGAACTTCAAAGATTTCCTTAACACCAGGTGTGCAATGTCCTTCAAAAAAAGGCAACTTTCTATAACAGAAAAGTCACAACTCTCAGGTACTGCCGGCAGAAGGAAGTACTGAATTTGGTCAGTAGTTATTAAAACTTTAAATTCGCAAAACTTTCACCTGACAATTCCACTTCTTTGGTTTTTTTTCTAAAGATTTATTTATTTATGTATTTTAAAGGCAGAGTTACAGAGAGAGAGAGAGAGAGAGAGAGAGAGAGAGAGAGAGATCTTCCATCTGTAAGTTCATTCCTCCAAATGGTTGCAATGGCTGGAGCAGGGCCAGGTCAAAGTCAGAGCCAGGAGCTCCATCCAGGTCTCCCACGTGGGTTGCAGGGGCCTAAGCACCTGGGTCATCCTCTGCTGCTTTCCCAGGTGCATAGGCAGGGAGCTGGATCGGTAGGACTCGCACTGGCACCCATGTGGGATGCTGGCATCACAGGTGGCAGCTTAACCCACAGCTTAACCAGCTGCAGCGCTGGTCCTAGCAATTCTACTTCTAAGAGCTTACACTAAACTCTTCTCAAACATAACCCCACCCTGTGAAGGCAGTTAGTAGTGGCTCACTAAATAACTTCAGAAAGAATTTGCTCACTGCATGTGTCCCGTGCCTCCGCCCACCCACCACGAAGCATTTACTGCTTTTGCAGAACCACAAAGCTTACTAAAGTGGGGGCTCCGGTGTTATTCTTAACGTGTTCTAGTAGCAATTAGCAGCTGTCAGCTCCCTGTGCTCAATCCTCTTGAGGCCAATCAAGAGCCCATGGGGAGAAAGGGAAATAAACCTCGAAAGGGGGGAGGAGAAAGGGAAATGAACTTTATGCAGAGAAATCATAAAAACTGTTTAGCATCAATCTGAACTGAATTCAACAGCTTCAGTAACACAGGCGAGAGACGGGATGTGTGCTCAATCTGGCTCGGGTCCTGGCTTCCCGGGTGAGCGGGGCAGCATCAGGTCCTGGGAGCAGGCCTGGCTGTGTCCGACAGCCAGCGCATGCGGACCTGCAGCAAGTCTCCTAGGTCTCTTCCTCCCATTAACTGCCCCTCATGTAAGGGACCGGTGCTTTCACTTAAACCCAGAACTCAGCAGGGGGAACCGGCCTGGAGACCACCATGCATTTTGTTCCACGGGCGAGCGAGAAATGGAACATCCATAGCTGCAGCAAATCAATCAGTACAGGGAGATCGTCAGGCAGGTGTGAGGAAAGAAGGCAGCAAAGGTGAGAATAACCTTGAGATGAGAACGCTTACGTCACCTGGGAGACGTCAAAGACCACAGAGGCTGAGAATGCGGCAAACCAATGTGGCAAGAGATCCTAAATCCACTCCGCAGCAATGCCACGTGCCTGGCGTCACCGTCTCAGGGTAATAACGTCCTGGCCAGCACAGAGTCAGGAGGACTGGAGAGGTCGTGGCGCTCACACAGCCTGACGTCGCCTGGTCAGCTGCAGGCCGAGGGGCCGGGGCACGGTGTGAGCAGTGGCTGCTTCCAGAAGAGACTGAAGGCAGACTGAGTCCACGCCTCGAGTGGCCATCATGCGTGAGAGGTCTAAAGCTGTTCTTTTAAAACTGACTCTGGTGTAGTGGGTAAAGCCTCTGCTTGCAGTGCTGGCATCCCATATGGGCACCGGTTCGAGACCCAGCTGCTCCACTTCCGATCCAGCTCTCTGCTATGGCCTGGGATAGCAGTAGAAAATGGCCCAAGTCCTTGGGCCCTGCACCCACGTGGGAGACCCCGAAGAAGTTCCTGGCTTTGGATCAGCCCAGCTCTGGCCGTTGTGGCCACTTGGGGAGTGAATGGAAGACCTCTCTCTCTCTGCATAACTCTGACTTTCAAATAAATAAATAAATAAATCTTACAAAAAAACTGGTTTCGCCCCTTCCACGAGTGTCTGCCCACACACGCGTGGAGAGCCAAATGCAGTCCATTCGCATGTTGGACTGGGAAAGGCAGGAAATCCGACCCGGCTTCAGCAACGGGATAATCTTGGGGAAGCTCGGCTTAGACAGAAGTGACAGACACTGTGTGTGGTTCTGCTTACCTGAGACACCGAGAGCAGCCGAATCCACAGAATCAGAAGGTGGAGGGTGGTTGGTGGGTGGGGGCAGGGAGGTAGAAGAGGGAGTCGGTGTTCCATGGGTGCAGAGTTTCAAGGTGGTGTCGGCTGCACGCGTGAGTTACTTAGTCACTGGTGTGTGTGCTTACAAATGGCTAAGGCGGTACGTTTCACTTAACGTGTATCTCCCTACAAGGATTCCAAAGAGAGGGCACTCACCTTTGAAGTTGCCGATGTACAGGCCAGTCAGGATCTGGGAGAAAGACACAGGCATGAGTGTTGCAGACCCAGAGCAGGACAGGAGGCGCCGTCCCTGCACAGCTGTCATGCTGCCACCACACCCAGGGCCCAGCACCTCCCCGGACAGAGGGCACGTGTTGTCAGCACCCCTGTCTGCAGGCTCAGCTTGCTTGTGACACTAGGACGCTGCTCAAATGGCCTGTGGATGGCTGCACACCGGTGCCCACCCACTCACAGAACTCAGGCCCCAGATCTCGTGGTGTCCCCGGGCTTTCTGAGAGCCCACATGCCATCCACCTCTCCTGCCTACCCCTTCCCCCACTGTGCTTCTCTCTGTTGCCTGAGGCCTGTGCACCTGCTAGACCCCTGCTCTCTCCATCCTTCAGGCCCCAGCTCTGACTTGCACCCTGTGGGAGGCCTGTCCTGAGCTTCAAGTCTGGGTGGGCCCTGGTTCAGAACCCACAGCTCCCTGTGCCCACCCCAGTGATGCCATCCTGGGGGCATGACTAGGTGGAGCCTGCCTCCTTGCTGGACTGGGAAGCACCCTGGGCAGCAAATGCATGGTGTGGCTCACTGCTGCACCCCCAGCTCAGGCCCAAGATGGCCATTCAACGAGCACTGTCACAAGAACGGAGGAGTCATCCAGACAGGTGCAAGGTGACAAGCGCAGGTCCCCAGAGTCCAGCTCTTCCACTGCTATGCCTCCCAGACTGGGCTGCTCACCAGACCCCCAGGATTTGTTTGGGCAAGGCCTCCTGCCTGCCCCCACCCACAGGGCACGCTATGCGTTCACAGGTCTGAGATGAGAACTGCGGGTGGTATGTTTCATGAGCACCCCCACGATTCACAGACTGCAAAGCCAATTCTTTGTCCTGCCAGTTCTTCACATGGCCACTGCAGAATCCAAATACAGACACTGCCCTGGAAACTAAAAATGTGCCCGTGACATCACCTGCTGGTTTCCAAGAGCATACAGTGGACTGGCACTGGTGACATCTCACAGTGATCCCCAGATGCCTGGCCACACCTTCCCTCTGCACCACCCCCGAGTCCCCCAGCTCCGGCCTCTCATGCTTCCTGTTTTTGCCCACTCCCAGCAGAAGGTCAGAGCAGCCTGTGTCACATTCCTTGTGTGGGCTTCTGGCTTCAAGCACTGACCACCGACGCACACACTGAGTCGCTGCACCTGCCAGGGCAGCTGTGCCAGGCCCAGGTCCACCCTCTGTGTGGGAGGACAGCTAAGCTGAGAGGACGTAGAACTGCATGGGCCAAGCTGGGACCCTTCCAGGAATGCAAAGAGTCACTCTGGCTGACCTAACACCCAGGGTGCAAAATTAGCCACCACGGGGCCCTGGGGTCTGATGCACACTGGCTGAAGTCGCGGCACTCAGGCCAGGCCTGTGCCAGGAACCGGGGGAGCACATCCACAGGAATCACGAGCTCCCATGGCCAAGCTCCAACACGTGGCAGCTCTTTCTCGGGACAGGTTCATCCTGGAGAAGGATGGCAGTGACGTCTGTGGGCGTTCCCACGTGGGGGCAGCTTTTGCAAGTGCCACCTCCTGTTCTCTGGGGTCTCTCTTTATCAGGATGTGACATCAGGCACCAAAGGGCACCACCATCACATGGCTCTCGTGGCCGATGGTGACAAGAACTACCCCCTGCAGCAACCTTCACTGGGGGTCTATTGCGTCATCGTCCCCACTTTCCCACCAGGCCCGGGTCTACAGAGTCCAGTGCGAGCAGAGATCAGGGCTAAGGCACTTTACTGAGAACGTCCTGACCCCGATGGCTCCCAGGCCCCTCTTCCTCCACTCCTGATAGCTCAGACGCCTCTTGGCATTTCTGGTCCCCACCCTTCTGCGTCCATGGGCTTAAACCACTGTCACCTTCCCCCTCAACTTGTCCCCGCAGCACTGGGAGCTGAGTTCAGTCTCTCCTCTGTTGGAACAGTCGTGAACAAAGTCTTCCTTGCCATTTCTAACAAATGTCCAGAAGTGGCGGCAGAAAGCGGCTCTACATCAACTCAGTAGACTGTGATGATAGACGATGATACAAACACGCCACCCAAAGCCACCGGATGCATCATGGTTGAGCAGCCAGGCACTGAGTCCCTGTCACCTCTGGGCCCCACGCTGGGCTTTTGGGGTTACAGGGGTGATGGAGAGAAGGGTGGCCACTGAGGAGCGTCAGTGAGGCAGAAGTGACCTGACCACTCTGTGGTCACACAGGACCTCCAGGAGGCAACGACACTCAGGGTCTGAAGTCTGAGAGGAGAGGGCCGGGAGACAGGAGGGACACACAGGGAAGCAGCGGGACGGGCAGCCTGGAAGAGGAGGGCGGGAGCCTGGGGAGGCTGGGAGGAGGCGGTCGGCCCGCAGGGAGGAGTTGGCCCCGCATGCCACTCAGTGTTCTCAGGACCCCAAGTGCGGAGCCGTGGGGGTCTCAGCGTTCTCAGGACCCCAGGTGAGGAGCCGTGGGGGTCTCAGCGTTCTCAGGACCCCAGGTGAGGAGCCGTGTGGGTCTCAGCATTTCAGGGCACCAGGTGAGGAGCCGTGGGGGTCTCAGCATTCTCAGGACCCCAGGTGAGGAGCCGTGGGGGTCTCAGCGTTCTCAGGACCCCAGGTGAGGAGCCGTGGGGGTCTCAGCATTTCAGGGCACCAGGTGAGGAGCCGTGGGGGTCTCAGCATTTCAGGGCACCAGGTGAGGAGCCGTGGGGGTCTCAGCGTTCTCAGGACCCCAGGTGAGGAGCCGTGGGGGTCTCAGCGTTCTCAGGACCCCAGGTGAGGAGCCGTGTGGGTCTCAGCATTTCAGGGCACCAGGTGAGGAGCCGTGGGGGTCTCAGCGTTCTCAGGACCCCAGGTGAGGAGCCGTGGGGGTCTCAGCATTTCAGGGCGCCAGGTGAGGAGCCGTGGGGGTCTCAACGTTCTCAGGACCCCAGGTGAGGAGCCGTGGGGGTCTCAGCATTTCAGGGCGCCAGGTAAGGAGCTGTGGGGGTCTCAGCATTTCAGGGCACCAGGTGAGGAGCCGTGGGGGTCTCAGGCATATGGCGGGGATGTTGAAGAGCCTCTGCGTTTTCACTTGACGTATCTTGGAAATGCCATTTTTGTAAAATGGTTCACTGTGCGCGCTGTACGACGCTGCCATTCCTGTGCCCTCTTCTGTGAGGGCAACACTGGGGCAGGGGTTCTGGGAGGATGACTTCTGCATTATCTGAACTTCCCCGTATAGTTTGAGGGCTGTAATCTATGTGTTACTACAACGTACCCTTTCAAGTCAAGAGAGATTATTTGGGGAAAAGACTACGGCCCATTTTTGCACTTCTCCTTTGTCCTTCTATTACCTTCTCTACAAAACACGAGCTATTATGTTCTTCATTGGAGGCCGACACTGTGGCATAGCAGGCAAAGCCACTGCCTGAGGCGCAGGCATCCCACATGGGCATTGGTTTGAGACTGGCTGCTCCACTTCCAATCCAGCTCCCTGCTAATGTGCCTGGGAAAGCAGCGGAAGATGGCTCAAGTGCTTGGGCTCCTGCATCTATGTGGGAGACCCACATGAAGCTCTTGGCTCTAGATTAGCCCAGCTCCATCCATTTCAGTTCTTTGGGGAGTGAACCCATGGATAGAAGACCCCTTTCTCTCTTTTCCTCCCTCTCTCTCTAACACTGCCTTTCAAATGAATAAATAATTAAAAAAAAAAAAACTCAGAATTACACCAAGTGGTACTTTCAGATAAATCTCCGTGCTGAGTAGATTTAAAAAAAGATGTCCTACATTATTTTAAAAAAATTTTTTTGACAGGCAGAGTGGACAGTGAGAGAGAGAGAGACAGAGAGAAAGGTCTTCCTTTTGCCGTTGGTTCACCCTCCAATGGCCGCTGCGGCCAGTGCGCTGCAGCCGGCGCATCGCGCTGCTCTGAAGGCAGGAGCCAGGTGCTTTACCTGGTCTCCCATGCAGGTGCAGGGCCCAAGCACTTGGGCCATCATCCACTGCACTCCCAGGCCATAAAAATATTTATTTATTTATTTATTTGAAAGTTAGAGTTACACACACACACACACACAGAGAGAGAGAGAGAGAGAGAGAGAGAGAGGTTATCCATCTGCTGGTTCACTCCCTAATTAGCCACAATGGCCAGAGCTGTGCTGATCCGAAGGCAGGAGCCAGGAGCTTCTTCAGGGTCTCTTATGTGGGTGCAGGAGCCCAAGCACTTGGGCCATCTTCTACTGCTTTCCCAGGCCACAGCAGAGAGCTGGATGGGAAGTGGAGCAGCCAGGACTCGAACTGGCTCCCATACGGGATGCCAGCACTGCAGGCAGTAGTTTTACCTGCTACACCACAGCACCGGCCCCAATGTATTATTTTGACAAATAAAATGAGGACATGCCGTAAGACAATCGCTGTGCGCTCATGTTCTAGAATCATGATTTCATGACTTCACAACCTGCCCTTGGGAGCTCAGTGCCAGGTCCTGTCCTCCATTCCTCTCAGGATGGAGCTTATGCTAAGTCTTGGGCCTCGGCTGTACCACCAGCACCTTCTCCAGGGTCACCAGCACAGCAGACGGCTGGTACAGTGAGTCAGTGCAGCCTTCAGAGACAGCCTAGGGCCCCCAGTGCCGAGAGCCCCATCTTCAAATACTGTCAACTGAATATCTAAATCTCTGACAAAAAGAAATACTGCAATTGGAAAAAAAAAAAAAAGCCCATGTGCGGGTTGCCTATGGCCCTTGGACATCTAGTCTGTGACTCCTCCCTGCTGCCTGCATCCAGCAGGTAAGCGTGCATTTTCTAGACTGGATTGGTCCTCCATGGATAGGTACTCCAGTAAACGTTCTCTGATGAATGAACAGACGAATGTGAACAGGGTGGGAGGTGACGCCAGGAAAGGAGACAGAACACAGGGTGAGGACGGGCACTGGTGCAGTGGTTACGTCAACACTAGGACACCCACATCCTGCATCAGAGTGCCTGGTTCAAGTCCAGGCTACTCTGCTGCCCGGCCAGCTTCCTGCCAACGCAGTCCTGGGAAGCAACAGAGGATGGTCCAAGTGCTGGGGGCTGTGCCACTCGCGTGGGCGACCTGGGTGGTGTTCACGGCTCCTGGCTCCAGCCTGGACCAGTCGTGGGCTGTTGCTGGCATTTGGGAAGTGAACCAGAGGATGGAAGATTTTGTCTGCCTTGCTCCCTCTCCCCCTTTCTAATACAATGGAAATTTCGTTCACAATGATGGTCGGCAGAGCCTGATGCAAGCCTTGCTGGAGATTAAATGTTGCCCCTCTCTGCCCTGGGTGCGTTTCCACATGGGAAATGGTAGCCGGCCTGGGAGCTGTGCACAGGCAAAGACAGGAAGCCTGGGGAGGAGAGAGGAGGACGGATTACTAAAAGTCACTCAACATGGATATTGAGGGCCAGCAGTATGGCGTCGTGGGCAAAGCTGCTGCCTGCAGCGCTCGCATCCCATATGGGTGCCGATTCGAGCCCTGGCT
Source organism: Sylvilagus floridanus (assembly GCA_949820135.1). Lineage (NCBI taxonomy): Eukaryota > Metazoa > Chordata > Mammalia > Lagomorpha > Leporidae > Sylvilagus > Sylvilagus floridanus. The sequence goes on from OX463227.1 coordinate 192,573,326, forward strand.
GCTCCACTTTCCATCCAGCTCCCTGCTAATGTGCCTGGGAAAGCAGTAGAGGATGCCCCAGTCCATGGGCCCCTGCACCCATGTAGGAGACTAAGAAGCAGCTTCCGGCTCCTGGTTTTGGTTTTGCCCAGCTCGGGCCACTGCGGCCATTTGGGGAGTAAACAAGAAGATGGAAGACCTCTCTCTCTCTCTCTGCCTCTGCCTCTCTGTAACTCTGCCTTTCAAATAAATAAATTAATAAATCTTTTTAAAAATGAGCATTGTACATGTAATTAAAATACTCTGAAGTACTATAGAGGACAGAGTTGGGTCAGTCAACTTTTAACTTCATTTTCCAGAGCAGGAGAGTGAGCTCGAGTTTCATGGCTGGAATTAGAAGCAAATTGCTCAGTTCCCACTTCTGTAGTCAGATCACAGTTCTCGTTCGTACAGAACTACAGTTCGAGACCAAGGAAGGCTGCGTCGAAGCAGATGAGTGCGTAAACTCCCACACTGGGGCAGGGTCGTGGCGTGGTGGGTTAAGCTGCCAGTTGGGACACCAGCATCCTGCTAGTGTCAGTTCGAGTCCCAGCTGCTCCACTTCCAATCCAGCTCCCTGCTAATGTGCCTGGGAAGACAGCAGAGGGTGGCCCAAGTGCCTGGACTCCTGTCACCCACAGGGGAGACCTAGATGGAGTTCCAGACCTCAGGCCTGGGTCTGGCCCAGCTCTCTCTCTCTGTTACTTCTGCCTGTCAAACAAATCAATATATCCTGGAAAAAAATAAACTGTGACACCAGTGAGCTACATAATTAAAACTTACAACTGAAAACATCTGAGGTCTCCCCTGATATTACAATTACTGCTTTTCCCCAAGCAAAAGAGGAATGGAACGGGAAGGACGGGAAGGGAGAGGAGGATGGGGCGGGATGCTGACCGGGAAGAACAGGTGTTCATCTGGCATGATGGGGCTCAGCAGCCAACTCCAGGAGAATCTGAACTCAAGCTGGGAGCAAGGACACGGCAACGGCGACGCTCCGGTGCCTGCCAGGCGACAAGGACGCCTGAGAACAGGAAGGCCTGTAAGCAGAGCTTGGGGGTGTCCCCCTCTGAAAGAGCAAGCACAGGCAACCCTCCCCTCTCCCCCGCCGCGCACCCTTCCTGCCTCCCACGACATGACAGTTTCTAGGTCCCCGTGAGGTGACAGTTTTCAGGTCCCCCACGAGATGACAACTCCTGGGAAGGTCTCTCTCCACCACCAACTCCGAGCACTGTTTCTTCTCCACCACACCTAGCAGGGGCACCTGTTTTCCTTCTGATGTGCCCCCCATTCCTGCCCATCGGTGAAGAAGGGCTGCCGAGGAGGGTGCTCTCCAGCACCTCGGCTGGCCGGGGAGATTCCTTGGCAGGACAGCAGAACCCTCGTGAACAAACGCCCTGACCATCACACAGAAGTCTCCTGCTGGATGCCCCTCTGGGCCAGCACCTGTCACCTTACATTCCTCCAACACCAGTCATAAAGAAATGTTAAAAAGAAAAAAACAAGCTCTAGCTACAAAAACGCTCTTAACCCAAAACAAAGCCAACACTGCTGCTGAGGCAGGAAGCGCTTTGTTTGTTTTTGAACATTTCACTTAGTCCTTCAGGATGCCAAGGAATCTACAACCCCACCCAGAGATCTGAGCGATAAACTGCTGGCCAGGGAGCAGCACAAGGTCGTGTGAGTGTGTGTGTGTGTGTGCGCCGGGGGAGTCTTAATTCTTCCTCGGCCTCCAAGGGCTTTCTGGGTTTCAATGCCAGGAATGAAGGGGAAGATTCTGGTGGATTCCCTGAAGGGTTAAATGTCACCGAGAACTCTGAAGGCCGTTTGGCCATGGCCTCTGTCAGTCTACAGTTGTGAAGGGAAGACCCTAAGGATATTCTCGAATGCCCCGAGAAGCTCACTTTCAACATGAAGCAGAAATGTACCATGAAGGGAGAGAGGAGCTGACATTCCCAGGGGGGTGTGGGAGCGAAGACAGAAAGCACCAGCGAGGAGCTGCGCTGTCAGCCCTGAGCCGGGGACACCCTGGGCAGCAGAGCGCTCACACCTCGCGTGCACGGGGCTAACACAGTGCCGTGAGAGAAGTGGATGAGCTCCCAGGGCTGCCTGTCACCTGCCATCACAGGCAAGGGTGGCATCTAACTAGCACAGAGACGCCTGAGCTCCACACCGCACTCCCCACGGGAACCATGCTTCTCGGCCTCAGAAGCCCTCCGGCACCGTTTGGTGACCAGCAGGTTCCGCTCACCCAGGCCTCAGGAGGTTCTGGGACGGACGGACCTGGGGCTCCCAGATGGTAATGATGTCACCCTTCACTCCCAGGGGATGTCACTCTCCGTGGAGGGGATGCTACAGGCAACTACTGGGTGGAGGCCCAGGACCTGCTAAACCCTCCTACAGTGCACAGGGCAGTCCGCACGACAGAGGATTCTGCAGCTCCAGCTGGCAACTATGACTCTTTCTCAACCACATTCCCTCATCTGAGGCCAGAACCATCCTAAAACAGGTGCCAGCCATAACCAAGGCAGATGACGTCACGGTAACCACTGGTGGGACAAATCCCAACATGCGAATGACACGACAAATTTGTGCTTTAGAATCTGTGAAAATGTCTCGTGATGAATTCTCACTTGCTTCTCCCAACAGTGTCAGTAGTAGCTGGGGCAGGTTGTACTTGTTAAAGAGGAAATAAGCAAACCAGATGAGCTATCCAGAGAGGCTTCCAGTTCTAAACATCTGTGGATCCACAAAGAGAAAGACACTGAAGATCCGAAAGGTGAAACTTGTTCAAAATCACACCCGAGAAGTGGCAGGGTGGTGGTTTGGGGGCTCCTCCTAGCAACAATGGGCCTCTGATGGAAAAGTGATACACCGATCCAAGCGACTGCCCCCTGGCACCACCCACGAGCTCCCACGGAGTACTGGGCGGCACCATTCCCAGCAGGCAGGAGGCACTCAGAGCAGGGAGCGAGGAAGAGGCCACCAGCCTGGATGCTCAAGGAGACAGGCCAACAGTGGTCAGTGCGGGGCCAGCTCTCAGGGCCAGCGGCTCCTCCCATCCTGCACGGGCGGGCGGGGCTTTGTCCTTAAGTCAGCAACCTAGGTTGATCCAATGGAGACACGAACCCGAGCGGCACTGCAGGCAGCTGTCTTTGACACAATGCTTGGCTGGAGCTTTATGTTCTGTTCTGCTTTGTCCTGAATGGGGTACTGTGGTACTTAAAACCACCCAGATAACAGCCAGGAGGGGAGATTTACGCACAGGACCTACCTCAAAAGGTTTATGTGTTCAGATCTTGCAAAAACTTGGAGTCAACTAGTTTTCAAAGGCTCGAGAGGAGCCCGAGGGTTGCATGAACAGCCTGTTTAGTTTAACCCTAGCCTCGCCAGGGACGTGTGCCAGCCTGCTCCAGCAGCAGTGAGGCAATCTCTCCGTGGCCATAACCCAGCCCACTTGGCTCCGGATCCAGCCGAGTGACTGTGGGCAGATCCCTTAACCTCTGTGCGCCTCACCTGCAAGACAGGCACGAAAACAAGAGCACCTACTCTACAGGTGGGTGGAGGGCGTGGAGATGAGCTACTCCATGGGTGATGTGGGCAACACGGGGCCTGGCACGCAGCAGCTTCTCGGGGTTATGATTCTGGGCAGCTGGACGGCATCTATGTGAGAAGCGTGTGGAAGGCAATGAGATCGTTTTAGCTGCTTGCCTCCATCCCCTTTATCAAAGCCCAACACGAAGGCTGAGAGGAGGTGCTTTGCCTATTCTACAGTTAACCTAGGAGCTTCTCAGCCTCACTTTCAGGGACTCCAGGACTCGCTCTGGATGAAGTGGCTTCCAGATCCAAGGAAAGACTTCTGCTATCTTTGAAACGAACAGGAACTGGAGTCCAAACCTGTTAGCAATGCAATCACCTAAGCTGTCATTCTGCATCTCGCAGTCTCCACAGACCGGATAAGACAGCCTGGCCTCACAGGGCTAGAATGAGGCTTAGATTTTTACTGAGCGCAGGTGCATGCTACAAGGCTCACTAAAGAACGGTCACAAGTGCTGGGCTGCTTTTCTCCACTTCGTCAGCATCTTTGGCTGGCCACACACAGAGCATCCCTCCCGACTCCCCTAAGACAGGTGACACTCCGCCACACAGGGGCCTGGGATGGACGGAGGAGAAGCTCCTCATGGGACGGAAACTGCTTCCTCCGAGCGGCAGGATGCAGTCTGCATCGATTACTCAGGAGTCTTTTGGTCAAGGACAACCAACTTGTAGGAGATGGTCCTAATCGCTTCTCGGCCTTTTGGCTAGGATCAAGTGTAGGAGATGGTCCTAGTTACTGCAGGACACACACAATGCAAGCCACGTTTTTAGTTCTGAAGGTATGGCACCTTTTTCATTCATAAATGTCCTGAGAAAGACATTTCTATGGTTAGCCTCTTCTACAAACTCTGCAAACCACACCAGCCATTCTTTTCTTTTCTTTCTTTTTTTTTTTTTTTTACAGATGGGTAAAATATGAAGCCTTACTCCAAGTCACACAGTAAATCCATGGAAAATCCTAGAAAAGACTCTTTGTTACTGGTTCCCAGCAATGTACTTTGGCGCTAACTAATCTTGTGATGCGTGTGACTGCAGCAGAATCCTCTGCCAGCCCTGAGCACTATCCTGAGGCTGCCTTTATCGCCTCTTCTACTCTTCCACTCCCGAAACTGCCTGCCTTGTCCCCAGGAGCTTCTGCTACCCCGGCCTCGTGTCGGCCCCACCTCCACCCTGCACACACACACACAACCACGTTATGCAATGCAGTGCCATTAGCTACAGTGGCTAGCGAGCACTTCCAATGTGGCTAGTCGCAAGTGAGATGTGAGTCAAGTCTAAAATACACACGGGACTTTGAAGACTTGGCTCAGAAAAAAAAACTAACATATCCCACCAACAATTCTTTGGTTACATGTTGAAATGACAATATTTTGTGAACCTTCGGCTAAATAAAATAGATCATCCACGTTAATTTCGCCTTTTGCTTTTTACCTTTGTACTGTGCCTACAGACTATTTTAAGTGACCTGCGTGGCTCAGGTTACATTTCTCCGACACAAGTGCTGGTACAGTTGAAAGCTTTTGTCTGTACCACTGACGCACACCCCTGCCCTGGCACACCATCAGGCTCAGAGTAAGTGCACAGAACTTATGTGCTGAGTGGACGCAGTCTCTGAATCTCTCCATTCAAGGTTTCTCCACTCTACACTGGGTATCACGTCCCTACATCCAAGACGTCAGGACAGGAAAACAGCCAAGAATGTATTACTTCGGAAGCAATACTCACGCGATTCATATGCTTCTGCTGAAAAGTGTTAAAATAATTTTTGATGCCTTAAGGCAATCATTTGTACTCCTGAACAGAGTCTTTAAATTATAATATACAACACTACAAATTAAATGCAGAAAGAGGTGGCGAGTGAACAAGTCCGGTATGAGAAACAAGAAACAGTCCAAGGAAAACAGAAGGCTGACCACAGTCAACAGCGTCCACGAACACGTGATGAACATCATTGTTCTGTTCTGATTTTATTTTTATTTCTTACTGTATTTTACTTAAAGGGCAGAGACAGAAAGACAAATACCTTCCACCTGCTGGCTCACTCCCTACATGCCTGCGACAGGGGGGGACGGGCCAGGCCAAAACCAAGAGCTCAGAACTGGGTCTGGGTCTCCCCGACGAAAGGCAGGGACCCAGATAACTGGAGCCGGTACTGCAGCCTCCCCACGCCCCGCCCCAGGAAGCTGGAATCATTAGCCAAGCCAGGACTCCGACCAGACACTGCCGGCATCCCACCTTGCACCCTAACCACTCTGCCAAACACCTGCCTCCTGTTCTCTAATTTTAACATCAGAAGGTGCACGGTGCTGATGGATTCCAGCGCAAATGGGTCCATAATGCAGGTACTTATCCAAGGAAGAGATGGCTGTCTCCCAAACTTGGCCAATGGCCAGGAAAAAAAAAAAAAAAAAAAGAGGGAAAACCAAGTGATCCAAATTCTTGGTACCAAAATACCTCTGAGTGGCATGCAGGCCCCAAACACACAGTTCTCTCATAAACCAGGTCTCCAAGTCGCAGGTGAGGAGACGTATGCCGGGACACGGGATGTCCCCCCACGGCACATTTCCTGCCCTGCCTTGAATGCCAACACTCCAGCTAAGGAAACGAACCAGTGCACACTCCAGGGAGATGGCTGGGAGCCACACTTCCACACCCGCCGAACATGGACGCCCCGCGTTTGTGCGGATGCGGGTGGGTGGAACACAGTGAAGGACGGGGCGCAGAAGGCAGAGGGGGACCTGACCCAGAGCGGTCACTGTCTAAATCAGTACTGGACTGCGTCGAGGGCTCTGGAGTCTTCCAGGTCTTTCCTCTGAGTCTACACCAGCAAGTCCCGGAGCACGAATCCTCAAGCTTAGGCTCCACACGGGCACACCCCAGGCAGCTCCCAGCTGCAGGAGACACCCTGCCCACCCCACAGAACCGGGCCAAGGAGAGCCACACCGACTGTTCTAGAACACTCAGCGCAAGACCCCTTCCAGGCTGCCCCCGCGGCCGCCACACCGCCCCAGGGTAGGGGTGCGAGGAGGGGGGCGCCAACTCCGTCCTCAAGACCCCTGGTCCACGTCCCCCGAGAAAAACTCGCGTCTACACGGGAGGGAAAGCGAATCAGGAGAAAAGAGGAAATGGCGGCAGAGACACCCAGGACGCCGGCTGACTCATGCTGTGGGCGGCGAAGCTTCGAGAGCCCACCTCGGGAGCCGACAGAAACCACAGCTGCTCGGAGCTCGGCGGGGGGCCCCCGGGCAGCGCGAGTGTGGACGCCCTCAAAGGGCACGGCTCCCCGGAAGCCCGAGCGGCGTGCGCTGCGGCGGGGCGGCCCGGGGTGCGGGCACCCCCGAAACGCACGGGCCGGCCTCCCTCCCCTCAGCCCGGGGAGACGCGTTACCTTGTTCATGCCATTGCCCATGGTGGCCGCGCGCGCTCTAGCGCGCCCCGGGCATGCTCCCCGGGAGGAGGGCCGCGCGGGCGGGGCGCGCCGCGTCAGCCACCACGGTCACTGCCGGGGCGGCCCGGGCCGCGGGGGCCTGGCATGGACGCCAGGACTTTCCGCCCAGCCGCCCCGGAACTCCCCGGCCCCGGCAGGGCACTCGGGCTCCCGCACCTCTGCCGGGAAGCGGTCTCGCTCTGCCGCCGGCCCCCGCCCCTCCTCGGCCAGCCAGACGCACCCCGGGCCCTGCGGTCGGTTCCCGGCGGCCGCGCCCCCCGATGCGGGGCCGACCGCGGGGGCCGGAGCCCAGAGCGCAGGCGCCGCCCGCCGGGTGCGGGGCCGGGGCTGCGGGAGCGGCCGAGGGGCGCGGGCGCTGGGGCTGCCAGGGCCTCCCACCCCCAGGCCGAGGGCCCCGGGCGCGGGGGCTGGAGGAGGGCTGTTCCCAGCAGCAGCTGCCTGGCTTGACTGCTTCGGTGAATCAGGCGCTAATCAGAGCCTCGCTCTTGGGGGCTCCCCTGCCTGGGTTTTCTGCGTGTGACGGATTTAGGTTGGGGGATTCCTGCGGCCCTGCCCCGCCCACCGCGACCGAGAAGGCACAGCCGGTGGGGAAAGGTGGGCTAGGTGAGTCACCTCTGGGGAGGCCTGACCTCTCCGCCCTGGGCAGGCAGAGGGCCTCACTGAACCCCCAGCTTCAGACTGGCGTGCGTCCCCTGCAGCAGGCCACAGGGCACTTCTGGCAGGCGCGTGCCCGGGGGCCTCGCCAGTGTCTGCGCTGTGACTCCGTCTGGGCAGCTTCCCTGTCTGACCTGTGGCAGACTTCGGGAGAATTCTGTCGTCCTTGCTACATTATGAGGTTCCTTCCTGGGGACATGTAGAGTCAGGGGCATCTCGGTTTCATTTCTGGATCCTCAGCAATGCCCTGCACATAGTAAGTGCTTAATAAATGCTTGGTGCATCCATCAGAAGATGGCTGAGTGCTGACCTCATTCCTTCTGCTCGCCCACACTGGGGGAGTTACCATCGCACTGGCCTGTGTTTCTGGCTCCTGCGGGGAACCTCTGCGGGGCTGTGCCCTTTACCCAGACCTCTCACTTGGGGGGCCGCCCCTGTCCTCAGGATTGCAGCCCTAACGTCGCGTCCTCAGAGACTTCCTGACCTCTCGTGACAGCCTCAGCCCTGCATCTCCGACATACTACCCCGGGATTCTTCACACCATTTCACGTTATTGGAAAGGGTCATATTTGTTTGCTTGTTCTTTAAAATCTGTCTCACTAGCAGCAATGTCCAGAAAGACAAAGGACTTTGACCACAGTCAGGTGGCCTGGGACAGCATTTAGCACCTAAGATTTAGTGAATGTTCATGAATCTTGTGGGCTGAGACAATAGCAGTGAGCTTCTGAAGAATGCTGTTCTGGAAAGAGCTTGCAGACTCCACCTGCTGCCATTCCTCTCACTGTGAATCACATCTTCCGGCCGGGAAAGGGTATCTGAACCCGCGTGGGGCCCGGCATCATGGCGCATCAGGCTAAGCCGCTGTTTGCACTGCCTGCATCCCATATCAGAGTGCTGGTTGGAGTCCTGACTGCTCTGCTTCCGATCCAGCTCCCTGCTGATGCACCTGGGGAAGCATCAGAAGATGGCTCAAGTACCTGGGTCCCTGCCACTCACGTGGGACACCCAGATGGAGTTCCTGGATCTGGACTTCAGCCTGGACCAGCCCTGACTGTTGTGGGCATTTGGAACGAGCAAGCAAATGGAAGATTTCTCCCTCTCCCTCTCCTCCCTCTCTCTCTCCCTCTCCGTCACTCTGTCCTTTAAAGAAGCAAATCATGTTAAGAGAAGAACCCTACCTGTAGGATGCCCCCCCATGTGCACTTGCATTGTTACTGTAGCTGGATTGGGCCTGGCCCAACCAGCAGCCGCCTGCCCCTTGCTTGGGGCCTGTTCCTGCCCTACCTTCACTTCCTCTTCTGCGTCCTGCCTCCAGTCACCTGCACGGCCCACCTACTTGCCCTCTGCTCACGCCGTCATTATGTCATTATTTTGACTGCCTTCCTGGCTAGAGGCGGCACAGTCTGGTTCGTGGACTGCCTGGGGAACCCCAAGGCAGCCTGGGTTCCTAGCTCCCCTCATGATCAACTCTCCCGAGCCAGCTTCTTCCTCCCTAAAGTGAGAACCTTCACCTGGGAATGTCTGAAGGTCTCTGAACGACTTTTACTTCCTTCCATCTCCTCTGTGCCACTGTGTTTCCAGGAGTCAGAGGTACTTTTAAGAACACAACTAGTTAGATTGTTGGCATTTGCCCAAAAGTTTCAAGTCCAGACCCAATGTTTTCACTTGTCATCCACTTGGAACTTTTTTTTTTGGCTCGTTCATCGTGTTATCAGAAACTAATTTCCCCAGCTCAGGTGCTCTGCTTGGTAGTCGCTCCTGAACACAGATCCTGCCGGACTCTCTCTTAGTTCAACACTCCCGCCTGCATTTAGTACGACCCTAGGAGGCCCACACCCCAGGGTTCACTTCGAGTTCTCAATATTTTGTTTGTTAAAAGGGAAAAGAGGAGAATACTAACACCGGAAGTCAGAATGTCATCTTTAAAATTTTTAGGCTTTTAAAGGGACCGGTCTCCATAAGAGACTCCGCCTCCCTGCCCTTCCCCTTATTCCGAACCCTAGCACCGAACCAGAACTTTCTCTATCACAGCAGAGTATTTCTCAGTCTTGAACTCCTCTCTCCCTCTCTCTCTTTCTCCCTCCTCCCTTCTTCCCTCCCCCCCCCCCCCACTTATGGGAGAAAGCAGGAGAGAGAGAGAAACCCCTAAGCCAAGGGTAGGCACCGTCTGCCCATGCACGGGATGGAGCCCAGGAAATCCTTTGGTCCGGTCCTGCCAAGGCAACCACAGGTGGCACTGAAATTGGGTCAGTCTGTAGCAGGCTGGTTTCCTGAATCTGGTAGCTGTGGACGGCCCACCAGTGCTGCGCTGGACATCCAAACGGCTCTTCCCGCCTGTGTGATGAAGCCGGCCCGGGCCACTTCCAAAGTAGGCCGCGTTTGTTCACTCGTTTTCTCTTACTCATAATGTTGTTGAGGTGTCACGAGCCCGTGGATGTCCACTCCAAGGGAGACTTTTAGTTCTGCTTTCCTCCTCAACATTTTCCTCACTCGGCACTGCCGACACCCCACATTTTGGCCAGAACTGCCACACACCACCTCCCTGTGTGCACAATAAGGAATGTCTCCTAAGTCCTAGGAGCCGGCTGGGTGCATGGCTCCATGCGGTCAGGGCTAACTGGTTAGTGGTGATGAGAAATAACTGAACTCCGGGGTGGGCCTATGTAAATGCCATGATCAGAAGCACAGCCATGCCAGTCATCAGAGCACTAGGTGAGCTGGCGATGATGTCAGAGAACCGCGCCGAGCCTCTGCCCCAGTGAGAAGTACTTATGCAATCTTTCTGGGCCTCTTGGTGTAACCAAGGCTTTCTCAACCTCAGTGCTGCTGACATTTGGGGCTGGACCAGTTTGTTGTCCGGGGCTGTCCTGCGCATTTTTGGGTGTTTGGAAGCATCCCCAGCTTCTACTCATCCATTTCATCTCATTAGCATTTGTCTCAGGACAGACCAAAATGTCTCCCTTCCCTAAAGAGCAAAACCCCCTCAACGGTCATCTGTGTGCTGGAGCAACTGGGCTGGGACATCACTGGAGAGAAATATTTGCCCCCTTAAATAGTAGGCACACTGCACTGAGAGGTCACGTTACTTTTCTGCAGAATCCGTAGTCCACACTTCAAGATTAAGAACAAATCGTGAAACTGGGAAGCGCGGCTAGCCAAAACATGGCTGAAAGTGAAAGCAAGCTGGACTCTAGTAAATTGTAGAGGACAAAAAAGCTGGCTCCAGACTATTGAGAGAAAAGCAGCAGCACTGGTTTCCCAGCATTGTCCAGAGAGGGTGCCCAGGTGGCTGCGTGAGTGTTGACGGAGGAACTCGAGTGCTTGAGCCTGAGCCTGAGGGGGACCCTGTGGTGGATGACCTCAGCCTTCCCAGCCCCCCTACCCCCAGCCCCCTCTCTGATTAGGCACTTGGTTTCCTCCTTTCACTTCTGAGAGCCCAGGGAGCTGGGGAGCATGAGGTCAGAGACCGGCAGCCAGGGGTATGGAACTGCAGGCCAGGGGGCAAAGATGGGAGAATCAGGAGGGGAAGGTGGAGGGAGGCTGTCGGACACTCGCTCAGTAGTCAAGGAAGTCTGTCAGTCCCTAGGAGGGCGGCAGAAGCTCCCGAGAGCGAAGTTCTCAAGCCGCATATGAGCCAGAGTGTCAGCAAAGGCAGGGTGAGACAGGGTGGAGGGTGCCCTGTTCTCTGCCTGCAAGTCCTAGCATGTATGTCCTTGCAGTGTCGGGACAACCAGCTGTTTTCTAGAATCGGAGCTTCATGAGGGTGGAGGCCAGTTGGTATCAAGCTTAGTATTCAGCATTCACAATAGTTCATAGATGTAGGGGAAACACTTAGGAGTTTGTTGCTTAAGGGAAGAAACACAGTGTCGAGTTGAGGAGTTGTCCAGGTAAGAGGTCCTCAGACAGTTCATCCTTTAATGGCAGATGCTCTATCGAAGTTGTGGTTCCTGTTTTTCCTCTCCTACAGCAATGTCATTTCCAGGTGAGACAGCCCTTCAACCAGGAGTGTGTCTGTCTGCTGTCTGTCTGTCTCTCCTTTTTAATAAATAAAACTTTAAAACAAAGAATCAGTGCCTGATTTATGCACATCACCCCATGTGTTGGCTGTGGTTCTTTTCCTTGTCTGGAGTGGTTTGACTTGACTCATGTACTTCTCTTTCTCTGCCAAGAAAGGTCTACCCAAGATTGTAACAAACTAGGTTCTTTAAGCCTTTTCATGACTTCAAACAACAAACAACAAAAACCCTCTTCAGGCTGATGAGTCAGGATCTGACCCACCAATGCGCTTCTTGTCTCAGTAGAATCATCGTCTTTTCCTCAGTGTCTAACAGCACTGATGCTGCTTTCTCACTCCCCTGGGCACAAGGAGACATATCCAAGAGTCCTTACCAGTTGTCTTCTACGCAGCACTCTCTTGGCGGTCTCAGAGGGCAGCGCAAAGTCCTGTTCAACCTGGCCACGTGGGCTGCAATCCCCCATCTGTGCGCACCTGCACCTGCTGGCCAGCTGCCCTGCTCAGGACACAGTTCTGCTTCTCCATGTCTGCAGTGGCCTGGGGGCCGCCAGGGAAGCCCCAGCTTGGAGAGGACTGGGCCAGCCCTCTTCAGTGTCTAGCAGCCCATGCTAAATGTTACCTCAGAGGTCCTCCCTAGAGAAAATCTTGGCTTTGGGTTTGTTTGTGCTCACTCTTTTATGTGAACTGAAAATGAGCTGGATCTGAAGGCACTAAGAAACATCTGGGTAGGGGCAGAGGGAGCAGGGGGTTTCCTGAGGGAATGGAATGTCCCTATAGAAATTTCACCGCAAGAGGGGAAGCCCATTTCATATGACATAACATGTCGGTATTGAACCCTCTCTGCTGGGTTTTACATGTGTTAAAACTCATCATTATTTTGATGAGTAAAACCCCGTGAATTATGAGAAAAGCATCCTATGTCAAGGACCTAGGACCCTCTCTTCATCACCCAGGCACCCTGCATTTCCACAGACTGACACCTGGCTGCGGAGGGGGCTCACCCTCTGGCCCAGAAGAGACGACCTCAGCGGAAGCAGCAGCCTGGTCCCAGGACAGCGTGCTTACATGAGGAAGATGGTTGATTTTCGAGTGCCCGCTGACATGGGCTTCTGTCCATCCATCTCTGCACACCTGGATGGGGGGCTGTCAGCTCCAGCCCCCTCCCAAATAAGGGCGAGCTCAAGAACAGCTGCTGCGAGGAGTGTCCAGCCTTTGCCACCCGAGGTGGATTCAGCCCCACACAGCGGGGACAGAGTTCCTCACCCTGTCACACGCCTCCAGCCCTAGGACAGGGCAGGAAAGGCAGAGGTGAGCTGCTCCCTGTTTCGTGAATGTGCAGCTTGCATTGCTGGAGAGAGCAGAACAACGTCACAATCTAACAACACTCACACCACGAATACAGGCAGCATTGACTTTATCTTTGTGTAGCTGCAGGGTCCTCCATGGTGAGGGCACAGGCTGTCCTAAAGGGGATACAAGATGTTCATCCCTGCGGACAGAATTTCATCACCGTCCAAGGGCAGTTCCCCCGCCTGTGGAGACTGCAGGAGAGCCCAACAGGTGTGTGAAGGCAGAGAGCGCGTGGGTAGAGTTAGGGAATGGACGCAGATGGCATCTTACGTGTGTGGACATCGCTCCTGGCCGCAGTGCTTTTAAAAATATGAACAATTTGAGATGAACTTTTGCTTGTGTAAAATTTCACTGTTTTGCAATCATAGCCACTGGGCTAACAGGGCAGGAAGCTGTTGACACTGTGGTAGGCAGCATCTTTTTGGTGCAGAAAGATGTCTTTTTCCCTCTCCCGTAATGTTAACTCTATGACTGTGCTGGCTAAAATTACATATGGGGGTCTCGCAGCACTGCAGAAGTTAAATCCCTAACCAAGCCCTTCAGAAGACTCTGAAACAAAACACACTGACAGCAACAGTTTCCCAAAATTACCAAAAAAAAAAAAAAAATCCCTTCATCCACTTTTCCTTCTTCTTTAAGGAGCTCTGTGGCTTTAGTTTGCGTCTGCTACTTTTTACTTTTAATCTGATGAGTTTTTGTTATTATTACTATTCCTGAGATGCTTGGGCAGCAGGTCCAAAGGGAGATAATTATAACAAAGCGTGGGGAGGGAGAAGCGGGTTTGCCTGGGATTTTCCTGATTTTAAAGCTGAACTGTGTCCCAGAAACCCTTTTAGTCCTGGGCAGCCAGAGGTAGCCCGGGCCCCAACCTATGGCTTGTTTTGGTGAAATGCCGTGGTTTTCAAGGGAAAGAATGCTTCGCTATCCTTCAGGCACCTTCCTCCTGTTTTCCAGCATGCCCGTGTGTGGATGTCGGGCCGGCTGCTGCGCAAGACCCGCGCTGTGAGCTGGCAGGAGCTGGATTCCTTCTGCTTAAGCTCGGGGTGGGCAATGGATGCCCCCAGGGGAAGCACTGACCAAGGAAAGGCTGGTGTCACTGTTCCTCACGGAGGAAAACAGGTTTTGATCTCACCCAAGACGAGTCAACAGCGTGTCAGGTTCCATCCGCCTCCTTTCCCTAGAGACCATCTCCAAACAGCCACACAAGCACAGCGGCTCTTCCCTGTGATGGCAAACCGAGATCACAATGCCGCCAAGTTTGTTTTTGTCTAAGTTGTTTAATTTTCACAAAGTGGAGGCTTGGCTGCATAAAAAAATCATTAATCATTTCCTTTCTCCCCTTAAATCCCCTGCCTGCCTAACTGCTCCTATGCCCTGGGTCCTACCCCGGGGACCCTGGTCTCAGATGCCCTGGGTCCTACCCCGGGGACCCTGGTCTCAGATGCCCTGGGTCCTACCCCAGGGACCCTGGTCTCAGATGCCCTGGGTCCTACCCCGGGGACCCTGGTCTCAGATGCCCTGGGTCCTACCCCGGGGACCCTGGTCTCAGATGCCCTGGGTCCTACCCCGGGGACCCTGGTCTCAGATGCCCTGGGTCCTACCCCGGGGACCCTGGTCTCAGATGCCCTGGGTCCTACCCCGGGAACCCTGGTCTCAGATGCCCTGGGTCCTACCCCGGGGACCCTGGTCTCAGATGCCCTGGGTCCTACCCCGGGGACCCTGGTCTCAGATGCCCTGGGTCCTACCCCGGGGACCCTGGTCTCAGATGCCCTGGGTCCTACCCCGGGGACCCTGGTCTCAGATGCCCTGGGTCCTACCCCGGGGACCCTGGTCTCAAATGCCCTGGGTCCTACCCCGGGGACCCTCGTCTCAGATGCCCTGGGTCCTACCCCGGGACCCTAGTCTCAGATGCCCTGGGTCCTACCCCAGGACCCTGGTCTCAGATGCCCTAGGCGCACTCCCTCACCAAGCACTGGGGTGCTTTCCTTATTCCTTCAGCCAGCATTCACTGAGAACCTACGGTGTCCTGGGCACTGTGCCAGAAGCTGTGGATACAGAAATAAAAACAGAACTGCCCACACTTAGCTCCCATTTATTTACAATTCCAGGAGAAAGAGGGACCGTTAAGAGAGATTTCAAAAAAACATTAAAAAAAACTATGCATGGAGTTCAAACAATTTTGGGCCAAAATAAGACTCTCTTATCTGCACTTTTCCGTGAACTCTTCGAAGCACCCCTGTGGCCTCTGAGTTTGTAAACCCTGCTTCCGGAACGTGGTAGAGGGCACTCGTACAATGCCTCCGCTGGCTCTTCTTCCCTGGAAGCTAAGCGCCGGTTCACGTCCAGCTTCTGTCAGGTGAGGTTTATTAAGCATCGGTGCTCCTTGTCCCAAGCTGGACACTCTCTGTTACCTGAACCAAGAACGTAAGACGGGCCCACCATTATGCTGGTTCTGGGGTTCTTGGTTCCCAAAGGGGCTGTGATGCGGCGACTGGTACAGATTGCCCGGAGACCCTGAGGGCCCTAGGGGGTGTCCACTTGCTCAGAAGGTGGATTCCTGCCTTCTTCCATCCCCCCCACTCTGCAGGGGTGGGGACCTTTATTCTGCCAAGGGCCATTTGGATATTTATAACAGAGGCAGGGACACAGAGAGAGGACACTCTCAGCCACTGGTTCACTCCCCTCTAGCCTGGGCTAGAGCTAGGCCAGGCTTGGAGCCAGGAGCCAGGAGCTCAGGGCGGGGCTCCCACATGGTTGGCAGGAACCCGATTACTTTGAGGCATCACACTGCTTCCCAGGGTCTGCTTTAGTTGGAAGCTGCAGTCAGGAGCCAGAACTGGGACTCGGACCCAGGTACTCTGCTGCGGGCTGAGGACATCTCAACTCCTAGGACAAACTCCTGCCAGCACTGGAGCCCTTTCTATTGATTATTTCAAGTTCCTCCCAGCAATCCTGGAAGGCGGGTGTTATGTTCCAGTATCTTCCAGGTGAGAAAACGAGGCTTAGGGAGGCTGCGCAAATGGCTAAGCAAGCTACCAGAGGCCCTCACCCGTCCCGGGCAGTGGGAGTTTTAGCCTAGTGGTTAAGGCACCTGTGTCACACACACATCAGGATCCCTGGGTTCGATTCTAGGCTCCAGCTGCAGCTCCTGAGGGCAGCTTCCTGCTGATGCGGCCCTGCCAGGCTGTGCTGACGTCTTAAGCAATTCACTGGGTCCCTGGCACCCACGTGGGAGACTTGGATTGAGTTCCCAGTGTCAGCCACAACCCAGCATAGGCTATTTCAGGCATTTGGGGGAGTAGAACAGCGGATGGGAGGGCTCTCTCTAAATAACGAATTCCTTCATTCATCATAAGATCCACCACCCCATGTCCCAGCCTACGAGCCAGCAGCCGATTGAGTAAGGAGAGTCCCCAAAGAAGATGTTGTCTACACAAAAGCTTGTTGCAAAGGAGTCTGTCCCTCTGGGGACCTGGAGCATTCCACCACACGGGGAGCACAGAGAGCCCGGTGGGGACGAGCGGGGAGGCAGGGACAGACACAGAGCATCCTCCGACGGCAGGAAGTGGGTTCTCCTTCCCAGAGAACTTGGAAGCCTCGGAGGAGTCTGGATTCTAGAACGAGAATGTGGACGGCAGCATAGAGGTGTCCCACTCCAGCAACCAAGACTGGCAGGCAAATCGATGAGGAGACCCCTGCAGGATGGCAGGCGAAAACCAATGAACGCTTCAACAAGAGGAGCAGCGGGGCTGGAGATGGGAGAGGGGTGCTCGTTGGGGGAAACTGGAGCAGGACGTGCAGACTGCAGAGGTAGAAGTGTGGAGACAGGAGGAGCACAGCCTGAGTCCCAGGCTCCAGGTTCATGAATGTAGGTTCAGGATGTGGTCCTCATTCCCGGGAACACTGCAGGAGGAACAGGTTTGGTGGGAATGTGATGACTGCCTCCCAGACAGCTGCGTTCCAGGTGCTGTGGGTCATGCAAGCAGAACACACGGCACACCCAGCGACAAGAAGTCTGCTCCAGCAAGCTCGCAATAGCATGATCACTCTCCAAGCTGGCTATCTTCCCACCTCTGGTACGAGTGCTGCGCTCCAGCTGCCGTCATTAGTCATCGTCCCATGCCTGGGACTTTAGTGTTTTGTTAAACAGGCAGCACTTGAGTTCTCATTTTGCATAAGGTACTGAAATAAATGTTGGGAGATGGAAAAAGTAAGAGTGAAAGGTGACTGGGACAGAGTCTTCCAGGAAGAGCTGACAGTGGAGTCACAGTGGAAACAGGGTGGTCGACGAGGATGGAGAGCAGGCATGGAACCCCGGTGGCCACTGTGCGTCCGAGGCGGCAGGATGATGAGAGCCGCTCGCGACTCCCACTCCATTCTTGTCTGCAGGAGAAGACAGTGCCAGGAGCCAAGGCCTGACACGGCAGCAGTGCATCGGCCCCAGGGTACAGCAGACTGCACTTGCTGGGCGGCAGATCTCTTTCTAATCTCCCACTGCCGAGCTGTCAGCTTGGAACAGGCAGCGTGTATCGAGCAAGTGGACGATTTCCGAATCTCTGTGTGTGATCTGTGAGCAACCCCAGAGATGGCTTTAAGAAATCTTAATCTGAAATCATCTGTTTTACTGTGCGTCTTAACAGGGGGTGGTGTTTCCGAAACCCAGTAGCTCTTGGGAGACAAGTAGTGACAATGAGCTCCTGGGCAGGGAGATTTCAGTTCTCCTAAGTGATGTCCCTGATGTGTATCTAGAAACCAACCGAGACAAGGCACTATGTGTTTGCTTCTTTTTGACAGGCAGAGTGGACAGTGAGAGAGACAGACAGAGAGAAAGGCCTTCCTTTGCTGTTGGTTCACCCTCCAATGGCCACTGCGGCCGGCGCACCACGCTGATCCAAAGGCAGGAGCCAGGTGCTTCTCCTGGTCTCCCATGGGGTGCAGGGCCCAAGCACTTGGGCCATCCTCCACTGCACTCCCTGGCCACAGCAGAGAGCTGGCCTGGAA
Organism: Sylvilagus floridanus; assembly: GCA_949820135.1. Taxonomy (NCBI): domain Eukaryota; kingdom Metazoa; phylum Chordata; class Mammalia; order Lagomorpha; family Leporidae; genus Sylvilagus; species Sylvilagus floridanus. The sequence continues at coordinate 192,591,409 of OX463227.1, forward strand.
TAGGGGCAACCGGGGCAGAATCCGGCACCCAGACCAGGACTAGAACCCGGGGTGCTGGCGCCGCAAGGCCGAAGATTAGCTATGTATTTTCTTTATTATAAAAGAAAAACCTGTTTTCAAGGCCAATTGAAGATTCTAATGTGCACATTTAAAGTTTTTTTGTGTATCTTTCCTAATATTTCCACTTATAAAAAAGGAACTATGTGGACTTCTACATACAAATTCTCCCCAACTTTTGATGAGGTTACATCCTATTAAACCCATCGTGAGCTGAACATATGCAAAGTCAAGATGTCCCGGGTCCACCTGCCATGCAGATAGCTCTAGCTCATCAGCACGGCCCCTGCAGAGTGTCGGTGCTGTCCCCTCATGACTGGCGGCCCACTGCACGCAGCAGCGAGCTGCTCCTGTCCAGCATCTTGAGAGAAGGTGGGTTTGCACGTCACCAGCTAGGAAAAGCTCCAAATTCAAAGTATGGTTTCTGCAAAACCTGTATCACTTCCAACGCATCATCAAGTTTTGAAACATCCTACGTGCAGGCAAGATAACTCAGAGAAGGCGAGAAGCATCGTTTCCATGGTAATAAAAGCTGGCTAAACTACGTACTTAACACTGGTCTTGAGCCCGTCAGAGGCCTGAGTTCTTACGGTAACCAAACAGCCCACGTTACTTAACACTGGCCTTGAGCCTGTCAGAGGCCTGAGTTCTTACAGTAACCAAACAGCCCACGTCCTAGGGAAGATAAGCCTTTCCAAGACGAGAAAGGCTAAAACACTCTCCCGTACGTGGTGGATCACGGGAAGAAGGAGACCTGGTAGGTGAGAAGCCAAACTGTTCTAAGATCACCAGAGGTCGAGAATGGGCTAGTACAGACGGCCACGGACACAAGGGGAGTTTGCGCCACTCACAAGCCCTCCCACGTGGACTTGTATTCTCAAGAGAGGACCTCAGGGGCCTGGCTGACTTACACAAAGCCTCCCCCATGTACAGATACAGTGGGGGCAGTGCTGTCTGTCGCTGCAGGGAAATCTGAGGCCCACCCGCCCCTCTGTCCCAGGTTCCCTCTTCAAGGCAAGGACATGGGTGAACACATCTTGTGTCTGAGGAAGGATTTACGAAAATCCTCTATCCTTGGGAAAGCAATCAAACAAAAAACAACCCTGGGCCAGAACCTGTAACAATACATTACAGCCCCCTGCTACAGGCGGAGGGTATGAAACTTCCACACATCAGGTTACCGGATAAAAATGCAGTTAAATCAAAAGAAAATACAGTTAAATTTGAATTTCACACCCACAATAGAGCATTTTTCGTCTAAGTATGTCCTTTATGATATAGAGACATAGTCAGGTTGAGAAGTGATTTGTTGTTTGTGTGAAATGCACATTTAATTGGGCATTGTTTATTTTAACTGACACCTTTGCCTGGGTAACACCTTCCAGAGGTATGCAGCCACAGGAAAGTAAAAACAGAAATTTTAATAAACAATATAATTTTTTTAAAATATTTATTATTTATTTGAAAGTCAGAGCCATACAGAGAGAGCGAGAGAGAGAAAGTGAAGTCTTCTATCTGCTGGTTCACTCCCCAGTTTGCTGCATCGATCAGAGCTGAGCCGAGCCAATCTGAAGCCAAGCTCCAGGAGCTTCCTCCAGGTCTCCCAAGCCAGTGTAGGGGCCCAAGGACTTGGGTCATCCTTTACCGCCTTCCCAGGCCATAGCAGAGAGCTGGATCAGAAGTGGAGCAGCTGGGACATGAACCGGCACCCATATGGAATGCTGGCACCATAGGCGGTGGCTTTACCCATTACATCACAGCACCAGCCCCAACAATATAAATTTAATATAATTTTACTAGTAAAGCTAAGAAAGGTACAAACCTTGTAAAGTAGATATATGCAAGGTCTGTATGTTTAAAAATAATAAAACACTGATTAGAGAAACTCAAGAAGATCTAAATAAATGAACCTAAGAGGGGTCTTCAAAAATTAGTGGAAAATCCATGTTATGAAAAATTATTCGTGGATTTCAAAAAAATTTGCATCAAGCAAACTTATCTTTTAATTCCACTTTTCCACGAACTTTTTGAAGTACCTTTATATACCATGTTTACCATGTTCATGGATTGGGCATTGTTTGAGTATTACTTATCCAAATGGATCTATAGATTCAATGCAATCTCACTTATAATCTATGAAGCATTATTTGTAGAAATTAATAAAGTGGTTCTAAAATATATATGGCAAGGCAAGGGAATCATAATTGTTGGATAAGCAATAAATTTCCTATGGTTCAAGTCAAATTTATTTAAGTTTTATGCACTTGCAGCTGAAAGTATCCTAACCAATAAGAAAGCAACTGTTTCAGCAACAATATGCTAATGCTGTCCGCATGTATAACGAAATCACCTTACAAATATCAGATGATAAAGCCTATTTACGATACTTGAAATATGTGTTAAGGTCAGTCTTTGAGATGGAGAGCTGACCTGACCCAGTCTGAGTTAGAATTTTTGGGTTTTATTTCACATGCGTATGTTTCTAGACAGCAAAGGAAGGACATCTGCTAAATACCCCGCTTTGCCTGCGCGAGTTCATCTAAGTTGGTGGAGGAGGCAACACAAAGGGGCCAGAACTTCAGTTCTGATTCTAATGAACAATCAATACCAATGGAGAAATGGTGTTTTTTTTTTCTTTTTTACAGTGTGGACTAGAAAGGAAAGACAATTCTAGCTACAGATAAATATCACAGGCTTTAGGAAAACATATTCCCTTTCTAATTTGTTTAATTCTGTGAACCTAAATTCCAGAAATACTGAAGATATTTTATTTCTTGAGGTGAGAAATTGAACTTGCTGGAACATTCCGGCGTGTGTATTTATCTTCTGTTGCTGCTGTCACCATTTATCACACACTTTGTGACTTAATACAACACCCACTTATTTGCCACTGGTCAGAAATCAACCGCTGGTTTCTTTGGGCTGAGCTCAAGGTGTGTCATGCTGCATTCCTATATGTAGATTATAGTGGACAATCTGTTTCCTCCTCATTTGGTTTCTTGGAAAAATTCATTTCCTTGCAGCTTTAGGACCTGGGTCCACATTTCCTTGCTTGCTGCAAAGTCAGGGCCACTTTTACATCCCTGGGGTCGCTGTGTGCCCTGGGTCTTGGCCCCCTCCTCTCCCCTTCAAGGCAGCCTTCACTCGAGTCCCTCACTCACTCATCACTCTGGCCACTTGTCTTTCATTCTCTTCCATTCAGACTGGGTCAAGGTCATCTCCCCATCTCAAAGACTGAACTGAAACACATAATGCAAAAGCCATTCTGCCGTGTTACACGTTCACAGGTACCAGGGGTAAGGGTTTGGCCGTGCCTGGCAGATCGCTATTCTGCCTGCCACAGAACAGCAGTTGGGAGCCAAATGATACAAAATCTGAGGAATGGTGACTTCAAGAACCAAGGAATCATTTCCCGAGGGTGGAGTGAAGTCTGGAGGTGTAAGTCTGAATTTGGGTGGTCTGTCGAGGATCCAGCCACTCATCTTTCTACTCTGCCATCTGCTTGTGCTGGCTTAGCGCTGCCGCTGCAGTTCCAAACACTGTATCTGCATGCAAGGCCAGAAGAAAGAAGGAGAGCTGGTCTAGGATCCCTCCATCAGACTTCCTTTATGAAACTTTAATCAGAATCTGGTCACATGACCACTCTGTTGCAAAGGAGGATAAAAAATAGAGCGAAAGGTTGAAAGCAGTTATAAGTTAACTCATGAGAGCATTCTGGGTTTTGTTTCTTAAGCAAAGAAGAAAGAGTTCTAGGGTAGGCAAAAACAAAAAACAAACAAAAGAAAACGACACACAACAGATTGTCTTGCAGAATCAAGCAAAACAAATACAGGCAGAGAGAAATACCCAGGATGTATGTCTTGAAGGATCTCAGCAGCAAGAAACTGTGACGTTCTTTCTTAGATAGTGCCCAAATGTGACTGATCCCTGTTCCCACTTCTAGATGAACATTCCTGGGATGAACAGTTTGATTGGCCAAGGTCAGGCCAGATGACATCTTCCAGGCTGCCGAACTGTAGCTGGGAGGTCAGGGACCTTGAGCACGAGCAAGGTCGACCCTTGGAAGCCTCCGCCTGTGAACTGGTGCTGATCTCAGAGAAGTCGTAAGTAGGAGTTGAATGGTTAACCAAGAGATGTCTGTCATCTTAGGAAAGTAAATGTGGATGCAGGTTGTTTAGAAATCAAGATTCTGACTGCTGTGTAGTAACAATGACCAACACCATGGAGTGGCATTAGTTTTTCATGCAAGTAGCTTGATGAGGGCTCACGTGCTCATGTGAGGACTGTTTAGTGATGAGTCTGTCATGAAGTACCAAGTGCATTCCTGAGGCTGTGCACCAGCAATATCTGACAATGGGAAATCTTACTGTCGCCCATTTACCCTTCTGGGAAGCATTTATCCAGATAGGGCAGGGTCTGAGCAGTGGGCCTGTAGCACATTCACTGATGTGTGTGCTTGGGCAACAAGTCATAGCCTATCCTCAGTGGGATGTTCTGTTGCAGGAGAATGGAATTAATTCCCATTTTGGTGTTTTCACTAAAAATATTTAATTTTATAAAACCCAGAGGAATTCGTGAAATAGTTGGCAGGTATATATATATATATATATATATATATATATATATATATATATATTTATGCAAATTTTATATGCCTCGTAAATAAATTGAGAGCTGTTCTAAAATTCAGTTCAGTACAGGGCGATGTCAGGGCTGACGGCAGATTACAAAGCTCCATGAATCCGTCTCTCTATCTGGACGGCAATTATGGTGCCAGAATTTTTCTGACGTGATTTTCTTTGGAACACTGGAGTCTATTTGAAAGCTTTGCACATCCAGGGAAAATATTGATAGATATTTGAAAATTTGGAAATTCAAAGCAACTGCGTATATGGAGCAAGTTAGAAAGTTACTACGCCCAGGGAAGAAGCAGCTGAGAAGACGCAAGAACAGCTTAGATTTATACCTCGGGCAGGTTCCCAGCACAGAGATCTTACAGCAATTAAAGAAAAAGCCCCACGAGCCCAGGGAGGGGAGCCCCAGAGTGACCCAGTATGAGATGCAAAAATCAGAAGACATACAAAGAAACAGGAAAAGTATGGCTCACTCAGAGGAACAAAACGAATAGACAGAAATCATGCCTGAGGAAAACCAGGTGTCAAACTCATTACACAAGTACTTAAAGACAACTGGAAATGTGGATAAGGATATATAAAACGTTAACAGGAAAAAACCCTCTGGAGGCGACAAGTGCATTACAAACAACACTGAAAACATTCACTAAAGGTATTCAGATGGAACTTTGAGCAAGCAGAAGAAAACTTCAGCAGACTCCAAGGTGGGACAACTGAAATGATCCAGTCTGATGAACACAACAAAAAAGTGCAGAAAACTGAGACTGAAAGACCTATGGTGACATGAAGGCGATCTATATTAGCCTTGTGGGAGTCCCAGAGGAGAGAGAGAAAGGGAAAAACAGATATTTAAGAAAATAACAGCTAAAGGGGCCGGCGCTGTGGCACAGTGGGTTAATGCCCTCACCTGAAGCATTGGCATCCCATGTGGGCACTGTTTCAAGACCCGGCTGCTCCACTTCAGATCCAGCTCTCTGCTATGGTCTGGAAAAGCAGTGGACCCATGCTGGGGTCCCTACACCTGCATGGGAGACCTGCAAGAACTCCTGGCTCCTGGCTTTGGATCGGTGCAGCTCTGGCTGTTGCAGCCATCTGGGGAGTGAAACAGTGGATTGAAGACCTCTCTCTCTCTCTCTCTCTCTTTCTCTCTCTCTCTGCCTCTCTGTAACTCTACCTTTCAAATAAATAAATTGCCCTAAATTGTGGCCAACATTGAGGTGTATCAAGTAAAGGCACTACCTAGGATACTGGCATCCCATATGGGTGCTAGTTCATGTCCCAGCTGCTCAACTTCAAATCCAGCTCCCTGCTAATGTGCTCGGGAAAGCAGCAGCAAATGACCCAAGTGCTTGGGCCCCTGCACACACAGAGAGAATGAGAGAGAGATACAGAGATCTTCTATCTGCTGGTTTACTTCCCAGATGGCTGCAATGGCCAGAATTGGGCCCATCCAAAGTCAGGAGCCAAGAGCTCTTCCAGTCTCTCACGTGGGTGCAGGGGCCCAAGGACTTGGGCCATCTTCTACTGCTTTTCCCAGGCCATTAGCAGAGAGCTGGATCAGAAGTGGAGCAGCCGGGACTTGAACTGGTGCCCACATGGGATGCTGGCATCCCAGGTGGTGGCTTTACCTGCTACACTTCAGTGCTGGCTCCATTTTATACACAATTTAAAGGAAACGCATAAAAATTATTAAATATATATTTAATATATTTACAAATATCTATATAAATGAAAATATACTACAATATATTATGCATAAAATATAATGTATTCATACATATATTTATGTATAATATATAAATATAATAAACATATTATATAAAATATGATAGATATTATTTAAAATATAATAAAATATACATTTTATATAAATAAATATATTTAATATATGTTTAAAATATATATAATAGGTAGTGCCCACAGTTTAAAGGCAGGGGCAGAGCTGTCTAGGGCCAGAGACTTTGTGGGCACTTGAACATAAGCTGACACAAATCCAGTTAGACTGATATAAATTTGAGATATTAAATGTAATTCCCATGTGAACTGCAACGTAGCATGTACACAACAGGAAAAGAGAAAAGAAACAAAATGCTTCGTTGCAGCAATCCAGTAAACACAAACGACGAGAGAAAAAATGGAAATGGGGAGAAGCTGTATACTCTAGAAGACACAGAGCAATATGGGAGGACGAAGTCCCACCGCTCCTTACCAGCGACTACTTTAACTGAAAGTGAGTTAAACACGCACATGAAAGGCAGCTATTGGCCTGAAAGGATTTTTTTGAATGATCAAACATTTTGCTGTTAAAAACACCCAAAATTATCTAATTTGCTCTAGTTTCAGAGAAACAAAGAGGGTGAGAGTAAAAGAATGAAAAAAGATATCCCATATAAAAAGCACCCAAAAGAGAGTTGAAAAGGAAATGGTAATAGCATACAGAATAGACTTAAATCAAGCTTATGAGACAAAGGGCATTATATATCAATGAAAGTGTTAATACCATGAGATATCAAACATTTACAAACCTAATAAAAGTCCCTTAAAGTGTATGAATTAAAAATTATTAGACGTGAGAAAAGAAATTTATAGTTCTACAATCATAGTTTTGAGATTTCAATAATGGACAGAACAATGAAATAAAAGATAAAGAAATAGAGAAGGGGTGCTGTGGTGCAGTGGGTTAATCCTCCACCTGCAGTGCCCACATCCCATAAGGGCATGGGTTCATGTCCCGGCTGCTCCTCTTCCACTCCAGCTCTCTGCTATGGCCTGGGAAAGCAGGAGAAGATGGCCCAGGCAATTGGGCCCCTGCACTTAAGTGGGAGAACCGGAAGAAGCTCCTGACTCCTGGCTTTGGATCAGTGCAGCCCTGGCCATTGTGGCCAACTAAGGAGTAAACTAGCAGATAGAAGACCTCTCTCTCTGTCTCTCCCTTTCACTGTCTATAACTCTACCTCTCAAATAAATTAATAAATCTTAAAAAAGAATGAAGGAAGGAAGGAAAGGAGGGAGGGAAGGAGGGAGGGAGGGAGGAATAGAGGATTAGAACACAACACAATAAATCAAATAGATCCAACAGACATATACAAAATATTTTACCCAACAAAAATAGAATACACATACTTATCAAATGCACATGGGACATTCTCAGGATATTGGGACACAGAATTAGTCTCTATAGATTTTAAAAGATTAATATATAGAGTATCTTCTGTGGCCACAAGTCGAAGTCAGAAATCAACAATAGAAGGAAATTGGAAAAATTCACAAATATGCAGAAATTAAACAACATACTCTCAACCACTGTGTGTCAAAGAAGAAAACACAAGGAGAATGAGAAAACACGTGGAGATGAGTGAAAGTTAAACACAACATACGAAAACTTATAGGATGCAGTGAAAGTATTGCTAAAAGGAAATTTATAGCTGTAAATGCTTACATTGAAAAAGAAGAAAGCTCTCACATCAACAACCTAAATTTATACTTTAAGGAACTAGAAAAAGAAGAACAAACTAACCCCAAAGCCAGCAGAGGGAAGGAAATAATAAAGATTAGAACAGTGATAAGTAAAATAGGGAGTAAAAAGACGACAGAGAAAATCAGCAAAGCTGAAAGTTGGCTCTTCACAGAGATCAACAGAAGTGATAATCCTCTACCCGGGCTGATTAAGAGAAAAGCAGAGGAGACTCAGATTGTGAAATGAGAAAAGGAATTGGGGACATTACTGCCACTTCTACAGAGACAAAGGATTGTAAGACCTAGCCATGAACGACTGTTCACCAACAAATCAAATAACCTGCTTGAAATGGAGGTGATCCTAGAGACACAAAACCTCCAAGATGGAGTCATGAAGAAACAGAAAACTTTAACAGACACATAATTTGCAAGGAGATGGCATTTCATAGATATATAATTGGCAAGGAGGTAATCAAAAACTTCCCATCAAAGAAAAACCTAGGACCAGATGGCATCCCTGATACATTCTATCATACATTTAAAGAAGAAATAAAAACCAGTCTTTCTCTAACTCTTCTCGAAAATGAAGAGGGAGTACTTTCTGACTCAAACCAAGAGGCCAACATTTCCTTGATATCAAAGCCACACTAGAATGCTATAAGACAAGTAAACTACAAATATTCTTTATGAATATTGTAGCAAAATTCCTCAACAGCATACTTCTAAACCAAGTTCAGAAGCATGTTAAAAGGATTACACACAATGTCCAAATGGGAAATTTTGGTCTCACAATCCAAAGACGTTTCAACATATGAAAATCAATCACGTAATACACCAGGTTAATGGCACAAAGAGAAAAAAATGTGATCATTTCAATTGCTGCAGAAAAAGTCTCCGAGAAAAATGAGTGCCCTGTCATGTATCTTAAGACACCTTGGGATCAGCACCTCAACATGTGACTAGGGTGGGGACACAAACAGTCAATCCATAGCACAGGTAGAGCCATGAGCTAAAAAAAAAGGCATTAAAATTGGAAAGGAAAAAATGAAATTATTTCTATTTACAGATCTTAGATCAAGAAAAGCCTTAAAGTTTACACACACACACACACACACACACACACACACACACACACAAAACTAACCTACAAATTCAAAGTTGCAGAATACAAAGTCAATATATAAAAGTCATTTGCCTTTCTACATATCTACAAGGAAAAATCAATCATGGAAATAAACAAATCCACTTGCAATCATATTGGAAAGAATAAAATACTTAGGAATTAACTTAACCTTGGAGGTGAAAACTGGTAAACTGATGACTATAAAATATCCTAGGAAGAAATTAGAGAGATAAATAAATGGAAGATAAATAAATCCATCATATATGGATTGTGACTTTGCATTTTCAAGAAAGCAATACTGTTGCAGAACCATCTGCCAACTAGTTAGAGGTGTTGCTACAGAACCCCCAAACTTGGGTCTGCCAATCACTGACCTCAGGAGGGTGAAGGAAATAGGTGTTTTTTGCAAAGCACAGAGCGAGGAGCCTGGCAACTGCCACTTAACCCCAGGTTCCCTGAGGAGTTGAGGTGAAGGTTCCTGTAGGTGGAGGTTGCAGCTGGGAGGTGCATGATCAGCTCATGTCCAAGTTCCTGGTTGGTCAGGGGTGCTTGTGACCTACCGCTTGCTGGTCAGTGATGCTGTACTCTTTAGGGAATTTTTATGTTGGCCAGGTGAGCTCCTGTGGGTCTGGTTGGGTTACGTGCGAGTGGTGGTTACCTTCTGCCCCAGACCTGGGATTCCCCTGTCTGGACCTGGAATTCCCCTAAACAGAGCCCTCTGGACAATGCTGGCCAACGAGGTGTTATCTATTGGAGAGGTGAAGGACTTCTTGAGTCTGGAGATTAGACTTTTTGAGCCAACTGTGTCACTCCCTCAATTCAGCAAATCCCTTTTGATTCTACAGGCTGGGCTGGGACACCTTGGGCTAAGGGAGAGAGGGTGGGTCTTGGTGGTATCTTGCCTACACTTTTTGGGGGCACTTGAATAGAGGTTCGGTTTCAACACTACCAACGTGATCCACAGACTGAACGCCATCACTGTCAAAATCCTGACAATGTTTTTTCCACAAATACAAAACTCTGTCGTAAATCAAAGCAGCTTCGAGTCCCCGCTGCTCTGCTTCTGATCCAGTTCCCTGCTAATGTGCCTGGGAAACCAGCAGAGGATGACCAAGTGCTGGGGCGCCTGCACCCACATTGACTTGTCCCAGCCCCAACTGTTGCAGCCATTTAAGGAGTGAACCAGTGGATGGAAGATCTCTTTCTCTTTATTTCTTGCTCTCCATCACTCTGCATTTCAAATAGCTTATTTCTGTTATTTTATTCTTTTTTTTAAAAGCTGAAATTATAAAACTCTCAAGAAAACAAAGGAAAAAAGTTTCATGACACTAGATTTGGCAAATATTTATTGAGTATGATATCAAAATCACAGACAACAAAAGAAAACATAGACAAACAATCCTCCACCAAAATTAAATACTTTTTGTATCAAGCCCATGATCAACACATTTATGAAGGCAAGGCACATAATGAAAGAAAATCTTTGCAAACCACATAACAGTTTGACATCCAGAATAGAACACCAGAAAGTGAGCAAATTCCAAAGCTTGAAAAGATATGCTGAGGCCCAATAAGCACACTGAAGGATGTTCCCTTTCACAGTAAGGGAATTTCACACTAAACCACAGTGCAGTACCACTTGGCACATCTTAAGGTTATTATAAAAGAAAAGCCAGAGAAAAGTATTGGGAAAGAAATAAAGAAACTGACATCCTCGTGCATTGCTGGTGGGAATGTGCAATCAGCTGGCCACTGTGTAGTCCGTCTGGCATGTCCTTGGTTAAACATAGAATTACCATATGATTCAGCAATTCCGCGTCTGGGTGTACGAAGAAAAGATTTGAAGGCAGAGACTCAAACAGGTATCTGTGCACCCGTGTTCAAGTCAGCATTATTCAAAATGAACCCTCAAAATGGAAACAACTCAAATGCCGAATGACAGATAAATGGGGACACAAAGGTGCTATGTCCACACAATGGAATATTCTTCTTCAAGTGAAAAGAAATTCAGTTCACGCTACAACCTTGATAAAGCCTGAAGACGTTATATGGAGTGAAATAAACAAGATGCAAAAGGATAAATACTGTAAGATTCCATTCAAATGAAATATCCATAATAGATGGGAAGGGATAGGAATGAGGGGTGGGTGCCTCCTTTCTGGGGACGAAAGTGTTCCACAATCAGATTGTGATGAGTGTTAGACAACTCTGAAACTACTAAAAACCATTCAATTATATTATGAATTTAAAAGGGTGAGTACTATTTGTGAGACTTATATCTGAATAAAACTTGGGAAAAAACTACTGAAAAGACTTAAAGATGACAAAAATTATATGTATGTGAATATATAGATTGTACGAATTTCAGAACATGGTCAGAGGTTAGTTCTTGAGTCTCTTGCCAGGCTCTGGTCAGCTCCTCCTGCCCAGTTACCCCACTGAACCTTGCCCCATTTGGTTTTTGGTATTGTTTTAACTTCTCTCAGTTCGCAGGAACTCTGTCATCTCTCTTCTCCAAAGGTAGTCAGACAACACCCATCGATCCCACAGGTGGGCTCATAGTGCTATTTCACTGCCAATTTAAACAAAACTAAAAATATATACATTAAAATATATAGAAGCTATAAACTTTTAAAATTCATGTAGTATATTAAAAAAGAACTACTGAGTCTATAGTTTCTGACTTTTTTGTTCCATAGTCGTTCAAAAAAATGTGTAGTAGGCAAAAATAATGGCTCCCCAAAGATGTCTACTTCCTAATCTCCGATACCCATGATCATGCTACATTACATGACAAGGGGGCTATGCAGGTGGAATGAAGCTTAATGACCTTGAGATGGGGCAAGTCTCCTGCCTCAGTCTGAACACAGGACACAGGTATCTTTAGAAGTGGAAGACGACACAAGAGGTGTGGGTGGAAGAGATGCATGTGTGAAGGACTCAAGCCATCCTTGCTTGGAGGATGGTGGGAGGGACCAGGAGCCAAAGACTCCGGGCATCTCTGAAAGCTGGAAGTGGACCTCCTATGACAGCCGTTGAGACAAGGTGAGCCTCATTCCTACAACTGCAAGGAACTGGATTCTTCCAGCCAACAAGGCAGACACATTCTGTCCTACTAGCTCCAGAAAGAAACAGTCTGTTGACCCGTGACTGTAGACCCGTGAAACCCAAGTCTGCCTTCTGACCCACATACCTATAAGCTAATGAGTTTGGGTTTTTTTTTTTTTTTTTTTTTTTTTTACAGGCAGAGTGGACAGTGAGAGAGAGAGAGACAGAGAGAAAGGTCTTCCTTTGCCATTGGTTCACCCTCCAGTGGCTGCCACGCTGTGGCTGGCGCACCATGATGATCCGAAGGCAGGAGCAAGGTGTTTATCCTGGTCTCCCATGGGGTGCAGGGCCCAAGGACTTGGGCCATCCTCCACTGCACTCCCTGGCCACAGCAGAGAGCTGGCCTGGAAGAGGGGCAACCGGGACAGAATCCGGCGCCCCGACCGGGACTAGAATCCAGTGTGCCAGCGCCGCTAGGCGGAAGATTAGCCTATTGAGCCGCGGCACTGGCTGAGTTTGTGTTGTTTTAAACCACAACTTTTGTGGTAATTTGTTAGGGAATAGACAAATTGGAAATTAATAAAAGAAATTTATTGAGGCTGGGGTTGTGGCACAGGGGTTAAGCCACCACTTAAAATGTTGGAATACCATATTGGAGTACCACTTTGAGTCCTAGCTACTTGGCTTCCAACCCAGCTCCTTGTTAATGTACCTAGGAGAGTAGTGGAAGATGGCCCAAGAGCTTGAGTCCCTGTCACCCATGTGGGATTCCAGATAAAGTTCCCGGCTCAGGGTTTCAGGCTAGCCCAGATCTGGCTGTTACAGCCTCTTGGGAAGTAAACCAGCAGATGGGAGATCTCTGTCTCTGTGTGCTTGTCTTCACTTAGCCTGTTAAATAAACAAATAAATCTTAAAAAACAGCTAAGAAACCCATGCTGCTACATCATTATTACCTGAACTCCACACTCTATTTGTATTTCATTAGATTTTCCTTATGTAGATTTTTCTGTTCCAGGATTACTTTCAGGATACCATCATTACATTCAGTCATTCCTGCTGGTCTGTCGATTTTTCAGACTTTCTTCAACTTTGACAACCTTGACAGCTGTTAGGGATACTGGTCAGGTATTTTGTAGAGTATTCCTCCATTTGAGTTTGTGCAATATTTATTCATGGAGCTCTTGGCTCCTGGCTTCGGATCAGCGCAGCTCAGGCCAACTGGGGAGTGAACCATCTGATGGAAGACCTCTCTCTCTCTCTCTCTCTCTCTCTCTCTCTCTCTCTCTGCCTCTCCTCTCTGTGTAGCTCTGACTTTCAAATAAATAAATAAATCTTTAAAAAAAAGACTTGGTGTGCAAAGTATCGGCATAAAATAAATGTGATTTGTCCATATGAAAGATTTGTCCGTGCTTCTACATTTGTTCGCATGACTATTTATCTGTATAGTTGTTTATATCATTATGGACTCATTGGGTTTGCTTTACATGTTGAGTTAAGCCACTTCCTGTGACGCTGACATCCCACATGGGAGTGTCAATTCAAGTCCCATCATGTCCACTTCTGACCCAGCGTTCTGCTATTGCACCTGAAAGCAGCAAAAATGTGCCCAGAGCACTGGCACCCTGCCATCCACATGGGAGACTTGGACGGCATCCTTGGCTCCTGACTTTGGCCTGGTCCAGACCCAGCTATCGCAGCCACTTGGATAGTGAGCCACTGGATGAAAGATGTTTCTCTCTCTCTCTCTCTCTCTCTCTCTCTCTCTCACTCTGCCTTTTAAATAAATAAATAAGTCTTTTAAATAAAGGGTTGGATACTTCAATGTCCCACTTTCAATAATGGAACAAGCAGACAGAATATGAGTGTGGAATCACAATAAATCAGCTAGATCCAAAAGACATACACGAACACCCCACTCGACAAACAGAACACATGTTCTTGGGTGCACGGGGAACATTTCAGGATAGACTGCATGGTAAGTCCTAGAACAAGTCTCAGTGTATTTTAAAAGAGTGAAATAATACAAAGCATCTTCTTAACAGCATTGGAATGATGCTGAGAAAGCAAGAACAAAGGAAAAATGGAAAAGTTGCAAAAATGTGGAAATTAAGCAACGCGCCCTTAAAGAACCGTCAAAGACAAACATCATAAAGGAAATCAGAAAATCCTCACAGATGATTGAAAATGAAAACACAGCACACCCCAAGGTATAAATGCAGCAAAAGCAATGCTCAGCATGAAATTTACAGTTATAAATAGAATTTTTTAAAAAAAGAAAGGCTTTAAATCAATAAGCAAACTTTATATCTGAGGATCTAGAAAAAGAAAAGACCAACCCCCTTTCTGCAAAGGTAGAAGAAGGGAGGAAGTAGCAAAAGTTAGAGCAGAGATAAATGAAATTGAGAACAGAGAAACAGTCAGCCGACCTTAAAGCTGGCTTTTTAAAAAGATCAGTAAAGTTCGCAAGCCTACCTAGACTGACAAACAAGAAAAAAGACAGAAATAATTAAAAGCAAAGCAAAAGTGGGGAGATTAGTACTAACTTTATAGAAATAAAAAAGATTGTGAGAATAGTAAAAATAATTTTAATGCCAAAGGTCAGATAACCTAGATGAAATGAATAAATTCCTAGAAGCACATGAAGCATCTAACCTGAATTATGGAGACAAACTTTCAACAGATCTGTGACACATAAAGGAACTGAATCTGTAATCAAAACATTCCAACAAGGATATGTCAAGGACTGGGCATCTTCTCTGGTGAGTCTCAGCATTTAAAAAATCAACACAAACTCTTGCAAAAAAAAAAAAAGAAAGAAAGAGGAAGAATACTTCCTAACTCATTCTATGATGCCAGCATTTTTCTAATATCAAAGATAGAAAACAACAACACAAGAATAGCAAATTATAGGCCAATATGCAATGTAAATACAAATGCAGAATTCTTCAACAAAAGACTAGCAAACCAAATTAAGTGGCATATTAAGTAGGATTTTTTTCCAGGAGTGCAAAGGTCTTTCAAAATAAGAAAATTAATCAATGGAATGGATGGTTTAATTTAATAGATCAAAGGTTAAAGGCCATTTGATCATCTCACTTGATGTAGAAAAGGTATTTGATAAAATTCACCAACATTTCATAATTTAAAAAAACCCTCCAAAATCTCAGGAAAGAGCTTCTTAAACATGATTAAGAGCCTTTCTGAAAAGTTCGTTGCTAATGTCATGCTCAGTAGTGAAGGACAAAGTTTTTCCCTTGAAAATTTTGTAATTTCCCCCTTACAGGACAAGGATGCAAATTTTCACCCCTGGTATTCAACACTCTAACTGGTAGTCAGAGCAGTTATGCAAGAACAGGAAAGCAAAGACCTCCAAATGGAAAGGGAAACATGAAACTCTATTTGAAGAGAACACGAGCCTATGGAAGATTCCAAATAGTCTACAATAACACAGATTCAGCCAAATTGCAGGTTACAAGGTCAGCACAATGATATTGGTTGTGTTTCTGTATAGCAGTGATAAACAATCAAAAAAGAAATTAATAAAAGCATCTAAAAGAACAAATAGCTAGAAATAAATTTAATAAAAAGGTGAAATACTGTTCACTGAAAACTACGAAACTTGTTGAAAAATTAAAGATATAAGTGTGAAAGACATCCATGTTTATATATTGGAAGACTAAATATTGTTAAGATGTTAATACTACCCAAAGCTATCTACAGTTTCAATGCAATCCTTTATGGAAGCCATGATCCCCAAATTCACAGGAAATTGCAGAGGGCATGGAATGGTTAAAATAATCTTGGAAAAGAAAAACTAAGTTGGAGGACTCACACTTCCTGATTTCAAAACTGACAGCAAAGGTAGAATAATTAAAACATGGCACTGGCATGTGGATAAACACGTACAGCAGTGGAACAGAACTGAGGATCCAGAAATAAATGCATCCATCTATGGCCGATTGGTTGCTGATACACAAATCACAAATTCAGAAACATTGCAGGTTACCAGTCAACACAACACAACAAAAAGTTCCCTTGATGGAGGGGAAAGAATAGCTTCTTCAACAAATAGTACAAGGACAATTGACTTTCCACAGGCAAAAAAATGAAGTTGGGTCTCCTATGTGCACCACACACAAAAGTGAGCTCAAAACGTGTCAAGAGAAAAAGAATAGACTGAGAATCTAAATTTAAGAGCTGAAACCATAAAACCTCTGAAGACACGAAGGCTTTTTAAGGCAGTGAAAACAGTGGGTATGATACTATAATGATGGAAACATTGGTTCAACCCTGTAGAATATACAACGCCAAGAGCCACCCTAAGGCAAGCACGGACTGTGGGGGATCATGAAGTGTCAAGTGGGCTAACACACTGTGTATAGCGCTCGGATGAGGATTTTGATCGTGAAGGAGGCTGTGCATGTGCAGGGACGGGGTTAAAGGAACCAGCTGTACTTTCCTTCTAACTCTGCTGTGACTCTAAAGCTGCTCCTAAAAATAAGTCTTAAAAAATTCTTAGATAACATAGGAATTAATCTTTATAATCTTACATTTGATAATGGATTCTCAGGGCCGGCGCCGCAGCTCACTTGGCTAATCCTCCGCCTGAGGCGCCGGTACACCGGGTACCGGATTCTGTCCCAGTTGCTCCTCTTCCAGTCCAGCTCTCTGCTGTGGCCCAGGAGTGCAGTGGAGGATGGTCCAGGTGCTTGGGCCCTGCACCCCATGGGAGACCAGGAGAAGCACCTGTCACCTGGCTTTGGATCAGCGCAGCGCCAGCCGTAGCGGCCATTTGGGGGGTGAACCAACGGAAGGAAGACCTTTATCTCTGTCTCTCTCTCTCTCACTGTCTAATTCTGCCTGTCAAAAAACAAATAAATAAATAAAATAGATACTGGATAAATAAAATAGATACTGGATTCTCAGATAAGTCAACGAAAGCACAAGCAACAAAAAAAAAGACAAACTGGATTCATCATGATTTCTGTACCTTCCGCCTTCAGGTTCTCAACTAGCAATTTCTGTGTTACTGGGAGCAATATTTGTAAATTATATATGTATCAGAATTTGTGGAGAACCCCAGGAACAACACAGAAAGCAACAGAAAAGGACTTGAATAGATCTTGTTCCAAAGATACACAAGTGGCTAATAAGCTCAAGGATCATAAATCTCAACATCATTGGTCTTCATGGAAGCACCAATCAGAGCCACATGAGGTCACTTACCAGCTATTAGGAAGACTATCATTTAAAACATTCCATAACACGTGTTGACAAGGATGTGTTGATGTTGCTGCTGGGAATGTAAAATGGAGTGGCCATTGTGGAAAAGGAGTTTTATGGTTCCTTCAAGGATTAAATGGTGAATTACCATGATCCAGCAACTGCATTCCTAGGTCTGTACCCAAAAGGATTGAAAGAGGGACTCAGATATTTGTGTAGCAGTGTGTATTGCAGTGTTATTCACAATGGAAACAGCCTTGTCCATCAACAGGTGGATGAATTAACCACAGCACACCCACACCATGGAATATTCTTTAGCCTTGGAAAGGAATACAATGCTGACTCGTGCCGCAATATGGGAAGCTTGAAGACAGTACGCCAAGGGAATTGAGAGGACAAATGTACAATTCTGCTTCCATGAGCTGCCTAGAGGCAGCAAACTCACAGGGACAGGGAGAAGAACGGTGACTGTCGGCTTGGAATGTGGAGGGAAGGAGGAGCCGGCGTTCGTCGGGTTTCCATCGTGGAAGACACAGTTCTGGCAGTGTGTGGCGGTGCTGGCTGCGCAGTCAGGAATGTAGCTAATGCCGCCGATTTGCACATGGAAGTCGCTTAAAAGGCGATGAGCGTTTCACCACAACAACAAGTTGTGAAAATCTCACCATTGCTGCTTGGCTCCCGGGCAAAACAAAGCAGAGGGGTCTCAAGGTTCACCTTTCACCAGTGGAAAGGAATCTGTGGTTATACGGTGTTTCCTGCCAGAGTACGCCTTTCGCTGCAAGTGTGGGAGTCGGCCTTTGGCATAGCTGTCCTCAGATACCAGCTAAGATGACTGCGTCCTACATCAAATCCAGTCTGCGCTCCAGTTCCCAGTTCCAGCTTCCTGCTGATGGGCGCCCTGGGAGGCCCCTGTGATAGCTCAGGGGGGCGGGCTCCTGTCACCCGCATCAGAGGCCTGGACTCAATTCCTGGCTCCTGGTTTCAGTCTGACCCAGTCTGGCTTCCGCAGGCATTTGGGGAGTGAACCAGCAGATGGGCTTCTCTCTCTCTCTCTCTCTCTCTCTCTCTCTCTCTCTTCCTCCCTCCCTCCAATAGACATAATTGTTAAAAAGTGAAGGTGTCTGTCACACATGCTGAATCAGCGTGTGACTCACTCCTTCCAGAACTGTCTCAGTGGGCATCGAGAGTGGCTGCAGTGTGCTGGATTCATAGACTCGTGTGGACGCCAGTGAGAGGGAAATGCATGTGGCCAAAATTCTCCCCAGAGATTAATAACTTGGTCACTGCTGTTTGCTTCACGAGAATGCAAACTCATTCCGTCAAGTGCTGCCTACTTGGGCAGGACCCAGACTGACACACAGTAAGTGCTTCATAAAAACTCCGGACAGAATTCTAACACTCCTCTGTGTGCAGTCCTGCCTTCAGGTTCTCAACTCGCCATTTCTGAGTTACAGACGAGCAGCGTGGAACGAGCCCTCAAACAAGAAGAGGCACCAGTGTGTGCAGCAGGGAAGGGAGGAGGAGGAAGCCCCTTGCGCCCGGACACAGCAGGTGTTGCGGCTCCAGCCCCAGCCTGGCCTGAAGGGGAGTAAGCTCACTGGAGGCAGAATGCCGCTGGCTCCCAGTTTTCCGATGCTTATGTGAAGCTGTGGATAGGCTCTCAACGTTTGGTGCCCAACAGGCAAGGCCGTATTGGGCTATGCCCAGTTGCAGTGTGGGCCCACAGTGGCCTTCTCAGTGGCCTGCTGGAACGATCCAGCCCACAGACTCCTTCCTGTCCCTGCTTGCTCCGGCTTCCGCTCAGGGGAAGGGAACTCCTGGTCCCTGAGGACACTGGAAAGGATGCTTTTCTTCTCCACTCAGATTGAACCCCTCATCACCGATGACTAACTCCCCACCAGCTAAAGGTTGGGTTACTGCGTAAAGGTCACCATCTACACACACACGCACACACACACACACACACACACACACGCGCGCGGGTGCTTTCCCTCCCTCCCTCCCTCCCTCATGGCTTTTTCAAACAGTCTGCTCACAGGATGCACCTGCCCCCCCCGCCACGGGTAAGCCCAGGAGCCAGGTGCTGCCTTTGCGGGGGGGGGGGGGGGGGGGGGACAGCGGCATCTGTTCTGCCGCTGGTGGGTGGGTAGGGTAAGTGTTTTTGAAGACCGTGTGGCCATTGCGTGCCAGCCAAGAGTTTTAATCCAGCCTTATCAAGAGTAAAGCCAGTAGGCTGAACTGTGGTTTCTGTCTCTCTTTCTGAATCTACTTATAAAGCCATCACAGGGAAGATGCATGAAAAGTTAGATTTCTCAAACCCCAACAATAGTGGGTTTGATTTTCCTTAAGAATGATGGACATTTAGAAGGGAAAAACGAGAGATCCAAATAAAACACATTTGAAATAAAATTGAAAAAACAAAGGTGACACTTTCCCCCAATGATTTGTAGAATTATTGAGCTTTTGCATGGCTCAGATCAAGTTGTGTGTGCCAGGCCTGGTTTGGGGGAAGCAGGGGCCTTGTCTCTCTGCTGGCCAGGGCAGGGTCTCTGTGGGGGTCTAATCACGGACACCCTTCATTCTCACCTGAGGCTTCGAACTGATTAAGAAACAGGCCGATGCCCTGGTCAACAGTGAGAGGGGTACAGCTGATTCTGCAGGCACCGGTAGGCTGCCCCCAGTGGTGAGCAACCTCACGGCCCCCACCCCACCCCGCGGGGCAGGGGGTGCCCTTGCCAGGCTTACGGAGGAAAGAGGCACGGGAACTTGGTTTTCCAAGAGCATTTTGTTTCCTACAGTGAGGGGGAGGGAAGGGCACGGCTCCTTCAGCCTCTCCTTTTCAAACTCAGCAGGTGAGGAGGTCCTTTGGGCTGGGTAGAGGCAGGCAGGGCTCTCCACGCGGATGGGAGGGAGTAGAAGGGGGTGGCAAGTTCTTCCTCCAACAACAGAAGTGGGGGTGAGGGCTGGGCAGGCACGGTGACTGCTGTCTTCAAACGGCTTGTCCAAAGCCAGCGGAGTGCCTGGCCGGTGCAGAGCCAGGAATGAGAGCAGGACACAGCTGCGGCCAGTGGGCAGCCGGGAGGGCCACTCTGCACTGCTCCGTCACTCACGCACGCACTCAGATGTCCCCAGCGCTCAGGGCTGCGGACTTCCGTGTATCTTCCCCAACTCACAACACACAATGTCTGCAGGACTGCTGTCCCGGGGGTCTCAGAGGCCCCTCCCAGCACCAGAGAGCCAAGCCCACCGATGCGCTGTAAAAGCACAAAAATCAACTTGATACCATGAACACTCAGTTCTGCCAAAACGTGCCTTCCCTACCGGATCTGACCACTGGGCTCGCTTCATCAATTCCATCAACAGCTTCGAGGCTTAAACTTTGAAAACTGATTTTTTAAAGTTGAAAAACTTCCACTCCTCGGGACAAGTTCTTCCAGGGCACTGCTCACGTGTTGGGGGCACTGACTTCCTCCGTAGGAAAAACTGGGAGCTTTCTTCTGCCCCAGGTGACAATGTCAGAATTAGAATGACCTCATCTAGGCCAGGTTTCTCACGATTAGTCAACCAAGAACAGCTCAGAGGAAGAGAGAATTAATTTTAAAAAGGAAACCACTTATCCAGGAAGTATTATTATTAATACTTTTTGCTAGAACACGTTGTGTTTGAGAGGAAAATATGCTGACTTGCTAAATAGATATTTCACACTTCAATAATGTAAGGAGAATTCTCATGTAAAAATCTGAAGATTTTAACTCAAAGAATTCTAGATCTAAGTTAAATTTTGGATTATTGACATAAGCTCATGATCTGCTTAAACATTTTAAATTGCCACACCTTCCTTCCCTTGCAAGGGTTCCAGCGGGTCAAGCTGCCCTGGGACACCAGCCTCCCATTTCAGAGCACTGCTTCGAGTCCCAGGCGCTCTGCTTCCAATCCAGCTCCCTGCTAAGGCACCTGAGAAAGCAACAGAGGATGGGGCAAGAGCTTGGGCCTCTGCACCTATGTGGGAGGCCCAGGTGGAGCTCCAGGCTCCCGGCTTCAGCCCAGCCCAACTCTGGCCATTGTGGCCATTTGGGAAGTGAACCAGTGAGTGAAAGATTGCTTTCTCTCTTTCTGTCACTCTGCCCTTCAATAAAGAAAATCTTTTTCTTAAAAGAAGAAATATTAAGTAGGTGAACTCTAGGAAAAATGGCCACATTCAGTTTGTGTCTATATGTATAAAGTTAAATACAACTTAATACTAAGTTAAAATATAGTAATAAAATATGATGTGAACATTTCTGTGTGAACATTTCTGTGGCTATATATCAAATAAATATAATTTAGCATAAAACGTCACGGCTCTCCTGCCCCTGTGTCTCCATGTGCTGCCGCCCGGCAGATAGCAAGAGCTGACCCAGGAGCTCCTGTGAGCAACCACAGCAGTCGACCGGGCTCAAACTCACACAACACAGCTTTGACACAGATTTGATTTGCCAGGCTGGAGGAATGAGGGCACTTGGGTGCTAATCAGGTCAAATGTCATCATTGCAGAAGTAATTTAGGTGATAGCAAGCAAATAACTCGATGTACAAACACAAACTCAGCTATGGGTATGTCCAGATCAGCTATGAGCAACAGCAGAAATTAAACTGTTAGTGGTCTTTTTTTTTTTTTTTTTTGACTGGCAGAGTGGACAGTGAGAGAGAGAGAGACAGAGAGAAAGGTCTTCCTTTTTCCGTTGGTTCACCCCCCAAATGGCTGCTGCGGCCGGCGCACCGCGCTGATCCGAAGCCAGGAGCCAGGTGCTTCCTCCTGTCTCCCATGTGGGTGCAGGGCCCAAGCACTTGGGCCATCCTCCACTGCCCTCCTGGGCCACAGCAGAGAGCTGGACAGGAAGAGGAGCAACTGGGACTAGAACCCGGGGTGCCGGCACCGCAGGCGGAGGATTAGCCTATTGAGCCATGGCGCCGGCCTTGTTAATGGTCTTAATGTGTGAATTTGTTGGTGCTTCTCTTCCACTGTGAATGACAGATAAGTGGCCTCCGGATGCTGGACGCAGCTGACAGGCACCAGAACACTGAGCTCGGGGAGGAGGGTCCCCTCTGCCTTGAAAGGATGACACGCTGGGTTGGGCCCATTTTAGTTCTAAAATGCCATGATTTCCTATTAGAAGCTGTGTTTGGATTTTAAGGTCACGGTTACAAGAAAATGGACTGCAAAGGACCTCTCCCTCCCCGTCTTGGCCAGTCTTTGTTGGTGTTTTTAAAGGAATGTGAGAAGCTCTAAGAAAGACTGCGAAGTCCCTAGAAACCCACCCGCGACGCCTCTCCAGTCATCACTTCCTTCCTGTTCAGTGCCTTAGAGGAAAAGCTGCATTCGCCTTTTTCTCTGTCATGGTGTGGAATGAATGCACAATCATGAACATGAAGTATCATTTTTAAAAGATTTATCTATTTATCTGAAAGTCAGAGTTGAGAGAGAGAGAGAGAGAGAGAGAGAGAGAGAGAAAGGTGTCTCCCATCCACTGGTTCACTCCCCAATTGGCCGAAATGCCCAGAACTCCGCCCATCTGAAGTCAGGAGCCGGAAGCTTCCTTGGGGTCTCCCACGTGGGTGCAGGGGCCCAAGGACTTGGGCCAACTTCTACTGCTTTCCCAGGTCATAGCAGAGAGCTGGAGTGGAAGTGGAGCAGATGAGACTTGAACCAGTGACCATATTGGAAGCCAGCACTGAAGGCGGTGGCTTTAATTGCTATGCCACAGTGCTGGCCCCAACATACAATATCTTAAGGGCAAGTGTCACTGCCTTCTAGGAACCTCATTTCAAAATTGAGTGGCTCCTTCTCAGCTAATATTCTCTCTGTTTCCCTTTAAACCAGAAGTGGGGTTCACTTGGTAAGTCTTTCTTTTCCTATAATTTCACTTTTAGTTGATTGTATTCATTTGTGCATTCATTCAGAAAGCTTGTACTGAGTACCCACCCTGGGCTGGAGCCAGGTACAGAGAAACAAATAAGTCAGCATTGATCGGGGCCCCGGCTCAGCTGGAGGTCAGAATAACACCCTCCCATGCCATTCTCACTGGAGGACAGGAGGCCGCACTGTGTGACAGAACCTCCTCCACCTGTGTTCCAGTCTGGCCACAGTGACTCCACTGTCACTGGGCTGGAGTGAAGGAGAGAGTGACCGGTGCGAAACTGGCCAACCAAAATTTCTTCTGAGGAATTCAGGTTGGAGGCCGGGAGAGAAAGAGTGTCTGTCTCCATCACACGGAGCACAGCGGAAGGGAAGAATGAGGGGCTGGTTGCGGTGCAGCAGGTTAGCAGGCCGGCTGTGACACTGGCATCCCGTATGAGCGCCGGGCGAGTCCCGGCTGCCCCACTTCTGATCCAGCTCCCTGCTAATACGCCTGGGAAAGCAGCAGCAGATGGCCCAAGTCCCTGGGCTCCCACACCCACGTGGGAGACTCAGACGGGGCTGCAGGCTCCTGGCTTCAGCCTGCCCTCCCCTGGCTATGCTGCCATTTGGGGAGTGAACAGCAGATGGAATAGCTCTCACTCGCTCTCTGTAACTCTGCCTTTCAAACCAATCAATCAATATTTAAAAAAGAAATGAATGAAATGGGCTAACAAGGAGAGATGGAGACAGAGAGGAAGAAGCGTGACTTTCCAAGTTCCCCTCCACACCGTGACCACGTCTCTAGTTTGCCACGAGGCCCCGTGGTACTGCTGCTCATGACTTTCAGGAACTCCTCCCCGGCGCATGGTCTCACAGGCAACCTCTGCTCCTCAACCTCTAGCGTTTACAATCAAAGAGCTCGACCCGGTGACCGTGCCCATAGCGAGACAGACTGACGCACACACGCCACAGAGCTCCACGAGGGGCCAGGACTCCGAGGTCCTGCCCAGGCACTCGGAGTGCTATTCCATGCGTTGTCCTTATCCATGCACCAGTCACACGGTCTCCCTGGCGCACTGCAGGGGCTCAGCTCGGGCTGCGAGTGCCGGCAGGGCAGTAACAAGTGCGCTCGTAACCACTCTCCCAGGTTCCGCATCGGGAAGGACCCTTAGAAGTCACGGGGGTGACGTGTTCACTCTACAGAACAGGAAGCAGAGGCCCAGAAAGGTAAAAACCATTGGCCCAGGGTCACCAGAACTGAAACTACAATGCACGTCTCCAAGCTCCAGACCCAGTGTTCTTTCCACGCCCTGTGATCCCCCTTCCTGCTGAGCCAACTGCCACTGCCCTCAAGGAAGCACAGAGCCCCCACAGGCAGCCTCCCCCCTTAAAAGTGCTCAGTATGGACTCGTAACTCCTCGCCAGATAGAAAAGGAAGCCCCTGGTGTTGATCATCGCTGGGCTGCGCTAGCCACAGACACCCTGCAGCAAGAGGAGGAGGGGCTGGCGTGTCATGAGAGACCCAAGGACAGGTAACCGAGACAAGCCACAGAGGAACTTCTTGGTCTGTTATCCAGTGAGGAAGGGTGCTCACTGCCCTTATCAGTTGTAAGAATAAATGAAGAATTGAGTACCCCAGTGCGGATGAGTAAAAATGTTCTCTTGAATATAACGATGTGAAAGTCATTTCTGAGTGGGCTCTAAAAATAAAGCAATGTGCATTAGTTTTTTAATAAAGACGCACCAGGTGAAAATCCTACACTGAATGGGAGGCCAGGGGCTCAGGATAACGATGGCCATCCTGAATGCTGGATGGGAGAGGCCGGGATAAAGCGGGGACAGATTGGAAACTACCCTGAAATGGTTGTAGCCCTGGCTTTTGTTTTGGGGGCGGGGGGCTGGGTT
Organism: Sylvilagus floridanus; assembly: GCA_949820135.1. Taxonomy (NCBI): domain Eukaryota; kingdom Metazoa; phylum Chordata; class Mammalia; order Lagomorpha; family Leporidae; genus Sylvilagus; species Sylvilagus floridanus. The sequence continues at coordinate 192,616,732 of OX463227.1, forward strand.
CATGGGCGACTCTCATACTACTAGAAATAAGCAAATTAGCAAAAAGGGGGCCAGGCATGGGCTGACGGTGACTGTGTGTTTTGTCTCAAGCATTCTGAATCTCCCAATTCTGTGCACTGAGACCCATGGGTGAGAAGGAAGAGGGGAAGAAAGAGTGGTGATGGTGCCCAAATAACACCCTTATTCTTTCAAACTGGTTACTACACGTGTCATGGCATTTCAATATTTCTGGGTTTTGTCTTGGGTGATTTTACCTATTGAGGTAATCATTTTGTCACTGCCAGGTAGAAAATGAAGTCTCTTTCATCTGTTGAATGCTTGATTTAAGCAATGAATGTCAGTCATAACTGATGGAATTATATAACACAGGCAACCATGCCTAGCTTAGCATTGTAGAGTAAGACGCCACACTGAACTGGGGTTTCCTGCATATGGCTTACAATATCAGACTAGTGCTAAAACTTGCTTTAGTTTCGGTTATGAAATAATTAAGGGCAGGCTTTTTTTTTCTTTTTTCAGATCCTTCAATGTTTTTTGAATGGGTAAGAAGGTATGTTTCTAAGAGTTTCTGAAACTGGGCTCGAGAAGCTAGCAAAACTAAAAATGAAGACAAGAGCAAACTTCAGAAGAAAGTTGGAGACCAGTTTTGCATTGCAGCAAAGCTGCCTTGTTAGAGCTAAATTTCAGTGTGTGTGGCCTGCCTGCCTCTGGATTAAATGAGAGCTCTTGTTCCACACGCCATCCCAGAAGTCATTGTTTTGCTAAAACATTAATATAGGTAGGGAAAATCTGATAAAATGCTGACATTTGAAGATTTTGAGGAGAAGAACATGTGGGGATCTTTGTAATCTCTCTGCAACCTATGAGTTTTAAATTCTTTTTTTTTTTTTTAGATTTTATTTATTTATTTGAGAGGTAGAGTTAGAAGCAGTGAGAGGGAGAGACACAGAGAGAAGTCTTCCATCTGCTGCTTCACTCCCCAAATGGCTGCAACGGCCAGAGCTGAGCCGATCCGAAGCCAGAAGCCAGGAGCTTCTTCTGAGTCTCCCTTGTGGGTGCAGGGGCCCAAGGACTTGGGCCATCTTTCTACTGCTTTCCCAGGCCACAGCAGAGAGCTGGATCAGAAGAGGAGCAGCCAGGACTGGAACCGGCGCCCACATGGGATGCTGGTGCCATAGACAGAGGATTACCCTACTGCAACACAGCACCAGCCCCATAAATTATTTCAAAATAACAAGTGTAGGAAGTAGATAAGGAATTAAAATATGCATTAGAATGCCATGACTAGCAATCAATCTGAAAGGCTCAAACACTTTTACATTTGCAATCAACTATTATTTTTGTAAAGAGAAAAAACAGAATAAGTTTTAAGTTTTTTTTTCAGAGTCTCAGATAACTTTTTTCTGTCTTTTCAGAAAAAAATTTTTCCTGTTAATGTGATGCTAATACAAAGAGAACAGATTCAATGTAGTTCACAGACAGAAGTCTAAGAATATAATTATATTCACTCTCTCTCCCCTTCCCTTTTCAAATTTGTGAGATCACATATTTTTAATTTACATCATAGTCAAAGGCTTAATGGTCCACTAATTAATGAGTTCAACACATACAAAATAAAAAGATCCTAGTTCTGTGGGAATATAGACAGTTAGTTGAGGTTTTTTTCTTTAACTCCACTACGGGAAAAAATAAAATCTCCCTTGAAGAGCAGAATGGAGGCCTCTGTCGAGAGGCTGAAATGCGGCATCTCCTCTCTTTTCAGCTGCCCTGGACTTACCATGAGCATTCTGAACACGTTTGCCTCCACCTGTGGGAAAGCAGTGTCCATCCACACACAGCAGGGGATTCAGGAAGGAAGAAAAGGAACTCAAAACCAACTTCCAAGGAAGGAATGGCATTTCTCTTCCTGTGAACGACTCTGAGGAGGAAGGAAGTGCAGAGTTTCATGTTCTCGATTCTGCTGAAGTTATGAGTCATCACACCTTTGCCAGCACCACGCTGGGGGGGGGGGGGGGGCTTTGCGATGCGCACACTGGCCAGGCCCATGGTGCAGTGTGATTCTCCTGCTCTGTCTCCACGTGTCCCTACACAACGGATTCAGAGCTCGCTGCAGCAAGCTCATCCTCTCTCCCCGGGTTCCCTTTTCTATTTCTCCATGGAGGTTGAGATGTTTTAGCTGAAGAGAATCCATGTCTGGAGTTTCTTAAAGGAATCTGCACCAGGTAAAAAATAATACTTTTGCTTTCTCATTTTCCCCACAGCAGTCATTAAGGAGATGAATTTAATTAATAAGAACAGGGCAGTGTTAGGGAGGGAGAGAAATTCCAAATTAACTCTCTCTCTCTCTTTTTGAAACGTGTTCACCAGATACAAACAATCAAAAGCGAAGGGAGAACAAACAGAGCATCTGAGTAGTAATCTAGCAGGTAAGAAGACTGAATCAGTGACCAAGAGGCTGCCCGAGAGAACAAAACCCAGACTTAGTTTCACATGGTGAATTCTATCTGCTCTTTGAACTAGAATCAGCACCAATCTTTCAAAAGTCTTCAAAAGAGAGAAGAGGAGTCACTTCCCGACTTATTCTCTGATCTGACATCAAAACTAGACAAAGTCATCACAATAAAAGACCAAATCAATGCCCCTTATCCATACAGACACAAAAGGCCTCAGTAAAATGCTAACAAATGGAATGCAGTGGCATAAAGATTAATTCACGTAGGATTTATCCAAGGTATACTTAGTTATTATGACAATGAAAAGTATCAATGTAATATACCATATTAAGAAAATAAATAGATTTTTAAGTTTTTCAAAACAAACAAAAAACCCACTAAGAATTGAAGTTCTTCATCATGATAAAGGGTACCTATAAAAACCCCACAATTAGCATTATATTACATGGTGAAAAACAAATATATTCACCCTCCATCAGGAACAAGACAGGAATGTTCACTCTCATCATTTCTGTTCAGCATTATATGGAGGAACAAACCAGGACAATTCAACCAGAAAGAGAAGTAAAAGACATCAAATAGAAAAAGAAGAAGTAAAATCATCTCTATTTGTAGATGGCATGATCTTATATATAGAAATCCTAATCAATCCACAAAATAAGTTTTAGAACTAATAAATGAGTTTGTCAAGTTTGCAGGATACAAAAATCAGTTAGATCAGTTAGATCTACACACCAGAAACAAACAACTTGAAAATTAGGTTAGAAAACAATTCAATCGACGAATGCAAAAGTATCGAAAAGAATAACGTATCATAGGAACAAATTTAATAAAGGAAATGCAAGCCTTTTACACTGAAAACTACAGTATAAAACATCCTAGAATGAACTGAAGGATTTCTAACAGAAAACCACCTCATGACCTTGCATTATGATACTTAATATTCATTGTTAACATGGCAACACTCCCCAGATTGCTGTACACACTCAGTAACTGTCAAGATCCCAGCTGGGTTCTTAGAAGAAGTGACAAGCTGCTCTTACAAATGCACATGGAAATTCAAGAGCCTGGAGTACGCAGACCAATCTTGAAAAGTAAGAGCAGAATTGAAAGACTCACACTTTCCTACTGGAAAGGCCTGAAAGAGCCTCTCTAACGATTTCGTAACTGAAATCAAAGCAAGTTCTTCCACGCACAGGAAGCCCACGTTCAAAGTGGAGTCTCGTTCTAGAGTGGTAAACCAGACATCGTTGTATGTATTAAACAACGACATGAACTGTGGCTGACACTCATTTGTCAGCGTTCGTCCCTTAACTCAGATATCAGACAGAAAAAAGAGACTTTCATTTCTACCTGATGATGAAAAAGTGATTATCTCAATAGGTAAAATCACAACAAAACCCAAGAGTATTTCAACTGTCATGAGATGTTTATTTGCTAGCTGGTGGGCAATAATACGCATGCCACTTTGACACCACTATTAATCTTTCTCTTCCCTATCCTTTTGCATCCATGGATTTCAGTTGCATGGAGTTGAATTACTCATAATCCTTGGGTCATAACACACTTTCACCATTTGTCCATGCATGGCCCTCTTTTGTTAATTTGTTCATTTATTTCTAAAATGAAAAAAGTCACCTATATAACCTCCTCCCAGGATGGCCCAAGTGCTTGGGCCCTGCACCCCATGGGAGACCAGGAGAAGCACCTGGCTCCTGCCATTAGATCAGCACACAGCGCTCTGGCCACGGCGGCCACTGGAGGGTGAACCAATGGCAAAGGAAGACCTTTCTCTCTGTCTCTCTCACTATCCACTCTGCCTGTAAAATAAATAAATAAATAAATAAATAAATAAATAAATAAATAAATAAATCCTCCTCCCATTTCACTGATAGAAAAGTCAGGCCTGGGACATTTGTCTTAGCTTAAACTATATACTCCTAGAAAAAATAATAGAAGTAAATTTTCATATCCTTGAGCTAGGTAAAGCTGTCCTGGATACAACACCAAAACATAAGTGACAAAAGAAAAATATTGATGAATTGTATTTGATCAAAAGACTATCAAATGAAAAGAAAATACACTGAATGGGAGCGATTTTGGCCAATTAAATATCTTAGAAGAGATCTGTATGCAGAATAAGTACAGGGGGCCGGCTCTGTGACATAGCGGTTAAAGCTGTCACCTGCAGTGCCGGCATCCCATATGGGCGCCGATTCTAGTCCCAGCTGCTCCTCTTCCAACCCAGCTCTCTGCTGTGGCCTGGGAAAGCAGTAGAAAATGGCCCAAGTGCTTGGGCCCCTGCACCCGTGTGGGAGACCTGGAAGAATCTCTTGGCTCCTGGCTTTGAATAGGTGCAGCTCTGGCCATTGCAGCCATTTGGGGAGTGAACCATTGGATGGAAGACCTCTCTCTCTCCCTCTCTACCTCTCCTTCTCTCTCTGTGTAACTCTGGCTGTCAAATAAATGAATAATTTATTTTTAAATAAATTATTTAAAAAAAATAAGTACAGAACATTTACTACTCAATAACGCAATTAAAAAATAATAAGCAAAGGTGCTGAGTAGACATTTCTCCAAAGAAGCTATATAAATGGTCAACTGGTATTTTGAAAGATGCTCAAAATTTTAGCCATTAAGGAAATGAAAATCAAAACCACAAAGAAATACCATTTCCTATCCATTAGGATTACTATAATAAAAAAAAGACAGAAATAACAAGTTTTGGACAGGATGTAGAAAACTTGGAAGCCTCCTGGTTCACTGTGGGAATGGTGCATCTACACTGGAATGTGATCTGGCAGCTACTCTCTGTTCAGCAGAGCTCCCATATGATTTAGACAAACCCATTCCTAGGTGTAAACTCAAGAGAAATGGAAACATGACCACACGAAACTTGTACATGATGATCATAGTAGCAATATTTTGTATAAGAAACAGCCCAATATTCATTAATTGCTAAATGGATAAACAAAATGTAGTATATGATTCAGCCATAAAAAAGAATGAAGTTCCAATCCTTAGTACAACATGGGTGAACCTTGAAAACATTATGCTAAGTTCAAGAAGCCAGACACAAACATCCATACAGAGGATGAAATAATGTCTAGATAGGCAAATCCATAAAAATAGAAAATAAATCAGTAGATCCCAGGAACCAAAAGGAGGGAATACAGAGAATGACAATAGGGATGGGTTATGTTTGGGAGGCAGCGATGATACAAACGTGCTGAATTAGATAGTGGGGATAGTAATGCAGCCCTTTGAGTGTATGGGCTTTTTAGCTGGATCCAAATTCCTTAAGGGCTGATTCTGAGGCCAGAGTGCTGTCATTCTATGAGTCTGCTTACACATCTATTGATCATATTTATATTGAGTAGAAGTCTAAATGGTAAAAGAATTTCATGAGATAAATTGCGAATATGCAGAATATGTCAAACGCCATGTTACTTTATGCGTGTGTAACTGTTTCTTTAAGCTTCATTTCTGAGAGTTTCTACAAAATGTCAAGAGTAGAGGTAGGGCAGTAGTGCAGTGTGAGGTCAAGAATTACAACACGTGCAGTCTAACTCTTCCTCTTCTCTCCCTCTCCCCCTCTCCCTCATGTCCCCTCTGTTCTGATTGGCCAATACCACACACATCTCAAATAGCTCCGGGTCCATGGTTCTCACTGAAAAGTTACAGGGGCCAGAGCTGTTGTACCCAGGCCAGCAGCAGACAAGAGCAGAGCTTTCCATGGAAATGTTCCAACAGGTAGGAAGCATTTCTTTTAAAAACTGTAACAGAAGGGGCCGGCGCTTCGGCGTAGTGGGAAAGCTGCTGCCTGCAGTGCCGGCATCCCACACGGGCACTGGTTCGAGTCCTGGCTGCTCCACTTCCAATCCAGCTCTCTGCTGTGGCCTGGGAAAGCAGTGGAAGATGGCCCAAGTCCTTGGGCCCTGCACCTGCAGGGGAGACCTGGAAGAAGCTCCTGGCTCCTGGCCTCAGATCTGTGCAGCTCCGGCAGTTGCAGCCAATTGGGGAGTGAACCAGGAGATAGATAACCTTTCTCTCTCTCTCTGTCTCTCCCTCTCTCCCTCTCCCTCTCTCTGTGTAACTCTGACTTTCAAATAAATAAATAATTTTTTTAAAAAAATTAAAAAAAAAACTGTAACAGGAGATCATCACAATTCTGAAGACAAAGCGCAGAGGAAGCTATGGGGACCAAGCGGTGAAAGTGCCCCAGTTACAGCAAAAGTGGACCAGTCAAGAACAGAGGTCATGCAATGGCTCTGTTGGGATGCTCATGCGTTGTACTTGTTGACTTTCTGGAGAGTAAAAAAAACTGCAGCATCTGCTCACCAGGAGAGTGCTGTGAGGAAGTGAGCCAAAGCCTCAGCAAAGCGCCCAGGCACGTTTCACCAGCGTGCTGCTCTCATTCCCCTCATGGTATGTCTTGGTGAGAAGTCTCCTCCCAGACCTGATTCGGCTCCTGATGACTTTTTTTGTTTCCCAATCTTAGAACTCCTTGCAAGGGCATCTAGCTGTCTCCAGCTAATAACGTACAAAGGACAGCACTGCCAGGGTTGAATTCCCGGGACTTCAGTCTGTTAGGGCTAAACGGCTGATGTCATCACTGATAAATGTATCTTGAACTTGATGGAGCTTTTGTTGGGAAACAGAATGTATCTTAAATTTTCGCTGTTTAACTCCTCTTTTCCACAAGCTGCTTGAAGTCACCTCATATAGGCATTTGATTGAATCATGTGGATTTGCTGGTTTTGATCAATTTAACTTATAAATAATAATTTTGTAGAGTTCAACCTAACAGAGCGACACACTTGGGAACTTTTTGTAAGAAGAGCATGCATGTTTGGTGACTTCAAACCAGTGACCAAGAGACTGGGTTTCCAGACATTATATAATGAAATTGCTCATTTTATAACATCAATCTTATTTTATATCCTTTTCTTTTGCCAAATAATCTAAGTCCATCCAAGCTTGTGGTTGAAAGACTTTCTTATAGGCTTTCTTCAACATTAGATTTTAAGAGTTTATAAAGGAGGAAAAATTATCTCATCAGCAGTAAAAATGTGGTAAAGAACAATTTTCCAGAAATGGTAAAATTAGACTGTCATACAAATTATTCATTTTTTTGTTTGTTTTTCATACAAAAAATTCAGTTTTAACTTATTTATAGTTAAATGAGAGAACCAGTAAAATGTTACAGCCACCTTAATAGATAATTTCAAGATCCATACATATATGCATCTATGAAGGGAATAAGATATTATAGGATATTATACATGTAGTCTTTTGACAAATGACTTATTTATTTTATTTGAAAGGCAGAGAGAGACAGAGAGAGAACTCTCATCTCCTGGTTCACCCCCACAATGTCTGCAATGGCCAGGATTAGACCAGGATGAACCAGGAGGCTCAAACTCAATCCACCTGGGTGGCAGGAGTCCAACGACTTGAGCCACTGCCTGCTACCTCTTAGGGTGCACACTAGCAAGGATTGAGACTCAGGACAGGAGTTGGGACGGAAATCTAGGCTGCTGACGTGGCATGTGGGCATCCCAAGCAGTGCTTTAACCAAATGCCCACCCCTATAAATGGCTTTAGATGATTGGTTTTTTTTTTTTTTTTTTGTGACAGGCAGAGTGGACAGTGAGAGAGAGAGACAGAGAGAAAGGTCTTCCTTTTGCCGTTGGTTCACCCTCCAATGGCCGCCGCAGACGGCGCACTGCGGCTGGCGCACCGCGCTCGTCCGATGGCAGGAGCCAGGAGCCAGGTGCTTTTCCTGGTCTCCCCATGGGGTGCAGGGCCCAAGCACCTGGGCCATCCTCCACTGCACTCCCGGGCCACAGCAGAGGGCTGGCCTGGAAGAGGGGCAACCGGGACAGAATCCGGCGCCCCGACCGGGACTAGAACCCGGTGTGCCAGCGCCGCAAGGCGGAGGATTAGCCTGTTGAGCCACGGCGCCGGCCTAGATGATTGTTTTACAGAATAATGGTCAATTATATTCCAAAGCAGACACAGTTAACTTGCATTTCTGTGAACAAGAGTAATTTGCATTATTATCAGTTTCCTAGAACTTAGAGTTGTAAAACAGCTGAAAGACAATTTCAGGAAGAGGTGGGGTGTGTAGACACAGAAATGTGAGTATATACAGACATCACCTACTTTTGCTGCACATCTCAGGCCCCAGCTGGCTTCAGCTAACTGCCGTTTCCTGCTCTCCTCTGGGAATGGCAGCTTCTGGAACTTTCTCCAAGCCTGGGAACAGAGGATCTGTGTCAAACATTTTTGAAACCCCCATTCAAGTGCCACAGGGAAATAAGAGTAACAGGACTATGGGGTTGACTAGGGGAATTTAAGAAGTAGCTTTTCACATAAGCCATCAGTCGTAGCACTACTGAGAGTGGTTAAGTGTGATCCCTGAGCCCAACTGTGCAATGACGATCAGCGGTGGCCACTGCAGCTCCAGAAGAAAACTGTCCCCTGGCGATTCCTCATCTCTCCAAAGCCCCGAGCGGCAGCACCTGGGGCTCTCAGGCCCTTCATGGCCTATCCTGGGCAGCAGCAGTTGGTCAAAGACCCCAGGAGTTTAGACAAAGTGGAGAGGAACTGCGTCAGTTGTCTGAGATGCGACAGTGTGGTCGCAGAGTGGTGCAGGTGACAGGTTCTCCGCTAGAAGCCAGGGGACTTGGGTGCTGGGTTCTGGCTCTGGCACTGGCAAAGTGGTTTCGCTTTGCAACACGAGTCACTGCATTTCTCTCATAAACAGGAGAGGATGACTCTTCCAGCTCTGTGTTATATTATTCTCAGCAGAAAAACAGGAAAGAAAGCACAGATTAAAAAATATTGACCCAAATCGGGCCACTGTACCACTGCCACCTGCATCCACCCAAGGAGGGCTAAACAACCCAATTCAGAAAACTGTCCACAGGGTTTCAATGAGCTTTCCGTAACTGAGGGCGAAAATAAAGCCATGTGTGAGTTTCACTCCACCAGCTCACTATGAATGCGGTGGAAGTGGCACGGGGCCAGTGGCAGAATCTTCAAAGGATGAAGAAATTTCCCACGGGTGAGGGCAGAGTTCTAGCTGCTACGGGTCGTTTCTGAGGACACAGGGCTAGTGGGCCCTGGGAGCATTCGCAAGGCCAGAGGATGGAGATTTTGCTCAGGCAGGATAAAAATAGGGGGAAGAAGGTGCGGAGTGAATTTCTGAACTTCATGGAAAGTACCATGGAAGTTCTCGAAAACAACCCCCAGCGAACACCTCCCAGCCCGAAGCAGTTTTGGCATGAACCCGGCCCCTGCAATGCTGGGCTGCGTCTGTGTCTTTTTTTTTTTTTTAATTTATTTGACAGATAAGAGTTAATGAGAGAGACAGAGAGAAAGGTCTTCCTTCCATTGGTTCACCCCCCAAATGACCCCTAGGCCGGAACTACGCCGATCTGAAGCCAGGAGCCAGGTGCTTCCTCCTGGTCTCCATGCAGGTGCAGGGGCCCAAGCACCTGGGCCATCCTCCACTGCCCTCCCAGGCCACAGCAGAGAGCTTGGACTGGAAGAGGAGCAACTGGGACTAGAACCTGGCGCCCATATGGGATGCCGACACCACAGGCGGAGGGTTAACCAAGTGAGTCACGGCGCCGGCCCCACGGCTGTGTCTTAAGAGGCGACTCAGACGGAGGGAAACAACCTCTGGCATCCTCAGTATCATCCCTAGGAAGCGTCTTCATTTGAATCTCAGTGGCCGTCACCTCCTGACACCAAATGACAAGACCCTGCAAGGGTCCATCGGCTGATTTTGGTCTTTTCGAAGTACCGAGAAGCGCAGGAGACACAGTCATTTCTTTATGTTGAAAGATGGGGGCCCAGGTCCCAGAACGGGCAAGGACTAGGTCTCCGGGCACTGGCCGAGCTAGTCCAGCCTGGTGTCCCGTCTCCCCTACATTTCACGAGCTGCGGGGTCTCAGGAATGGGGAAAGCCGGTCCCAGAAAGTATTAAAGGGGCTGGGATTGTGGAGCCCTCTTCAGTGCACTCACAGTTATAACTGAAGACCTTCTGCAGAGTGCCTGCCTCCGACTAAGGAGCAGCGTATGCATCAAATAAGAACATCTGCAGGTCCTGTTAATGACCAGTGCAGAGTCGGAGATTGTCAGAAACCCAACCCCAGATCAAGTGCAGTCAGCGCCTCGAGCCGGGCGAGTGTGCTCTCCCTCCTGTTCTGCGTTTCTGTGAAGTGCACTCTTCCAAAAATGAACGTTCATTGTACTACTGCTTCAATCAACAAGATGCAGGAAGAAGCCCCTCTCTCTACTAAAGCTTCCAAACTCATTTTTCCTTCGAGATTCTTTATGGGGCGCATCAATTGTGACTGCCTCTTCTCTGTGTGTGTTCAGTCTGCCAAGACGCCTTGTCCATGTCGAGCGCTCCTGCCGCAGACCCAGTCCCGGCCTATGCAGTTCCTGGGTTCTTGGATCTCAGTGATGCCAGGGAGCAGGGAGCTCCGTCCGGCTTGTGTCACCGTGAATCTGGTGGCTCATTTATAGGGGGACCAATGGGAAGGACCGATGGCCAAGCAGTAACAGAGTTCAGCGCTCACTGAAACGGCATGTGGCAGATGGTAGGATTGCTTGTTTGTTTGGGGCGTTTTGTTTTTGTTTTTCTGTGAATTTATTTCAAATTCAGCAGCAGGGTGTTATCTTTAGCCTCCAGTTTAAAAACCAAAACTCACCTCATGACCAGCCCGAGCAGGTGTGTGGGGCACAAGCAGTAGCTGTTTTTTTTTTTTTTTCTTTCATTTCTGGGAAGTACATTATTTTTGAGCCATGTAAGTCATTAATGCTGAGTGCTGTGCTGTCTTCCATGGACCTTCTGTGAGAGAAAACGTTCTGATGGAAGGCAGGAAGTATTTAGAATGATGGCAAGTTTCACCAGCCACCCAGTCAGTTTCCTTAAAAAAAAAAAAAAAACAAGTCTGGTGACAATACAGATACAGAAAATATATTGCAAACATTTTAATAAAAAATTAAATTGCCTGCAATCTAGAAATACTATTATTAACATTTGAGTTTGGGGTCTTTTAAAAGAACATGTTTTCAATTTATAGATGGTATAAGCTTTATAAAAACAACACTATAAAAATTGTTTCATATTATGCACTAACCAATATTATTGAGACTTTTCTGTGTGGTTAAACACCATCTACAACTGATTTAATGTCTGCATAGTTCCTCCCTTGTACAGAAGTGGCCCTGATATATGTCAATCCCGTTTGGGGATTTTAGATGACTTCCAGTTATTCATCAAGCAGTATGTTAACAAATATTGTAGGGCCAGCACTGTGGGTAGTATGCTGAGGCTCTCTGTCTGCTACAGTGGCATCCGATGTGTGCTGGCTCAGGTCCCGTCTGCTCCTCTTCTGATCCGGCTCTCTGCTATGGCCCAAGTGCCTGGGCCCTTGCACCTGCGTGGGAGACACAGAAGAAGCTCCTGGCTCCTGGCTTCATATCGACTTAGCTTCAGCTGTTGTAGCCATCTGGGTAGTGAACCAGAGGATGGAAAACCTCCCTCTCTCTCTCTCTCCCTCTGTCCATTTCTGTCTGTGGCTCTGCCTCTGGAATGAATAAATAAATAAAATCTAAAAATAATAATAAAAAATAACTATTGTAGCCACACATGTTTAGGTGCACATGCAATTTTCACACTGGTGTAAAATTCTTCCAAATAGAATTGATGAACGTTCAAAAGTGTTGAGGTTTTTGATGTCTACCACCCTAGCATCCACGTGACCCCAGGTACGTGTGCTTCTGCCTGTACGTTTATCAATGCTATGGACAAATAAACAGCGTTTCACCTCTGTTCCATACTTGTCCTGATGTCCCATGGAAGAGACCAACATCAGCTAGGCCGGCGGCCACGGAGGGGCTTCCTTTCCTGGTGAGGGGCCACGGAGTGGTGTGGCCAGGGCCTCTCCAGTGCAGGGCTCAGCCTGTCTCTGGAGCGCAGGTGACCCACAGCGTGGGTAGTGGGAGTGACAGCAGCAGGGTCAGAGGGCGTCACCTCGAAAGGAGGCACAGTCGTGGCGCAGCCTGAGAGCCGCGAGCTGGCAGGGACCGAGCAGCGCCCCCTTGGCCTTGGTGCTGGAGCGCCGCCCTGGCGGTGGGGAGTGGCAGCCTGGGTGAGCTGCAGCCCACGCCCGAGGCTGCCAGTGGGTAGAATGGCGCTGGAAGGCGCTTCCTTTGGCAGATCAAGTTCCAGCGATCATCCACTAAGGGTTGAGGTCAGAAATGCCAGATGCCTGCTGGACAGAAACAGTTCTCTGTGGAGGATCTCAGATGGAATTCCGCCAGCTCCGGGGTTCCAGGGGCTGGGAGAGACAACCCCCGGGGGTAGCCAAGGCAGGGTGGAGGGCCAGCCCAGGTCGCTGCTCTGCCAGTTCTGCCTCTTGCCTGGATGCAGGGAATCCCGGCTGTCTAAGCGTAGTCAGCATCACGCTCCGAGCTGGTGAGCTGGCTGTCGCTCTTCTCCGGCCCCAGAGTTTCTCTCTGTGAAACCATTCGCCACCCTCCACATGCAGCCCTCAGTGTGTGGGTGGACTCCTGCCCCTGGGTGACTTCACACAAGATAAGTTTCTTTTCTACACTGTGATGTCTGAAAAACTGGAAAATGAGGTCAAGAGAGACTTGGTATGAGGCACAGAAACAGAGCCTGAGAGAGACACAGAGAGAGAAAGCGACAGGAAATCAAGTCACCCAGGAAGTCACCAAGCTCTTTTTCCTTTCCTTCTTTCGAATGGGAAAATATTTCTGTAGCGAATCAGAGCTTTGAACTTTCAGAAGAAACTGAATTGTGACAGTCTTCACCCTTCCTGAGGTTCACCGTGGGAACGGGCATGGGCATGAAATAGAAACCTTTAAGAGGACCCCAAGAACTCTTTTTTTTAAAGATTTATTTATTTAAAAGGAAGAGTGGTAGAGGAAAGGAGAGAGAGAGGGAGGGAGAGAGAATCTTCCATCCACTGGTTCACCCCCCAAATGGCTGCAACGGCCAGGACTGGGCCAGGCTGAAGCCAAGGAGCCCGAAACTCCATCCAGGTCTCCCACGTGGGTGTCAGGGGCCCACACACTGTCTTCCCGGGCACATTAGCAGGGAGCTGGATTGGAAGTGGAGCTGCTGGGACTCGAACTGGCACTCCAATATGGCAGCTTAGCTCCAGCCCCGCTATGCCAGCCCTGTCATGAACTCCTGACCAAGGATTTGACCCAACACACTGCCATCTACTAAAGAACAGAAACTTCTTGCACCACTTTCGCTGTCCCTTCCCTCCCTGCACACGCAGTGCCTGGGACTGCAGCATCCCCTCTGCCCCGGGGGGAAGCACAACAAGGATCTCACGAATGCTGGTGCTGACATCGTGGCTCCCACCCCATTCGGTGAGCGCCTGCCTCTGCTCTGCACGTCATGTTCAGTGATGGCGGGCTGCATCGGTCGAATTGTGTCCCTCACAAAACTCCGATGTTGAAGTCCTAACCGCAGAACTCCGGAAGGTAACTGGTGATTAAGATCTTTTAAAGGGGCTGGTCATTGGCAGAGCGGGTTAACGCCCTGGCCTGTAGCACCGCCCTCCCATATGGGTGCCGGTTTGAGACCCAGCTGCTCCACTTCTTATCCAGCTCTCTGCCGTGGCCTGGGAAAGCAGTAGAAGATGGTCCAAGTGGTTGGGCCCCTGCACCCATGTGGGAGACCCGGAAGAAGCTCCTGGCTCCTGGCTTTGGACCAGCACAGCCTTGGCTGTTGTGGCCATCTGGGGAGTGAACCATGGGATGGAAGACCTCTCTCTCTCTCTGCCTCTCCTCTCTCTGTAACCCTGACTTTCAAATAAATAAATAAATCTTTAAAAAGAAAAAACCAGATCTTTTAAAGCGCAGATTAAGTTACAATGAAGTAGTCGGTGTAGACTCTGATGCCGGCTGAGTGGTGTCCCGGTGAGAAGGGAGGATCAGAACCGGGAATCACACAAGGAGGAACTTGGGAGGACCAGGAGAAGATGGCCGTCTACGGCCGGAGAGAGGCCTGGAGGAAACGGCCCTGGTGCCATCTCGATCCTGACTTGCAGCCTCCAGAGTTGCGAGGAAATGAACGTCTGTTGTTTAAGGCCTCCAGTCTGTGGCAATTTGTGCGTGTGGCAGCACTAAAAAATGAACACAAATACAGCTTAAGATGCTGTTGGCTGTGTATTCTTACAGCCAAAAGCCTTCCCGACACTTTCTAGTCTTCTGAAACACGTGGGAATTTTAGGGCCCAGGAAAGACATTTTTCTTTCATATTGAAACAGTAATGTACTGTTTATTTTTTTTCTATTATGTAATAGCCAGGCCCCCCACCCACTGCCTTTAAAACTTTATGCAGAAATTTCTTCAACAGTCTTTAGAACACACCTTCAAAATACAGGAACACAAAATAAAGGAATAAAGTAAAATTTCAAAAATTGAATATGACCCTAATTATCCAAAACGGTTTATCACCACTACAGGCGAATGAGGTAAAGTGTAGATTTAACTGGGACTGCAACAGCCTAGAGTCTTTTGCAACAGAAAATTAGGAAACTTGACCTTTGTCACCATGACTATTTATATAATTATCTAAAGGGCCGTCTGCTTCCTTAAATAGCCATAGAGTCACACGCGGATGTGACACTGGGACAGCTGAGCAGCGGATGGCATCTGACTTTGTAAAGGGCACCGAGGACCAGAGTTCCCGTGCAGCCACCGTGTGTCACCGGAGTCACTGGGCTTTGTGACTGAGCTGCCACCATCTTTTAAAAGCGGCGTCATGTTGAACTAAGCTGGAATCGTTAGGTCCCAAGAGAAGAGGGGTGATGTTAAGAATGTTGTGCTAAAAGAGAACATCCAGAATGCCAGAAGTAATGAAATTTATGGACAAATTTTGCAAAAAAAAAAAAAAAGGTTTAAAATTTTTCATGAAAAATACACAAAAACAGAACACTGGGGAAAGTGTTGCAACATGGATGTGTGATCGTGGGCTTTGTCGTAGCAGTAAGGAAGACGAAAAACGACCAACAATTCTGCTGAAAAATAGACTGTCATGGGCCATTCACATCCACCGAATGGGGCAGAATGCTCAAGTTACAGGCTCGATTAAAGAGATGCACGTGCAAATATCAACTCGGTACAGCAAAGCTTGATAAAACTCAGTGCTGGTGAGGTTCACCAGGCGCTCTCCTGCACGGCTGGGGAGGGGGCGAATCCGTGCAATAATTAGGGTGGGCACTAGGGCAAGTCCTGTCAAAACCTAAAAGGCACTCATCTTTGTCCAGGAAGTTTACTCCATGGATATGTGGTTTTCAAGTATCAGAGAGAGACAGAGAGGTACCAACTGCAGCCTTATTTGCAAGAACAAAAAAAAGGAGAGGAGGAGAAGGAAACACTCCTATGTCCATACATAGGAGAGAAATCAGATGAAAATTTTGCAGCTCCTAACAGAATGAGGTGATGTGCAAAAGTTCTACAATTCTAAGTAAGTGACAGGACAGGTGTGCGCATGGGTGCGCGCGTGTGTGTGTAGATATATGTGAGTGCACCACTACATATACATGTGCATTTATTTATTTATGATTTCAGCTGGTATAAATTTGAGGGATCCACTTTATCTCTGGATAATGGAAACAGGTTCCGGGGCCAGGTCTGAAGTGAATGGGGGTTTGCTGTATTTTATTTTTATTTGTTGAGGTTCAAGGTGGCCTTCAGTCTGAGTCAGCACGAGTACCGCTCGCCGGCTCAGGCTCCAGGGCTCGCTGGCTGGGAAGCCGGGTCCCGCTGGGCTGTGGGAAGTCCACAGGTTTCAGTTCACATGATTCGGAGCACACGTTCGAAGAGGGTCAGCCTCTCGCCCGCCACCCATTCGAAGGGTTTCAATCTGACTTTGGGGAGCATCTAAACCTGAAGAAATACGCCAACCACACACACCCAGGTGAGTTTCATTGTCAAAACCATTGAAACTGGCTGCGATCCACACCCCCTCCCCACGGCCGGCCGAGCTTCTCTCCGATTTCAGACCTCGCAGGGAGGGACGCGTTCCTGCAGCTGAGCCCCGCTTTCTGCTCAGAACATCTGATTCCTGACCGCCCTCCCCCAGAAACAGCTGGGGTACCGGGAGGGCTCTGGAGCCCGGACTTTCCAGAAGGCGATGCTGAGAGGCGCTGGCACCACCCAGGAGTCCACGGAGCCCTTCATGTGTTGAGGGAAGAAATCAACTCGCCAGGGGCACAGTATTTACTTCTCTCTCGGCCCCTGTCAATCTCCTCCTCCCAGCAAAAAAAAAAAGTGTCGTTCTTTATTCTAGAAAGTGAAGAACATTTTCTCCCATAGCCATTGAGCAGTTAGCCAAAACGGGGGTGATGCGAGTCCTTTCTGAGTTGAAAATAGATTACTGACTTTATGCTGAGCCATAAAATGGGAGGGGGGAGTGTACCTTCTTCATGAAAACTACTGAGCTGTGGACTGCCACGGTTGTAATGAGCAGGACCCTCTCCTGGGGCTTGATTGGCAAGTGTGTGCCAGAATCCGCCATTCTCATTGGCTCATGTCTTTCCTGTCTCTTTACCTCTCGCTTCCTTCCTCCCCACTGCCATCTTCCTGACACCCTGGCTGACCACCTCTGGTTTGAGAATACATTGCACGTGCACTTCACGTCATAGACCCGCCAGTTGCTGGCGTCTTCTTCCTCTCGGGGGGACCTGATCAGATGTCCAGGGAACACTCAGGAGTGACTCACAACTGGCCCAAACAGAGGGCAGGAGCAAATTCAGCCTAGAGGATTTCTTCATGGTAAGATACAGAGGGAGGTCTACTGGGCATACGTGGCAGTATTTTCCTCCCAATAAGGCAGAGAGGTCCAAGAGGAGAAAGCGGGAGTGTGCAGCCGCCATCTTGCTTGTGACGGATGGCTGCTGGGCAGGGAGCCTACTAGAGATGTCCTTTATGCTTTTGCTCTTTTTGTCCAAAAATCATATCAATGTATCTCAGCCCTAAAACACTGAATGGAGTGGGCACAGACTTTTGGGTCCATGGGTAAGCCAGCTCCTGGGACTCCTGAAACCTCTACTGGAGCGCCTGGGTTTGAGTGCCAGCTCTGCTTCTTTTTTTTTTTTTTTTTTTAGATTTATTTATTTATTTGAAAGTCAGAGTTACACATAGAGAGGAGAGGGAGAGAGAGAGAGAGAGAGAGAGAGAGAGAGAGAGAGAGAGGTCTTCCATCCCATGGTTCACTCCCCAATTGGCCACAATGGCTGGAGTTGTGCCAATCGAAGCCAAGAGCCAGGAGCTTCTTCCGGGTCTCCCACACAGGTGCAGGGGCCCAAGGACTTGAGCCATCTTCTACTGTTTTCCCAGGCCATAGCAGAGACCTGGAGGGAAGTGGAGCAGCCAGGTCTCGAACCGGTGCCCATATGGGATGCTGGCACTTCAGGCCAGGGCATTAACCTGCTGCTCCATCTCTGCTTCTGACCTAGCTTTCTTCCTGAGTGCTCCCTGGAAGCAGCAGGTGATGGCTCAAGCACTTGGATCTCTGCCACCTACATGGGAGACCTCAACTGAGCTCCAGGCCCTGCCCTGACTGGTGCAGGCATCTGGGCAGTGAGGCAGCAGAATGGAAGATTTCTCTTTTCTGTCTCTGTTTTTCCTTTCAAATAAAATGAAAGCAAATGAACAATTTGTAGATCGAGTGAGACAAAGAATTGTATGAAATTACAGTACGACGGGGCATAGTCATCATGATCTCAGAAATGCATTAAATAGTGTTGGTCGCACCAGAGTGAACAGCCAGCCCTGCTCCCAGGAGCTGGGAAGAGCTTCCCCAAGGAGCACTGAGAGCACTGACCTTGACAGAGGGGCCCAGAGCCAGGCAACAAGGGTGAGACTCACGTTCTGGGAGCTCTGGTTGGGGGCTTGGGGTCTAGGGCAGTCGGTGCAGCAGGAGGGTGACCTGGGACAGTGGCGTGAGGCCAGATGGCGGCGGGTTTTGCGTGAAATGCTCAGGAACTGAGCTCTGATTTCTTGATAATGGGATGTGTGTACGAGAGCACTCATGTGCACAGTACTCAGGCTCCTCGTACACAGGCCTTTTTCCCACTTGCTGGGAGGGAGCCTCTGGGTCCTTAGAGACTCTCCAGTGACCGGAGTGTCTTGGTTACTCATGGTGAGCCCTAAGGAGGTGCTAGGGAGACTCATGGAGGGGTCTGGATAGCTTGGCCAAGGGGGTGGCCCTGGAGCCCTGGAGCCCGAGTTCAGCCACGAGGCCAACAGTTCCTTCAATCACGGCTCTGTGTGATGAAACCCCAGGAAAGGCTCTGGACCCCACAGCTTGCTGAAGCTCCTGGCTGCTGAAACGCGTCAAGGTGGGTGGAGCATCTGGCGCACACACAGGCTCTGCCTCTGCAACCTTCCAGAACGAGGCCCTATTTCCCCTCGGTGTGCTGGTCCTGATTTACGTCCCTTACAATAAATCCGCCCTCCCGTGTGGAGCACTTTTCCTGGGTTCTGTGTGTCACCCTAGTGCCTTATCAATCTCAGGGGGATAGGGAACTCCCTTGGTCAGAAGTACGCACGGCCCAGACCCCGGCATCCCTAGTGAGGGCTGTCTTGCTGGGGACAGTGGCTTTCGCCTGTGGAGTCTGGCTCCGGCTTGCGGAGTTGGGGTCAGAAGCCCCCCCCCCGGCCGCCCCGCACACTGCATGGAAGGGGCTGCAGTGGCTGGGGTGGGGGAGGGCTCTGCTGCACCCCAAGTCCACTGCTCCTTCCGGAAAATGAATGGAGTGGGGACTGGAGGTGAAAAATGGAGAAAACCAAAAATCATCCTGAATGTGGCCTCTGAGGGGGCAGCTTCTTGCATCTGTCACAGGGACACCTCATCCCAGATGCAGTGTCACAAGCAAGCTGCACATCGATTGGCCCAAATGCGCTGGACTGTTTTCATAGTAAAGAGCAACACCAACAAATAGAGTAACTGCCACTTACTGAGCAACCGTAAAGGGAAAGACACCAAGCAAGCTGGGGATTGTGGCATTTTCCTCTGGTCCCTGCAGGCACTGTGTGGCAGAGCACAGGGTCCTGGCACCAGGGCGGGGCTCAAGTTCTGCCAAGGAAGGCTTTGCAGGCTGAGTCAGAGGCTGAGGGCCCGAGTGCACTCCCCTTCCCACCTTCCTTCCTCCTCACCCTCCCTGTCTCCCCAGTCACTTCCCCACGGAGGCTGCGTTCTCCGGGTGGGCAGCCAGTGCACCCAGCGCATCATGAGCCCCGGAAGGGAGTGAAATATGAGACAGGAAGGGTGCTCTGGAACCCAGAAGGCAAGGGCAGGAGTGGCCTGGCCAGGAAGTGCTCCTGTGGCAGAGCAGTCAGGAGCTGTCCCTGGTGGTGGGAGGTCAACGTGTGGGTGTCTGAAGCGAGGACACAAAGCGGGTTTGAGGAGTGGGTTTGCTGCCCCATTGGAGAGTTCAAGCCAGTGCAGCCAGTGGAGGTGAGAACCGAAGATCAGCTGGGCAGGACAGGCTACACCAGCCCTCGTCTGTGAGGCGCAGCTGCACGATCCTCAGTGGACACCCGAAGCCATGACCCTATGTAAGCACCTATATTATACATATATGTATATATATTATATATACACACACAGGTCTAAGACAAACTCTACTTCATAAATCAAGCATAGTAGAAAATCAACAACAGCTAAAAATAAAGTTGGACAAGTACAACAATATGATGAAAAGTTATTTTAAATTTATGAGTTATTTCTGGAATTTTCCATTTAACATTTTCTGACTTGGGTTGACCGTAGGTAACCAAAGCTGCCGGTGGGGGTAGGGGTGGGGGTGGAGACTGTCTGTGTTGTCAGAGAACCCTGGGTTTGAAGCTCATTCTGCCACTTTCTATCTCCTATTTCTACTTCCATTTGGTTCCCTAAACTCTAAAACAGAGACAGTAACAGTAGGACGCCTGGTACAAAGCATGTACCCACACAATAATGTTTATTGTTTTTTCATTTAATTCTAATGTATGGATGAAAAAGATGTGTACAAGGGACTTCTTGGAGGAATGGCTTGGGTGCCACGTGTGAAAGTCCTGTGGATGTTTCTGAAGGATGTCACAAGTAGGCATGCACGCTTCCTCACCCAGGCCTCTGGATGTGACTTAGGACCCCAGCTTCCCCATCACACAGCACCAGGGGGTCAACGACACCCGTGAGTCCTATTGAAATCCAGCTGGTGGACGAAGTTGCCAACAGAGATAAGAGATGCAAGTCGGTACGGGGGAATGTCTGCCTTGCATTCCTTAGGAAACAGACTCTTTCGAAGCCTTTAAGAGGATAATGTGGGGGTGGGGGGGAGCAGCCAGGTAGAAGTCACTGTGCCATCTCCCGGGGCCCTGAGGCAGGCAGAGGGCCCCGACCTTGAGAGGTGAGGGCTGAATCAGGCTAGCGATATGAGTCAGCCCTCTCTCCCGGAGCCTAATTTTGTGAAAGGTCCTGACAAGATGCTCAGATGCAAGACAGAGATGAAGGTTCTGAGTGATTTCTGGAAATTGCTCTATTTTGCACTGCGATCCCTCCCTCGAGGCACAGAGAGCAGCCTGAGTCACAGCGAGGGAAGCTGTCAGCCCCTCGGGCTTCCCTGTCCCTGGGACTTCCTGCGCTCCCGCACTGGGTTCAGCCAACCCCTCCCCTGGGGGAGTAGCCATCCTGCCTGTCTTCCTTAGTGGATCTGCCAGCTGAGTCAACCTGAGGCCCATTTGCTTAGGTTCTGGGCTGGTCTCCTCCGGGCTGTCCCCCGCCACCTCCCTCTGCCTCACTGGGCCGCCATCTTGACATGTGGCCACATTTCCGTGTCTCTCAGCCACCACCCTATGTGGATTGTGGGGATGTAGGCGGGACGTGGAGGCGAGGGGTTGAGGGTGGTGGCTGCAGAAGAGGAGCGAGTCACGAGTGACATTTGCTGAGCACCCGTTACTTTCACATAATCAGTGTGGGGCAGATTTTCCAACCCCTGTTGGACGGATGGGAAAACCGAGCCTCAGGAGTTAAGCGATGAAGCTGCTCCGCCCGGCATCCAGCGCAGGGCTGGCCCTCGGCAGCGGAGGCAGCCCGAGTCTTTCCTCTTGGGCTCCACGTGGCCTCCCGTCCACTTGGCTCCCGCCTGTCCCTGCCATGCATTCTGATGGCATCCAGAATGCTCACTGGCTACCTTGTGCGGAGAAGCATGCTCCTGCCTCAGCCCCACCACTCCATATACTCTCTGCGCCTCTCCGTCCTCATCAGAAAAATGGGAGAATCATCTGGTCTACCCTGCCGGAGCGCTGTAATACTTAATATGCATACAGTACCCCAGTGGCTGGCTGGGTGCACAGAGAGAAAACGCCTTGGTTTCCCGAAGCCATTCCTTGAAAGTCTGACTTCCAACAGCTTCCTCTCCTCGGCGCATCCAGACTTTGCATCAGTTCCACAGACCTTCAGGAATCTGGATCGTGTGGAGCCATCATGCTCCCATGGAGGGGCAGACAAAACAAGAGAAGTGTTAACAGGATGCAGGTGCCTGAGCGGGAACCCAACTCCTGGGCTGTCTCCTCGGCGACAGAAGGAATGTTCTCAGGAGTCAGTGAGAACAGACTCAACAGGCTCAAGTAACAGGCGCTGTGGCATCACCTCCCACAAGAAGCCGAGTCAGGACAGACGCCAAGCACCACACTCCCAGCTGTGGCCCCATGGGCTTAACCCTCCCTGCCTCCCTCCTACCCTTCAGTCCTTCCTTCTTCTTCTTTTTTTTTTAATTTGAAAGGCAGAGTTACAAAAAGAAAGAGAGAGAGAGAGAAAGAGTAAGAGAGAGAGAGATGTCTTCCATCCGCGGGTTCACTCCCCAAATGACCACAATAGCCGGAGCTGGACTGATCCAAAGCCAGGAGTCAGGAACTTCTTCTAGGTCTCTCATGTATGGGTGCAGGGGCTCAAGGACTTGGGCCATCTTCCACTGCTTTCCCAGGCCATAGCAGAGAGCTGGATTGGAAGAGGAGTAGCCAGGACACGAACCAGTGCCCGTATGGGATGCTGACACCGCAGGCAGAGGCTTAGCCCACTGTGCCACAGCGCCGACCCCATGACTATCGCTCTCGTGTTTGCTGGGTAGCAGCTCTGCCGGATGCCACACCCACACAACACAGGGGACACTGTCTCCTCCTTCAGAGTGATGGACTCTGTCCAGACGCTCCTGTCTCAATGGTTGGGCCCCAGTCCTGTATGTGTTCCAGAACCATCTTCCGGCAAGAGAGTTGGAATGACTTTGACTGGCTTAGCACAGCGGTTTTTCACTCTGGTTGCGCATTAGAATCACACTGAGCTTCCAAATAGGAGCGGCTGCACCTGCCTTCCAGAGACGCAGGCTCCAGTGCTGTGCAGGAGAACCCAAGGGGCAGAACATCGCCCACAGGTGCACCCAATGGCCAGAAAGAAATCCAGGATCAGGGATGCTGGCCCCACCGTGACTGACGGAACCCTGTGGGGAGAGAAGGGCGGCTCACATCCTCACTGACACCAGGCCTGGCTGAGTGACTGTGTAGTCATAGCTTCACTCACAACCTGGAAGGCCTGCACTGGCCTCCTACACCGCCAGGGCCTGGCTGCCTCCCACCTCTTCCTAGAATGAACCCATGCTGTTTGGGCAGAGCAGGCTTACCGAGGAAAACCACTTCCAGGCAATTCCAAGAATGAAGCACCCCTGGACCGACGAAAGGAAAGCGCCCGCCTTGGCCTCCTGTCCCTGAGAGGCCACGCCCACTGGCAGCCGCATCGTCTGGGGTATCCAGAGCCATGCTGTCTCAGGCTTAGCTCCGAAAGCTCTCCTGTTCTTCAGTGTTGGTAACCAAGGTAAAGGAGCAGTTGTGCCTCTCAGAATATGGGTTCATTTTCAATTGCTTCAGGGATGTTTGAAAGAGGTAGGCGGAGCCTTATGTAACTGAGAGCTGATGATGAGTGATGCCCAACCCTCACCTAAGTATTCCAGGAAATATGTAAATAAAATAGTGCTGTTTTATTTAAATTGTTTTCAATTTAAATCAAAAATTACTACACTTAAATAAAATAGCTATTAAATAAGTAAATATCTTATTTTCTTATAAATTTTCTTATAGGTTGTGGGGTGTAATTTAATTTTGGCAAAAGACTCCATGAAAGTGGATGAATGCATGGATATTTAAATGCAGCAGTGGTGGAGAGTGGCTGTAATTAACACCCAGGTCGGGGTGACAAAGGGCTCATGCCTGCCACTCACAGGTGGCCACTGAGCAAGCTCCTGTTCCTCCACCCTCAGAGGGACTTCAGCCAGACCCAGTGACAAAGCAACGCAGGATGACGCGAGGTTAACGCCAAGGAAGCCCATGCAGGCCACGTGCACGCAAGGACAGTCCTCATAGTTCCAGAACGGTCACCTCTCCAGCTGACTGTGCTTGGGGCGGGAAGCCTTGTTTGTTCTCGGAAACGGGTGCACAAAGCAGAGGCCTGGAGGGGTCCACCCTTCCTCCCCGACATCATCAGAAATTATGATTGTCGGCCGGCACCGTGGCTCAATAGGCTAATCCTCCGCCTTGCGGCGCCGGCACACCGGGTTCTAGTCCCGGTCGGGGCACTGGATTCTGTCCCGGTTGCCCCTCTTCCAGGCCAGCCCTCTGCTGTGGCCCGGGAGTGCAGTGGAGGATGGCCCAAGTGCTTGGGCCCTGCACCACATGGGAGACCAGGTAAAAGCACCTAGCACCTGGCTCCTGCCATCGGATGAGCGTGGTGCGCTGGCCGCAGCGCGCCGGCCGCGGCAGCCATGGGAGGGTGACCCAACGGCAAAGGAAGACCTTTCTCTCTGTCTCTCTCTCTCACTGTCTACTCTGCCTGTCAAAAAAAAAAAAAGAAATTATGATTGTCATTGCTGCAAACCCTCTTGCCTCAGGTGCGACAGGTGTTCACGTGGGAATCCGGCTTTGTGTGTGTGTGACCCTGAAGTGCTTGCCACTAAGCCACTCTGGTGAAGTCTGACCAGAAGTGCGCCATACCCCAGGAGGTCTAAGAGGTGAAAAACAGAGCTGGGGTGGCCACACTGGAGTGGTCTGATGGCTCTGCCCTGGGTGAGAGGGGCGGGGGGGTTCCCCGGGGAAGTGCCTTCTCAGAGTCTCCACTCCTAGGGCCACAAGGGAACACGGAAAGTCAAATATGTGATTTCGGACAACGACACTAGACAGCAGGTAGGAAGTTATATAACTGGATGGATCGTTATTTTCCACTGTGGGTATGCACGGATGAAGATGTCCCTCTTAGTCTCGAGACCGAGCACTTCGACACATACGCTCTGTTTGAAAGGTCTCAACACTCTGCTTGCCCGCTTAAAAAAAACCGAATGCTCTGGCTAGCCGCGTAGGGTGACAGCGCCTTCCCCAGCGCTGCCGGTCTAGCTTCCCGGCTCACTCGGCCTCTTCGTCTTTCCAGGAAAGCACTGGGCCCGGCGCTGGAGAAGTCCAAGCAGAAAGCGCCAGGCGGGCCTGGGCTGTGCAGCTCATTCGTTTTCTAGTTGTTGTTACTCAGCTCACGCTCTCAGAACCACAGCTTCTTCACTTCCTTTGGCAGAACTCTTTCAGCTCTGGGAATCACAAACACTTAGCAGTGCTACGAGTTTCAGGGGAAAAAAGCTGGTTTCTTTTCCTATCAGAGGTGTATTCTCTCCGCAGATGCCACTCTTTACATTTAAATAACCGAAATCCAGGACTCGAATGCAGCGCGGGCAGAGTCAGAACTCGCTGTTGACCACACGGTCCGTTTTCAAACCCCCTTATTCCCAAGAGAGCGCCCAGGCCCTCAAGGCAGGACGTTGTTCATTCCAAATTAACCACGGCTGTTTTTTTTTTTTTTAAACAGGAAGTTCAAAGATAGAGGTGTTTTAAGGATTCCTCACTAGAAGTGCTGGAGAGTTCTTCAGGTTTTGAAAATTCTGTTAATTTCCCCAAAGTTGCAGTTCGCTTTCTCTGACTTTGTGGTCATTTGGCCTTCTTGCTCTCTGCTTGTGTGTGACACCGTCCTGCCCCTTCTCATCTGACCCAGGGGCTGAGTGGAGCTCATGAGGAATTTACAGGAAACCCGAGCCAAGCCGGCACCCTCCAGGTTGGAGACGACATTTTGGAAGGCAGCGCAGACACCAGCAGGTGACACACACATGTGCCCGGGGCCTGTGCTATGGTGCACTGGGCTGAGCTGCTGCCTGCGACGCTAGCATCCCAGATGAGCCCTGGTTCTGGTCCCCGCTGCTCCACTTGCAATCCAGCTCTCTGCTAATGCACCTGCAAAAACAATGGAAGACGGCCCCAGTCTTGGGCTCCTGCATCCATGTGGGAGACCCATGTGGGAACCATGATGCAGTTCCTGGCTCCTGGCTCCTGGCTTGTAGACATTTAGGGAGTGAACCAATGAATGGAAGATCTCTCTTTCTCTCTCCCACTCTCTCTGTAACTGCCTTTCACATAAAATAAATGAATATTTAATAAAAAGAAAAGACATCTGCCTGATTCTTATGGTGGAGCTTAAAGCAGTGTCCACAAACTATAAATAAGCTCTGTATGTCTCCCTGTCCACAGACCTGACTTGCTCCCCACTCTGCCCGCCACCACCCTGGGCCCAGCCTGCTGTTCACATTGCACGATGCTGCCCCAGGAGCCCTGAGGTCAGCCTCCCAGACGGGAAAGCATGAGCCTGGACTGACTCAGGGGCTGAGGACGATGTCGGAGGGGACTGGGTCTCTGGGCAAAACCACACCTGCGTGGCTAATTGGGGATCCATGCAAGGGACACTCCCCGCACTGATGCTGCCATGTTCCAGTCTCCAGCGTGGTGCTGGGGAGAGTGCTGGATGACTGCCCGGAGAACGAGGCCCCATCCGGCCAGGAGCTGGCAGTCCTGGGCCTTCATGTCTCCGGGTCTCTGTCTCTTTCCTGTAAACCAGGGGGCTGGACGGACCAAGTCTTCAGGGTCACTTCTACCACGTGCTAGCCCAGGAAGTACTAGAGGCCCAGAATGCAACTGTGCCCTGCGCGAGCTCCCACCTGCTGACCACTGCTGTCAAATTGACAGACCAGGGCCTGTCCTGCTCGGGGGAATCGTGGCCTCCCCCGGCCCTCAGCATGGAGAGATGAGGCAGCCTCCTCCGACACGCACGCCGCTGCCTCCGGGGCCGATTCCCACGCTGTGCGGGAAGCGTTGTGCCCACGCCCCTCGCTGGGCTTGCGCCGCTCAGCAAGCTTCAGCATCCTTCAGTGCCCATTTCTCCAAAGAACGGATGCTCCCGGCAGTCAGCGAGGGGAGACGTTTCTGTCAGGTCTTTGCTCAGTTCCTCTTTTCAGACGGGAGAATGAGAGAGGGGTGGAGGCCTGGGTGTTTCCTCAGCTGACAGGACTGGGTAGGAGGCACTCGACCAGTGGAGAATCTAGGGGCCTTTTTGGTTTTAATGCTTGGCCATGGAGGGCACATGGCTGTTCTGGTTCCATCAGTCCATCATCTCCTCTCATACACTGCGAGCTGCCCAAGAATGGGGCCGATGGGTTGTCTTTCTTGTTGCCCATGATGCCCTGGGGAGGGCAGAGTGGGTTGTGCAGTCAGACGAGTGGGATTCGAGGCTTCCTGTAACGTGAACTGAGCGACAATTGGCCCTGGTGGGACTTCTCAGTCCCCTGTGGGGTCCGTGTGGCACAGATGGCAACGCGTGCCCCCGGAGGTCCCCTTCCGGTCCACAGGGACCCGGGTGCAGGTGCCGATGACACTTCCAGTAGTTGGTGTCCGTGTTAGTAACCCAGGGGAGGGCAGGGACAGCGAGGGGGTTTTCCTGTCACCATGTAACCAAAGACACGCTGCCATGGGGTAGGTTTTCTACGGGATTGCAGAGGAGGCTGCCCCTGGCCTTCGGCTGCCTCCCCTGAGAGCCCCCAGACATCCCACTCACAAACGCAAGGGCGATGCCTGCTTGTGGAACTTCACATGCAGAGGACCCTCTTCAACACCCTGGGGACTTCATCACATGGCCGCATGGGTGCCTGAACTGCGGCTCAGGGAGTGAGCGAGGGGCAAAGCCTGAACAGACTTGAGCCTTGGCAGCTGCAGGCTCTGTCCTTCAGGACATCCCAGCGCACAGGGCTCAGCATCTGGCTCCTGCCAGGCCCCTTGTGGAAGTGACAAATTCTGAAAGCCCTTGCTCAGATGTTTGCTCTCATGCTGCCCCCTAGCCAACCCACCCAGGGTTTCAGAGAGCTCCCTCGCCACGCTCCATGCTTCTGGGCTGCCTCTATCAGTCCCAAATGTAACAGGAAGTGTGCTGGGTACAGCGCTAGGTTCCACAGAGGCAGAAACAGTTTCAGGGGGTTTGCAATTTAGTGCCAGAAAAATATGGTCTTTTTATAAAAGACTTATTTATTTATTTGAGAGGCAGAGACACAGCCAGAGAGAGGGAGAGACAGAGAGAGGTCTTCCTTCCACTGGTTCACTCCCCAGATGGCCACAACGGCCGGAGCTGCGCTGATCCAAAGCCAGGAGCCAGAGCTTCTTTCGGAAGGAGTGTCCCACGTGGGCGCAGGGGCCCAAGGACTTGGGCCCTCTTGCACTGCTTTCCCAGGCCATAGCAGAGAGCTGGATTGGAAGAGGAGCAACCAGGACTAGAACCAGCGCCCACATGGGATGCCGGCACTGCAGGCGGCTGCCGCTTTACCCACTACACCACAAGGCGGCCCAAAAAGATGGTCTTAAAACAAGGAGAAAACTCAGCACTGTCGGGAATAACAGAGATAAGCTCAGCAATAGCGTGCAGGTGCTCCACAGCGTGGGGAGCAACTGAAGACCTGGCCACGAACGCCATGGTGAGGAGCGGGTGCTGGCACTTTACAGACTCTATGGTATGGACAGGGGGCCCAGGTGGAAAGGGTGAGCTGAGCCCCACAGGGGAGGGTGGGGACCAGTGTTGTCAGTGTGGGTGCTTGTGGCACTGGAAGTCCGAGGGAGGTGCTTTGAGGGCACTGCGTGTGTAGAGTCTGCAGGACTAAGCACCTGGTTGGATGTGGTAGAGACACTGAAGGAAGAATCCAAGATTCCTGTGCTTGCCAGCCTGGGCGAATGAGAAGACAGTGGTGATCATTTTCCTAACCAGAGGACACGATCAGGCCAAAAGCAAGTTTGGTTTTGCGGTTGCCAAGAGCCGGAGGGATAGCTGGGCGCAGACCGTTGAGCTGTCTGAAGAACCGCTGTCTCGGGCGCTCAGGAAGACAGCAGAGAGTTTCGCGGTCATCTATTGGGGTGAGGGCTGAGGCAGGGAGGATGGAGATGTCCTCTAGGGCTGTGGCTCTCAAACTTCAATGTATTGAAAAAGCACAGGTCCCTGGCACACAGTGTAGGAATTGCTAGATGTAGTGCCTCCCCCAGCATTCAACTGAAACCTTAAGGCGCTCAACCAAGGAAACGTGCAGTACAGGAACAGGAGATCTGGATGGCATTTTAGTATTGGTGCTTATTTGTTTTAAATCAATAGCCAATTTATATAGATAAATAGCCAATGAATTTTTTTTCAAATATTAACAAAAGAGAGATCACCACAAAGAGAGAGCACCTCACCTCTGGCAGAACGGCTACGATCCAAAAGACAGAGAGTAACAAGTGCTGGTGAGGACGTAAAGGGCAGTGCTTGCACATCACTGCTGGGAATGTGAGCTTGTACAGCCACTGTGGAAAACAGCACGGTGTCCTTCAAACAACCGGAAGTAGAACTGCCATGTCACCCAGCAATCCCAGTACTGACTGTATCGCCAACAGACATGAAATGATTCTACCAGAGATGCCTGCTCCACCTGCTTACAGAGCACTGTTCACAATGGGGTCAACCAAGGTGTCCATCATCAGACGAATGGATAAATAAAACGTGGCATTTATACACAACGGATACTGTAAAGCCATTAGAAAAAGGATGGACCAGGAAGTCATCATGTTAAGTGAAATAAGCCAGGCACAGAAAGACAAACACCACAGGTTTTCCCTCATATGGGGAAGCTAGAAAGACCCAATGTGAACACAGAATAGTGACTGCTGGAAGCCAGGGGCGGGGGAGGGATGGCAGGAGTTTGGATAACAGGCAGCAATCAGAATGAGATGGAAGGCATGAGCTCCCGGTGCTACCCAGTACAGTGGAGACAGAGGTCACAACAGTCTATGAGCAAACAGAAGCAAGGAGCGCCAAGCACACACATACAGTATTGCTTGTTCAGGGAAACTGTAAATTCTAAAGGGAAATGTTGATTGCACTGATTTGCTCAGTACACGCTGTCTACATGAAATAAACTGTCAAACAGTAACCCATGGATATGTTCACTTATGTATATTAGAAATCATCAATGAACATATTATGATAGTTTTGTAAATTGGTTATCTGGAGCTTTTGACAAATATATTTGATTGAAATAAAACTCACAAAAGCCCCCAGTTCAGGTAACTGTCCTGGGAAAATCACTGCAGCTGGGATGCAACACCTCCGGGCTGCACATTTCATAAAGGCAGGCGTCCAGCTGGAAGCTGCCCAGCTCCTGGCTGTGCTCCGAGGGTCCACGGGTGATTCAGAAGGGATCCCAAGGAGAAGCCTCCAGAAGGCGGAGCCGTGGTCAGAGGAGGTGCTCGGGCAGCACCGTGGGATTTAATCAGGGAGCGCCTCAAGGTGTGACAGGCGCCATATTTCTTAGGCTGAGCTGTGGGCTCGCAGAAGTTCAGACGCCTGAGACCAGCGCACCTCCCACCGGCTCTGCAACTCCTTTCCAGGTGGGCTGTGTTCGCTTCGTTTCAAGTCCTTGCTTCACCGAGGCATGTTGCCTGGGGGAGGAGATAAAGTGCCTTTGCTATCCATAGGTCTCTGGAGTGAGAGAAACCAGTTGTAGATCTCTTGTGGATATCAGATCCTGGACTTCAAGAGCTGGTTCAATTCCTGCCTGCTTTGCTTCCAATCCAGCTCCCTGCTAACAAGCCTGGGAAAGCAGTGGAAGATGGCCCAAGTGCCTGGATCCCTGTACCCATGTGGGAGATTTGGATGGAGTTCCTGGCTCCGGACATCAGCCAGGCCCAGCCCGGGCCACTGGAGCCATTTGGGGATGAACCAGTGGATGAAACACGTCTTTGTGTCTCTCTGTAACTCTGCTTTTCAAATAGATAAAATAAACCTTAAAAAAATAAAGTGTGGACAATGATGAGATATCATCGTGGCCAGCTTGGTCATCTTACTCAACGTTGACTCTTTTAGTTGTATCTTTTAGTCTTGATTTTTTTTCTCTTTTCTTTCATTTTAATTGAACAACAAAAAAACTGAACCAACTCCAAATGTGACCATGAAGGGTTAATTTCTGAATGAATTAGGCCAACAGCTACATCCATTATTTTTAAAAGTATTTTAAGTCGTTGACAGCGGTTTCCAAATTTGAAAATGTAAAAGTTAAAATAGATGCTCATTAATAAATTCCAGAACGAATGTCTACTGAATACTTGCTATCACAGCTTTCACTTTGAGCAACTCGAGGGTTTCCAGATTGTGTTTGGTCTTTTGGCTCTAATTTTGGTGCATAAACATTCATCTGTTATTGACAACCTCATATGTTTCTCACTGATACAGCAGATACTCTGAACACACTGCACTGAGAAATGTCTGAACTGAAATTCCAGACAAATGATGAGACATTCCTTGCCCCATTATAAAAAAGCACACCTTACACTAATATTTCACTGCTCCTTCAATGTTCTCTCTAATTATATGCATGTTCTAAGCTTCAAACCTTGTAATATGAGTAATAAACTATAAGAATGAATACATTTAGTATGACAACAAAATAATCATTATGAGGATACAACACACGTTTTCTATCTTTCGGATCACCCCTGGTGGGCACTTCATCTGCTGACTTACAATATTGATCCTAACCCTAGATTATGTGAGCCGAGAGCTGCTGAGTCTCCACTGTCCAGTATCAAAAACATGGACTCGGTGCCACAGAGCACCATCTACCCAAACCCAGCAGCCTGGTCTGTAGCAAGGGCATAACAGATGCGTTTACCTGGCAGACGGTGTGGTGAAGCCACCCAGCAGGCACCTGTGACTTTGGTTGTTGGTTAACCCTTGGCAGAGGGGGACCCATTGTACAGAGAAGCCACCGGAAGAGGTGCTGGGGAGTCAGAAGGTCACAGCAGTCCCTTGAGTCAACACAGGAGCAACATGCCAGCCCGGGCTCCGGCAGAAGCTCAGGGCGCGACGCAGCCTGAAACCCAATCAGGCCGCTGCAGGGTGCCAAGCAAGAGCCCCTTCTTGGCTTTCTGGTCACTTGTCCAAGTTTACAATTTGGGAAATGGCAGTGATCCCTGGGGGCGCTCCCCTTCCGCTGCAGTTGGCCAGGGACTAGCGTTGTTCATCACTTCCTAGTCTCACTGCTGGCCAAGAGTATCTGCGCAGAAGGGACGCTGCACTCTTCCTGGCTGCTGAAACACCTGAGAGACCGTGGGATCTGCCAAGGATGCCGTCACAGGCTGAAAAGCTGGGTGGTTCAGCTAACAGCCGGCAGCCGGCTTCTTCTTATCTACCATAATTCAGAGAGCTTGCTGGGCCCGTGTGTGGCCCCGTGCCTGACCAGTCAGTGATTTCCCTAACGTGTCTGATTGCTCTTCGTCTCTCCAGCCCAGCACATGCCTCCCGCTTTGGTCAGCTCTGTAGAACAGCGAGCGCTGCCACTGGCGAGAGCACCGTCAGGCTGGAGAGGGTCGCATGAGGGTGACCGTGCAGGAGAGGAAGTCTAGAACGGGGAGGTTGGCTCTCACTGGTCTTAGGTTCCACTGCCTGACCCACCTTCTTCAAAACCCAACATTCTCCCCCTGAGTCCCCGGCCACCCAAACCAGAGGAAGCCTTGTACCGCCATGGCAGGGAGCGTGGTCTTGGCACTACCAGCCCACAGGAGTGTCTTGTCTGTAGCATCCGCACTTGGGATCTTCTGCTGCTGTTCAGGGTTACATGAGGCCTGCTGACCTTGGCTCACTGTGCCTACTGGGTCAGCACAAATGCCTCCGGAGCACACAAACAGGATAGGCAGCAAACTCACGCTGCTACCACAGTTACTCTGAGACAGCTGGCGTGGGGCCGACTCAGGACGGCAAGGATGGACCTGTGTGTGAGTGTTCACACGTCGCCTCCCCTTGAGGAGGGTGCAGGCTGAGGGACCGTCCTAGAGGGTTTTCATGAGATGGGAAATATAGTATCTTGTTGTGGCTGAAGACACAGGCCCAGAGAGGCTGAGTAACGTGCTGGCAGAGATGGGGTTCTCCTCCTATGTCCTTTCCCCTTAGAAAACTGCTTCCCATCCCTGTGGGCCGCTTACCTCAAGACGAGTGATGGGAACCCGAGTGGAAGCATGGCATCCCAGCGGCCTTTAACTGTGTGTCGGGCACACACCCTGTGCTTATTTGTGAGTTGTGGTGGAACATAACGTTTACCTCTTTAACCATTTTGACAGTTCAAGTCCATTCACCGGGTTCACAGCCATCACCTCCATCAACTCCGTGTTTCCATTTTCCTAAACTGCAATCCTGCACCCACTGAATGTTAACTCCCCGTTCCCTCCCAGGCGCTGACAAGCTTCATTCTGCCTGCTGCTCCGTGAGATTGACTGCTCTACCTACCTCGTATAAGTGGACTCACACAGCACTCATCCCCCATGATGGGCTTATTCACTTAGCGTAATGTCTTTTAAGGCTGAATAATACTCCATGGCACAAAGACGTTGCATTTTACCTCTCCATTTATCCGCCTGTGGACAACTGGACTGATCTACATTTTGACTCTTAATGAATAAAGCTATGAACATGACAGTTCAAACCTCTCCTGGGCTCTGCTTTCAAGTTTTTTGTATAATATCAGAAAGTGGAATAACAGCTGGATCACAGGGCAATTCTGCTTATTTTTGCTTTGAGAGAGAGAGAGAGAGAGAGAGAGAGAGAGAGAGAGAGGAGAGAGAGAGTTCCCATCTGGGGTTCACTTCTCCCATGCCCATGGCTGCTGAGACTGGGCTGGAGCCAAAGGAGGGAACCTTGAGCTCACTCCAGGTCTCCCAGGTGGGTGGCAGGGACCCAATCACTTGAGCCACCCCTGCTGCCTCCCACCCGGGGTCTGCACCAGCGGGAAGCTGGACTTGCGAGCTGGAGCTGGGAATTGACCCCGGGCACATGGAGAATGCATCTTAACCACTTGGCCAAACACATGCCATAATTGGGGGGGTTGGGTTTTATTTTCGTTTTTATATGGTTTTGATAACATAATATTTTCATAACAGAAATTGGTGCGCTGCTCTAACATATAGCGAAAAATCTCAAAGCGGTTTTAGAATGGGATAATACATAGAATCCAGAAAAATTTTGATGCACATGATAGAAAAAGTAGAGATAATTTCAGATATTTGTGGCAGAAGTATACATCAAAGCTCTGCAGAGATCGCCTGCCGCCCCCAGCCCACTCTCGGCTGTCTGTAGAGGCAACTTCCACCTGCAGGTCTCGTCTTTCTGGGGCACAGGAGCACACACTGACTTGCTTTTGGTTTTTCCTGCTGCGGATATTTAACTTTTTCTGGACTGCTAAGTCGATTTCTGCTTGTCTGTCTGTTCTCTGGCTTCTAAAAGTATGATCTACTTCCTGCACCTTGTCATTTCTTCTATTATTTAACTATAGATGGACACTTTTACACATTTTGTTTTGGGGGCCGGCATTATGGCCACTGTTAGGGGAAACCGGCCGCAGAGAAATTATTGTTACCTCGATTCTTTGTCGCACATGGAAGAAGGATTTCCAAGCGGATGGCAAAGAGATTTAAAAGTATTTATTAGAATGAAAGGTGGCGTGGAGGGGGGCTTCCGAAAGAGGAAAACCCAAGAGGACTGGTGGCAGCGGGCTTTTTAAGTACAATTTCGAAGGCAAAAAACAAACAAACAAAAACAACTTGACGTTAGATTGGCATTCAGGTACCAGGCCTTGAGGAAAACCATCAAAAGACCTCATTTACAATCCCCTGTCCTGTCTGGCCTGTAAGGGTGGGGCAGGTAACGTTTTCACCTGGAGCTATGAGCTCCCTTGCCATCCTCATGGTGAATTTGGAGATTCCAGAGGGAGGAACCCCGCCCTAACTTTCTGAGGAAACTCCAAGCTGTTTTCCAGAGCAGCTGCCCCATTTGACTCTCCCCTATTCACCCATCTTTCCGAGAACTGTTTCTCAGAAGACAGAACACCTCAATGGCTGGGAAATCAGCCGCAGCATTGGCTCTCAGCGCAGCCGAGGCACAGGTGACTCAGGAGTGTGCGCATCTGGGGAGCTCTGGCTCTCAACTCAGCTGTCCTAGGGGGCTGAGGGAGGGGCTCACGAGTAGGCAGCCTGGCACAAAGAAGGCCTTGTGTGCTGTGAGCAGCCGCGTGCTCCGCACCCTGCGTGGTAGAATGCTTGTATGGAGGATGCACATGCGTGAAGTGCCCAGCGTGAAGCAGCTTGGAGACCAGGCTGTAACAGCAGCCTGGAGTGCTGGCCTCCTGTCCTTTCATTGATGGTGTCCCGAAGAGCTGAGGGTCCACAGGTCCGCCACGCGGTTCTGGTAAGGGGTGCCCTGGACTCTGCCTGGGGAGTTCCTCAAATTAGGACCCAGCAGCCCCACCTCCTGCTGCAGTCTGAAAGACAGTGATCCCCTCCAAGACAGGCAGAGGAAGAGACGCACAGCACCCAGCTGACCGATACCACTTCCCAAGTGCCAGGGTCACTTAAAAGCAAACCTAGGGGAGCCGGCATTGTGGGGTAGCAGGTCAGCTGCCCCTTGTGGCACCTGCATCCCATACGGACTCCGGTTTGCATCTCAGCTGCTCTACTTCCTATCCAGCTCCCTGCTAATGGTCTGCGAAAAGCAGTAGAGGATGGCCCAGGTGTTTGGGCCCCTGCCACCCATGTGGGAGAACTGGAAGCAGCTCCTGGTTCCTGGCTTCAGCCTGGCTTGGCCCTGGTCATTCTGGCCATTTGGGGTGTCAATCAGCAGATGGACTCTCTCTCTCTCTCGGTAATGCTGACTTTTAAATCAATCAATAAATCTTTTTTAAAAAAGAAGAAGAAGAAGAAGAAGAAGAAGAAGAAGAAGAAGAAGAAGAAGAAGAAGAAGAAGAAGAAAACAAGGAGAAGCCACAGAGGAGTCCCTGTATCACAAACTCTTCATTCATACACTTAATAAATGCTCAGTGGTACACAATGAGAAGTGAGAGGCACGGAGGGGCCCAGCACGTGAGTGAAAGTGACATATACCACCTTGCGCTCTGACTAATTAGAGCAGGGCCGTTTTCTATTAAGAAAACAACTGAATTATGAAACCTGCCTGAGAGGAGAACATTTTTCAGAATCATATTTGCCATCATAACTCGAGACAGCTTCCTCTTAGATTTCACTATGAAATAAAAACCTCTTCGACCCCCTTCCATGCTCTCCTACTGCCCAGGCTTCTGGTCCTCTGATGGACAATGTTGAGTGCTGCTCTGGCGGGAGCCACAATGCCTGCCCGTCCTCAGCAATCACTCCGCTATGTGAGAGAATGGAAGAGCACAGTGGGGGTCGCCAAGGAGCGGGTACAACCCCAGGACCAGCCGGATGGGGCGCAGATGGATGGAGAAGAGGCTGGAGGGCTGTACCTTCCCCAAAGAGGCTGGGGTGGGAGAGGGAGAGGGAAAAGCCAAACCAGAGATGTTCAAAGGATTTGCACGTCTTTCTGTCTTGCTAAAAGGTAAAACCATCTGTCTTACCAGAGACATTATTGTGTTTTTAAAAATGCTTATTTATGCATTTTAGAAAGTTTATCTGAGACAGAGCGACAGAGGGAGAGGGTGAGACAGAGAAAAATAGAGAGGTCTTCCATCTGCTGGTTCACTCTCAGGAGCCAGGAACTCCATCCGGGTCTCCCACGTGGGTGGCAGGGGTCCAGGTACTTGAGCCATCACTCACTATCTCCCAGGCACATTGGCAAGAAGTGGGCTGGAGGCAGGGCTGGATTCCAGGCATTCTGCTGATACGGGACGTGGCTGTCCCAAGCCACTGCTTAACCTGCTACACCACAAGGCCTGCCCCAGCTATTGGGTTTCTGATCCGCAGAGGGAGGCTGGAGTAGAGGGAGGCCTGGGAGGCTGAGGGTGGGGCTGAATGGGGATCCAAGCAGGGAAGCGAGTGAGTGAGGCTGGTGCAGAGGTGGACAGAAGAGGTGCTGGCAAAGGAGGGGGCTGTGGGCAGGACCCCCAGGAGATGGGGGTGCCTGTCCACGTTGGCCTCTGAGCTGTACAGTGTGGGGCCTGCTCACCCGTTTTGCAACACACATATCACCTCAGGCACTTTTGAGGCATAGGAGTCATAGAAGAGGGGATTTCCACATTTGGCCTGTGTGGAGGACAGGGACAAGGACAGAGTGAGACAGGACACCTCGGGGAGACGGTGAGCTCCAGGAGCCCTCCCACTGCCAGCACCAGGACAGCCCCAGCCTCTGTGGGAGCCCCGGCCATCTGCAGGGCTCTGGGCTTCCTGGAGCTGAGGATGACGAAGGAACAGAGCCACCCAGCAAGCATCAAGGACAGGGGCGCCTCGGTGGCGCCTGTGAAACGTGGACACGACGCGTAATGTTCACGGCAACTCGCAAGGGCCATTGCTGCTTTGCTGTTGCTAGCTTGGCTTTTACCCAGCCCTTCCCCCACCTGCACCAAAAAGTCAGTTAGAAACAGATACTCCTAGGGGGGTAACTGGTACTTTCATTATTTATGGGCTGGTTTCATGATCTGTGAGATCTCCTTCCCTTTCTCTTTTTACCCATCTCAATATTATCTGAGGATTGGTCCACCATGTGGCTGTTTACCAGGTGGTCGCTTGCGTGATTCCCCTGCCACGGAGAAAGGCTCCCTTCTAAGGCAGGAAAGAACCTCCCCTCTCCTCTCTCTCTGTGCTCTCCCAGTCGCCAGCTCCCCTCTGATGGCCAGTCACAGCCACGGCCTCGCCTGGGTCGGGCCTGCGCGCCCAGCTCTGCGCCTCAGCGGCTCACAGGCATCGGAACCCCGGCCTCCGCCGACATCCATGGGACACCTCCTGGCTTTCAGCAGCATCAGCCCCTCCTGTCCCACACAGGTCCCCAGCCCGGGTTCTTCCCAGGAGCATCGGTTCCTGGTTCAAACACAGACATGGGAGTCACGGAGAAAGAGCTAGCGACAGTCAAGACACAAGTCTCTCATGGTTGTTCTCACGTTACAGAGGAGTCCCAGGGTGATGGACAGGAGGAGACAGGGCTCTGAGCAGACGGGGAGCTGGCGGGAGCCTCCTGGGGCCCAGCGGCTGTGGGATGCGCTCTTTGACAGCCAGCTGTGCTCCCTTTATGAGAGAACCTGGTCTCTCTCTAGACTCAGCAGCTCCCCTTTCTACTTCCTAGGGAGCTGCCAACGTAACCACACTCGCCGAGCACACCTGCACTTGTAAGGAATGCATTGCAGGTTTAGGCCCAGAGAAGACCGAAGCGCTGGGGAGGACGCACTGCCCACCCTCACATTACGAGGGGACATCGGGCTTCCCATCGGTGTGACCTGGGGCAAATTACCTTGCCTCTGGGATTCTCTTCCCACCCAGGAAATGGACCTAAGGGTGCTCCTGTGGTTGGCCCCTGTGAGGGTGCTGAGGAGGCGGGCCTGTAGGGAGGCGGGCTTACAGGGAGCTGATCAGATAATGGGGTAGCGGCCCAGGGAGGGGTTGGAGCCGTTCTGGAAGGGTCAGGTGAGTTCTCCAGAGAGCAGCTGTTAGAAAACAAGGCTGCCCCACGGGCTGGCCCCCTTTGCACCCGCGTGGTCCCCTCCCTGCTTCTCTGCCAGGCTGAGATGCAGCCAGTGGGCCCACACCCATCCCACGCTGTCTGGCCCCTCCAGGCACCAGAATTGCCAGTCAAATTCTTCTGTTACCCATCTTCAGATACTTTGTGTTTTTGTTTAAAGTATATTTATTTATTAATTTGAATGACAGGTGACAGTGAGAGAGAGAGAGAAAGATCAGTCTTCCATCTGCTGGTTCACTCCCCACATGGCCACAACAGACAATGCTGGGCCACGCTGAAGTCAGGAGCCCGGAACCCTACCCGGGTCTCCCACGTTGGTGCAGGGGCCCAAGCTCTCGGGCATCCTCTGCTGCCTTCCCAGACGCATGAGCAGGGAGCTGGATCCGACCAGCGTCTGGGAATCCTGCCCACGGCACTGCCAACGCAGACAGCGTCAGGCAAAGTGGCCGTGTGTTCTGCAGAACGGGGCTCGGCAGCTCTGAGAGCCAATGTCGATGGTGGAGCCGTGGTTCTGCTCCACAGCAAACGGCTTTAAATGCTTTGATTTTTCTATATTTGCAAACACTTGTACCTGTGGCACTCAAGAGACGTTTTAAAGATTATATTCCAAAAAGGAACCTTAAGAAATACCTCTATGTAAGACATACGTTCCAAATGATTTCCGCAAGTCTGGGGGACATTTACTTTGGGGTCCCAGAGAAACAGCGAGACCTACCCCTGCCTTTCTTTCTTCCCCTGGAGAGAACGGCTCCCGCGTCTGCTCTCTGCCCTGTGCAGCCCGGACCCCAGGCAGCCAGGCAGGGCCTGGTGGCAGG
Source organism: Sylvilagus floridanus (assembly GCA_949820135.1). Taxonomy (NCBI): domain Eukaryota; kingdom Metazoa; phylum Chordata; class Mammalia; order Lagomorpha; family Leporidae; genus Sylvilagus; species Sylvilagus floridanus. Next base: position 192,655,941 of record OX463227.1, read on the forward strand.
CACCACCCTCTGAGCATTTGCCCAGGAACTCCACGGTCTTGCAAGGTCAGAAGAACTCGGCAAACCTCTAAGATCCACAAGGACTCAGAGCGCGGACTAGACACTCCCTGGGGCGAGGGGGAGAGGGTTTGACCCTGAAAGATAGGAAGAGGCTTACTCTGGGGCCAAACTGACCCCGGTGTCTCCCTGGACGTCCTCTGCTGGGCAGCAGGGGATTGAAATAGTCACAGTAGGGGCCTATGCTGTGGCGCAGCGGGTTCAGCCCTGGCCTGAAGCACCAGCATCCCATATGGGTGCCGGTTTGAGTCCTGGCTGCTCACTTCCAATCCAGCTCTCTGCTATGGCCTGGGATGGCAGTAGAAGATGGCCCAAGTCCTTGGGCCCCTGCACCCATGTGGGAAGACCTGGAGGAGGCTCCTGGCTTCGGATGTGTAACTGCTCTGCTGCAGCCCCCCCCCCCCCCCCAGTCTCCCACTGTGCACCTCTGCAGAGCAGCCAGCCAGTGCCTCCGGCTGCACCCAAGCCGGCTGCTGGTCTGACCCTGAACAAAGGCCCTTCTGGCCCTGAAAGAGACTCTGGCTGTTGTTGCCATCTGGGCAGTGAACCAGCAGATGGAAGACCTCTCTCTCTGTCTCTACCTCTCTCTGTGACTCTGTCTTTCAAATAAATAAAATAAATCTTAAAAAAAAGAAACAGTCCCAGTAATCATTTCTCACAGTGAGATGACATGGTCCACCCTCTTTTTTTTTTTTTCTTTTTAAGTTTTATTTATTTATCTGAAAGGCAGAGTTGCAGACAAAGAGAGGGGGAGACAGAAGGGGTCTTGCATGCGCTGATTCCCTCCCCAAATGGCCACGATGGCCTTAGCTAGACTGAAACACAACCAGGAGCCAAGAGCTTCTTCCGGGTCTCCCACGCGGGTGCAGGGGCCCAAGGACTTGGGCCATCTTCCACTGCCACAGCAGAGAGCTGGATCAGAAGTGGAGCAGCCAGGACTCCAATCAGCGCCCATATGGGACGCTGGCACCACAGGCGGAGGACTAACCTACTGCACCTCAGCGCTGGCCCCTCCAGACTCTTTAAAAAAGACTCTTTCCCTAATTTATACAGTACCAAATCACAGCGGGTACTTGGTAGAACTTTCTATCAGCAAGAGCGGGCACTGCTCGCCCAAAGCAGTGTTTCTCATTTCTCCAGTGCCAAAGCGAGACACCCTCTCCCCCCCCAGGTACGTGAGTAAGAGCTCACTTCTGCCTGGGCCTGCAGCTCTTATGGAGGGACTCTCGTGGCCAGCGGCCAGCCTCGTCCCACGTGTAGCTTCTGCAGTATCCCCAGCCCTCCATGGTTTGGTCACGAAGATCACTTGGCCGGCACACAGCCAGGCGGCAGAGCTGGCTGGGAGCCAAGACACAAGGTCGGCCACCTTCTCACCTCCCCCAGGCACCTGTGTGCCCGCTGGTCCAGGCCCTTCCTCTTCCACTGTGCTCTGCCCCGTCTTGGCTGATGGCTCACAGTTCACGTTCTGGACCCAGGTCACCAGGACTCAGCTCTGTGTGGAGCGGCGGGAACCAAACACGCCAGAGTCTCTTTCAGGGCCAGAAGGGCCTTTGTTCAGAGTCAGACCAGCAGCCGGCTTGGGTGCAGCCGGAGGCACTGGCTGGCTGCTCTGCAGAGGTGCACAGTGGGAGACTGGGGGGAGGGGGGGGGCCTGCAGCAGAGCAGTTACACAGCAGGAGGCCGCCGCCTGCAGCGAGGAACTCCTGGGCTGAGATGGCAGAAGGCCCTTTTATTAATGTTATTTTTTAAATGTACATAAATGGAACAAAGTTCACATATAGTCTTTTTTTTTTTTTTTTTTGACAGGCAGAGTGGACAGTGAGAGAGAGAGAGACAGAGAGAAAGGTCTTCCTTTACCGTTGGTTCACCCTCCAGTGGCCGCCGCTGGCGCGTTGCAGCCGGTGCATTGCGCTGATCCGAAGCCAGGAGCCAGGTGCTTCTCCTGGTCTCCCATGGGGTGCAGGGCCCAAGGACCTGGGCCATCCTCCACTGCACTCCTGAGCCACAGCAGAGAGCTGGACTGGAAGAGGAGCAACCACCGGGACAGAATCCAGAGCACTGACCAGGACTAGAACCCGGTGTGCCGGCGCCGCAGGCGGAGGATTAATTAGCCTAGTGAGCAGCGGCGCCGGCCTCGTGTATACAGTCTTAAGAGCATAATGATACTTCCCACCCTAACTTCGCTCCCTCATTCACTCTTACCCTCCCTAAAACCATGGTCATCAATACACAGTAGGTAGATAGATGGATGAGAGGCAGGTTTTAGATGATTGATAGATAGATGATAAGTAAAGGTGGCTAGCTCATACTTAATTTCAGCTTTATGCAGACCTTCAGTAAGGACGTCTACACATCCAATGCCATACGTAGAGCATTCTAGGGCCTGGGGCTCCAGCTGGGGTTCCTCGGGGCAGGCGAGTTGGGGGTGAATGAGAGGATGACCTCAGAGCAGGTGCCGGGAATCAGGAGTGACATTTGCACATGGAAGTTCCCAGAGCGCCCCTGGCTGGGGAACACTGATTTCCCTGTGTGTGGGGGATGCAGGGGAGAGGCAAATCTCAACTTAGATCTATTTCAAAGGACCAGGTGAGCCAAGCCAATAGCTGAGTTTCAGTACAGGGATATTCCTTGCAACAAGAAGGATTTAAGTTCTGGGGAAATTCTAGAACTTCCCTTTTCCGTTTAAACAATACTGCCCTGCTCTGGGATCCTGACATCATTAAGAGGAGGCAGGAGGGGCCGGGGTTGTGTGCAGCAGGTGAAGCCACACGAGCGTCCCATATCCCAGCGCCAGGCTCTTCTGCTCCCAACCCAGCTTTGTGCTAATGCACCTGGGAAAGCCGCAGAAGACGGCACAGGTTCTTGATCTCCTGCCACCCACGCAGGGACCCAACTGGAGCTCCCTGCTCCTGGCTTTGGCCTGGCCCACCCCGGCAACTGTGGTCACTGGGGGACTGGATCAGCAGATGAAATATCTTTTTCTCTCTCTCTCTGTCACTGTATCTCTCAAATAAATTAAACAATTAAAAAAAAGAAAGAGAGAAGGCAGTAATTTCAGCAACTTTTCATTCTGTGCTTCCAGGAACTGCATGGCCAACATGTGTTCCCACCACACTGACTTTGCGCTCAAGCCTACAGAAAAATAAGTCTCACCCATGGATCTCAGAGCCTAACTGCGGATATAAAGGTTGCCACAGTGCCGGCCCCGGCTGTCCACTTAACTGCTGCAGCAAGCCTTCACCATAGCATACTGTCCTGCAGTAAACTTCTCTTAGATAGGAAATAATTTTACCAAGTAAAATAATGATATAGAGTTGAGTAGATGCACAGATCAGTCACATCATTGCTTATCAATACCAAGCACTATTTACGATGCCCGAGTGTGTGTGCTGGGCTTTGCCAGGCAGTAGGCTTGTTTAACCCAACAGGGGAGGAAGGCGTCACGTGGCAGTGATGTGCCATCCCTAGGCAACAGGAAGCTTCCAGCTCCTGAGCCTCGTGGGTTCTACTGGGGGGCGTGTGCCCGTCCCCCTCTGCAGTGCCGTTCTGCCGCCTGGGACTGTGTCAGATTTGCAGTGACGGTGAGGTGCCGAGCTGGATGCAAGGAGCAGGCGGTGCCTTCCTGGCTTGCAGATGACAGGCAGGCCCCCGGAGCCTCATGGCCTTGACCTCAGTCATTATTTTGTACGCTTATTCATATTTCTGAGAGGGGATCCTGTAGCTTATGTCAGAGCTTCCAAAAGTTGAGACCTCCTGGGTCAGCTGGGGAGAGGGCATGGAACCTGAAGCAGACTATCCTAGATCAATTCCTCCACCCACCCACTGTCTTATCTCTGCTCCCAACCTCTGCAGGCACACACCCACACCACAAAGGGTCACGAGGCAGCCACTGTGTGCCCAGCTCGGGGTCAGGGTGTGGTACCGCAAGAGGAATGGGGCGGGGAGCACCGATGCTGCCCAGAGGACCCCACGGGTGAAAGAAAGACAAGGGGACACTCGAGTGTCGCATCAAGTTCAACCTAGGTGAACCCAGAGCATCGCAGGCCAGGAACACTTCCTGCGGGGGCGCCCTGAGCTCTGTCTTGCCCATAGGCATCGCCCTCCAGGACCCACCTGGAGTCAAGAAGAGCTGGGTGTGGACTGTGGCCAGGGAAGTGAGAGAGGGAAGGACCAATCTGAGAGACGCCGCGCAGAGAGCCTCCAGCGAGCCCTGTGACCCAGTGAGGAGTCACAGCAGAAGGAAGCTCGGGAGGCGGATGACTCACAGATCGGAGCTGGGAAGAGCAGAGACGCTGCTGCCTGAGGCTGGCGGAAGCGGAGGTGATGTCTTGAGTGGGAAGGCAGTGAGTTTTGTTTTCAGACATACTTGGTTGCAGGCAAGGGGAGAAGAGCAGAGAGGGCGCTGAGGATGCCGTGAGGGGAACTGGGAATGCGGGGCAGCGTGTAGGGGAAGGGCAGGGCCAGGGTGGGTGGAGGGGAGGGGGCTGTCTCCCCGGGAGACAGCGAGGGGCGCTGTGCAGCCAGCAGCCTCCCACAGCTCAGGCCACTCCGGGCTCTTCCTTCCGTGGGCTTTTGTGTAGACCACAGAGGTGTTTTGTGGGGAAAAGGGAAATCTCACAATAACAACATTAAAGTTTCCGATTCTAGATTTGAATGAGGAGCTGACAGTTAAGTTGTGCCCTGCCAATCCCCACCCCTGGAGTAATAAGGAGAAGGACCATAAAGAGTTGAATCCACAGTGCAGGGAGGACTGCAGTCGTACCACAGCAGGGGTGAGGCGGGCAGGAGCCCGAGGGCCTTGAGCTGGATCATTTCAACTGCCTGGTGCAGAAGGCATCTCCAGCCATCCAAGAACCGTGGACCACCTGCTCAGGGTGGCAGGCAGTGTGCCCCAGGTGGAGAGGTGAGGAAGCTGTGAGCCTGCCTCTAGAGCGTCACGGGTGGCGTAAGCTGGACACGAGCATGGAGGCTCCATGATGCCCGTGCCGGCAGGAGAGGCTGGGCACAGGTATGGGAGGGACTCCTGGACACGTAAAGGGAATAAGGGCTGGTCAGCTCAGACAGGAGGAAGGGGACGAGGCCAGCTGTAAGACAGGCAACAGCTGAGAGTGGTGGGGAAAGAGTAGCAACAGAAGAGGCGAGGCAATGGTCCCCCCGTCACGTGAGAGTCACTCTGTGGCCAGAGTGATTGTGAAAATGCTTATCAGCCGGTAATGCCAGGGTGGTGGCCCGATCAGGACCAGGGCTGCGGACAAGTGGCTGCTCCCTCTTGGACCCCACCTCAGATACGTAGATGGTGCATGGCACAGTATAAACTAAGCTTTTAGTTCCATTTTTCAGGAACTTTCGAAGCACCTCTGTACTACTCACCCCGTGCCATCCCAGGCTGCAGTGGCTGGGGATACAGCGGAGTCAGATCTGCACTCAGTGGCCTGATAAAGAACAGGTGATCCAAGTGCAGAATTCCCTGCACCTGCTCTTGTGGCTGATCAGCTCTCTTCCGGCCTTCCCAAGGCAAGTGCCAGCCCTCCATGCTTTCACACATGTGTGTCTCCATGTTTCCAAGTGTCCCTCACTTCCGTAGGAAATCAGGCAACAGCATCCGTCTTAGGTCAGATTCAATCTCCACGCAGTGGACCTGCGCCTGACCCAGACCAGCAACTCAGAGAACACTGCCAGCCGTGGACCCATGGCATCAGAATTGCTATTCTGCTGTCACGCAATTTTTTTTTAAAAAGGTACTAACTCAAGAATTGTTTTCTCCTGTGCTTTCTGCAAGTTTCAAATACTGTATATGCATGATGGAGGTCATCGGCCCTTAAAGAAAAAAATGAATTCTATCATTATATCTTAAAAGAAATTATTCAGGGCTCCAAAGAAGGAGAAAGCCACACATGAGGAAACTGGGCTGTTTCAAGGATGCTGGGCGTGATAGAACTACTTTGAGAAGCCGTGGAGGTGTAAACATGGTTGCTTTGATGATAAATTGTTTTGGGCTGCTCTACCTTTTGAGTTCTTACGCCTTAGCTTTTAAAATAGTTTGTATGTAGTTCCTCACTTCCAGCCGTCTGTTTCCCTAATTTAGAGTTTCCCTCTTTCGTGGCTAGCTTTCCCTCCCTCCTAATTATCTCATTAGTTGTCATCCAGAAAGCAGGAGCCTCACACCTGTTAGCGCTGAGCGTTCAGCAGGAGTAAATGGATTTCGAGTGAAAGTGAGGCTTCTTGACCGGCACCGCAGCTCACTAGGCTAATCCGGTGCCGGCACCCGGGGTTCTAGTCCCAGTTGGGGCGCTGGATTCTGTTCTGGTTGCCCCTCTTCCAGGCCAGCTCTCTGCTGTGGCCCCGGAGTGCAGAGGAGGATGGCCCAAGTGCTTGGGCCCTGCACCCCCTGGGAGACCAGGAGAAGCACCTGGCTCCTGACTTCAGATCAGCACAGCGCGCCTGCCACAATGTGCCGGCCATAGCCGCCACTTAGGGGGTGAACCAACGGAAAAAGGAAGACCTTTCTCTCTCTCTCTCACTGTCTAACTCTGCCTGTAAAAAAAAAAAAAAAAAGAAAAGAAAAGAAAAGAAAGAAAGAAAGAAAGAAAGAAAGAAACAAAGAAAGAAAGAGGCTTCACAGTTGCACCTACTTGTCAAGGTGTAGCCCACGTGTTGTTGACACCTGAATCCACAAGTACATTTCAGATACTGCAACTGCTGCCTAAATTAACCTCCCCGGGGGTGGGTGGGTGTAACGTGGTTCCAGTGTATTTGATCAACATGTCAGTCTCCCATGTGATACCATTACTTTTTGTATTTTTTGAACTTCCCTCTTCTATACAGAGACAAACTTCAGAGCTGCTAGAGGACCCTGCACTTGGAAGCAAATAAAAAGACACTCCTGGCCTTTGGACTAGGAGGGTTTGGGGTTCACGCTCCTATTTTGCTTTGTTTGTGTTCTTTAGTCACTGAATTTTCCTCTTTGATCAAATAATGCACACTGGCTTGCACATTCAGCCCTCAATGCACTTTCACTGGATTGTACCAAACACGGCACCTCTCAAGTATCTGTGCCTGATGATGCGGACTCTTGATGGTAGAAATGTGGCCAGGCTTCTCGGGGCTCTGCTAAGATGCTAGCGAAAGCCTTGTGTGATGGCAACTATTTAAAACGCCCAATAAGAGCCTTATCTCGTGTTTTACTCCTGCAATAGCGTGATTGATTCTAAAGCTTGTCTCGGTTGCCCTTGAATAGAATTCTTTATAAACTCTTCTCTATGACAAAGGAAGCAAATGGACATTCATAGAGGGAGGTGAGCCAGGGCTGTGAGGGGACAGTTGCCTGCCTGGTCCCCTGGGGTGAGTTGGTGATGGGGCCTCACAGTGGAGCTGGAGTGGGTGGAGCTGCTACTAAAGGTTGCAATGTGGTTGGCACACACACTCACACAGGACCCCAACGGACAAATGAAGATGACATAAAAGACTAATGAAGCTGAGTTGGAGAATCCTGCAGGACTTGGTCAATGCTTTAGTTATCATTGTTTTTTTAGTGGGAGATTTGGGGAGTTTTACAAGGAACAGAGATAATTAAGGGGGTGTATTACCTGGTCCCTCTCACAACTAAGAGCAAGTGTTATATAAGTAAAGTCTAATGCCTGGATTCATCACTTCAACAATGCAACAAACTGAACTGTGGGACAAAGAAAAAGACATCTACCCACTCACCCATCCACCTAGTGACCCTTCCACTACTCTGTCTTACCACCCTCCATCCACTCATGCCTCCTTCTACCTGTCCATCCGTCCGTCCATCCATCCATCCATCTGTCCATTCACCTTCTTCATCCTATCCATCTATCTTATCCACCAATCCTGTCAATCCATCCATTATCCATCCATTAACTCACTGTCACTAAGTGCTTTTTAAAAATCCCACACCTGTGAAATGCTAGGCACTTGACTTGGAATAGAGGAGTAAACACAACATAGCAGCCTAGCTCCTGTTCTCATGAAATCAAACTTATGTTCGGAAAAAGAAACCAAGACAAAGACCAGAATCTGCTCGACAGATCAAGTGATGCCTCAGGGCCACGCGGAGGAGAGAACGGGTCTGACTCAACACCAGCAGTTCTTGGTCAAGGGTGCCTAAATGTGTTTCAGTGTCTGCTGAACCCAGGTCAAAGCATCCCTCCCCCACAGCTCCTCCAGGCGGAAGTCACGCGACCATTTCCTATAATGAATTTGCCAGTGTCTACCCACCTACACCCAGGACATGATTCTTCTATGTGATAATAAACCTATAGGGTGAATTCAAAACACCTTTGTTTATTACAACTTTTGTGGTTTTGGGGTTTTCTTAAATCAGACATCAATAGGCACAGATCCAGATGCTACCGGGTGTTGTGGTTCTGGAAAACATATGTGACGAGGTCAAAGGAAAAAAAGACAAACCCCCTTGATGTCAGAAAGCTCCTGGCCCTCGCGCCGCAGCAGGTGACTCACGAAGCACGGCTCTCCTCCTCTGTTTTCTTTTCAGGATCCCACATGAGCTTGTGACTTTCCAGCACAGCTGCGAGGTGTGTCTGGGCAGACTCTGGACCAACCGTCTTCATTCCAAGGCCACCCCAATGGGACTGATGGGTCGGGCCCCCAGTCTGTTTCTTTCTGCCACTTCGAGACCCCAAGTTCTTCCTGATTCCCTTGCCCTACAACTCTTCGCTGTATCACAGCCTAGAGGACGGCCTTGCAGAGTCAGTGGAGAGGCAGGAGAAATCTTGGAAAAATGCTAACGATGCAACATTAGTTGACAGATGGTTAGTTACAGAGGCAGCATAAGTAGAATGATGTAATTTTCTATAACTAGAATATTCCAAGATATAACCAAAATACTAACAGTTGTATTTTCTTCTACCAGTTTCTCTTTTTAAAGATTTATTTATTTATTTGAGAGATGAAGTTATGGACAGAGAGGGAGAGGCAGGTCTTCCACCCCCTGGTTCACTCCCCAAATGGCCGCAACGGCTGGAGCTGGGCCAATCCAAAGCCAGGAGCCAGGTGGAGCTTCATCCGGGTCTCCCATGAGAATGCAGGAACCCAAGCACTTGAGCCATCCTCCACTGCTTTCCCAGGCCATCAGCAGATAGCTGGATTGGAAGAGGAGCAGCCGGGACACAACCTGGAGCCCATCTGGGATGCCAGCACTGCAGGTGGGGGCTTAGCCTACTATACAGCGCTGGCCCTTCCTCTAGCACTTTTACAGTTCATGTTTTACCTGTAGGTCTATGGTCCATTTTGAGTCATTCTGATAGCAGGCATGAGGTACCAGTGAAGGCTCATCATTTTTCTTATGAATGTTCAATCGTCTCTGCGTCATGTGTTGAAAAGCCTCTCTTTTCTCCATAGAATTGTTTTAGCACCTGGGTTGAAAGTTGGTTGATCACGTTTGGGTAAGTCTATTCCTGGACACTTTTTCTATCTTTAGGTGGATGACTCACGGTCTTAATTACTGTAGCTTTGTAGTACTCTTTGAAATCAAGATTGTGGGTCTCCCAGCTCTATTTATTTTAGTGCTGCTAAAATATTTCAGACATTATTTACATTGGTTTTGGCACCTCTCTCCTTATATCTCATTATGCTACGACTTCACCTTAATCCTGCACAACGTTGATGGTAATCCCTTATTGTTCACTAAGTCGTGGTCCCTCTTCATGTTTCTGGGAGCAATTACCTTTTATTTTCCGTGTTACTTCTCATTCAGATCATATCCAGCCTTACTGAAGAGAACAACCAAACAACACACAGTAACCATTGTCCGTGGTGTCAATACACAGTAACCATTGTCCTCTGCTTATGCTGTTCCGTTACTTTCACAAATGCTACTACAAAAGTGACAGGCTGGCCGTAGGGTGGGATCTCCCGCAGATACCACGGAAGGATAATGTGGTTTCTGATTATATCTGAGCTAAAATCCAGCCCTAACGAAAAAGCTGGACTGTCTTGAATTTACTGGAATCTGGTTTTGGAAATCCAGTTTCAATTTTCACTCTCAGTTGCTTCGTGGTCTTGAACATATTATCACAACATTCGACTCACTGCTCTTATGAGAATTACAGTTCCTCTGAATTCTGGCTTTCAGATATTAAGCCACAAAAAAGTACCCCAAAGATATCAAGTAAATGACAAATGTTCCTTAATGTGACGGTGGCTTTAGAAAAAATAGCAACACTACAATTAATCATAGAGGCAATTTCCGGTACCACAGAAAGTCACACAGGACAAACATGCAGAACTGGGTCCCTAAAAATGTCACGAAAACCCACGTATCCAGAAGAGAAGAATGAACAGAACCATGCTGAATCATGTCGCAGCTAAAAAGGACTGGGGAAATTTTCTCAGCCTTATTAATATGCTGAAGAGGTTTAAAGTGAAGAGGAGAAAAAGGAAACAAAGAAGAGAGAGAGGAAGGAAAACCCAGCAGATGTGCACTAGGGAAGTTACTGTCTGAAACGTGCAAGGTGCTCCTCTGAGTGGCGGGGGATCTGGAACACTGGTTGCCTCGGGTAGGGAAATCGGGCCCTATGTGTAGGAGTGGTTTGTCAGTGGGAATGCCCCCAGGTGCCACTCTTCTCAAAATTCACAAGGTAGCAATTACTGACGTCCTGTGTCATCCTCCCACCTCCAGAGCTAGCTCAGACAGTCAAGTGCTGCTGTGTTTATGATTTAACCCCAAATAATGATAGGTGACGTTTGGGAAGTTCTTGGTATCCCAGGCACCTAAGCACAGCACATGCATAATTCCTTTAACTGTCACATGCACAACCCTTAAAAATATGGGTACTGTTATTACTCCCATTTTGCAGTTCAAGACAGCAAGGCCTGTCAAGGGCACCACACTGCAAGGTGGCAGTGCTGGGATTTGAAGCTAAGCCAGGTGCACACACGGTGACGCCATAGTCCAGCCATCGCTCCTAAATTTCAGGCATCACACTCTGTCCACCCCCATGTCCACACACACGCACACACGGCAGCATCCCTCGTCTATGCAGGAACACTGACGTTAATGTACTCAATCAGTATTTCCTCCCAAAGATTCTCCACTTACCCTTGTCAACCAAAGCACAGTCAGACACATCCCAACCTTGAATCTCTGGCTCTGTCTCTCCCTCCTCCCAGAGGATTTGTTCCTTCCCTCTCCATGCAAATCCTTATCCTGACACTTTTTATTAAACGATTTATTTATTTTAAAGGAAGACTTACAGAGAGAGCAGAGAGAGAGAGACAGAAACAGAGAGAGACAGAGAGAGAGTCTTCCATCCTCTAGTTTACTCCCCAGACGGCCGCAATGGCTGGAGCAGCGGGGACTTGAACCACCGCCTGTATGGGATGCTGGCCCTGACATAACAGGGCTCACTGGAGGCTCACGCTGAGTTGCACTTACTGGTTTCACACAAGAAGTGAACTCCAAAGTTAACCTTTTTAAAAGAACGTTTTAATCATTCCATCTACCACAGATAAGGAAGCCACTTAATGCGGTACTGTAAGCACACATGGAGTCACCGCCCAGGAGGAAGGCGGGGTTCCACAGCCAGGACGCTGCTGCCGGCACCCCTGGAGACCCACAGGGCTCAGGCTCAGTGCCGGGAAGCCTGTCTGTGCACCAGGCTCCCGAGAGCAGCGGAGAGTGCACAGGGGCTTCCCTGTGGGCTGGATCCGGATCCGGGCCGGCTTCATGACATCAGGCCTGGGCTATCACACAAGGCCCTGTGCTTGGAAGGGCGCATGGCTGGTTTGGTCATGGGGAAGTGGAGTTTAGTTTTTTCCCAGGTCCTGCTGTGCACAGATAGGAATTCCAGGGCTGGCATGTGTAAGGGAAATTTTCTTCAGATGAGGAGGTGAACACACACGTGACCAGGGGTGGCCACACACAAAGATCCGTCATGAGTGGACAGTGGGCCCAGAGGAGAAGGGGTGTGGGAGGAGAAGGAGGGAGAGCACATCCCAGTGCCTCCTTCCGTGGGATAAGGCGGTGGGTGCCTCTACAGGCACACAGCCACCTGGGAGTTTTATGAAACCTACATACAATTCCAGGCGGAGCGTAATATACATAACTCATGGTAACCGCGCCCTCCCAGGTCCTGGAGGGAGCAGAGCAATCCTGGGAAGGGCGTTCTGATGGACAAGTAGACGAGCACAGAACCACTCAGGGGGAGGGGCTTGTGGTTTGCAGGAGCCACCAGCTCAGCTATCCCACCCAGCTGCCTGCCTCGCCCGTATCAGTTTCACACTGTGCTGTCACCATCTTGACGCTCGTCACCACTTTTGAACAAGGAGTCTCTCGTTTCTGTCTTGTGCTGGGCCCTGCACTGTAGCTGGTGCTGGCCAGGCCTGTCCCTGGGGCAGAAGTGACCCATCTGAACTCTGGCTCTCCTCCCACACTGGTCTTTAGGCCACTTGTCCTGACGGCCTGGACCTCTGGCCTCCGTTAACTCTACTCCTAACACAAACTCGAGTTTCTCTTCTGAGCGAGAGACAGCCCTAAATGTGTGTCCTAAACGTTTCCCGAGGCAACGGACTCCCAAGGGCTTCTCCCACCCTGTCACGTGGTCCAGGGCCTCCACTTGCTAGCTGAGAGGCCAGAGTTCTTTCCTGCAAGATCTCCAAAGCACCTGCTGACTTGGTCGTGTTTCCATTGTGAGGTAGCATCTGCCATCTGCAGAGCAAGGTGGGGAAGGCCCCGTGTGAGGGCTGTGACCCCAGTCCCTGTTGCTAATCAGGAAATCTGCTCACCAGCGTGTTCTTGAGCCATCTTCCCACACTGCCTTAAACTCTGGGTAGGATTAAATGCTTGCTCTTTAATCAGTGCCCCAGAGACATGGGCCCCTTTCTTCATCCAGGGCCACAGGCTGGGTATGATCCAGGGCTCCTAAGCACCCCAAGTGAGTGCTCCCCAGTGAGTGTACCCCAGTGAGTGCTCCCCAGTGAGTGTACCCCCAGTAACTACTCCCCAGTGAGTGCTCCCCAGTGAGTGTACTGCAGTGAATGCTCCCGTGAGTGTACACCCAGTAACTACTCCCCAGTGAATGCTCCCCAGTGAGTGTACCCCCAGTAACTACTCCCTAGTGAGTGCTCCCTACTGAGTGTACCCTCAGTGAGTGCACCCACCTTCCTCGTGGAGTCCCAAATCCCTCTTCCTGTGTAGACCAAGGTCAAGCATACAGTACTTCTCTGAAAAGAATTCTGGGCCCTGAGGCGCGAGGCAGTGTGTGTGGTGGTGTGGGGGCCCTGTGCCTCTCTCTCTGCTCCCCAGGGAGTTAGAGGACACTCCTGTGGCCTCTTGGCCGCCCCAGGTGAGGGGAAATCCAGGTGCAGCAACACAAGGGACGGTTAGTGAAACCCCCTGGCCCCTGGCATCCTCCTTCACGCCGGCCGTCGTGAAGTCGGTCCCCTGGGCACCGCTCATCGTCACAGGTGCACGACTCGTGTCCACCTCAGATGTGCAGTGGGGTAGGAGGACTCAAGGGAGTGCCAGGAAGGGCCCTGCCCTCACCCTGCTCACCGCCTGCTCGGAAGGACTTACACACACACACAGTCACACACACACTCACTCACTCACACACACACACTCACACTCTCACACATTCACACACATACTCACACACACACACACACTCACACTCCCACACACTCACACATACACTCACACACACACTCATTCACTCACACACACACACACATTCACACACATACTCACACACTCACATACATGCATAAGAGCAAAACCTGTCAAGAACTAAGCTGCACGTTACTGGCTACGGCCCTGCTCCAATTCTGTGAGGACAGAAAGCCCCGGCAGGGAGCCGCTGAAGAAGCAGGACCCGAGCTGGCCTCTGAAGCGTGCATGCACACGGCTAGGGAGGCAGCAGATCCAGGGCCTGGAAGCAGCGGACGCGTAGGGTCCCTGCAGGGTCCCTGGGAACCTGCCGGCCTCCGCAGGTGCTTCCACGTGCCAGGGGGACAGGGAGGGCTCTGGGGCCACGCAGAGGCTTCCGGTTTGAATTCAGAAGTAGCGGGGAGCCCTGTCTATCCTGGACTTAGGGCTGCAGCAGTTTGCGAGGACTGGCTAGTGGAGATGAGTCAGGGGCAGAGGCCACCTGACTCAGAGAAGAAGGTGGAGGCAAGGCGAGGACTTGCGAGACGCAAGGAGACCCAGCTGGCGGTGGGAGTTAGGGAGCAGGGAGCTGCAAGACACAAAGCTGAATCTTAGGTATCCAGCTGGGGCTACCAGGGCTTGCATTGGGGTCCTCCCTCCTCCTCCGAAATACTTGGACTGAAGTCCAAACTTCTGGAATGCCAGAACGTGGCCTTCTTGGGAGACAAAGCCATTACAGAGGTCATTAGAGGAGACCCCAATCCACGATGATTTTTGAACCTATAGAGAGGAAACACTGGGAGATGCAGACATACAGCAAGCAGCCCAGGACACCAAAGGCAGTCAGCAAAACCCAAGAAGCCCTCAGAAGGAACCAAACCTGACAGCACCTGAGCGGACTTCAGCCCTCCAGAAAATCAAAGAAAACTTCTATCTGGCACCACGCAGTGTGTTACAATAGTTCCAGCAAACCAACATGAGGGGGTCTTTGAAAAGTTCATGGAGGGACCGACGCTGTGGTGTAGCGGGTAACGCCATCACCTGCAGCACAGCATCCTGTATGGTTCCTGGTTCGAGTCCTGGCTGCTCCACTTCTGGTACAGCTCTCCACTATGGCCTGGGAAAGCAGTGGAGGATGCCCCAAGTGCTTGGGCCCCTGCACCCACATGGGAGACCTGGAGGAAGCTCCTGGCTTCAGCCTGGCCCAGCCCTGGCCATTGGGGCCATTTGGGGAGTGAACTAGCAGATGGGAGATATCTCTTTCTCTCTCTCTTTCTCCCTCTCTGCCTTTCAAATAAATAAAATAAATCTTCAAACAAAAAGCTTATGGAAAACATGCACTGTGAAGAAACTGCATGGATTTCAAAACATTTTGTGCTGAAATAAACTTGCTGTGGACTCCGTATTGCCATGAACTTTTCAAAGAACCCTGGGACAGATCCTTCTAAAATGAGGGTGCTTCCAAAGAACGGAGACCTTCAGGGAGATCAGCCAGCCAGGGCAGGGGAGGGGAGGAGGAGGAGGAGGAGGATGACAACAACGACTATTTGTGCAGCCTGGGAACAGTCAAGGTGTCCAGGGCTGTGGCCAAATGGGGATGGCGCAAGTGATGGAGAAGCATCAGCCAGAGCCAGGTGGCCTCCGGGTGCAGAGCAGGAATGAGCTCAGGCGAGGCTTCACGGGGAAGTGACAGAGACAGCAAAGCAGCAGAGAGCTGTCTCGGAGGCTGAGAGGAGCGGAGGGAAGCCGTGACCCCCAGCCCGAACACCTGCCGTTAGAGCAGAGCGAGGCACAGCACGTGGTCCCCTGTCCTTGAACGCCCAGGCTGGGTGAGATCCTTACCTTCCCCCTTCAAAGCCACGAGGGGCCCCCGCTGGGGGAACGGAGCAGCCTTCAAGGTAAGCGGAGTGATCTGGCTGTGTCTAATTTTGGCCATTGTCACCGGGCCAGGGACTGTTCTTGACGTTTTATGCTGAGACTGAATTTAAACGCAGACGCTGGGCTGAAGAGAACAAAATGTACTTTTCTGCTTTCTCTCTTTTACTTGTAGAAACTCCGTGACAATCAACCACACCTCACATTTGGGTCATCGAATGTAGGGACCACGAAGGATTTTCTGTGACACGTTTGCCTTCTTACTCATTCATGGAGTCCACAGTTCTATCAGCCTGGGAACTGGCCGCCGAGATGGAAGACAAAGCCGTTCTGGTGGCTCTATTTTCAATGTCTGTTTTTGCACAGGGACCCTCCGAGCCAAGTTAACTTTCCCTGAACTCGGCCAGAGGAGGGGAAAAAAAAACCCACTGCGTTCTGAAATAATGAGAATGCAGACGCCGGCCTCAAAGGCGTTTTGTCCTTCCAAAAACACCTTCAGTGTTGTGGCACAGCGGGTTAAGCCGCGACCTGTGACACCGACATCCCAAATGGGCGGCAGTTAAAGTCCCAGCTGCTCCACTTCTGATGGATCCAGCTCCCTGCTGATGTGCCTGGGAAGGCAATGGAGGATGGCCCAAATGCTTGGGTCCCTGCACGCACATGGGAGACCCAGACAGAGTTCCTGGATCCTGGCTTTGGCTTTGCCCCACCTAGCCCTGTCCATAGCTGTGGCCAATTGGGGAGTGAACCAGTAGATGAAAAATTTCTCTTTCTCTCTCCCTGTCTCTCTCTCTCTGTAACTTTGCTTTTCAAATGGAAAAAAAAACCTTTTGAAAATCACCTAGGGAGATGTAGCCAAGCCGAGGTGAGAATCGGGGTCCAGATGAAGAAGGGACCTCACCCAGGAGAGCCCTGCTCTTAGGTTGCATAGAAAGATCTGGACCTGTCAGCCACACTCAAGGTGCCACTCGCAGACCTGGGCTTCGCTTCTACATCAGGGAAGGGCAATTACCAATTTCTTGGAGAGAAAACAACATTCTGCTCACTGACAGTTCCTACACCGGGAGCTGGGAGCTCCCGCCAAGTCTTTCAAACAAAACTGCAGGTGAAGCCGCGGCGGAGGCACGGGGAGCGGCCCTGCTTCTGTCCTGCAGTCGTCTGGCGCCCTCTAGAGGAACCCTCGACACTCAGCAGTGAGGCGGAGACTGCTCTGTCACCCACACCAGCGGATCTTCCTGGGGACTCCTGCCTAGAGCTGTGAGGAACAGGGGCCGTCAGCTGTGGCCTGTGGGCTGCAATCCAGACAGCTCCTAGCCAAATGCCGCCTTCTCTGGGAAGTCTTCCTGCGTTCCTCCAGCGGGCATCTCTTGCTTACGTATGGATGCATCTCGGCACAACTCACATACACTTGTCTTTCTCCTCTAGACCATGAACTGCTTGAGTATCTATTTCTTCTGTGTCCGGCACACATTAGGTGTTCAAAAATAAATGTGTTGACTTAATAAGCAGATGCAATACGAGCAAATTCAGACTCCTGAGCACCATACACAAATTAAGGACTAGCACTTCCAAGGTTAATACCTTATAGATCAGTCTCTTATCTCTAAGCATGTAGACATTGGGGGATGTTTGCCTTGGCTGTATTTTTATGTATTCAAAAAGAAGAGTTGGAGGGAGGGTAGGAGAGAGGTCTTGCACCCACTGGCTCACTCCCCAAATTGCCATGATGGTCAAGGCTGGGCCAGGTCAAAGGCAGGACTAGAACTCCTTCGAGGTCTACCACACGGTGCAGGGGCCCAAGCACCTGGGCCATCTTCCACGGTTTTCCCAAGCATGTTAGCAGGGAGCTGGATCAGAAGTGGAGCAGCCTGGACTTGAACAAGCCCTCTGGTACAAGGTGGCAGCATTGCAAGCAGGGGCTTAACCTGCTGAGCCACAAGGCCAGCCCACCTTAAGATATTTTATAAGGTTTCTGGAGAAAAATGAACCATTAGCCGTGTGGCTACACCTTTAACTTCTAAGATAAAAACAGAAGCATCCTTTGCCACAGAAAGACCCAGGATCCCATGAAAGTAAGACAGGGCAGGAAAGCTTTGATGTGCGACTTGTCGGGACGGCCCAGAGGGACCTGGGGTAGGCAAAGGCTCAGGAAGACACTGGCGTAAGGGTGCTCACACCTCGTGTGTCCACGGGGGACTGGCAACGTTGATCTCTGCAGGGAGGCAAGATGTGTGTTTGAGGAGGAGGTGCAGGAGCAGAGAGGGGGACTTCAGGGAACACGTGGCCCCAGCTTCTTGGTCAAAGTGTCTTGCGATGGGGCATGACTGGCTGCAAGTCACCCAGTGACGGGGACCAGAACAGAGGCCCAGCCTGGCCCTGGGCTCGGAATCCTGCCTTCAGGTTAGGAAGCACGACTGTGCCACCTCTGAGCTCTTTGTGCTGCAGTGAGCAGCTCTCAGCGCACTCAGAGATTCGGTCTACAATTTGTTTGAAGCCATGGGCCAGAGGAAGCATTATCAGCAGCTACTGAGCACATACAGTTGGAAGACTGGCAAGCAACTGGGGCAGGGGACGGGGTGGGGGAATGCATAACATCCTCGGATCACGGCTGGCTGTTGTGGTACGGTGGGCTAGGCGGCTGTTTGCGGTGAGCACACCAGCATCCCACAGTGGAGTGTCCATTGAAGGACGAACTGCTCTGCTTCTGATCCAGCTCCCTGCTAATGCACCTGGGAAAGCAGCAGCAGATGGCCCAAGAGCCTGAGCCTCTACCATTGTGTGGAAGACCCGGATGGAGTTCCTGGCTCTCCTGGCCCTGCCCTGGCTGTTTGTGGCCATTTAGGGCATTGCAGAGTGAATCAGTGGATGGTTCTCTCTCTTCTCTCTCTCTCTCTCTCTCTCTCTCTCTCTCTCTCTCCCTCTCCCTCTCCCTCTCCCTCTCCCTCTCTCCATTCAATCATCTAAAAAAAAAAATAAATAAAGGATTCGGATCAGAGAAGTCTTAATCGGGTTAGGTGCAGCTACTGGATCTAGGATTTTGTTTCAGCTTTGCGCAGT
Organism: Sylvilagus floridanus; assembly: GCA_949820135.1. Lineage (NCBI taxonomy): Eukaryota > Metazoa > Chordata > Mammalia > Lagomorpha > Leporidae > Sylvilagus > Sylvilagus floridanus. The sequence goes on from OX463227.1 coordinate 192,674,560, forward strand.
GTTCAAAACTGAACTGCATGAGTCCTGGCTCTCCCCTCATTCCTCTCTTTGAGATGGCAGAACTCGGGCCTGCAACATGACTGTGTGTCTTCCTTCAGAGAGCTCAGCGATGCCGACCCCAGTAAACAGCTGCGGGGGGCTCTCTGCTCATCCAGGCCTGTTTTGTAGCAGAGGATATCGGTCTGCAGATGAATGCTCCTTCCCCTTAGAAAGGGCTGCAGCCCACTGCCCGGCTGGCACTCACGTCAGCCTGCTGTGCAGTCTCTGGGCGGCTACAGGCACGCCTCAAACCCCACTACACTATCGTTTCTACAAGAGAAGTCTGCTTCAACTGGCTGCCTCCTCACTTCTTTGACCCTAAAATGCTAAAACCCAACACTCTGAAGCCCGCATTTGGGTTTGATTCCTTCTCAGATGATGCTCCCCACACATTCTTGCTCCTTCAATCCACCCACCATGGAATACCTGGGGAAGATTTCCCTGTGCCCGGCTCCCTCAAGGTGCTGGGATACAACACAGACAGACCTCTTCTCCATTAAAATCTACAGTCTGGTGGAAAAGAGAAATATCAAACATAATTTCAGGCTGGTCTTGCAAGCATGTTAAGTGCTGTTGATATAGGATCTGATTTTACTCCCTTCTAAGCCAGTAAGTTGGCCTGTTATTGCTTCGTGGAAACTGGCTGAAGACAAGAGGCTCCTGGGTTGGACACACTGACTTTGTTACTTGCAGCACAAGAGGCAGCATGTCTGCTGCATTTCTGTGTCAGTTCTGGCGCCCACTGCCCTGGCAGGTGATGCAATGGGCTTAGACGCATGCTGTGCACACAGGGGAACATGGAGATGGGAGAATCCACTGCTTTTACAGTGAGCAGTGAGCAAGCCTTCCCTTCGGAGGGCTGGGGACAGGGCTGCGGCACCACCTCGTATTTTAGGGTTAGCAGCTGCACGAACAGCCCTTAGAAACGGCCCAACTAGAGAAGCAGTCAGGGCCTTGGCCTGCTCAGTAAGGGGCCCAGAGAGGACAATCTCCTTCCACAAGACTTCAAAGGCAGAAGACAGCAAACAAAAATCCCGAGCAAACAAAACCCCACCCTGCTGCCACTGTAACATCATTCTTTCCTTATAAATTTTCCTTGGAATTCATCTATGTGCACACATATTTTTCTGGGTTGTAAGCATAGCATACATGCTACTTAATGTTCTGTCTACTTCACTCTGTATGACGAACACTTCCTCCTTCGTCTGTGTGTTTGCACAATGATCTGGCACATTTCGTTCTGTTAATGGGCCACGGTGGCCCTTGGGTTGCTTCTACCTTTTTCGTCTTTGGCCTGTGTGTGTCTGATATTGTGTTTTAAAGCAAGGTCAGCCTCACGCATGTTAAGGAAAACATGGTGAGAATGGGCGGAGTCAGCTCCATCTGCCAGATAGCTTCCTAGGTCTGCTTGCCGTGCCACCACCCTCATCACCCTTCCAGGAGATGAGGTGATGTTGCACCCGCCCCCGATGCTCTGCTATAAAAGCAGTGGCTTCCTTAATCTCCAGGTCGATTCCATAACCCTCAAGGTGAGTGAGACCTTCCAGAAATTCTAGGTGCCTTCTCCCCAGAGAAGAGAACAGCTCACTCCCTGCATCCCGTGTGGTGTTAACAGCAGGCACAGGGGTCCATTTGCCTGGGGTGTCACCAGAGTCAGCCACAAGCAGAAGTTGCTCAGAGGAGAGCTGCACTGTGACAAGAAAAGGGGCCAGTGGGTATGTAAAGTCCTCTAAAGAAAGCGATTTGCTGAGAAGAAATCTGCTAGGGTTTTCATAGCAAAGGTTGGAGGAATAGCGTCCAAGATGTAGGGAAGGGGAGGTAGACAATTCTGCCTGCTCGCAGTACACTTCCAGGATAAAGAAAAAAAAAGACCCGGGGCCAGCAGGGAGACCCCTCCTGCCCAAGCAAAACTCGGACTCGGCTGGTCTCTGACGGCTTTCCTGGTCCTTGTTGGTCTGCCCCCCCACCCCACCCCACCAAGTACCATGTTGAAAGATCAGCTTTCCTAGAACAGCTTCTGAAGCAGACTGGGGGGAGTAAAACATGTCTGATCCCTGCCCGGTGTCCTGCACTCTCGGTCATAGTCCTGACGCCCTCAATGCAGTCACTAATCTAGGAACAGAGGCCAGGCAGTAACAAAGCCAAAAACTCTCTCCTAGTGTGCTTCAGCCTGGCTAGGGTGCTCAAGGGACACAGGAGCTGGCCCCCTCATGGATCACACACCCAGGCTGGCTCATCCAGGCGGCCTTTGCCAGATTCTTCATCATTCTCCCCCTCTGACCTCCTGCAGGCTGCCACCGGCTGAGCTTGCTGGGCAGGGGTCTCGGTGTCCACCTGGGCCACCTGCACTGTGGAGAAATGTCGAGGGCAGCCTAGAGGAGTGAAATTCCAAGAGTGCGTTTCACAAAGGCCACAGATAATATCCTGCAATCCTTGCTTGTGAGCGTTAAACAGAAACACGGAAATGATCCTCATCCATGGATAATAATAATAAAATGACTAAAATAAGGTTGGAGGGCCAGCGCCGTGGCTCAACAGGCTAATCCTCCGCCTTGCGGCGCCGGCACACCGGGTTCTAGTCCCGGTCGGGGCGCCGGATTCTGTCCCGGTTGCCCCTCTTCCAGGCCAGCCCTCTGCTGTGGCCCGGGAGTGCAGTGGAGGATGGCCCAGGTGCTTGGGCCCTGCACCCCATGGGGAGACCAGGAAAAGCACCTGGCTCCTGGCTCCTGCCATCGGACGAGCGCGGTGCGCCGGCCGCAGCGCGCCGACCGCGGCGGCCATTGGAGGGTGAACCAACGGCAAAAGGAAGACCTTTCTCTCTGTCTCTCTCTCTCACTGTCCACTCTGCCTGTAAAAAAAAATAAAAAAATAAAAAAATAAAAAAATAAAATAAGGTTGGAGTCACTCTAGGACCTCAAAAATAAAACAAAACAAAACCAAAAAGGTAACTAGAACAGGCTGAGATCTACAAGTGGGCAGCAGAGGGTGTGTGGGTGACGCCAAGGTGCTTCCCCTGAATGGTGCGCTCTACAGTTCACCTTGCACGGTGGCAGCCCCTGGAGACCCAGGTGGGGGAAAAGGCTGCACGGGGCATGAGAGTGGCCCACACTAGTCAGTCTGTCCCAGTTATCTTTCACCACTTCCTCTTAGATCACAGTTTTGGGAAATACCTTTCCCTCCACACCTTGGCCAAAAGGAGGCAGAAGTTGCCCCTCACCTGTTCGCTCACTGTGCCCCCCAGCTGCGCACCACCTGGGAAGGAACAAAAACATGACCCCGGGCGGCCACCGTTCCGCTTCCACTCCACCCCTGCCTGCTCCTGAGTGTTCAGGGGAGACGGCTTCCCACCAGCCTCTCCCGGAAGCTGAGCTGCAGAAGGAAAGCCGCTGACTGAGGAACGGGGAAGCCTCCTCCTTCACTGGTCAGGGTCTCTGGCCGGACGCCTGGGCCCCACCAGAGTTGGGAAGCAAGAGTAGGCATGGAGGAGGGCCAGGAAGTGAAGTCCCAGCTCGGCCTTTGATTGACATTACACTTCGCCCACACACGCTGCTGTGACCTGGATGGATAAGAAATACAGAGCTGTGTCAAAATTTGGGAACGGTGGAATTAAAAAATGCAAACCTTATTTCTCAATATCACCTCTGTCAGGTTCAAGACACTTCTGATCCAGCTCTCTGCTATGGCCTGAGAAAGCAGAAAATGGCCCAAATTCTTGGGCCTCTGCACCCACGTGGGAAGACCTGGAGGAAGCTCCGGGCTTTGGATTGGTGCAGCTCTGGCCATTGTGGCCAATTGGGGAATGAACCAGTGGGTGAAAGACCTCTCTCCCCCCCCCCCCCCTCTCTCTGCCTCTCCTTCTCCCTCTGTGTAACTCTGACTTTCTAATAAATAAATAAATCTTAAAAAAAAAAAACAGCTTTTCGGTCCATCCCTAAAGAACTCAGGGTCCTGGGAATTCAGCCACGTTAACTCAGTCCCTTTCCTGTTATGAATGAAGAGAGATTGGTGCCTTCTAAGGAAATTTTTAAGAAGCCACAGGAGCCAGGTCTGGTCTCTAAAGCAGATACATGATTTCATGTTGAAACTCTCACCAGCTGCCCGGTGTGATGAGGAATGAGCAGGAGCACTGTGTGTGCAGGAGTTCTGTCTGGGGAGGCTTCCCTCCGTGTTTTATTGCTAAAGCTTGGCTGACTTTCTTTGTTCAGGGCTCAGGCCTTTTGGACTGATATGAATCCAGTGGAGCCTCATGCTGGTGCAGTAAAAGACTGCTTCCTGTCAATGGCCTTGGCGTCTCGTTCCTCTGTTCCCTGATCCTGTACACTCGGGGGCGCACCTGTAAAGCCAGGTTTCATCTCCTCTTCCAGTTCTTGGAAGAGTCTTCAGGACCTTGACCCATTTGTTGAAAACGTCTTAGGAAGCTTGTTCCTGTCCGCAACTGACCTGGGTCTGACAGTTTTGACACCTGGGGATCAGAAACCTGTCTCTGCTTGAATTTTTCAATCAGAATAGTGTGATTTGACCCGTTGAGGTATCTTTAGAATCGGCTCTTGTCTGTGCTTCAACTGTCATTCTTCTTTAGTTACAGCACGGCCGAGATGAACTTTTTCCTCACAAATTGATATGGGTGGTCAGCCACAGTGGCCTCCACCTTCAACTTCATCTTGGTGCTCCTTAAAATGAATTTTCCATTTATAAAATGCCAATTTCCTTGAGATGTGGTCCCCACAAACTCTTTAGTAATGCACTAGTGATTTCATGATTCTTCAACCCAAGTTTCACCATAAATTGGATGTTTACTCTTATTTCAAATTTAGCAGCATTCATGCGGCTCTGGTAGGGGTCTTATTCCCAGTGCCTCACACTGGATCCTCTTCAGACATGCTATAATAAGTCTGTCACCATGAGTTCATTTTGTTGCAAAAAAAATGAAATCCAAGCATACTTTTATCATAATAGTCATTTTCCATGAATGCTTTGAAGACTCTTGACATATAAATATGATTATTCATCAACTCAGTTTCTATCATTGCCAGTATCAGTAAGTGCCCAGTTATGAAGTGGGACAGCTTAAGGATTCTTGAGTTATTACTACCTGGAAGTAGGGCTGGGCCCTTGGCCTGGGGCCTTGTCACCAAGCACTCATCCTTGGGCTAGCACTCCCTGGACTTGTAGCTGCAAGAGCTGTCAGGCAACCATTCCGTAGCCTTCCAGGAAGACCTGCCGCCATGCCCAGTGAAGAAAGGCCACCTTCCGAAGTGGCCAACTCCTTGTCCAATAGCTCTTACTGTTGGAACACATGACTGGTCTGTAGCTGAACTAGTTTAACAGGACGCTCATGTCCAAACTTCTCTATGTCAGCAAATGGAATTTGACAATTATAAGCTTCAGATATCTTGAACTGAACCCTGAATTCAGAGCAAAGTTTAATGCCTTAAACTCAGAGAGAACCTGATTGCTTTTGAGATTGTTAAACAACAAATTAATCACTGGTTTTTGCTTGAAAATAAAAGATACTATTTACATTTCATTAACAATAGATTTTAAGTGAAATCTACCCTAATTTTATTTTTTATTTTTTATTTTTTTTTTGACAGGCAGAGTGGACAGTGAGAGAGAGAGACAGAGAGAAAGGTCTTCCTTTGCCATTGGTTCACCCTCCAATGGCTGCCGCGGCTGGTGCACCGCGCTGATCCGAAGGCAGGAGCCAGGTGCTTCTCCTGGTCTCCCATGGGGTGCAGGGCCCAAGCACTTGGGCCATCCTCCACTGCCCTCCCGGGCCACAGCAGAGAGCTGGCCTGGAAGAGAGGCAACCGGGACAGAATCTGGCGCCCCAACCCGGGCTAGAACCCGGTGTGCCGGTGCCGCAAGGCGGAGGATTAGCCTGTTGAGCCACGGCGCCGGCCTACCCTAATTTTATATGTTGTCATTTTAAAAATGGGTTGAACAGTCTGTTTAGATAAGGCAAAATCCTTTAGATAATATTGAAAGGCTTGTGATACTTTTTATTGCCTTGGGATCATGGATGTTTATCATAAACAAATTACAGAATTGTTGTAGGAAACTCCAGGTTGTGATGTCTGACACACAGGTGTGATCCAATCCCTGGCCTTCCCATGAGCACTGAGCCAACTGCTGACCTGAGAGCCTTACAGAGTTATCAGCACGGCTAAGAACTTTTCTCCTGGTAAAAACGATTTGTGAATGTAATAAAGTAACTATTATAAATTGACCTTATAAGGCAACACAGAATCTCAATTTCTCCTCGATAAACTCTAACGTAAATAAATCTCGATGCTTTTAAAGTACCCAGTTCTCAGCGGACAAGTCCGTGTGTTTTGACATTTGGATTTCCATGAACGTGTGACTTCTCCTAGGCTGCAGACTGTTGACTTTTTCCTGCAAATATCCCGTGTTTGTCTGGAATTTCACTTCATAAACTAATAGAACCACGTGCTATGTCATCAGAGCAGAGCTTACTATCATGGGCCATTAATGATAACTATTTTCTCATTAGAAATCAATGCTGAAAATACTACATCTTTGATATTAAACAGCCATGAGGCCAAACGACCCGAGATTCTGCTTTCTGATACCAAGGTTGAGTTTTGCTGAGATTACTGTTTCGCTCACCAGAAATATCTTAAGAATCCTCCGGGGAGTTTTTTGTTCTTAATGTTAACTTTCATAAAGGAAGCGAAAGAACCCTGTAAATTGAAACACAGTTAAATCAGGTGTTTCTCGATACTGCTTGTGGATTCGATTGCATTCTAAGCAAATTGACTGTTACATATTTTACATTTTCTGTGATGTTGTTTGTGCTATGAGACCCATAACATTACAAAGCAGATTTTTTACATTGACTTTCTATGTGGAGGAAAGAAAACCACAGTTCCCCTTCCCTTTAAAAAGAGACTGAAGTACACATTGAATCACATCAAGCTTAGTAAGTTTTTTTTTTTTAACCCCTTGAGTCTGTAACTTCTTTCTCCCACAAGCTACATTTCTTGTATTTTTTCTTATTGACAAATTGGTTTTAAAACAACTTTCTGTATAACACTGGCCCCATGTGGCTCCAACTGTTGCTTCTGTGTGGCTGTCTCCCCAAGGGTTCTGATCTCTGACTGACGCTGGATGCAGCACTTCGCCCAGCCCACAGGCCAGCTCCATCTGAGTCTCCTCCAATCCTTTCAAACTCCACAGGTCCAAAATGTGAGCACTCTTCTACCCATTTCTGCCACTCTTCCATCTTCTCATATGCAAACATCCCCCATCATTGGTTTTCCATTGCTGGTTATGCCCTGGCACAGGCGAATAGCCCTCCGTCAGTCAAGGGGTTGGGTAGAGGATGAGGTAGGTAGATGATGTTCAAGGCCTCTGTCAACACACAGATTCTATGAGTGCTTGGGTGTCTGGTCTCCTGGGTTAAGCTGTTGTGATGGCCTCACTGTTAGGTCCGAGAAGTCCTCTGCCCTTGTTCTTCTTCCATAAAACTCCTGCCCCCGACACAGATTCTATGAAAGGTGGGGTTACAAGTAAAATTGCGCTTGAAACTGAACACAGAAATCGTACTAGAAAAGCACAAGTACTTGTGTTCTTGTGACGATCACTGACGTTTCCAGCCTGCTAACGGGGAACTTCAGTAGCTGCTTTGCTTGCTCCATTCTTGGAGAGACGTTGCTCTTCCCGTCTCGGTCTTCATCACCCTTCCCACTTCTACTCAAGATCCTAAGGGGCCATGAACCATGTACTTTTTTTTCTCTCATGTTTGGATTTTCAGCTGATTTAATATAGACAAGGAGGTAGCCAGCAAGGAGGAGCTGAAGTGCCAGCCTCTCCTAGCAGCCCTACCCAACCTCCACCCAGAACCAGTGCCAGCCAAAAAGTAACTAACAGAGCTGCTGTGTACTGATGATGACCTTTAGCTCACTGTAATATTGTAATTATCGTGGCTGACACTGCCACTCTCTGACACCGTGAAACTTCAGAGATGCTCAGAAAAGTGCAAGGAAATGGGAGGGGCTCCAATCTCATCCCCAAACTCTATGAATATGCAGCTACCCCACCACAATACCACTGCCTATGACCCCATACCTAACCGAGGGCAGCGCTCTCTGAGCATGCCCTTACTCCCTCCTGAGTATGCACTTAGGTCTTGTTCCTCTGCTGACTTTCAACTACACCTCATCCTTGAATTCTGTCCTGTGTAAGAGACAAGAACCTGGACTTGGCCATTCAATGACATCTTGATCCAGCCACCCATAATTCATAGTACTACACAAACTTGGGCACTGCTTAAAAAATTTTTTTTCAGAGAATTAATGTTATCCAGTGCTGTGGAAAGTTCCCACTCCCACATCCATGTAATACTATGGATCTTAAGATGCCCACTGAGGGGCTGGCACTGTGGAGTAGTGGGTTGAACCTCTGCCTGCAGCAATGGCATCCCATATGGACACCGGTTCGAGTCCTGGCTGCTCCTCTTCCAATCCAGCTTCCTGATAATGTGCCTGGGAAAGCAGTGGAAGATGTCCCAAGTCTGTGGGCCCCTGAACCCCTACAGGGGACCTGGATGAAGCTCCTGGCTCCGGGCTTTAGCCTGGCCTAGCCCCAGTGGCCGTTGTGGCCATTTGGGGAGTGAGCCAGTGGATGGAAGACCTCTCTTTTTGTCTCTCCCTCTCTATTACTCTGCCTCTCAAATAAATAAATCTTAAAAAAAAAATAAAGATGTCCATTGAAAGATAAAAACTAATTTTTGCCTTTGTGGTGGAAGCATTCATGAGTTTAGTTAATTTTATTCATTCATTCTTTAACTAGTTTATTCAACAAATGTTGAGTATCCATATGTGACTGGTAAAATGTGGAATTAATCCTTAAGGTTCTTTCAATTTAATGAGGTAGACAAAGAAGCAAATTGCTTGCTCCTGTGGGAGCAAAATCTTTCTAGAGCAAAAACGGGAACTGATTCTCACTGTGGGAATGGAAATAGCTTTAGGGAGGTGTCCCAGAAACTAGCTGGATCTAGAAACATGAGGGCTTTCTAAAGTGAGCAAACAGGAGAGAGCATTTTGGTAAAGATGGTAGCCTTGGCAAAGGCATAACTGTGAGCAGACAGTGCCTTCCAGTGAGGTGGGGACAGTATGTGTGGGACAGTGTGGGGACAGTGAGGTGGGGACAGTGAGGGGACAGTGTGTGGGGACAGTGTGTGGGGACAGTGAGGTGGGGACAGTGTGTGGGGACAGTGTGTGGGGACAGTGTGTGGGGACAGTGAGGTGGGGACAGTGTGTGGGGACAGTGTGTGGGGACAGTGAGGTGGGGACAGTGTGGGGACAGTGAGGTGGGGACAGTGTGAGGGGACAGTGAGGGGATAGTGTGGGGACAGTGAGGTGGGGAGAGTGAGGTGGGGACAGTGAGGGGACAGTGAGGTGGGGACAGTGTGTGGGGACAGTGAGGGGACAGTGTGGGGACAGTGAGGTGGGGACAGAGTGTGGGACAGTGTGGGGACAGTGAAGTGGGGACAGTGTGTGGGGACAGTGAGGGGACAGTGTGGGGACAGTGAGGGGACAGTGTGGGGACAGTGTGTGGGGACAGTGTGGGGACAGTGAGGTGGGGACAGTGTGTGGGGACAGTGAGGGGACAGTGTGTGGGGACAGTGTGTGGGGACAGTGAGGTGGGGACAGTGTGTGGGGACAGTGTGTGGGGACAGTGAGGTGGGGACAGTGTGGGGACAGTGAGGTGGGGACAGTGTGAGGGGACAGTGTGAGGACAGTGAGGTGGGGACAGTGAGGTGGGGACAGTGAGGGGACAGTGAGGTGAGGACAGTGTGTGCAGTGTGTGGGGACAGTGTGGGGACAATGAGGTGGGGACAGTGTGGGGACAGTGAGGGGACAGTGTGGGGACAGTGTGTGGGGACAGTGTGGGGACAGTGAGGTGAGGACAGTGTGTGGGGACAGTGTGGGGACAGTGTGGGGACAGTGTGTGGGGACAGTGTGGGGACAGTGAGGGGACAGTGTGGGGACAGTGTGTGGGGACAGTGTGGGGACAGTGCGTGGGGACAGTGTGTGGACAGTGTGTGGGGACAGTGTGTGGACAGTGTGGGGACAGTGTGTGGGACAGTGAGGGGACAGTGTGGGGACAATGAGGTGGGGACAGTGTGGGGACAGTGAGGGGACAGTGTGGGGACAGTGTGTGGGGACAGTGTGGGGACAGTGAGGGGACAGTGTGGGACAGTGTGTGGGGACAGTGTGGGGACAGTGTGTGGGGACAGTGAGGGGACAGTGAGGGGACAGTGTGGGGACAGTGTGTGGGGACAGTGTGGGGACAGTGAGGGGACAGTGTGGGGACAGTGTGTGGGGACAGTGTGGGGACAGTGAGGTGGGGACAGTGTGTGGGGACAGTGTGGGGACAGTGTGTGGGACAGTGTGGGGACAGTGAGGTGGGGACAGTGTGGGGACAGTGAGGTGAGGACAGTGTGTGCAGTGTGTGGGGACAGTGTGGGGACAATGAGGTGGGGACAGTGTGGGGACAGTGTGGGGACAGTGTGGGGACAGTGTGTGGGGACAGTGTGGGGACAGTGTGGGGACAGTGTGGGGACAGTGAGGTGGGGACAGTGTGGGGACAGTGAGGTGAGGACAGTGTGTGCAGTGTGTGGGGACAGTGTGGGGACAATGAGGTGGGGACAGTGTGTGCAGTGTGTGGGGACAGTGTGGGGACAATGAGGTGGGGACAGTGTGGGGACAGTGAGGGGACAGTGTGGGGACAGTGTGTGGGGACAGTGTGGGGACAGTGAGGGGACAGTGTGGGGACAGTGTGGGGACAGTGTGGGGACAGTGTGTGGGGACAGTGTGGGGACAGTGAGGGGACAGTGTGGGGACAGTGAGGTGGGGACAGTGAGGTGGGGACAGTGTGGGGACAGTGAGGTGAGGACAGTGTGTGGGGACAGTGTGGGGACAGTGAGGTGGGGACAGTGTGGGGACAGTGTGGGGACAGTGAGGTGGGGACAGTGTGGGGACAGTGTGTGGGGACAGTGTGGGGACAGTGAGGGGACAGTGTGGGGACAGTGAGGTGGGGACAGTGTGTGGGGACAGTGAGGGGACAGTGTGGGGACAGTGAGGGGACAGTGTGGGGACAGTGTGTGGGGACAGTGTGGGGACAGTGAGGTGGGGACAGTGTGGGGACAGTGAGGTGAGGACAGTGTGTGCAGTGTGTGGGGACAGTGTGGGGACAATGAGGTGGGGACAGTATGGGGACAGTGTGTGGGGACAGTGAGGGGACAGTGAGGGGACAGTGTGGGGACAGTGTGTGGGGACAGTGAGGGGACAGTGTGGGGACAGTGAGGGGACAGTGTGGGGACAGTGAGGTGGGGACAGTGTGGGGACAGTGTGTGGGGACAGTGAGGGGACAGTGTGGGGACAGTGTGTGGGGACAGTGTGTGGGGACAGTGTGGGGACAGTGAGGTGGGGACAGTGAGGTGGGGACAGTGTGGGGACAGTGAGGGGACAGTGTGGGGACAGTGAGGGGACAGTGTGGGGACAGTGTGTGGGGACAGTGAGGGGACAGTGTGGGGACAGTGTGTGGGGACAGTGTGGGGACAGTGAGGGGACAGTGTGTGGACAGTGTGGGGACAGTGTGGGGACAGTGAGGGGACAGTGTGGGGACAGTGTGTGGGGACAATGTGGGGACAGTGAGGTGGGATGTGGAGACGGCAGGGAAGCTCCTGATCCAAGAGAAGCTTAGGTTCTAGACTGAGCAGACGGCAGTACCATGGCAGACTCATTAGCCTGGAGCCAGGATGATGGAACGGGAAGACTATGTGGAAGGGAGGCCACAGCGGGATGGGAAGGATGAGGAGCAGGCACCGAGGGCGAATCTCATTCAGTTCTGGGCGAGCTCCGAGTGCTATGGCGCCTAAGTGCAGGGATGTTCAGTGATCGGGAGAGAGGCCTGCGCTGAAGAAAAGCTATCAGGAGTACAAGGTGGGTGAAATGTTGGGAGACGATGGAAATGACAGCAAAGTCCTTTAACATTTCATGTCAAAATACTGCAAACCATGGAATATTTAAGCTTTGTGTAATTTCACGTTAGTGAAAGAAACTACGCCTTCTCAGACACAAGTGAAAGTGGTGGAGTGGAGTCTGCACGATGAAAACATTGGCAGAGCTCCCACTGGCCCCAGGTCCCACCCTCTGCACACGCCTTCAGATACGGTCACTCTTACCTCGCTACACTACCTCTGTCATTCCTGGAGAGGACGGAAGCCAGTAGCAATGGAATCAACTTTTGGGAACAGTATTTTCAGTACTAACTCCCTCATTCATCTTTCCTATCAGGTTCTCTAGCAGGAGAGTCCCCTGCCCCCCCCACACACACACACAATCTACAGTCTATCCACCCACCTCACAAAGGTGCCAAAGGGCTGGCACTGTGGTGTAGCAGGTGAAGCTGCCACATGAGGTGCCAGCATCCCATATGGGCACTGGTTCAAGTCTCGGCTGCTCCACTTCCAATCCAGCTCTCTGCTATGGCCTGGGAAAGCAGTGGAAGATGGCTCAAGTGCTTGCGCTCCTGCATCTATGTGGGAGACCCGGAAGAGGCTCCTGGCTCCTGGATTCTGATCAGCTCAGCTCTGGCTGTCACAGCCAGCAATGGAAGATCTCTCTCTCTCTCTCTCTCTCTCTCTCTCTCTCTCTCTCTCTCTCTCTCCCTCCCTCTGTAACTCTGCCTTTCTAGTAAAATAAACCTACCTTTAAAAAAAAAGGTGCCAAAGATCATAGCAGAGCTGGCAACAAAACCCTGGTTATGTTATTGCAAATATCCTCCTGATTCTGAGGTTTGGTTCAACTTGAACACCTTTCTCCACCTGGTATGCGCAGGCACACATACACACAGAGGAAGACCACATAAACTAGCAAGTCTGACAATGAGAAGAAAAAGGGAACTTTGGTCTTTCAGTCCCTCACCTCACTCAGCATTTATTGTTTAGTGATTTTTATGCCTTGTTCTCTCCTTGGCATTTCCGTATAATCTTAAGTTCGTTACATAGGTTCTCCCTCACATGAATTCTCTGATGTTGACTAAGGTGCACGCTCTGGTTGAAGGCTCTCCCACACTCGCTGCATTGATATGGCCTCTCTGCAGTGTGGATTCTCAGGTGCCGAATAAGGTGTGAGCTCACTCAGAAAGCTTTCCGCACTGGCTGCATTCACAGGGTTTCTCGCTGGTGTGAATTCCCTGAGGCAGGGTGAGGTGCACGCTCTGGTTGAAGGCTCTCCCACATTCTCTGCATCAAGAGATCTTTCCCCAGGTGAATCTGCTGATGTCTAATAAGATCCGAGCTCCCCCGCAAGCCTTTCCCACACTTGTCACATCCCTAGGGCCTCTCTCCAAGGCTGACTCTCACACACTTTACACTGATGGGTTTTCTCTCCACTGCAAACTGCTGTTAAGTTATAAAGGGAAGTCACACAGAAACTACGGACCAGGAGAGAAACAGGTCCAAGCTGTCCATACAGTAGGAAATAAGGAAAATAAGGTTGCTGCAATGATCGGGAACAGTTTAAAAGAAATCACTAAATTCTGTAGAAGGTGAGAAAATGGGAGAGAAATGGAAAATTCTAAGCAGGAAAACAGCTTGGAAAACTGATTTAAGGTTCAGACACAGAAATGGGAAAGCAGGCCGGCGCCGTGGCTCAACAGGCTAATCCTCCGCCTTGCGGCGCCGGCACACCGGGTTCTAGTCCCGGTCGGGGCGCCGGATTCTGTCCCGGTTGCCCCTCTTCCAGGCCAGCCCTCTGCTGTGGCCCGGGAGTGCAGTGGAGGATGGCCCAGGTGCTTGGGCCCTGCACCCCATGGGGAGACCAGGAAAAGCACCTGGCTCCTGGCTCCTGCCATCGGACGAGCCGCGGCGGCCATTGGAGGGTGAACCAACGGCAACGGAAGACCTTTCTCTCTGTCTCTCTCTCTCACTGTCCACTCTGCCTGTACAAAAAAAAAAGAAAAGAAATGGGAAAGCAAACAATTCAGTTGGTGGGAGTAAGGAAATTTTAGAAGCAAGAGTCGGGGCCTTCCTGGAGAAATCTCAGATATTAAAGTTTGTGAATTTAGTTCACCTTTCAGGCACCGCAGAGCCACTCAAGGCTGAGCAGGAAGCCTGCTGCACACTCTGGGGATCAATGTGAGGCCCATTTCTGGGGTGGACAGCGCAGGAAGACAGAGGCCGCCGCACTGAGTCAAACGTGAGGCAAATGCAAGCTGCGTTGTCGTGATTATCTTCATTTGTTACCAGGATTGCGCACACTATGCTGAGTAACAGAAGACGACTTTTCCTGAGCCAGAGGTCAATTTTAGCCACTGTAGTTGGCTCCTTCCTCGAAAGTTCCAGGAGGTTCCCTCTGCTCCTGAGTTCTTTCTCTGCCACCCTACTTTCAAGACTTAATCCACATTTTGGCCACGAGCTTCCTCATCTAACCAGCAAAAAGAAATGTAGTCAGTCAGCAGCACGGTTTGCTTGTCAGAGTGTGTTGCTGTATTTATCAATTCCTCCAGTCTTACTGTCTGTGGGAATCGTCAGTCTGGTTTTTGAACTGAAGAAGGGGAAAATAGGATTTATAGATGAAGCCTCAGAGCACACATGGAAAATGCAAATAGCAATCTGTGAAGTTCTTCCAATCACCAAACTGCTACTGACCGAGGCACTGAAACATACTTTATTAAAAATCTTATCACAGGCAAAGCGCTTGGCTTAGCAGTGCTGTGGTGTGGGGCTGCCCTTGCTGTCTGATCATTGTATAGGGCTTTGTTGGAAAGGGGTTGCTAAGCCCTGACCCTAGAGATGCTAACTTGGTCAGTGGAGGGTATGCCTGTATTTTGATACAGGACTTCTGACATAGGGCAATAAAGAATTTAAAAATAAACTTTTGATTTGCAAACTAGTTGGGAAGAAATAACATAAAAACACATCCAAACATAAAACACCTCAACTAAAACCATGCTTCACATGACACATATGTTGTACACGCTTGGCAAATGTTGAGCACTTACGTATTAAATGAGTTACCTGGTGAAGCACTTTAGATCCTAGTTATGAGGTGGGAAGAGACTTCCAGTGGTAGCAAGTATGTCCTAGAGGTGGTGGGGCTTAAAGTGGACAGCAAAGGATGAGATAAATTCAAAAAAGGAGAGGGCAGGAATCGCTGGGGAGGTGGGAATGCACAGACTGATGGTGGCGCCAGCTTGGAGGGTGTGATGACTGGAGTGACTAAGACTTCATCACCTCTGATTAGAAACTCCTCCTCCCTCATCTGATTCCCTATAGATGTGAATACACGTATCTCTGAATACAGCACACAACACCCTGTGTTATTTTTAATTGCTTGTTTGATTTTCTTCACTCATTGCCCAATGTGCTGTGAAGTTAAGGACCATATACTATTAACGTGTTTTGAAGACTTCCTGTCTATGGATGAAAGAGGAAACGGATCACAGATGACTTCTGTTTGAGACAAGAGACCCACTTGGGAAAACATTTCCTATGGAACCATGAACTGGCTGGTGACGCGGCTCACTAAGCTAATCCTCTGCCTGTGGCACAGGCACCCGGGATTCTAATCCCGGTCGGGGCGCCAGATTCTGTCCTGGTTGCCCCCCTTCCAGGCCAGCTCTCTGCTGTGGCCCGGGAGTGCAGTGGAGGATGGCCCAAGCGCTTGGGCCCTACACCCCATGGGAGACCAGGAGACGCACCTGGCTCCTGCCTTCGGATCAGCACGGTGCGCTGGCCGCTGCGGCGATTGGAAGGTGAACCAACGGTAAAGGAAGACCTTTCTGTCTCTCTCTCACTCACTGTCCACTCTGCTTGTCAAAAAAAAAAAAAAAATAGAACCATGAACTTTTAATAATGGAAATAATTGGGGCCCGCACTGTGGCGCAGTGGGTTAACGCCCTGGCCTGAAGCGCTGGCATCCTATGTGGGCGCCGGTTTGAGACAAGGCTGCTCCACTTCCTGTCCCGATTTCTGCTATGGCCTGGGAAAGCAGTAGAAAATGGCCCAACTCTTTGGGCCCCTGCACTCACGTGGGAGGCAGGAAGAAGCTCCTGGCTCCTGGCTTCGGATCGGCACAGCTCCAGCCGTTGTGGCCATCTGGGGAGTGACCCATCGGATGGACGACCCCCCCCCCCCCGCCACCCCGCCTCTCCTCTGTCTGTGTAACTAACTTTCAAATAAATAAATCTCTTTTAAAAAATGGAAATAATTACTGAAGAGCCAGGAGTGGGAATGAGACTCGGACAAAAGCCATAGAAAGAAGCGGTTGGAGAAAGTGTTCTCTCCCAGAGCATGAGGGCGATCACAGGGCCGGGCTGTGCCCAGAAAACAGGGTGTGCGTGGTGTCAAGGTGGAACGAAGCAGCCCAATGACGGTGCCAAGAAGGGAGTGGAATGACCGCCAGCGCCCCGGCCCCTCCTGCGGGCCCTTCCTTTCACACTGAGGTCCAGTTCACTTCCTGCTGCGCCTCCTGGACGCGATCATCAGGACGACGAAGCAGCTCTTCCTCGTCTCATGTACTGGTTCTGGACTCGCTCCGTCCTCGGCCCAACGCCTGGCGCTTGCGGCCCTCTCATCACCACTTGGATGCACGGCCCCAGGATTCGCTCCGTCCCCTGGCGCCTCCCCGGCTCTCGGAGAACACTGCTGGACATCAGAGCCGCTCGGCCTCCGCGCTGCGGATGGCGGGGCTGACCCCTGAAACACGTGGAAATGTGGCCCTGCAGCCCCCGAGGTCGAGCTGTCTGCCTGCTCCAGGGAGGCCCGGCACACAGGAACACACGGGCATCCGGCGAGGACGAGGCGGCTGCGGCGTGCGGGCTGGACCCCACCGCTCAGGGCTGGACCGCACGGGTCCTCACCACGAACGGCTGTGTGGACACCCCTCGCAGGGCGGGAGAACCGCACCTCCCGGTCCAGTTCCCTTCCCCAGGGCCCCAGGCCCGCGCCCAGGTCACCCGGAGCCCTCCCAGCGCCGGCGCCGGTCCACCCTTTCCGGGACTGCTCCGGGTGCAGGTCCTGCAGCCAAGACCGCTGAGAGCCCGGGGGACGCGAAAGGCACCGGCGTGGCGGGGAACTCTCCTCTCCACCGGGCGGGTTCCCACCGGACACTTCCGGCGCGGGGACCGCACCGCCGCGCTCAGGTTCCGGCCTGACTCGCGCGTCTGGGCCTGGGCGTGGCTTCCCAGCGCGTTCGCGGCACCTGCGGGCGCCGTCTCCAGGTGGGGGCTGCAAGGAGGCGAAGGCAGACAGAAGATGGCAATGGGCCTTACGCTGGGCCGTGTTAGTCTGTGCAGGAACCTGAGCGTGGACATGACAGTGCAGCGAGAGCCGGCAGCCGGAGCCCCGGGAGCTGGGCAGTGGCCCGGGCCGGGCTCTGCAGCCGGGCAGGCCGAGTGCGTGCGGTGTTCTGATGCCAGCACAGCCGCGGGGCGCGCCTGCGAGCAGTCATCCGCCCTCACTACTCCTGTCTGTCCCCCTCTCGCTGAAGTCATCACAGGGCTTGTGTTGTCACTTCACACACACACACTGCTTCGTACATCCGGAGCGGCAGAGTGACCGAGACAGAAAGACGTGGACGGCGGGGGGGGGGGGGGGGGGTGTCACACCCGCGGGTTCACGCCCCCAAACGACGGCAGTGCCTGGGTCGGGGCAGGCGCCCACCTTAAGAGCCGGGGAAGAAATCCGATTTTTCTTCCTGGGTGGCAGGAACAGCAATTACTGGGGCCATTGCCACTACCCGCAACGCCTGCACTGGCTAGAGGCTAGACGCAGACGCCAGAGCTGTGTCGGGAACCCATGAGCGCTGGTGTGGCATGCTAGGTTCACTGCCAGCGTGGCTCTTGGATATGCACGAGTGGCCAAGTACTGTAGTGCTTCTGACCCAAGAGGCTTCATCATGCCGTATGCAATCTACAGCTGCTGCTTGTCACACAACCATGCATTACTAAAGTTGGGTTAACATTTACTTCATTAGTATGTATGTTAGTATGCAGATAGCATTGCATTCATTCATCTTCCCAAAGACATCAGATGGATTGCAATCTCTAATCTGGGTTTCTGCAGTGGCCTGTTACACGCTGCTGCGTTTATGTGAGTCTCCGTTTATTCTTAGTAGAGCAGCCTGAATAATATCGTTGACTTGTAAGGTTTTAAAAAAATTTTTTGTTATACAGACATGTTTATTGCATGTTTGAAGTAGTAAAAAACAAAAACAAAACAAACCGGAAACAGCCTGAATTTCTGAAACTCAGAGACTAGCTGAATAAATAATGTCTCCATTGTAAGGACTGGTGTATAGCTGTAAAGATGTTTTTTCTGGAAAGACATCTGTATTGTTAAGTGGAAAGGCTCCGTTACTGAATTGAATGCAGCGTGATCCAGTGTCTCGAAACAAAGGCACTCACGTGCACATGGAAGATACACGCACATGTATCTCTGAATGGGTTTGTAGAAGCACCAGAGAGAAAGGAGACCACGACACTGTCATCATTGCCCCTTGCAGAGGGTGGGAGAGGCAGGCGACAGGGAGACCTCCTCTGTACTGCTGTACTGGTGGTTGGCTATCACTTATGTTTAAAAAAAAAAAAACAGCCAGGGGGCTCCTCCCACCAGACCGTTCCTTTTGCTTCTATAGTGCAGCCCAACATCTGGCCCGAGAAGCTCACCCTCAAGCAGCTGGCCCTGCCATAGGACTGTCTCCCACCCCAGCAGCTTGACCCCACCTCTGGCCAGCTAGCTGGTGCCAAGCCAACAGGGCCTCTCTGAGAGCAGTTCAAGCTTCAGGCCACCTGTAAGTGACAGGGCCTCAGCCAGGGCCTTTCTCGTGTGTGTGTGTGTGTGTGTGTGTGTGTGTGTGTGTATGTGTGGTGGTGGTGGTGGTGGTGGGGAGGGGCAGACATGGGGCAGGTGAGACCAATTCTAATCAAATGCCTTTACACTAATATTTTAGAGCCTGTGTGCATGTTAGCTCAGAGGTATTCAGGATACAGGGGAGCCAGTGAGGGTTTTGTTTGTTTGTTTTTGTCCTCTAAGAACTCTTTTTCACAACAGATTGGATTCTGCCAGTCTCTGATGGGTGTTTGAGTGTCGGGTCTCCCAGCCACACTCTCTCAGCCCCACGCAGTCCCCACACCTCTGCCCCAGCGATGTCAGGGAGCCCTTCCTCCCACTTTGGACTTGGCATCTGACTTCACCCCTCCTAGAGCTGCTGGAGCCCTGACACGCAGGCTGCCGGACATGTAGTTCCATCGCAGCACCTTCAACGTAAAACCCGTTAGTAGCTCTCGTTTCATTCAATGTAGACGCCAAAGGCCTTAACATGGCCGACAGACCTCTCTGTAACCTGAGCCATATAGAATCCCCTGTCTTCCCTTGCTCATTCTGCTCCATCCCAGAGGGCACATTTCCGTTCTGGCATAGGCAAGGCACACTCTTGTCTCGGACCATGGTTCTGGCTGACTGGTCTTCCTTGAGAATGGCTAAGTCCCTCATTCACTCCAAATGTTTCTGGAAGTCACAGCTCCTCAATGAGATCTATTGTGACTCTTCCATTCCTTTTGTGTGCTGTCCTATTTCTATCACACTTTTTAACATGCTGTAAAATTTACTATTTATTATATTGACTGTCTCCTAAGCTCGAGTATAAGATCTTCAAAGTTATGGCTTTTTTCTATTTTGTTCAATACTGTATCCAAACATATAGAGCAGGGGCTATCATGAAATATGGTCTGGATAAATGTTTGTCAAATGAATGAGTATTTAGATTCTTTCTTTTTTTGAGCAATTACAAACAATACTTGTATCAATCTTCTTGGATATGCATAAGAGTTTATCTCAGCAAAAAAATTACAGGATGGAGGATATATTAGTGTTAAACTTTGCAAAATGATGCCAAACCATTTTTGAAAGTGGGTATCTAATGTATACTCCTATCATCCATTCAAGTTTACAAGTTTCTTAATTTTTCCAGTTGAATGGATTTTTATACATTTGCCTAATTACTAATGAACAGGACATAATGAAATCTGGATATTGGCATTGTTTCCTTTCCTATGGAAAAACCTGTTTATATGTGTTGCCAATTTTTTCTTTTAGGTACTTTAAACTTTTCTTTATCATTTGTATGCATATACTAGACATATTTTTATTACTGGTGTTATATGCTGTAAAAATCTTCTGCCAATTTATAGCACTTTGGGGGATGAAGAGAAGTTCTTAATTGGAATATAGTCAAGTTTGTCAATATTTGCTTTTAGAATTATTACTTTGTGTCCTTATTTAAGAAATTCTTGGCCGGCGCCGTGGCTCAACAGGCTAATCCTCCGCCTTGCGGCGCAGGCACACCGGGTTCTAGTCCCGGTCAGGGCGCCGGATTCTGTCCCGGTTGCCCCTCTTCCAGGCCAGCCCTCTGCTGTGGCCCGGGAGCGCAGTGGAGGATGGCCCAGGTGCTTGGGCCCTGCACCCCATGGGGAGACCAGGAAAAGCACCTGGCTCCTGGCTCCTGCCATCGGATGAGTAAGGTGCGCCGGCCGCAGCGCGCCGTCTGCGGCGGCCATTGGAGGGTGAACCAACGGCAACGGAAGACCTTTCTCTCTGTCTCTCTCTCTCACTGTCCACTCTGCCTGTCAAAAAAAAAAAAAAAATCCAAAAAAAAAAAAAGAAAGAAAGAAATTCTTGCCTACTCAAAGGACAGAAAGATATATGGTACCAAAAGCTTTTGAAATAAGTTCTAAATCAATTTCTTCATTTTGTACTATACTATACGAGGCACAATCACTCAAGTAGGCTAATTTCCTGCATTAGATTAAGTTCTTCTACCGTTGGCCGTTTGGTTGGCTGTGGGTATATAGGCAGAGTTTATGTGTCTTAGTGTACATGCCCTTGATTAGTGTACATGTCTTACATTCATTGTACATGCCTTACATTTGGTGTATATGCCCTCATTTCTGTTCCCTGTAACCCTATCTGGTGCTGCTGACCACTTACAATAGGACACCACCATGGCAAGTACTTTATATACAATACCAATGTAATTATCATAAAAACTTTATGAGATAGTTAAATACTACATTTTACAAATGAAGAAACTGGGGCTCAAAAAGATTAAATAATTTTTTCAAGTCATAAACTGTGATGTACTTGGCGCATAAATGTCAGAAGACATGGGTAGAATGAATATCTATGGAGAACTGTGTAACGCAGCTCCACAATGCTGACTTCAGCTTGCAATTCCATATGGTCAGTATGTTATTTGAATAGTCTGAATTTCCTACTGGATGGTGTGTACCAGGAGAGGCCATATTTCTTTTGCTTACATTTCTATGCTGTCTGACTCTATCACAAAATGTTGAGCTCTGAAGCCAGGGGCCAGGAGCTTCCCCTAGGTCTTCCCACGCAGGTGCAGGGGCCCAAGGACTTGGGCCATCTTCTACTGCTTTCGCAGCCATAGCAGAGAGCGGGGTCAGAAATGGAGCAGCCAGGACTCGAACCAGCGCCCACGTAGGGTGCTGGCACTGCAGGTGGAGGCTTTACCTGCTATGCCACAGCACCGCCCCCACCCCCCCCCCCAATCTCTTGCTCCTTATCTTTATTAGAGTTTTTTTGGTCTGATCACTCATCATGAAGTCATTTAAAAATTTCATCTACACCAGACCCTAGTTTTCCTACATGCCTCATTTATTTTGTGGTTATTGCACATGTCTACAACTTTAGGTTGTATTCTTACCCCATACTCTCACCCCTCATTTTGTAAAAAATTTATTTAAGAAGTAGAGAGACAAAGATTGATTGATTGATCTATCAATAGATAGGTAGATAAATAGATCCATCCCATCTTTGACCCACCCTGGATCAGTTCAAAGTCAGGAACTGGGATCTCTGTCTAGGTCTTCCATATGGGTGGGGGGAACACGATTACTTGAGCCATCACTGCTGCCTCCACAGTCTTCATTAGGAAGTGGATTCTGAATAGCTTTTAAATATCATCTCTTGGAGTTATTTATTCATTAATTTTTTTACTAACTTCTTTCAGAGACACACACACACAGCATGTGCTCCCACCTGCTGGTTCACTCCCCCAAAAGCCTACTGGGAGCTGGGAACACAGTCCAGGTCGGCCATCACGAGTGCTTCTCAGAGTCTGCATTAGGAGGACGCTGGAGTCAGGAGATGCAGCTTGAACTCAGGTACTGCTGTATCAGACATGTGAGTCTTAACCAACCACTGTGCCAAACTCCTGCCCTTTGGATGTTCCCTGGTTCAATATTCCCTTTATGTAGGGCAAGGAGATTGTTCTATGTAGAAGCCAGTGACATAGCCTCTCTCAATTTGAATCAAGGCTGCAAAGAACTAGAGCCAGGACAGAATCTCTGTCGTGATGGTGGCAGTCGCAGGAATGTCTGTGGGTCAGCAGTGGCAGCATGCTAGCAGTATCAGACAGGCAGCACGATGCTACACCTGCAGTGTTCTGTGACAGTGACTTCTGTCAGCTTGTAAGATGATTCGCTTGTGTTTTCTTGGCTAAGGTCTGCCTGGGGGCTTCTGAGCCTGATACTATGGCCTTTTTGGGAATTTCATGAATCACTCATCTTTCCTTTTCATCTCTGTTTCTTATGCCAACTGTTAATATCACATGAAATCATATTTTTTGTCAAGTTTGAAGATATTTTTGATGGTGTGACTTAAAAGTGGTGTATAGAAAATGCACTTCTTCAGGGCTCTGGGGAATGTTGTGAGCCCATCAGATTAGATATATAAGTTCCAAATTAAGTTAAAAAGACATATGCTTTCAATGCTGGTGTGGTCTGATTCTCATATAGGCTATTTTGTCCCAGAGTAAATTGCAAATACAGATTTTAATTGGTAAAATGGTGACTAATAATGACTTTAGACCAACATGAAGGTTAACTTAGTATACACACACACACACACACACATATATGTGTATATATATATACTGGTATACATATATATATATGACTTTATGTATATATATATATGACTTTAGGGATATATATATATAT
The DNA here is from genome assembly GCA_949820135.1 of Sylvilagus floridanus. Classification (NCBI taxonomy): domain Eukaryota; kingdom Metazoa; phylum Chordata; class Mammalia; order Lagomorpha; family Leporidae; genus Sylvilagus; species Sylvilagus floridanus. The sequence continues at coordinate 192,697,657 of OX463227.1, forward strand.
ATATATATACTGGTGGAATATATATATATACATATATATATATATATACTGGAATATATATATATATACATATATATATATATATATACTGGTGGAATAAAGACAACACAGGAAATGCATACAACATAATCATAAAATATGAGTAAGGACAAAACATTAGTGTGGAAATGGTTATCCATCCCCCACTTTTACCATCTCTTTCTTACACACAGGTCACTTCCTACATTGAATCATACATCCCTTGTTCCTTCCTACCTACAAGCCTTCCTCCTATGTTGTGAACAGCCCCACCAATTCTATGTAAAAGTCACCATGTTCAAGACCCAGATCAAATGCTGTTTTCCCGGAAGTATTTCTTGTCCCATGAAGGCCTCACCAATGTATTCTCCTTTGGCTTCATGACACAGTTATGGTTTGAATATTTGGAATTGATTGGCTCGTGTTTCTCCTATATGACAGTTATCGTTAGCTTATTCCTGTCCATCTGAGGAGGACAGTCCTGTGGAGTTGTTCCTCCTTGCACTGCCTGTGGGGTATTGGCATGCTGTGCTGGGCTGAGTGTGCTGTCACAGTGATACAGTCAAATGTTGATTTTTTAATAAAGATATATTTGGAAGGCAGAAGGAGAGATGGCAGGGGTGGGGGTGGAGAGATTTCGTCCATCTGCTGGTTCACTCCCCAGATGGATGTGATGGTCAGGGCTGGGCCAGGCTGCAGTCAGGAGCCTGGAACTCCCTCTGCATCTCCCACATGGGTGCAGGAGCCCAAGGACTTGGGCCATCTTCTGCTTCTTTCACAGGCACGTTAGCAAGGAGCCAGATCAAAAGCAGAGCAGCCGGGACAAACTGGTGCCCATATGAGATGCTGATGTTGCAGGCAGCAGATTCACCTGCTGTAACAAACACCAGCCTCTCAAATGTTTTCATATTTTTATTGTGACTTTAGGGACTTTGTACATAAATAATCGTCTACATCTGTAATATCTTAGGGAGCATCCCTAGAGGTTTTAGCAAATTTAAGACAGTGATGTGTTTAATTAGATATCTAAGAAAAGCTTTGTAATTATGCTACTGAAAATGATGATGTTATTAGGACTTGCTTTCTGTTGAATTCCTTTCATCCAGTTATAAATTATTGGGAGATTTTGGTCTGGCCCAGGGTCTTTTTCAAAGCTCCTTTCAGCTCATTATTCCTTAGACTGTAAATAAAGGGGTTCAACACGGGGACCACGATCATGAAAATTACTGCTGCCACTGAGTCTTTTTCAGTGGAGTGGTTGGATGAGGGACACATATAGACCCCTGTGATTGCTCCATAGAACAGAATGACCAAGGAAAGGTGAGATCCACAGGTGGAGAAAGCTTTGAGCTTTCCTTGGGCAGAAGGGATTTTCATTACAGCAAAGGCGATGAGACTGTAGGATGCCAGGATACACACGGAAGGAACTACAAAGATCAGCCCTACTGCAGCCAGCACCATCAGCTGATTAAGACTAGTGTCAGAGCAGGAGAGAGACAAGAGAGAGTTGGCATCACAGAAGAAATGGTGGATGATACTGTCAGAGCAGAAGTGCAGTCGGGCCATCATGACCGTGTGCAAGAGAGGGTTCAAAATGGCAACAACCCAAGGCAGAGCCACCAGAGAGGCACAGAGGCGCCGGGTCATAGTGGAGGCATAACGCAGAGGGTGACAGATGGCCACATAGCGGTCATACGCCATCACCGTGAGAAGAAGGTTGTCTATGTTGGCAAACATCATGCAGAAGTACATTTGAGTCAGGCAGCCAGCATAGGAGATGGACTGAGTCCGGGTCTGGATGTTCTGCAGCATCTTGGGGACAGTGGCTGAAGGAAGGCAGAGGTCTACCAACGACAGATTCGCAAGGAAGAAGTACATGGGTGTGTGGAGGCGATGGTCTGCGGCGATGGCCAGAAAGATGAGCAGGTTTCCAGACAGCCCTGTGAAGTACAGACACAGAAAGAGGGCAAAGAGTAGCCCCTGGTGCCCTGGCCAACTCGGGAAGCCCAGGAGGAGAAATTCAGAGACACTGGTTTGGTTTTCCTTTTCCATCGCTTGGATGCACCTGCATGAAGACCCACAGAAAGAGTTTTACCTAGAACTCAGTGTGCCAGCGCCGCTAGGCAGAGGATTAGCCTAGTGAGCCGCGGCGCCGGCCCAGTTGTTTTCACAGCTGTTCCACCTCACTGGGTCCTCACCTCACCCAACATTTCCACGAGATCTGTGTGCATCTCCCCTCGGTAAGCAGAGACTCTTTGCCTCCTGTGGTGTTGACACCAACTCTGGCAGGTTCTGCACTGTGTGTGGCTGCCTGACTGTTCTGTGTTGCGACACATCCATGACTGACATACCAAATAACTCCATGCCAAATGCTGCGATGCACTGAGGGTAATTTTCCCCATATTTGTCCAATACCATATGAACCAACCTACTTGAAACCAGACACCTACCACTTAAAATACATTAAGATGAATACAAACTACTTAGCTTTTTACAATTCAAGAGAAAATATATGCACTTGCTTGACGTGTGTAACAAGCCTTCAAAAACAGTTTGCATGAATTATGAGCAACTCAGGAAACTTTCTAAGCTAAAGTTATATGAGTCATTACAAAATACATGTAAGTAAGACTGGAGGAGAATGCAGAAAAAGTTGTGTCAAAGTGGGGGACAGGAGCTGGTGTTGTGGCTCAGTGGGCCAAGCTGCCGCCGATGATTCCAGCATCCTGTGTGAGTACTAAGCCAAGTCCTGGCTGCTCCACTTCTGATCCACTCTGCTAAGGCAGCTGGGAAGGCAGCAGAGGAGTGTGCAAGTCCTTGAGCTCCTGCCACCCATGTGTGAGACCCAGATGGAATTTCAGGCTCCAAGCTTTGGATTGGCCCGGTCCCAGCCACTGCAGCTATTTGAGGGTTGAACCAATAGATCAAAGACCGCTCTCTCTCCCTCTCTCCCTGTAACTCTGCCTTGCAAATAAATTAATCAATCTTAACAAAACGGGGGACATTTAAAATATTCCCTTTTAATGTTTTTGTGACATTACAACCATTTCTTGGAGTTGCAGAAAGCATAACATCATAGAAGATAGAGTTTTTGGCTTGAGAACCTTAGAATCAGTGTGGAGAAAAAACACTAATATGGAAAATAATTAAAAGACACCCATAAATGCAGGTGAAGTAGTTTCAGGGGAATGAGGTCTCCGAGAAAAGCAGCCAAAAGCCTGAAATGGGCAGGCTCATAGAACCCGGACCCCGTTATCCACGGGCTGGGTGAGGCAGGCAGACTCCCCCAGCTCTCATCCAGATAACTGCCATGAACTTCTAACTGACCTTCCTCCTATGGTCTTCCGCTTGTTGATCTTTCCTTCCTGCCTCCTTAAAACTGTCCTGTGTTGTGGTGCAACAGGGTAAGCCTCAACTTGTGGTGCTGGCATTCCACCTTCCTGTGCATGGACCTGGGAAGGCAGGTGAGTTCCTGTCACCCATGTCGGAGACCAGGATGGAGCTCCTGGCTTTGGTCTGGCTCAGTCTTCTGTTGCAGCCATTAGCAGATGGAAGAGCTGTCTCTCTCTTTCTCTCTCTCTCTCTCTCTCTCTGCCTCTCCATCACTCTGTTTCTATGCCTTGCAAATAAATAAATAAATATTTTTAAAATTTGTCCACCTAAGATAAGGATTTCAAACATTTAGTGGTTTTTAACTGCCTCCAACCCTGATTCTAAATTCCTTCTCCTGGCATACAAGGTCCTTCATAATCCCTTTTGTACCCCCCCCCCCCGGTCTTATGTCTTGTGAGCAATTTCTCACCTTTAGAGTTTTGCAACACACACTAAAACTTTACATCTATATCGCTTCTTTCATTTTGGAATTCTCTGACCAACTTATCCAAAGCCTCCCTCAAAACATCCTTTATTACATTGCTGTTTTTTGTTTTTGTATCACTTACCATTATCCGGAATTTCCTTGCCTACCCCCTCCTGTTAGTTATTTTTAGTCTGCATCAGTAAAATGCAAAGTCAATAAGATCATGCATAGAGTAATGTCTTGGTATACAGTAGGTACCTGTGGTGTACTGGATAAATAAATGGATGTATACAGCAGGTACCCATGGTGTACTGGATAAATAAATAAATGGATGATTACTGAAGACGCAGAAAGATTTTTCTGGTATCATCAGATAGAAATACGTGCCCTCTGTACATTTTATAGTGACTTACTCTAAGCTATATGGTATACAGTTGTTGTTTCAATAACTCCTTCTTGTTTGTAGGATTTTGGGGAACACAGGGACTGAATCTTGTTTGTGTGGGGAATCCCAGATACACATGACGTGTTTATCTGTGAAGTCAGAAGGCCTTATAGAGTGGAGTGAACTCCACTCAGAGAATGAGGCAACACCACGTGTGATTCTGTTGTTGGTTCTTTACCCATTGTCTTGTATCTGAGTCAAGGAATGGGGAGTCTGGATTGAAAACTAGAGGAAATGGAAGGACTCTGTTGACCAGTTTCTCATTGATTGAATAATAAAACATGAAACAGAGGAGAAAGAAGGAGCATTCTGCATTCTTAAATGCAAAATGGAGAATGGCATCGGCAATTTGCATTTGCATCCAGAGAAACTGCTCAGTGAGGATGTTCTGGGAATTCCCAGGAATAACTGAAGTGTCTGCCCATAGGCTGCAGAATTCACAGCAGTGGCTAGTCGTGGCCTCCTGTGCACTCCTGCATTAGGTCTAGTGGTTTCAGGAAAGACAGCTTAGACTTGTTTCTTACTGCATGGCATGGCTCCTGCTGCAGAGTTGGCACTCAAGAATGCTGGTTGAATAAGTATTGGTCAACAGCTATGTAGAATGCAAGAGACAGGATTTTCACTAAGGACTGTCAAGGGGAGATAGGGGAAGGGGAGGGTAAACTACAAACTCTGCAGGAAGCAGGAGAAACTGAGACCTCAGAGTCCTCCCAGGAAGGCTTCTTCCCCACTGCCACAGAAATCGCCGTTTTTGTCACTTGCTATGACTTCCACTTAGAGTCCTCAGAAACCCCTCACACAAGTGCTCTGTCCTCTCCAGGCTGTCCTGCTCGTCTCTGCTGGTGCTGCTTTGATGCCAGTACCGGTGCACTGATGCTCTAGGGCTGTTACTGATGGGCAGCCCCGTGCTCTCGGAAACCCAAAGTGCCAAAGCTCTTCTCCTTTTGGATCTAAGTTGTAGAGTTCCTCTCCACCTTGACAGGAGCTATTTCTAGGGTGTGGTTCCTTTCAGAGAAAGCAGCCCCAGTCCTCTCATCCCTTTTTCCATCAAAGCGTCTGCCCTATCACTTGAGGAATTGGAAAGGTGAGGCAATGAATAGCTAAGCAGAGTGGGGTTAGTTCTTAGAGGAGGGTGGAAACTCGGGATTTGAGCCATGGCCCCTTTATGTTGCGTGGACCAAACAACAGAGAAAACCTGGAAGAATATCACATAGCACTTCTTCAACTATAGTTCACTTCTTAATCTTTTTTACCTCGTAAAGGGATTTTCTCCTATTCACTTTTTAAAGATTTATTTATTTATTTGAAAGGCAGAGTGACAGAGAAGGAGAGACAAGGGAAGGGAAAGAGGGAAAGAGGGAAAGAGAGAGAGAGAGAGAGAGAGAGGTGGGGGAGGGGGGGCGGGAGACAGAGAATTTTCCATCTGCTGGTTCATGCCTCAAATGGCCACAAGAGCAGAAGCTGGGCTAGGCTGAGCTAGGAGAACTGAATTCCATCTGGTTTTCTCAAATGGGTGACAGGGACCCAAGGACATGGTCCACCCTTCGCTGCCTTCCCAGGTGCATTAGCAGGAAGCTGGATCAGAAGCAGAGCAGCTGGAACTCACACTGGCATTCAGATATGGGATGCCTGGGTCCCCAGGAGTGATTTAACCTGTTGCATGACAATGCCCACCCCTCCCCCATTCATTTCCCCGACTTTTGTACCTTTGACCTTTCTGCCCTACCAAATTGGATTCTTTCTAAACTCAGTTAGTTCTGAAGATACAGATTTCTTCTTTGTTCATAGTATGGACCAACTTCATACCCATTAGTGATTCAGGCCTCATTTAATCAATTTTTCAAAAACCAAAAGTAAATGTTTTGTAGTGGTTTCTTCTTTTAATTTTGTCCATGCCTATTAACTGACATGGTTTCAGGAAATGTAGACTAGAGTTGTTTCCTGTGTGGCACAGCTCTGATTAACATTATCCTCAGCTCTTTGTATAATTCTGTTAATGAGATTGTCTGAAATATTGAAATATTCCTTCACATAGGTTGCATAAAGGGAACACTCTAGAAAGCAAATAGGAGGAAGAAGGTTTTTTGATAATTCACAGAACATACAAGGAGTACAGGCGCGTGGAAATACTTCTGATGCAGAATCATGGATATTTACTGATGTCAGTGCACCCCGGTGGCGGCAGCGATGATGGCTATAGATAAAGAGCATTAGCTGCCTGCCAACTCTCCATAAGGCAAAACATCTTAGCTACTGGAGATGTGATGCAACAATGGGACATACATTAAATCAGCCAAGTGAATTCTGTAATGGTAAAAAATATCGTATTTTCACCAAAAGTATAAAGCCAAGAGTTACCACTCACAAGTTCTCTATGGTACCACAAGAGTTGTCATAGTTTGTTGATTCTCAAAACAGCTTTATAAATCTATACTACATATCCTTATTACTTGACTGCACAACATAGCCAGGATCCGGATGAAGATTTCCGATTCAAAATTTAGCCTACATTTCACTAAGCTTTCACGCCCTCACAGGGTAAGAACCTATTAATCAGCTCATTCACTCATTCTACACATGGTTATTAGATACCTCTTGTATGTTAGGCAATGCCTGGTGACCTTGAGTGGAACCTGACCTCATCTTGTTTTCAGAAAGAAATATGTTTCTCATTTTTCCAAACCTGCCCACTGCTCATTGCACTTACCAGGTGCTCTGATCGGGACTTTCTGGGCAGAGATTTTAGCTTCCAAGTCTCACTCGGAGGTAATGGGAAATACAATGAACAGAATGTTGCCCTTATGCCAGGACGTACAAGGATGAGGGATGGGATGATTCTCAGGCAGAGTTATCTGGCACAGCGAGGGCTGGAGTGACCCAAGTCTTCTCCCGCATGGACATTTACAGCTTCCGTGCAGCTCCGGAAAACACAGTCTTGACAAGCTCCCTCAGCTCCAGTAATAATGACTTCATCCCCAATGGGGGTTACCCAATTGCAACCACAGGGATAGGGAACCTGCACGTAGATCTCTAAGGAGATCCAGGGAGTTAGAAGACCCAGAGACGGTTCACAGGCTTCCAGGAACCTCTGCCTCTTCAACCCCCAACTGTTCTCAAACACCAAGTAACCTCTTCTAGTTTGAGTTATTTCTTCCTTAGAAGGACTGACCTATCCTCTAAAGACAGGATTTGTCTTCTCTACCTACAGCACTCTGTTAGCAACACCATCCTTGGCTTTACAAATGCCTGTTCTGGCAGCATTGTTCAAGCTCAGAGAACAATTTTATGTCAAAGAAAGGAGACAGTGGCACATGGTCAGGATTCCTTGGTCTTACTGTATGCTTCTTTCCCCATAAGCATTTATGCTGATACAGCAGTGGAATGTCCCCTTACAGGCTCAGTTAACATGCCAGCTTGGGGTAAATACCCAAGAGTTTTGCAATGTTCTGCTCCACAATGCTGCATTTGCATGGAAAAAAATAGAAATGGCCAATATATGATGATGCTACATTGTATGGGTCTAGATGCCAAAGAGTGTGTTAGCTAGTTTTTTGTATAACAGGTCACTCCAAAATTAAGTGGCTCATCTAGGGAGTGAACCAGAGGATGGAAGATCTCTCTCACCCCTCTCTCTCTCTCCTCTCTCTGTTTTTCTCCCTCCCTCCCTCCTTCTTTGTAGCTCTTCCAAATAAATAAAAACACCACTTATTTATTACACAATTGTGTGAGTTATATATTTATGCCAGTCTCAGCTGAATAGTTCTTTTAGTCTTGATTGGATGAACTCAATTTATGCAGTTAGCTAGTAGATCTGTTTGAGGCTGACTTTCTAGGACAGCCCAGGCTTGCACATATGGGAGGGAGGAGGCAGGGGAGAGGCCCCAAGGTACAGGATTAAATCCACGTATCACTTTCAGCTGCATGCTGTTGGCCAACACAAGCCCAAGCCTAATCCAATTTTAAAGGATAGGAAAAGGCTGACTCTGATGGGAAGAGAGTACAAGTCATATTGCAAAGGGCCTAGAATCAGGGAGGAGGGCAGAATTGGGGCTACTTTTGCCATCAGCTGAAGATGGAAGTAGTAATGATATCTTCCATTACTGTAATAATCTGCCTTTCAAATCTGTGCTTCTTAGCCCTATGACCTCAGGCTCTGTTAGAATTTACATCCTGGGGCCAGCGCTGTGGCACAGTGGGTAAAGCTGCTGCCTACAGTGCCAGCATCCCATATGGGCGCCGGTTCGAGTCCTGGCTGCTCCACTTCCTATGCAGCTCTCTGCTATGGCCTGGGAAAGCAGTAGAAGATGGCCCAAGTCTTTGGGCCCCTGCACCCATGTGGGAGACCCGGAGCTCCTGGCTCCTGGCTTCGGATCAGCACATCTCCAGCCGTTGCGGCCAATTGGGGAGTGAACCAGCAGATGGAAGACCTCTCCCTCTCTTCCTCTCCTCTCTGTGTGTAACTCTTTCAAGTAAAATAAATAAATCATTAAAAAAAAGAATTTACAGCCTGATTCTAAGGAGGATAATGGTTTTATTAAAGAACGCAGAAAGGGTTTCACTGCACCTGAAGCTGTGACTATCTCTTGGACAACCTGGGCTCTTCGGACTGGGAGACCAGCTGGCAGAGAGACTGCTGGAGACTGACTGACCTTGCTTACATGTGACTGGAAAGGGGACTGTCAGGAATGCAGGGGTATAATATGGGATTACAGCAACTGCGACACTATAAGAGTCACGTAATGTTCCCTTGAAAATAGGCATCTTGCCGGCGAGGCAGCAACACAGACTAGCCAAAGTGATGCCTGAGCACAGTGAAATCTATTTCGGGCACACAGCTTTTGCAGCTGCAGCAGTGAGGTTGTGGCATGTTCACCAGCTTCTGCACTGAGACTCTGGAGCAACTGTGCAGCTAGCCACCTGGAAAGACACTCCGTGACAGCTTGGACACAAAGCGATCTCAGTGCTGCCGACTTGAGCTGTTTCAGAAACCTCCAACTGTTGCTTTGGATTCTTGGGAATTCACTTTTTCTTTATTTCAGTCATTGCTGTTGTGACTCATTCTGTGAGCTCTGTCTTCTTGGAGGTGGAAGCTGACCATGCCTCAGCTTGCGCTGAAGAGGAATGGGCTCTGAGGCAATACCGCAAGAGCCTGCTTAGTCTCACACTAAGGTGTGGGACAGTGAAAATTTGATCAGTGCAGGATGGGAGCTGACGGGTAGATTCCTTCACACTTACCCTCCTGGGATGGAGGTCTGCTGGGTCCTGAGGCATATTTCAGGAGGACATGTGTGGCTGAGAGCTCAATCCCTTCACTCTGGCGGCAGACTGGATAATGGATCCTCTAAGCCTCCTTTCCCTGCTGCTCAGGGCCTGGTATCTGCTCTACTCCTAATGAATCATAGTCTCCATTGTCTCAAACTCTAGGTTCTTTTCTTTAGTTGGTTGGTTGTGGTTTTTTTGTTTTGTTTTGTTTTTTTAACAGGCAGAGTGGACAGTGAGAGAGAGACAGAGAGAAAGGTCTTCCTTTACCATTGGTTCACCCTCCAATTGACACGCTGCAGCTGGCGCACCGTGCAGATCCAAAGCCAGGAGCCAGGTGCTTATCCTGGTCTCCCATGTGGGTGCAAGGCCCAAGCACTTGGGCCATCCTCCACTGCACTCCTAGGCCACAGCAGAGAGCTGGCCTGGAAGAGGAGCAACCGGGACAGAATCCGGCACCCCGACCAGGACTAGAACCCCATGTGCCGGCGTCACGGGTGGAGGATTAGCCTAGTGAGCCGTGGCGCCGGCTGGTTAGTTGTTTTTAAACTTAGGCAAAGATAAAGGGTCTAGGGGCCTATAAAAATAATATCAATTACAAATATCAATTTTGGAGTTTTTGCATATTAAAGGCATTTTTAATGGAGGAGATCACATGAGCAGAAATTTTAGAGAAAGAAGAGAAACTAAGACCAAGATGTGAGGCACTCCAATGTGTAATGACTGAGTAGTTGAGGGATAGCACCCAATACCAAGGTAGAAAACCGTGAATTGCAACTGATTAGTTGCTGGGGGTTCAGTGTGGACAGACTGGAGAGGCAAAAGCTCCAGGGGACACGATCATCTGTGGGGCAGGAGGTGCTCCACCTTTGTAAATTTTACTTCCAGAAGCCCTGTGGGTCCTCACACTGAATGTGAGAGGAAAATCGCCAAGCATTTCTGGTGGGGCTGGGGTGAGTGACTTCTGAAATAGGTGAGAACATTCCGTGCTTCACGACAAGGCCTATCCTCAAGAGCAACCTGAACCTGACCTAGTGGGGTTTTACCGGCCTAAGAAGGGAAGTACTCAACCCCAGTCCCTCTCACCTCCTGCACCCTCCAAGTGTGGAGAACAAACAGACTAGGGAGCACTGGTGAATTTCATAGCCCAGGGCACAGGATCCCTGAGACTGAAACCTTATCACAGGACTGTAGAACGCTCCTTCCCCACCCTGCACGGAGTTCCTGTTGCTCACTGCACCACGGCTGGCTTTCCACAAAAACTACAGAGTGTACTAATGGCAAAGGCACAGTGTGAAGAGGCTGAGCAAGCAGAAGGACCATCCTCCGACACGGCAGGGTCACTGGAGGCATCAGACTGTGACCTAAAGCAGCTCTGGTTAATAAATGCTAAGGGCTCCAAGGGAACAGTAGACAATATAGAGTACGTGGGTGTTGTCAGCAGGGAGATGGGAATGCTACGATTTTAAAAATGCTCTCCGTGACGGAAACGAAGAATGCCGTTGACGGGCTCGCTAGCAGAGAAAAGAATCTCTGAGCTTGGGAATATGTCAACAGAAACTTTCAAAACTGAAAAGCAAAGAGAAATAGCACTGAAAAAAAGGGACAGAATATCTTAGGATTGTGGGTCAACTACAAAAGGCGTTAACATATGCATAATGGTAATGCAAAGAAGAGGAGCACGAGAAAAGGGAATATTTGAAGTGATAATTATTAAGGATGTCCCTAAATAACATCACACACAGATCCAGGAAGCTCGGAGAACACCAGGCAGGACAGACGCCAAAAACAACTCTAGGTGTATCATATTCAAACTGCAGAAAACCACAGATAAAGAAAAACCCCTAGAGAAGCCAGCATAAGGGAAAACTAACTATAGAGGGACAAGGATAATTGTTAATCCTGATGCCTCCTCAGAAACCATGCAAGTGAAATGTAAAACAAAGAGAAAAACGCCCCAGAGTTCTCTACCCTTGAAAGTTATATTTCAAAAGTGAGAGAAATGAAGACTTTCTGAGACAAATACTGGGGAATCTGTTACCAGTAGCCTTGCCTTGCAAGAAATGTTCAGAAGAAGGAAATTGATACAGATCAGAAACTTAGCTCTACATAAAGAAATGGAGAGTAAAAGAGAAGGAACAAGTGAAGGTAAACACAAATTTTATTTTTCTTATTCTTGAAGTAACAGATAATTTTGTTAAACAAAAACAGAAATGATGTATTCTATCATCTAATACATTTATGTGTATATGTGTGATTGTATACAAGTGGAATGCTACAGGGACAGGAAGGAGGGGTTGGAAACGCTTTGTGAGTATCAGCTTTACCTGGGAAGTTGTAGTTATTTGAAAATGGACTTAGGTTAGTCACACACTGATATTACAACTCTAGGGCAACCACTAAAAAAGTGAAAAAACCAAAATTTAAAAACAGGATTCACATGCTAAGAAAAGATGGAATCTTACACAATGCTGACTGAAACAAATGACAAGCAGCAGAACAAGAGTGGAAGACAAACTTAGAACAAAGAACAAGGGCAGTGAACAGAAAGCAGTAGTAATTAGGGTAGATATTAACCCAACTCTTAACCACTCTAAACATCAGTTGTCTAAAAATACCAATTAAAAGATAAAGATCATGAGAATTGACCAAAAACAAGCCCCAGCTGTTTGTTGTCTACAAGAAATCCACTTTAACTAACAAGACACGTGTAGAGTACAAGACAAGGGGTGAGGAAAGATCATGCTAAAACGAATCAAAAGAAAGCTATAGTAACTGTACTGACTTCAGACATCAGACTTCAGATCAGCAAAAATTACCCAGGCTGATGAGGGGCATTATGTAATGATAAAGACATAACAGTCCTGGGGCCGGTGCTGTGGTGAGTGGGTGAAGTCACCACCAGCAGTGCTGGCATCCCATACCGGTGACGGTTCAAGTCCTGGCTGCTCCACTTCTGACCCAGCTCTCTGTCGTGGCCTGGGAGAGCAGTAGAAGATGGTCCAAGTCCTTGGGCCCCTGTATCCATGTGGGAGACCTGGAGGAGGCTTCTGGCTCTGGATAGGCACAGCTCCAACCATTGCGGCCAATTGGGGAGTGAACCAGCGGATGAAAGACCTCTCTCTCTCTTTCTCTCCCTCTCCTTCACTGTGTAACTCTAACTTTCAAATAAATAAATAAATCTAAACAAAAGACATAACAATCCTTGGCATGTATGCAACTCTCAACAAATTATTAAAATATGTGAGACAAAACTGCTGGACATGCAAGGAGTAGATGAATCCACAACAGAGTTGGAGAATTCAACATCCCTTTATTACTGGGCATTAGGCACCCAATGTCCTCACAGATAGATCCGCAAGGCAAAAAACCAATACAGATGTAGCTGAGCTCAATAGCGCCATCAACCAACACTATAACTGACATTTGTGGACTACTTCATGCACACAGCAGGATGTACATTCTTCTCCAGCTGACATGGAACACTAAGCTGGACCACATTCTCAGCCATGAAATACATTTCCACAAAGTCAAGAGAAATCATACAATGTCTGTCCTCAGACCACAAAAAGTGTTTATTTGAAATCAATTACAAAATGCTAACTGGAACATCTCCAAATACTTGGAGATTAAAAACACTCATTGCTTCTCGGCCTTTTGGCTAAGATCAACTGTGAGATTAAAACACTTTTAAATAACACCTAAGTCAAAGAAGAACTCTCAAAGAAATTTTAAAATATAATTGAGCTAAATGAAATAAAAATAAGTGGCTGCAGTAAAAGCAGTGCTTACGGGGAAATTTATGGCATTGAATGCATTTTTAGAAAGAAGAAAGATTTAAAATCAGCAGCAGAGTTGCATCTTAGAGAACAAGAAAAAGAACATATTAAGCCCAAAGTCAGAAGAAGAAAAGACATAAAAATCAGAGCAGAAATCAATGAAACTGAAAATAGGAAACCAACAGATAAAATCAGTGAAACCAAAAGCTGGTTCTTTGAAAAGATTGATAACATCTATATAGCTCTTAGACAGGCTAAGACAAAAAGAGAGCTGACACACGATAAGGCATCTCACAACGGATCTCTCTCTCTGGGAGAGCCGTGAAGGAGCTCCTGGTATCTCTTCTCTCTTTGAGAAGTTACAATCTGGACAACCACAACTAGGAACTCCCACAAGCCCAGATGCCACGGAGTGCACAGCACTGATTCCTCGTAGTGTTTATCTGAGCTCCATCCACAGAGGCCTCTCCCCAAAGGGTTAAGTAAAACACCTCCAGGGAGTTGCAAATCAAAATGTTTATCCTGTACTTTTTTTGTTCCTTGTTTTCTGAAACCCTTGCTGCAAGACTCCCATGCATCCTGACAGTCTGTTTTTACAGTTCTTACTCTTTAGTCATTTTTTATGGTACATGGTAACAGGTACCCCATTTTGAAGGAGAGCTGATTGCTTCTCTCCCTAGCTTTATCTTCTGTCTCACCCTGCCCATCTTTGTTTTTATAGCTACACTCCATTTACATTAACAAACCTTAAGTTGCTTTTAAAGCCAGTAGCAATTCTTTTGAGTTTTCAGTGTTAACAGTGGTGTCCCCTGCCTCAGGAGTATCCTCTAACAACCAGATGGAAGGGCTCTCCCTATGATAATATAATAGATCCCTATTCCATGAGCCACTCTGGAAATCGCTATGGAATCAAGGAGCATAGCAACATCGGATCTGACAAGTGGGACTTCCAACTGCAAAGGTGACGAAGGAGAATGGGAACAGGAGTATAATTCAGAGAGGAGCTCTGGCGGCCAGGCGATCTCGTGCTGGTACCTGTGACGTGTCGTCAGTCACGGCACAGGAGACGCAGTCCTGGAATAACGGTGGCTCATCCTGCTGACAGTGATGCAGGCAGTGGGCAGGAGGCTGTGCTGGTGAAATGTGGGTCTGATGAACCGAGATGGGAGTGGGGGGGTTGGAATTTGTTGTAGAAAGTCAGAGTTTTTCATTTTTTAGGTTAGTGAGCACAATAACGGAGAAGGAGGGGCTTAATTGAGATGGATGAGTACAGCTGGAGCTCCTGAGCCTTTTTTTTTTTTTTTTACAGGCAGCGTGGACAGTGAGAGAGAGAGAGAGAGAGAGAGAGAGAGAGAAAGGTCTTCCTTTTGCCGTTGGTTCACCCTCCAATGGCCACGGCTGGCGCACCACGCTGATCCAAAGCCAGGAGCCAGGTGCTTATCCTGGTCTTCCGTGGGGTGCAGGGCCCAAGCACTTGGACCATCCTCCACTGCACTCCCTGGCCACAGCAGAGAGCTGGCCTGGAAGAGGGGCAACTGGGACAGAATCTGGCGCCCCGACCGGGACTAGAACCCGGTGTGCTGGTGCCACTAGGCGGAGGATTAGCCTACTGACCCGCATCCTGAGCCTTTCAATGTGCCCTGTCCATCTGACCTCCCATTGAATTTCCATACTGTGCAAATGCACGTCAAAATTTAGTGGAGACCAGGAGAAGCACTTGGCTCCTGGCTTCGGATCAGCACGGTGCGCCGGCCGCGGCGGCCATTGGGGGTTGAACCAATGGAAAAAGGAAGAGCTTTCTCTCTGTCTCTCTCTCTCTCTCACTGTCCACTCTGCCTGTCAAAAAAAAATAAAAAAGTTAGTGGAAAAACTGAATTAAAGATGTTTCTTCACAAAAAATTTGAATCCATGTGTTTTTTTCATAATACACATTTCCCATGACATTTTGAAGACCCTTCTCATATGCATGGACTTCAAAATTTTTGCACCAAAATAAACTTTTAATTCCATTTCCACGAATATTTTGAAGTGCCCTCATCTGTGCAAAGGCCCCCCACACAGTCAAGCGCTTCAGGTCGTGGTGCTGGGTGCTTGCGGGTGGAAGGTTTTACTTTGGTGATAGATGAGCTGATAGAGGACGAAGGGTGGAGGTGACCACAAAGGCTGCATCCAGTTATGTCTGTCAGGAGATTGTTAACCCCACGTGGTAGGAAACACACCTTAAGCACCGATGTCTGCCGGGTGCTGTGGGAAATATCAAGAAATTAAGTACATAACTTACTCCAAGGAGCCTTACAAAGCAAATTGTAAAATGGTTAAATGAGGATCCAAGAAACTCAAATGGTGTGTGAATAATTAGCAAAGGAGTGGAGCAGGCCTTTGTGCCTGAGCTCAGAGGAGAGTGACAGCCAGCAGGTTGGTCTGCGAAGGCCTCCCAGTCATGGCAGGACCCCACATAAGCCTTCCTAGAGGGGGAAGTCTGAAGACACTGTTCTCCCTGCTGCGGGGGGGGGGGGGGGACCCAGCACGGGAAGCTTAGGTCCTTGCTGTCAGGAGTCAGGCTTGGGAATTCAGACATGACTGACTGCTCAGGGCCCAGCAAGCCTTCTGCAAAGAACCAGACAGCAAATGTCTTGGGCCTTGTGGGTCATGTGGTTCTGTCAGAACTCTTCAGTGCCACCTTTATGACATAAAAGCATCCATAGAAAACACACACAGAAGAGCGTAACTATGTTCCAATGGCTGGCCATTTGGGAAGTGAACCAGAAGATAAAAGCTCTCTCTCTCTCTCTCTCTCAACAGATGGAAGATCTCTATTTCTATTTATCTGTCTCTCCATCCCTCTCTGGTTGCTCTGCCTTTAAAATAAATAGATTTTTTTAATTGAGGCACCAAGAGGAAAAGCTCATTACAGTGTGAATTATGTTCCCTGAAAAGGTAAGTCGACATCCTCGCTCTTGGTACCCATGAATGTGACCTTATTTGGAAACAAGATCTTTGCAGGTGTAACCAAGATCAGATGAGGTCCTACCTGCTTAGGATGGGCCCTTATCAAACACGGCTGGTCTTTATAAGGAGAGAAAGACACTGACATGGGTTGAAGGCCACATGAGGACAGGTGCAAAGACTGGAGTGATGTGCCTGTAAGCCAAGGGACACGAAGGATGGCTGGCAGCCCCTAAGCTAATGAAAGGCATAGAACGGGTTCTCCCCAGACCCTTCCGAGAGAGCACAGCCCTCAGTCTCGGCACAGCCGCAGAGAATTCAAGCAGGTTCGGCCAGGAGCATGGCTGCTGGTGACAGGGAAAACTGGCCTGAAGAAAAGCTGTGACTGTGCCCAGAAATGCTAGTAGCTCTTTGCATTGTCATCGTGCTTTACAATTCACAGTGCCTTGGCACATTCCAGGGACTGCAGCACCCTTACTGTGCAGTTAGCACGCTCTCCAGGTGGGAAGTTAAACTCTTAAGTGACACAGCCTCTCAATGACAAAGTCCAATATGAGCCTGGACATGCAGGCTCCACAGCCATGCTCTTTCTGTGGAACTAGAGTGCCTCTGAAATTCCTCTCATCAAGCCCCCACTCTGGAGATGATGAGCAAAAGATGACAATTAACTTTTTTGTTTTATGTTTTAGCACACCCAAAAATTTTCTCAGTTGGTTTTAAGCTTCATGTTTACAATTTTCAATATAGGATGTCATTAGTTTTCATAATTTAACTACATAAGAATTATAGGATTGGTCTCAAAATGGATAAAGTTAAGAAATTCTAATATATTAAAATAGAAATTGCTCCAAACTGCTGTAAGTTTTCTTCTTTAAAAAAGAAATGGGGGGGGGTAGTGGTGCTGTGGCATAGCAGGTAAAGCTGCCACCTGCAGTGCCAGCATCCATATGGGTACCAGTTCAAGTCCTGGCTGCTCCATTTCTGATCCAGCTCTCTGCTATGGCCTGGGAAAGCAGTAGAGGATGGCCCAAGTCCTTGGCCCCCTGCAACCACCTGGGAGACCTAGAAGAAGCTCCTGGCTTCTGGTTTCAGATCAGCTCAGCTCCAGCCATTGCAGCCATTTGGAGACTGAACCAGTTGATGAAGACCTCTCTCTTCCTATCTCTCTCTCTGCCTCTCTATAACTCTGCCTTTCAAATAAATAAATAAATAAATAAATCTTTTTTAAAAAAAGAAGTTTATTTGAAAGACAGAGAAATAGAGAGGGAGCCAGGAACTCCATGCCAGTCTCCCACTTGGGTGGCAGGGACCCACGTGCTTAGGCCATCTTCTGCTTCCCCAAGCGCATTAGCAGGAAGCTGGATAGGAAGTAGAGTAGCTGGAACTTGAACTGGCCCTCCAATGTGGGATGTCAGTATTGTCAGCTGTGGCTTCGTGTGCGCTGTGCCATAATGTTGGCTCTTGCGTTTGCTTGTATTTCAATAACCTTAACAGAGTGATTCACTGGTCAAATGATCAAGTAAGACATGGTACACCTAATTTTGGAATATCTTCACATACGTGTATGTGAATGTGTATATTGGGAGTGGAATGGGGCCTGTGGTGTGTGGATTCTTTCTTTCTTTGAGGCTTAGCATGCTCAGATCTGTTTCCTCATAAAATGAATCATACTTAGGTATCTGTAGTTTCAGCAACTTGCCAAAGGCAAAAACAGTTTGAAGAGTCTTCAAGAACCTCCCAGGGAAAACAGACTGTCGAGCTCCTGCTTATGAAGATCCTGCTTGAATGAGAATCTCCAGAATCAATGCTACTGTACCGGGGGTCAAGGCATTTTTATGAAAATTGCTATACAGAAAGTCCCTTGGCCATGTCTTACGAACCTGATAGAGTTCATCCTATTTTTAAAAATTTTTTAAATATGCCTTCTACAATTTGCTAAAGGTTTGCTCTTGGCAGGAAACATGTACTAACAAAGGATGGGCCAGAAAAACAGGACAGGAGAGTCCTTTCTCTGCTTTATTCTACTGGGCTCTCTGACAGGCCTCAGCTGGAGCTGGTCCTTTCTGTGGGTCTTTGGGTCTTCTGTGTCTCCACCCTGCTGGGGATACAACCTTCACTGTATCATCCCACCTGCACCCACGTCTTCTCACCCCGTGTGATTGTCCCTCCCCGCTTTTCTGGACCTGTGCTACACACTGTCCCATAGCTCCTGGCTGATCTCAGAGGGGAGAGAGAAATCCAGCTCCTAAGGTGGTTGCCATCTGGCTTGGGACCTACAGAAAACATTCCTTAGAAGGTATGGCACAGACCACCAGGCAGCTGCGTGCAGGCCCCTCTGCCACCATCATGCACCCATCTCTGTGCTCTGGTGGCTTCTGCTTCGTGCCTCACTGCTTCTGCCAACCCCTTATCACAGACAGTGCTCGTCTTCCTTTACCACTGCGTGTGAGAAATAAATCCGACCACTTCCTCTGCGAGGTCCCTCGCGGCTCACCCTTGCCTGTGCTGACACCGCCCTGAAGGAATCTGAGTTCTGTGTCAGTGTCATCATTTCTTCTCACCCCTGGGCATGAGTCAGGTTCTCCTACAGTCAGACAGGGCAGTCTGATGAATAAAGTCAGCAGAGGGCAGAGCAGAGCACTTGGGACGTGCAGATCCCGCCCACGGCTGTGGCACAGCCATCTGTGCCTACTCGCTGCCTCTCAGCAACTCCTGTCAGCACCAGGCCAAGTTCATGTTGCTCTTCTACACCGTCCTTACACCATGACCACCCTCACCCACACGGGGCAGGAGAAGGGTGTGAAGGGTGCTTTGGAAGGGCTGCGGCCCAGATGACAGGGAGGGCAGACATGTCCATGGACAGACGCTGGGTGTCAGAAGCCTGCAGGTACATGTGCGCTCCCTGTCCACCCAGTGCCCCCACAACGCTCAAGGGAACTTCTCTACCTGATTCTCTGGGGAAAAAGTCACCAAAATCCAAGTTCACAGATTCAGCCCAACTCTAGAGAGGCTGATTCAGTGTTCCTAGAGAATTTCACTATTATGCCAAGTTTTTATAATTCCACAGAGTTCTGATATCTGCACCCCCATATGGGAACATTACTCCATTTCTGCTACAGACATTTAAGTAGATACAGCCATAACAGGAACTTGAAACTACTGAAACACGGTCAAGATTACTGACAGTCTAGCCTAGTCTAGAAACTGCTAGAGGGATATCACTCATTCTTGTATTCTGATCAGTGTACCACAACACCTGCCCCTGCTTCAGTGTATTTAAAGGGAGCATCTTGGCCATTTATCATGAAAACCTGCCCCGATTCCCTCTCCATGTTGGAAGGAGCATCCTTACGCTGCTCAGAGAATAAAGACTATTTCTCACCCAATTCCTCCACAGCAGATCCCATTCAGGTTTCTGTTTGGCCTGAGATATCTGGTCTATTAATATGTTTTCATGTGAACACATGAAGTCCACACGCAGCCTCATTGGTCAATCCCTCAACTCTCTAGAGATGAGTAGTCAAGGAAAATAGTTTCCTTTAACTTTGTAGTACTTTGAAGTTATAGGCTTACAAATGATGCCATTCCAATCTTTTCTGAAATAAATACAAAATGTACACGAGTAAAAACCATACCATAGTGTCTTCCCGCCAGCCACACTGAGAAGAGAGTATAGCTTGTCTGGAGGTGATGGAAAAAACTGCAACTAACAGAATCCTGCACCACTAAAACTTTCCAAGGGACAAGGTATAGCCATAGTGCCATTCTTTCAGGCCCTGGGTTGGAGTCTGGATCACAGGGTGGGGTGTATTTGTACACAGAGTATTTCAAGAATTCTCTCATTTAGCAACTATGTGTTTAGAGATTTCTGTTTCAAATAACAGAAAAGGAAAGGGAGAAAGAGTGGGGTGAAAGAAATGAATTGCGTCTTTTTGTTTTGTTTTGTTTGTTTTAAGGAGATATCATCTGGTATCTGTAGACCTTTTAAAACATGGTCGTCAGGAGAAGCACCTGGCTCCTGCCATCAGATTAGCGGGGTGTGCTGGCCGCGGCGACCATTGGAGGGTGAACCAACAGCAAAGGAAGACCTTTCTCTCTGTCTCTCTCTCTCACTGTCCACTCTGCCTGTCAAAAATAAAATAAAAATTAAAAAAATTAAAAAAATAAAGCATGGTCATGAGTGAGTAACTAACCCCACGCCATCGTCAGCCGGATTCCGGCCTGTGCCTCCAGACCATGATCCAGCAGCTCCAGAGAGACAGAGAGAAAGGTCTTCCTTCCGTTGGTTCACCCCCCAAGTGGCTGCCATGGCCAGCCACTGCGGCGATCTGAAGCCAGCAGCCAGGAGCTTCCTCCTGGTCTCCCATGCGCGGGTGCAGGGTCCAAGCACTTGGGCCATCCTCCACTGTCTTCCCAGGCCACAGCAGAGAGCTGGACTGGAAGAGGAGCAACCAGGACAGAATCCGGCGCCCCAACTGGGACTAGAACCTGGGGTGCCGGTGTCACAGGCAGAGGATTAGCCTAGTGAGCTGCGGCGCTGGCCGGATCACTGCTGTTTGAAAGCCTGAGCTGCTCACTTCATGCTGGAAGTCACCTGCCCTCCCCTCCATTGTCAGCTCCCTGCCCACCAGTGCATCATCCCCCACCCCTCATCTGGTTGTTTCTAATCCCTCAGGCGTGGAACACCATGAACCACCAGGGGGAGCTCCCTCTTTCCTGGGCAGGACAGAGTTGGGTGAGGCTGGCTGGGGAGCCAGCTCCAGGCTGCTGGGTTGTCCCTCCTATTCTTAGATGCAGACCTCCTGGGATGTTGGCAGAAGTCTGAGAAGTGTCATATTCTCAGCCCTGGAAGATTCCGCGGGACTAAATTCCGCCCTGCAAAGATGTTCATCTTGGCTGTTAGTCTCCTGCTCCACGTAGGCATCTAACTGGGGAAAACTGTGTGATAGACAGGACTCCTTTCTCTAGGGAGATTTTTATTCCCAAGCACAACGAAACTAGGAGACCTCATTCTCTCTCCTCCCCGTCCCTCACAGCCCGAGAACTCAGCAGATGTCCACTGGGAACACTTGGCCATGTGGAGATGGCTCCATCCAGCCTGTCCTCTAGCACATGTGACTGTCAGTCCGGTTTCTTTGCTCCTGACAAAGCCAAGCAAGTGCAATCCCCAGCTTGCACTTGGGCTGAACAGGTTTGGAGCAAGAATGAAAATGTCCAGGTTGTTTTTTTTTTTTTACTTCCAAACACAAGCACCTGACTTCAGTCCTGTCTCTAGGGTTTGCTCCTGTCTGCATTTTGAAGTATCCACAGGGGTCTGGGAAGGCACCCCCCACCCTGTGGATAAAGGGAGACTGCTATGTGAAAAATTTCTGTCACAAAAATGATAAGATTATTAATTAAGCTAGCTGTTATGGATTTAAAGAAAAGTCCAGAGGCCAACGCTGTGGCGTAGCGGGTTAAGCCACCGCCTGCAGTGCCGGCATCCCATATGGGTGTCAGTTTGAATCCCGGATGCTCCACTTCCAATCTAGCTCTCTGCTATGGACTGGAGAAGCAGTACAAGATGGCCCAAGTCCTTGGGCCCCTGAACCTGTGTTGGAGACACGGTAGAAGGTCCTGGCTTCGGATCGGCACAGCTCCACATGTTGAGGCCATTTGGCGAGTGAACCAGCGGGTAGAAGACCTCTCTTTCTTTCTCCTCTCTGTTTCTCTGTGTAACTCTGACTTTCAAAGAAATAAATCTTAAAAAAATAAAAATAAAAAGAAGGGCCAGCGCTGTGGCTCACTTGGTTAATCCTCCCATATGAGCACTGGGTTCTAGTCCCGGTTGCTCCCCTTCCAGTCCAGCTCTCTGCTGTGGCCCAGGAAGGCAGTGGAGGATGGCCCAAGTGCTTGGGCCCCTGCACCTACATGGGAGACCAGTAGGAGGCACCTGGCTCCTGGCTTCGGATCAGCGTAGTTCTGGCCATAGTGGCCATTTAGAGGGTGAACCAATAGAAGGAAGACCTTTTTTCTCTGTCTCTCTCACTGTCTAACTCTATCTGTCAAAAAAAAAAAAAAAAAGTAAAGTCCAAGGAACTGGTATTAAAATAATCATACCTTCTGTATTACACTAAAGATAATGAGAAAATCACTCAAAATTATTCAATGTAGTAGGACCTGGTATTAAAATAATCATACCTTCTGTATTACACTAAAGATAATGAGAAAAATCACTCAAAATTATTCAATGTAGTAGAGACAAGATCATTATGGAACTCAAAAATTCATTAGTCAGTGCTCATTATGTCAAGAAATCTGTCTCTTCTATCACTTCAAACTTGTCATTCTCAAAATATGAAATGTTTGAGGGAAAAATTTAATAAATACTCCTTGAGTTTACCAGATAATAATTGGATTCTGTTTTTACCATTTTATAAGTATCCTTTAATACCTGTTGTATTACCTATGCACCATCAAATATTTCAATATCTTGAAATCTCTTGCTAATGAAAATATTTTTAAGTTTCTACTAAATTATGACTTTCACTTGTACACATATAAGCATATACTCACCATCCTTTTCAAACTATAGTTCATTCATAGCAATTAAATACTCAATAGTAAAATTTTCATTTGAAAGTTATCACTCTAATTTTTGCCTCAAAAACAGGCCACTATGTATCTACATGGAAATAAGAAGAGACTATAAGAATCATTATAGAAATAACCTTTGATTGGGATTTTTAAATGAAATTTAAGGAGGGTTCATTCTGGTCTGGCTAAACATTCTAACATCAAAAGCATTTTAGCATCTAGCTGTTCAGTTCAATGTAAAGACGTAACTTAGATCACCTAGAATGTAAACTCAAACATTGTGTGAAAGGAAAAACAATACCTAATGTGATTATCAAGTGTCATAGTATTCCATCACTTTCTGGCTTATTCAACAACTGTAAATGATGCTGAAGTATAACACACACACAGACACTGCAGCAAAGTGTTAAGTTTGATTCTTTTACACAAACTGCATCCCCCATAGGACCAGAAATCAGCTCAAGAACCAGAGCAAGCTCCTCTCCCATTTCTCCTTCCCATCGCCAAGCTCTAGGGAAAAAACTCTTCTGATTCCAACACCACAGATTAGTTCTACCTGGTTTTGTATTTTATGTGAAGGAAGCATAGTGAGGCCTGGCTTGTGCCTGGCTTCTTTGTCTCAACGTTGTGTTTGTGGGAAACGTCCATGTTGCTGTGTGTACTTATGACTTACTTATTCTCATCATTATGCAGCATTTTAATACATAACATGCCAAAATTAGCCCTTGGCTGATCTTACTTATATTCTCTCCATAAGAAGTCTTAGCTCCATGAGGACAGAGGTCCCTCTTTCTTTCCATTCTGATTTATATATCTCAAGTACATATATCATACCAGCATATAAATCAAGTATCCAAAACAGTGCCTGGTACATGGTGAGTGCTTCCAAAGGCTTGTGGAATTAAGTTAAAAATGGTCTTTGGGGCACCAGCCCTGATTACTGACTCTTTCTTGAGTCTGGCATTCTCCCCACGAGTCTCCTTAGCGCCCCTTTGACCTCCTTGTTCCTCAGAGTGTAAATCAGCGGATTCAGCAAAGGCGTCACCAGGGTATAGAACAGTGCAATGCTTTTGTTCACATCCTGTGAATAACTAGAGGGAGGCTGGAGGTACATGGAGATGAGTGTTCCAAAGAAAATGACCACCACCAGCAGGTGAGAGCCACAGGTCCCAAAAGCCTTGCGCCTCCCCTGGGCTGACTTCATCTTCAGGACTGCACGAGCAATGTGGCCATAGGACACTAAGATGAGTGACAGGGGCACCACCAAGAAGACAACACTGACGGCAAAGAGTTCAGCCTCGTTGATGGCAGTGTCGGTGCAGGCCAGCTTCAGCATCACCGGAACCTCACAGAAGAAGTGGTCCACTTGGTTCCTACCACAGAGTGGAAGAGTCATGGTCAGTGCCGTCTGCACCACAGAATTGCCGAAACCCGTAAGCCAAGCAGTCACAACCAGCTGCAAGCAAAGCTGGGGATGCACGATCACCATGTAGTGGAGAGGGCGGCAGACGGCTGCATAGCGGTCATACGCCATGACCGACAAGAGCACGCACTCGACTCCCCCAAGGCCCAGGGCAATGAAGAGCTGGGTCACGCAGCCACCATAGGTGATGGTCTTGTCCCTCCCCCTGAAGTTGACCAGGGTCTGCGGGACAGTGCAAGTAGTCAAACAAAGATCCATGAAAGAGAGATTGGACAGGAAGAAATACATAGGGGTGTGAAGGCGAGCATCCACAATCGACAGGAGGATGATGGTGCTGTTGCCTAGAAAACTCAAGAAGTAGACCATCAGGATGGCCACAAAGAGAGCTGTCTCCAGCTGGGGTCTGTTGGAGAAGCCCAGGAGAATGAATCCAGAGAAGCTGCTGCCATTAGTTCTTTCCATTGCACTCTACCTGTGGGATGAAGAGGCCTCTTAACTCTTACCTTGCATGTCTAATGCACGTCCTGTTCCCTAGTGTGGGCAAACACAGCTTGGGTATGTTAGCTACTTCCTCACTGGCAAGATGGGAGTGGTAAAGAGCTACTGTATATGAGTGTCTTCCATGGCCTAAGCACTTCCTTGCATTTTCTCACAACTCTCTGAGACTGGTACCATCTTATCTGTGTTGAAAACCTGAAAGAAGTAAGGGTGAGTGCTTTTTCTAGGTGGTTCGCCCAATAAATGGCAGAAACAGACTCGATTGCATGGCTTCTTCACTGCTGGGAGCCTGCCTTTCCAAGATTCACTGGCTTTAAAGATAACATGTTTTTCTTCAAAAATTAAATCTAATTGCTGCTATCTGGATCCCTATACTTTGGTGTTTGATCAAGAATTGAGATAGTTCAGACTCCTGTTTTATGCAGAGAAAAAAATGTTTTCTAAAGGTGTTTAGTACAGAAAATTTACCCTTTATTATTTTATTCCAGGAGGATGAATACGTTTTCATACACAAGCCAATCTATGGATACCAGAGCCTGAAACAAGTTTTTTGATTGGAAACTTTCTATTGGAAATGATTTGAGAATTCACTTACATTCCAAGAGGACCATCCCTGAATAATCGTCATTGGTGCCATTCTCGGCAGTTTTCAGAATGGGCACCTTCAGTCCAATAACCAACATTTCCTTTTCCCTCACTTTGTAACTTTTTCATTTCTTCAATGTAGGGCAATTTATTTTTTCAACTTGTCACTCTACACTTCCTAAAATCCAATCTCACAAAAATAATTATCTTTTCTATTAAAATCACTGGGCTTGTTCTTAGATCTCTCTCCCTCTCCCTCTCTGTCTCTCTCTAACACTCCATGAGGCAAGTTTAATAGCAAATATAATTGAACAAGAGTAATGTCTTATAATATCACCATATCTTGAACAAGAGTAACATCTTGTAATGTCACCATAAAACAGTCTGACACAGACTCACAAAAAAATTGTTGGATAAATAAAAATATGGAAAGAACCTAAAAACTGTAATAGGTGATAGATAATAAATTTAGGGGTTATGGAATGAGTAACTGTACAAGGGAAAAACAAATGAACATTCTGAAAAAACAGCTATAAAGAGCTGTATTTTCTTCCAAAACAAGAAAACTTTAGCTACTTAAAAAATGTGCACTGTTTGGAAAGAGGTAGTTGAATCTCAGCTTCCTCCCACATACACAAGAACTGTAGGTAATAAGCAGCCGTAAATATCCAGACTTTCCGTTGCTTTCTAATGCTGTGCTCTTGTTAACTTTTGTCATCATCACTTTCATATTAACAAAATCCATGACCAGGCAAGATGATGTTTTTCCTTCTTTGTTATGTCTTTCCTGTTGGATGCTTGGTGTTCCTTATTCTTTATAATTCTAAATGCTTTCACTATTGCTTCAGTGACAATTGTTCCTGTGGTATCAAAGGATTCAATTAATTTGGAATTATAAGTTCTAATATGCAATAAAATGAGAATCAAATTACTTATATTTTAAGAATAAATCTGCCTTGAGATTTCAAAGTCTTCATCCACATCCCTACTTCCTAGCCATTTCTCCTTTCAAATAAAAGGTTATGTTATCAGCTTCTGGGTCCAACAGGACCAATATAGATCTGTTTCCATATTTCAAGCAAGCACTTCTCAACCCCAGCACATTCTTCAGTGACAGCATGGTTCTTAATTTCTATTTTGCGCATATCACCAGATCTTATTTTAATATACTCAGAATGGTGGCTGGCGCTGTGGCGCAGTGGGTTAATGCCCTGGCCTGAAGTGCCGGCATCCCATATGGGTTCCCGTTCTAGTCCCGGCTGCTCCACTTCCCAGCCAGCTCTCTGCTATGGCCTGGGAAAGCAGTAGAAGATGGCCCAAGTCAGTGGGCCCCTGCATCCGCATGGGAGACCCAGAAGAACCTCCTGGCTCCTGGCTTCAGATCCGTGCAGCTCTGGCTATTATGGCTCTGTAGCTCTTTCAACTAAATAAAATCTTTTTTAAAAAAGATACTCAGAATAAAACTGTCTTTATCAAATGATGGTGGTGCTTATCTTTGCTTCTTCCTTCTGTCCTTGTGATTTATTTTATAGATTTGTTAAAATTAATTAAATGAATTAATTTTATGTATTTGAGAAGTGGGGGGAGAGGGGGAAAGAGAGAGAGAGAGAGAGAGCACTTCCATCCACTGGTCCACTGCCCAAATGCCCACAATTGTCAGGACTAGGTTGGGCCAAAAGCAGAAGCTGGGAACTCAATCCAAGTCTCCCACGTGGGTGGCAGGGACCCAAGTACTCAAGCTGCACACTACCAGAAGCTAGAATCATGAGTGGAGTCAAAACTCGAGCCCAGGTCCTCCAAAATGGATATAGGCATTATAAGCTAAGTCTTTACCACTACACCAGACACCAGCCTTCTCCATGACTCAAGGTCATAAAGGAGTTTTTCCAGCCCACCACTGGTATCCAGTTGCAGCCTTCTGTAATGTTTTAATCTGTTTCTCAGAGATCATTGAAATCCTTCAAAACATAATCTAGAACAGGTTTTTAAATGTATCTGTTCTTAGAATGTGATCTAGGCCAAGGAAAGCATACTCTGATGAGACATGTATACTTCATTATAACCACAAGAGTAGAATTAAATTAGCATAGGCTATTTTAATACGATTGTTTCAGGTTTACTAGGTGTACTATAATAAAATATCAAAATCTGGTGGCTCAAGACAGCAGAAATGTATTGTCTCACAGTTCCGGAGGCCAGAAGTCCAAAACCAAGGTGCTGGCAGGGGCAGGCTGCCTCTGAGGCCTGCAGAGAAGAATCCTCCCTGTCTGTTCCTAGTGACAATCCTAGGCCGTCCTTGGTTTGCACCAGGAGCACCTCAGTCTCTGTCTCTGTAGTTACATGGTGCTAGCCTCTTGCATGTCTGTCTTTTCTGCATCTTTAGAAGGAAAGCAGGCATACAGGATTAGGGTCCACCCAAATGACCTATGGCCTCAACTTGGCCTGATTACATACACAGATAAGGTCACATTCACAGACATGAGAAGGGATTTCAACATGTCTTTAGGGAGGACACAACTCACCCGTTAACAATAGTGTATCCTCATGTTTACAGAGTTATCTTTAGATTTTACCTAAAATTTATTTTTCATATAAAAATAAAAGATATACTAAAAAAAAATAGTGTATCCTAGTCATGCCCACCACGTTGTGATTGCCGGCTACACATCAGCAAGCCTAAGAGGCAGGTGTAAGTCCTCTCCTACTGGACGGCCATAGCACAGTGTGATCACGACAACTGGTACGAGCACTATAACACTGCTTTTATTCCTCTTGTTTCTGTGGGCTAGCAGAAGTCTTCAGCAGGAGGAAAAGCGGATTCCTCCAACTTGGCAGGAATACCCCATGAACATTTTCTCCAGGACACATTTTTGTTACACGTTACTTTCTAAAACATCAATACCTACTGCACACTTATAAACCTAGGTTTGAATGGAAAATACTTAATATCCTCTCAGCTCTCTGGTTCAGGAGTTCTCACCAATCGAGAATTCAGATTCCTCTTCCATTCTAGAACTTACTGTCCTAACAACTCACATAGAGGCACCAGTTCTATGGGCAGCGAGACCACTTCTTTGAGTCTAAAGAATCAGGAGCGAAAGAACAACCTCAGGTGGGCTAGGGGACTGAGTGGATGCTGGGCTGGAATGACTTCATCCCCCACAGAATAATAAAAACCACAGACATCCAACTGTCTTCTGCAAGAAGCAAGACGGTCTTTGAGGGGCCTCTATAGTTGCATGACCCCAGCAGCCCGGCACGTCGAGAGAAGGCTGCTACCAGGCAGATGAACCCACAAGCATGCTGGCCCCCACATGTGGCACATTCAGTGATAGGCAAGTGTGATCTGGTCACAGAGCTGGTGAAGGGAGTTGGGGATGAATTAGGTAGAACGGAATCCCTGGGATGAGTACAAATCCATACACTGAAAGTAAGCTTTAACTATGCCACCCTCGCAACCCTAATATCCTTCAAAGCCACAGCAGTCAAGACAAGGAAAGTGAAGATTGCTACTCACTCAGGCTCTGCTAAAGGTAATGACAACAGCTTTCAGATTTACTGAGTGTAATGCGCGTCACCCCGGATTTTCCCAGAAAGACTGTCCATTCACTGTCCAGGCCTTTAAGTGTGGAAGAGGCAGTGTAAGTCAGGACAACTGACTACGACTGAACAGAAGATGAATCTGGAAGCCGATGGACTCTGCCCATGAATGCAAGGGCAAATGTTACATCTAATGGATATTTTTATAATCCACAAAAATCAACACACATGCTTTAGGGACTGGGATGCTTGGTGACGTGTTTATTTTTAGTAGCCCCAGGAGTGTCCTGCCCCATGTAACTCATTAGGCTCAGTTCAGGTATCCAGAATTTGGCCTCCCTGGGGAGCAGCCAAAGAGGAAGGTTCTGGAGAGGCAGCATCCACAATCTTTGCCTGCCTGACTCACTAATAGTGAGCTTGTTCTCTGACTTCCATTTCCCATGTATGCTGGTACTGGTTCAGTTTTTGGTCCAATTTTAAATTCTTCATCCTTATTTTCAGAAATACTTAAAACAAGGCCATTAAGCATAATTTTCAATGCCTTTTATTGTTGTTATCATTTTGTGCTTACACTACTATTGACTCACTTAAAAAAAAAAAAAAGCTACGTTCCAATGGTGCTATCGACTCTATTACCCTAAACTTTTTTTGAGACCTTGCACTCAGTCACACCTGACTTTTCCATCTTCAGATTTTATATCCCATCAGCTCTTTAGATGTAGCTGAGAAATATGTTCCAGTACATTTTATCAGAAAGATGAAAAAAGAATGAAACCTCCCTGCCCTTCAGTCTCTTCTAGCTCTCTCCCTCCATTAGTTTATCATTTTTGATAAGACACAAAAATCCATGGTTTTTTCGGTCCCATTAAAACTTCCAAATACTGTTATTTGCCTTCTTCCCCCAGCACTCAGATGGAGGGGAGTTGGCAAGCCTCACTGCAATCTGCAATATCCTTTCCCTCATACAAGTAGATGAGCGTAACCATCATGTCACCTGATGTGATTCGACACGGATGATTTCCCCTCTTCAAGAAATTATTTACTGCTCACTCGCTCTCTCGTTATTCTTTGGACTCCAGAGTCTCATTTTTCCTTCCTGCTGGCACAGGTTTCAATGTTCAGATTTCCCTGAGCTGCATCCTTGTCTCTTCCTTCTCCACACAGTCACTGGGTTACTTTGCATTTCCATGGCTCCCACTACCACCTATCTGTTCGTCGACAGATCTTCAATTCATACCTACAATTTAGACTTTTTTGAGTTACAGCCTAAGTCAGTGGAATCTTGGCCAAACACATGGATTATTTATGAATGCTAAAATTCCAATGTAATTTTAAGTTTTCATCCTCTTAAACCAGTTTCTGTCTTTGAGGTGACATTTCCAAAATCTCAAAGTTAAACCCTCAGTAACATGAGTGAGAACTCCCTGAATTATCTTTGTTTTGATCCCAACATTCAACCTTAACTTTGTTCATTCGCTGACATATATTTTTTTAATTACTAAAAAAGAATTAAGTCATGCATGTACCCAACTCTGGATATCATTAAAAAAGAAACTCCAAGAAAAGAAAGAGAAGTATAATAAAGAAAAATATCAGATTCAGTTAATTTCAAGGAGTTTCAGATTAATCCTTGTTAAAATAATTGTTGTGGTACTCATAGCCAAGCTACTAATAAAGTTAGGAGTGCAGAATTTTTTTAAAAAAGATTTATTTTATTTATTTGAAAGACAAAGTTAAAGAGAGAGATATAGAGACACAGAGAGAAGTCTTCCATCTGCTGGTTCACTCCTCAAATAGCAGCAATGGCCAGAGCTGGGCCAATCTGAAGCCAGGAGTCAGGACATTATCAGTCAGAAAGCTACTGCTCTGGGGTTTGTTCTCTGATTAAAATAATTGCTTGCTTGCTTGCTTATGTAGAAAAATATCTGTATGTGTATTTTATAAATTAGCACCTACTTGGGGCCAGCGTTGTTGTATAACAAGTTAAGCCATCGTCTGTGACACTGGCATCCCATATGAGCACCAGTTCGAGTCCTGGCTACTCTGCTCATGATCCAGCTCCCTGCTAACGCACCTGGGAAAGCAGTGGAAGATGGACCAAGTGCTTGGGCCCCTGCACCCACATGGGAATGCCTGAGTAGAGCTCCAGGGGCTTGGCTTCACTCTGGCTCAGATCTGGCCATGTGCCCATATGGGACGCCAGCACTGCAGGAGGCAGCTGTACCTGCTAAAGCATAGCACCGGCCACCCAGAATCAATAATTTTAAAGGGTAACCTGTCAGAAAACATACTCTGACAAAAGGTTCCAGTTAAAATACTAACAAGGGGGGCAGTGCTGTGGCCTGTGGTGCCAGAATCCTGCAGGAGCGCCAGTTTGAGTCCCAGCTGCTCCACTTCCGATCCAGCTCTCTGCTATGGCCTTGGAAAGCAGTAGAAGATGGCCCAAGTCCTTGGACCCCTGCACCCACGTGGAAGACCTGGAAGAAGCTCCTGGCTCCTAGCTTTGGATCAGATTGGCTCTGGCCGTTGTGGCCATTTGGGGAATGAACCAGCGGATGGAAGACCTCTCTCTCTCTCTCTTTGCCTCTCTGTAGCTCTGCCTTTCAAATAAACAAATAAATAAATAAATCTTAAAAAAAAAAAAGAGCGAGAACTGTGTTAAAAAAAAAAAAACTAACAAAATAGCATCTGACATAACCAGAACATTACATTTGAGGGTCCTCTGCAGCTCCCTTTTGTCTTTATTTTTATTTATTTATTTATTTTTAGAAGATTCATTTATTAGAACATTTAGTATTTTATCAGATATACACGTCACCATTCTTTGCCTAGTGATAAAGAACAGCTTTAGTGCATGTTAAGACGGTGATGGCACGGTGCTTTCTCATCTTGGGACCTTCAGCTTCTCCAGGCACAGGAAACTCCTTTACTCCTCTAAGCCTTGATGGTGTTAAATGGCCACATCTGGACCAGAGTTCACAGCCGAAAGCGGAGCTCAGAAGGTGTAAGAAGAAAGCACCAGCTCTGTGACGTTAGAGAAATAATGCGACAGGAAACCATAGCAACTTATTAAGTCAAAAGTGACTCAAAATTGTAACTGATGCTTCAATCTGTACCTGCTACTAATTTACATTGGATTGAAAAATAACTAGGAGGGGCTGGTGCTGAGGCTTTAGTGGGTAAAGCCACTGCCTGGAGTGCTGGCATCCCATATGGGCGCCAGTTTGAGTCCCGGCTGCTCCACTTCCGATCCAGCTCTCTGCTATGGCCTGGGAAAGCAGTAGAAGATGGCCCAAGACCTTGGGCCTGTGCACCTGCATGGGAGACCCGGAAGAAGCTCCTGGCTCCTGGCTTCAGATCGGCACAATTCCAGCAGTTGCAGCCATTTGGGGAGTGAACCAGTGAATAGAAGACCTCTCTCTCTTTCTGCCTCTCCTTCTCTCTCTGTGTAACTCTGACTTTCAAGTAAAATAAAGTAAAATATTTTTTAAAAAAAATGGTAACTAGGGGTCCAGCGCCATGGCTCACTAGGCTAATCCTCCGCCTGTGGTGCCAGCACCCCGGCTTTTAGTCCAGGTTGGGGCGCCGGTTCTGTCCCGGTTGCTCCTCTTCCAATCCAGCTCTCTGCTGTTGCCCAGGAGGGCAGTGGAGGATGGCCCAAGTGCTTGGGCCCTGCACCCACAAGGGAGAACCTGGAAGAAGCACTTGGCTCCTGGCTTCGGATTGGTGCAGCGCGCCCACCATTTGGGGGGTGAACCAACGGAAAAAGGCAGACCTTTTTCTCTCTGTCTCTCTCTCTCTCTCTCTCTCTCTCACTGTCTAACTCTGCCTGTCAAAAAAAAAAATGGTAACTAGGAGAAAAATACTATATGCAATTCATAATAAAAGACTTGTTTGGTCACACACACACACACACACACTGGTAAGATGTTTCAAATGTACTGGCTATATACTTTAAAAATACACTCTTGGGAACGATCCAACATGGGATTTGGGATACACAGCAGACTCATAGAATAGCAGATGTCCTAAACAGCACTCTGGTCTCAGAATCAGCCCTTAAGGCATCCGGATCCAGCTGAAAAGCCCATGAGAGTATTTCAGGCATGGAAAGCCAAGACACTCTGGCAAACAAACAAACAAACAAACAAAAAATGACCTAAATGAAAGATCTCCGCGAGTGAGATCCCAGTGGAAATCCCAGTCATCAAAGAAGGAGGTACCTTTCTCTGAAGGGAGGAGAGAACTGCCACTTTGACTATGACTTTGTCCAAATATGATCAGAGTTGGCGAACTCAAAAGGCTTCCATAGCCTTGGCAACTCATGACAAGAGCCTAGGGAGATTACTGACGCCATAAACAAGGGTGTCAATTTGTTAAGTCAACAACAGGAGTCACTGTGCACTTACTCCTCATGTAGGATCTCTGTCTTTAATGTACTGTACACTGTGATTTAATGCTATAACTAGTACTCAAACAGTATTTTACATTTTGTGTGTCTGTGTGGGTGCAAACTGTTGAAATCTTTACTTAATATATGCTAAACTGATCTTCTGTATATAAAGAGAAATGAAAGTGAATCTTGATGTGAATGGAAGGGGAGAGGGAGCAGGGGGTGGGAGGGAAGTTATGGGGGAGAAGCCATTGTAATCCATAAGCTGTACTTTGGAAATTATATTCATTAAATAAAAGTTAAAAAAAATACACTCTTGGGGCTGGCGCCATGACACAGCTGGTTAAAGCCCTGGCCTGAAGCGCCAGCACCGGTTCTAGTCCTGGCTGCTCCTCTTCTGATCCAGCTCTCTGCCATGGCCTGGGAAAGCAGTGGAAGATGGCTCAAGTCCTTGGGCCCCTGCACTCACATGGGATACCTGGAAGAAACTCCTGGCTCCTGGCTTCAGATCAGCACAGCTCCGGCTGTTGCAGCCATCTGGGGAGTGAATCAGTGGATAGAAGACCTCTCTCTGTGTCTCTACCTCTCTCTGTAACTATCTTTAAAATAAATCTTTAAAAAATACACTCAGAGAGAATTATATTTATCACTCTCTTTATAGTGGATTGACGGACAATGTGAGTGAATGCTAAAGGAGAAAGTTAATGAAAGGGGATGGAAGAACACAAGGGAAGTCTAGAGTTAGAGAATGAAGAAACCAAACAATTCTCCACTGCCCTGACTCCCTCCTAACAGCCTCTCCGTGTGGTTCCGCATCCACCAGGCAGACAATGCTGCAGCTGCAAACACTAGCCGTGCACTTCTCCCCAGTGCTCTTCCTAGGTTGGAGGCTCTGTACCCAAGACCTCCCCACACAAGTGGGGACGCACGTGTAATCCACAGGTGGTTTTGCTTGTGCTTCTGACCCACTGACCATGCCCCAGGATCAGGGCTCCCACAACCCCTCCCCAGCTTGCCAGAGTGGCTCACAGAAGGCTCAGACATGCATGTTCTGTTTGTCACACAGGGTGTTACAAAGCATGAAGAGTTGGGAAGGGGTCTTTATTTTTTTGTACAATGAACAAATTTATTCAAATAAAATGTTAAAAGAAGCTAACAATTCATATCAATGATCAGTGGTGTAGAAATTTAGTTTTCTGCTACAATTATAAAGGCATCTTGGTGGGTGTTTTTTTTTCTTTAAGCAATTTCTTTACTTGTTACTTAAATTAATTTACAAGGTAAATATTTATCTAAAAATTAGCAATAAAGTAGAAAAATAGTCAATAAAAAATAGTAGATAAGATAATGTGAGAGTATCAGGACATTTTCCCCACACGAAAACAGTGATATAAAACATTAACATGATATTTGATATGGTCCACAATAAAGTAAGAAAATGTTTGTTCATGATGCTTTGTTGAAGGGTAGCACATACCAGCAGAATCACACGCTGTAACTTTAAAGACAGAAGAGGTCATTTGTATTTTCTTGGTTTGAGGATTCTTTCGAACACTCATCAGATCCTTATAGATAAACTTTGTTGTTTCCAGATATGGATTAACCCTCACGTGCTCATCTCTCCAGAAACTCTCAGAATCCTATCTTTTTTAAAAAATTTTTCATTTTATTTACTTGAAAGGAAGTTAAAGATCTTGCATCCGCTGGTTCCCTCCCCAAATGGCCACAACAGCCAAGGCTGGGCCAGGCTGAAGCCAGGAGCTCCTCCCTTGGGCCTTCTTCTACTCTTTCCGGTGCATTAGTGGGAGCTGGATCAGAGGTGGAGCAGCTGGGGCTTGAACCAGCACCCAGCATGGGATGTTAGCACTGCAGATGGGGGATTTACCCCCTGAGCCACAGCGCCAGTCCCCTCTTGTGGGTTTCGAGGGAGGCTTCATTGATTAGTCACTGACCCTCAGCCTTCAGCCTTCTCCCCACCCCAG
Organism: Sylvilagus floridanus; assembly: GCA_949820135.1. Taxonomy (NCBI): domain Eukaryota; kingdom Metazoa; phylum Chordata; class Mammalia; order Lagomorpha; family Leporidae; genus Sylvilagus; species Sylvilagus floridanus. The sequence continues at coordinate 192,732,900 of OX463227.1, forward strand.
AGGGCGGAGATGCGGCTGGACATCCCACCCCTCTAATCCTGTCTTGAGTTTTGTTGAGTTCCCGTCCTGACATGTGTGCAGGCTGACAGCCACCAGCTATCTCATGAGCATACAGAAAGATGCTTGTCAGTTGGCAGATTCCCAGGATTCTAGGAATTGTACTGCAGGAAGCGGCGTGACGACCAAGTGCATATTTCACAATATCAAAGAGGGGAAAGAAGGAGAGAAGAGAGAGAACGGGAAGAACAAAGGAAACCAGAGGAGAAATCTCAGACCAAATGTCTACAGAGGATAGGCTGTTAACAAAATAGAACAGTTATAATAAATAGAAACTGCCACAACTTCAATAAAATACAACTAAAGCAGTTTATAACTCAAACAGTATATAGAAATGCTTATTTTTTACTCATTTATTTTTTATTTGGAACCAGAAACTTGTGTTTTCTTGTCCTATTTTAATTTTGCAAAGTTCACTTCAGAATTCAGCCCTGCAGGGACGATTCTGTACAGATCCGGGTGTTAAGGAGAAATGAACTTCTCAAAATGAAGAACTGAGTTTCCAGGTGAAAGAATTCATTTTTAATGAGGCAAACTCAGTGAAAACAGAAATAATCTGTGATGCATACAGGTAAGAAAAAGACATCTAAATAAAGTAACATATCCCAGAGGCATTCTGTGGAGGGGTAACTTTGCGGGAAGGGACCAGTGCCATGCTGCTGTAGGTTAGGCAGAGCCTGCAGCACTGCCATCCCATGTGAGTATCAGAGCAAGTCTCAGCGGCTCTGCTTCTGATCCAGTGCCCTGCCAAGGTTTCCGGGAAAGCAGTGGGTGATGGTCCAAGTGCTTGGGCCTCTGCCATTCATGTGGGAGACCCAGACAGAGTTCCAGGCTCTTGGCTTCAGTCTGACCTACCCCTGACCATTGTGGCTAGCTGTGGAATGAACCACTGGATGGAAGCCCTATTTCTCTTCTGTTTCTCCCTCCTTCTCTGTCACCAATATTTTACAGGATAAAGTCTCTGGATTTGAAAGTAATACTCCATTGTCCTTTCGTGTTCAGCGTTGTTTTTAAAGAACTTGACAGTGCATCAAAGATTCTTAGACAAACACACGCAAACCCTGTTTGGAAAAACACAGCTTTACATCCCTGATCCAACAATCCCACAGGTGACACTTCAAGGCAACAAGAACTTCATTTCCAAAACCACATCAGCATACAGCAAGTACGGAACAAGGGTGGAAACAACAGGGAGCAGAATCTGCAGGTTTAGACATGTAATATAAAACAAAAAATGATGCCTACGTTTCAGCACTTAAGAGGGTCTTGAAAAATATGATCAAGAAACAAAAGACGACAATTAGTTCTGAATTATGGTGAACACTGACTCCCTCCCCCAAGCTGGACTCCAGGGAAATGAGACAGTAAACAGAACTAACAGCAGACCCGAGGTGCAGGGTCTGAGTCCACCCGTACAGGATGGACTGGGTCCAAAGAAAGGTGAGTGCACCGCTTGCCCGTTCCCCAGCCTCCCGATCCCGGAGACAATCAGACGCAGCGGGGAGCCAAGTCTAGCAAGGACTCATTTATTCCGTGCATAACAGAACCTTTTATAGCACAAAACTGCAGAGTCATTGGGGCAGGGCTAAGGACCAACCAATCACTTAAACAGTCACCTTACGGGGGGGGGGGGGGGATTTCTATAGGACTAGCCACATGTCTATACACTTGTACTAGTTTTGTTACCTCCCCTGATGTTGCATAGCCAATTAGTTTTAGTGGTAAACAACTTTGGATTCTGCCACCACCTTACTTCCTTTCAGCACCATCTTTGAATTGCTTCGTGTAACTAATTTCCCCACACCGAGGAACTGGGGGGGTGTGTGTGGACGGAGGCTGGCCTGCTGCAGGACTTTCCTGCAGTAATGGTCTGACTTCTCCATGCCTCTCTCCTGAGGCACACCGTGCTTTCCTTACAGGAACGTATTGGCCCTCCTACAGGAAGACGCGATTCTGACCCTAGTGTTCTCAGGAATAAAACCATAGCAATACAAATCCTATGACCCTAAGGGGCTGAGACCATGGGCAGGGACCTGGGGCAGATGGGTGTGAGGGTCACCTGGCAAGGGGAAAAACTGAAACAGTGAGAAGTGAGTGACTCCAGGGAGGAGACAGAAGCACTAGAAGTTAAGAACACCTTCTGAACTCAAAACAGACTGGCCCTCTCTGGTTTGACTCCAGGAAAACTCCCATTTCCACTCTCTGCATGGCCTTTACTGTGTCTCCACTTGAAAGCCAAGGGATATTACTTAATATGGCGCTTAACTGATAAGAGCAGTTTGATATGTTTTTCAGAAGACAAATGTCTCCCATAAAAAAGAAACAAAACAATAAAATTTGTTCAGTTTTTTTGCACTGCCTACTTGAAATTTTTAATTGAGAAAAGTAGCTGCTTAAAGGAATGACCAGGGTAGAACCCTTGTCCTTAAGATAAATCATGAGAAGACACTCTTGGACGTATTTATTTTCTTCCTATCAATAGTAAAACATACGATCATAAATCCTGATTCTTCCAAATACTTCAGAAATTAGTGACATGCAACTTTGCCCAGGTACCACAATGCGTGTTTGTGTTTGAATATGTACACATGCATTACTTGCACACACATAACTTATATTCACTTTTATTATCATTTTTTCACAGTGCCTGAAATAATTTTCATATATAAAAAGTGAGAATACTCATTCTGATACATTCAGACACTTGTGTTGAACCCTTGGCTGTACTATTTATAGTCTGAGCACCAGTTTCTTACTGTCAAATGAAAAGTTCTTTTTTTAAAGGTCTATTTTTGGGCTTACCAGCTATGCCACAATGCTGGCCGCCAGGTGCATTAATTTTTAAACACAAATCCATATTAGGGGCACATCAGCTTAAGCTGCTGCCTGTGATGCCACATCCCATACACATGTGGGACATGGGGATGGGGTTCCAGGCTTCTGACTTCTAGGCCATTGCAACCATTTATGGAGTGAACCAGCAGATGGAAGGCCTCTGTCTCTCTCTGCCACTGTGCCTTTCAAATAAATAAATAAAATCTTTTTTTAAAAAAATCCATATTGAAAACACACAAAGAGGTTTTTCAACACAGATGTATTAAACCTCAGAATTTCTAGGATCAAATTTTGAAATAAACATAATTTTAATGCAGTTGATCAGAGAAGCACTGTGGAGCTCAAAAATTTAAACAGGGTAATAGGCATGTCTAGGCTAATACTCTATGTTTTCCATTTAACAAAATCTATAGATGTCAAAAGATAAAAGTACTGGGGCTGCCACTGTGGCGCCAGCATCCCATATGAGCACTGATTCAAGTTCCTGCTGCTCCACTTCTGATTCGGCTCCCTGCTAATGCACCGGGAAAAGCAGTGTAAGATGGCCCAAGTGCTCGGGGCCCTGCACCCACGCAGGAGATCCTGATGAGGCTCCTGGCTCCAGTCTGGCCCAGCCCTGACTGTTAGGGCCATTTGGGGAGTGAACCAGTGGATGGACGGTCCCTCCCTCTTTCTGGGCCTCTCCTCTGTAACTTTTTCAAGTAAATAAAGAAATCATTTTTTAAAATGATAAAAGTATTTTGGCACTCCATTGGCTCAATTCCATTATAAAAATGACAATTATACAAACTGCCAGTGAGAAAGACCATCTTACACTTTTCACTCAATCCATAATAGTGAAAGCATTGATCCGCGATTTTGTTCGAGTTTATTTAGATGTGGCCAGAGTGCAAAGCAGCAGAAAAGGTGGTCTGATGTCAGGGAAATGAGTGTCACGGAAAACGTATGCATGAATTCCAAAGACATTTCTGTACCAGAATCAACATCGCTTTCTCCCCTTCCATCTAAATTTTAATTTAATGTTTTGAAATTCCCTCCTCTAAGTGACCTGCAATCTGGCTAATCATCCGCGTATCTGGGGTTTACAGGACACACACACACACACACCGCACCCTGGGAGTTTTAACCGGGCAGGTACGACTATTCGAACAGATTTCAAAATTTCTCAAGAATTACTCTCCTCACGGGAGTACAAGAAGCAACCGCGGAAAGAGTGGCCGCCACCACGGCCTCGTCTGGACACGCACGACCGCCCGGCCCTGGGCTGACGCCGGGGTCACCAGAGACGCGCCCTTTCCCACCCGGGGACCCCGGGGCTGCGCGAGGGGAGCCGCGCGGTGAAAGCCTGAGGGGCCGGGTCGGGCCGGGGCCGGGACCCAGGACGAGGGGCCGGGTCGGGCCGGGGCCGGGACCCAGGACGAGGGGCCGGGTCGGGCCGGGCCGGGACCGCCAGCACGGACGCGAACGCGGCGCCACCCAGGCCCCTGCGACCGCGCGGGATGCCTACCGGCGCTGGTGTCGTCGGGCTCCCGGGACGCCGGCGAGGGGCTGAGCAGGGCAGGGCCGCGTCCGCTGGTCGGAGCGCGCAGCCCAGGCTGTGGGGACGCGACGCGCGGGCCGGCCCGGGGCGCGCAGCGGCGCAGCCGGCGGCACCGCTTTAGGCGCGACCACTGACGGCGCCTCGGACCGGCGGCGCCGTCGGCGAGGTGGACGGGACCACTGAGGCGAGGTGGACGGGACCACGGTGGGGAGGTGGACGGGACCGCTGAGGCGAGGGGGAGGGGACCGCTGTGGGAGGTGGACGGGACCACTGAGGGGAGGTGGACGGGACCGCTGTGGGAGGTGGACGGGACCACTGTGGGGAGGTGGACGGGACCACTGAGGCGAGGTGGACGGGACCGCTGTGGGAGGTGGAGGGGGACCACTGCGGCGAGGTGGACGGGACCACTGAGGGGAGGTGGACGGGACCACTGCGGCGAGGTGGACGGGACCACGGTGGGGAGGTGGACGGGACCGCTGTGGGGAGGTGGACAGGACCGCTGTGGGGAGGTGGACGGGACCGCTGAGGCGAGGTGGACGGGACCGCTGAGGCGAGGTGGACGGGACCGCTGTGGGGAGGTGGACGGGACCGCTGTGGGGAGGTGGACGGGACCGCTGAGGCGAGGTGGACGGGACCGCTGTGGGGAGGTGGACGGGACCGCTGTGGGGAGGTGGACGGGACCGCTGTGCGGAGGTGGACGGGACCGCTGTGGGGAGGTGGACGGGACCGCTGTGGGAGGTGGACGGGACCGCTGTGGGGAGGTGGACGGGACCGCTGTGCGGAGGTGGACGGGACTGCTGTGGCGAGGTGGAGGGGACCACCGACTGTGGCGAGGTGGACGGGACCGCTGTGGGGAGGTGGACGGGACCGCTGTGGGGAGGTGGACGGGACCGCCGTGGGGAGGTGGACGGGACCGCTGTGGGGAGGTGGACGGGACCGCTGTGGGGAGGTGGACGGGACCGCTGTGGCGAGGTGGAGGGGACCGCTGTGGGGAGGTGGACGGGACCGCTGTGGGGAGGTGGAGGGGACCACCGACTGTGGCGAGGTGGACGGGACCGCTGTGGGGAGGTGGACGGGACCACGGTGGGGAGGTGGACGGGCCTGCTGTGGGGAGGTGGACGGGACCACTGCGGCGAGGTGGACGGGACCGCTGTGGGGAGGTGGACGGGACCGCTGTGGGGAGGTGGACGGGACCGCTGTGGGGAGGTGGACGGGACCACTGTGGGGAGGTGGACGGGACCGCTGTGGGAGGTGGACGGGACCGCTGTGGGGAGGTGGACGGGCCTGCTGTGGGGAGGTGGACGGGGACCACCGACTGTGGCGAGGTGGACGGGGACCGCCGGCGCCGTGTTCCACACACGCTGCGTACCCCGGTGCGCCGGGCCGTGTGGGAATCTCCTCACCGCCGCTTTCTTCCTCCGTGAGCCGCCGAACGGTGAGTGTCCCTGTGGAATCCTGCACAGCGCGGGGGTCCGAGCAGCCCCGCTGCACTGCACGGAGCGGTGCAGCTTCTCAGTATCTTCACAGAGTATGTGCGACTTGACAGAGTCCAAATCGTAGTGTTTAAATGTTATATTGATTCTTTCATAGGACGTTGTGAGGAGTTTCGTTGGTTTTAAAATTCTGCGAAGCGTAATCACTGATGTCTGACGTTCTTATAGCCGCAGCGTCATTTGTCCAAACGTGTCCATTTTCTAGTTTGATGCTCTTGATCGACAGATTCTGGACCAGCCTGTGTTACTGACTTCCCAGTGGTTTGGACCAAAACGATATCTCAGATTGTTCAAATTTGGAGTTACTAGTGGTGAAGCTAATTTTTAATGCTTATTAACCCTTCATACTTGGCAAAACAATATCTTTTTTGTCACTGAGCTAGCTTATGTCAAAGGTCATAGTATCAACAGAACCCCAAGGTGAGGTTCAACAATGAAGAATGTGTGGCTGATTTTATTTTACTTGTGGGAATAAAAGACACACTCTGAACACTTGTCTTTCAACAGTGGAATCCATAGCCATGTATTAATTATTGTGTAAATAATGAAATTCCCAATGCTAACTTGTCCTTTATGTGAGATTCTTATTTTTCCTCTCTACAAACACTCATATTTCCTGCCTACAGCTATATCTCAAAAACTGCAATTTCACAAAATATGCAACTATGAAAAAGTTTCCGGTGGTATTTTAATAATTTCTTCCTTTTATAAATGATATTAATAGTTGTAATTTTTAATCAACATAAGTGTGGGACAAACTCCTGGTTCTTCATATGTCAAATTTTAAGTTACTGTAAACTCTTCTGATACATTGAAGAAGAATGCTTTCCATAGCTTTAAAAAATGCCTTTTTCCCCTCAAAAAAGAGCTGATTGTTCAGTATGATAAAAGATCCAGGTAAGTCCATTTTTCATATTTCAAACTGATGGGTCAATTAAAAGGTCATAGATATTGGGTTTTTTAAAAATTTTCTCTACACAAGAAAGTAATAAAATCCTCTTAATACTTCCTGGGACCAAGTATCCCCTTAATTGTGTTATGTAATTGAGGAAATACAAATTTTAGGTGTCAAAGTAATAACCAAAATTAGATAACTCAAGGATAAATTCATGACTTGTCATGTAACAGGGAATTTCTCAACATGTTAAATTAATAAATTCACTTATTGTACTCTCTACAGAATATGGTGCTTGACGCTGGTCCAATGTTCTTTTCTATTTGTCTTTCTTTCCTAAATTTTTTTTGTTTTAAAATTTATTTATTTATTTGAAAGAGTTACACAGAGAGAGAAGGAGAGGCAGAGAGAAAGAGAGAGAGAGAGAGACAGAGGTCTTCCACCCGCTGGTTCACTCCCCAATTGGCTGCAATGGCTGGAGCTAAGATGATCCGAAGCCAGGAGCCAGGAGAGCCAGGAGAGAGGTCTTCCACCCGCTGGTTCACTCCCCAGTTGGCTGCAATGGCTGGAGCTAAGATGATCCGAAGCCAGGAGCCAGGAGCTGCTTCAGGATCTCCCATGTAGGTGCAGGGACCCAAGGACTTGGGCCATCTTCTACTGCTTCCCAGGCCATAGCAGAGAGCTGGATCAGAAGTGGAGCAGCTGAGACTTGAACTAGCGCCCATATGGAATGTCAGCACTGCAGGCGGCAGCTTTACCCACTGCACCACAGCATAGGCCCTCTTCCTTCCTTCCTTCCTTCCTTCCTTCCTTCCTTTCTTCCTTCCTTCCTTCCTTCCTCTCTCTCTCTCCCCCTCACTCTCCCCCCACCCCCTTTCTTTCTTTCTCTTGAGAGATGGACAGAAATCTATATAAAACAGGCCAAGTTGCACCAAGCCAAATCCAGAAAGTAGGGAACTTAACGTGGATTCCTGTGTAGATGGCAGGGACCCAACTACTTGAGCCAGCACCTGCTGCCTCTCAGGGAATTACTTTTAGCTAGATTCTTCCTAGCTAGAATGTAAAAGCAGAACTATGATGCAAATCCGGGCACTCTGATATGAAATGTGGGCATTCTAAGGGACACCTTAACCATTGCACCAAATGCTTGCCCCCTAAATGATTTCTTTTTGTTAAAAATGTGTTTGAAGGCAGAGAGAGAGAGAGAGAGAGAAGGGGGGAGGGAGAGAGACAGACAGACAGACTCTCATCTGCTGGTTCATTCCCCAAATGTCCACAACAGTTGGAGCAGGGCCATGCTAAAGCCAGGAACTGGGAACTCATTCCAGATCTCCCTCGTGGGTTGCAAGGATTCAGCCTGGTGTGTATTAGCAGGAGGCTGGAACAGGGAGCAGAACCAGGACTAAACACAGGTGTTCCAACATGGGACGGGAGTTTCCAAACCCAACACCTAAACTGCTAAACCAAACACCTGCCCTTTAAGTGGTTTTGAAAGGGCTCTGGTAATAAAATATTCACAGTCATACATCAGAGAAGATGATCATCTTTGAAATAAAAAGTACTGAGAATATTTATATTGATAATTCCATATTCAGCTGTATTACATGCTAGAGATCTAATGCTTACCAAAATAGATAGTAATTGACCTCTTTGATTTGTAACTTTAATCAAAGCTCACAGAAATGAATGTATTATGACACCAGTAAGTATCGCCTGTGCTTGGTGATGAGCACTATGACTAAGTCATCTTGAACTGCTCATTTAATTCCTATCCCTGCATTTGAAGGATGTAAACATTAAGTAACTTACTCGTGTATACACAGCTGGGAAATTGTATAAGTGGAATTCTGACCCAGGTCTATAGACTATAGTCTATAGTTTTTTTATATACCATGAAGCTAAAAACAGAAAGATAGTGTATTAACCCATGACCCCAACATCACTCATTGGGTTCAGTTAAGGTAAACGTTGTGCTTTGAGTCCCACAGTCACTGGTTTGGTGCCAGTTGAAGGAAAATGTCAAAGAGGTCCATGTAAGATAAGCAAAGTGGAGGAAAGTCTCTAAAACTGCTTTCTTTTTTTAAAAAGATTTACTTATTTATTTGAAAGTCAGAATTACACAGAGAGAGAAGGAGAGGCAGAGAGAGAGAGAGAGAGAGGTCTTCCATCTGCTGGTTCATTCCTCAATTGGCTGCAACAGCCAGAGCTGTGCGCATCTGAAGCCAGGAGCCAGGAGCTTCTTCCTGCCTTCCCAAGCAGGTGCAGGGGCCCAAGGACTTGGGCCATCTTCTGCTTTCCCAGGCCACAGCAGAGAGCTGGATCAGAAGCCGGGACTCGAACTGGCATCCATATGAGATGCCGGCACTGCAGGCAGCAGCTTTACCCATTATGCCACAGCACCAGCCCATAAAATTGTTTTCTAAAACAAATAAAAGACACAAGACAATTTTCACATAATCTATAATAGTGATATATTTTAGGTAAAAAAAAAGTCTGAACATAACAGTGCTATTGACCAAGATTCAGTGCCAAAATAGTGACTTTTTGAGGGGAAAAGATATTGCAAATATAATTTGCAGCAATTAGTAAAAGGTATTATGTTAGAAATCATTAGAATAGTATGACATAATGTATTTCCCATGATCAAAGAGTAAAACAGGTAAAATATGCAAAAAAAATCAGTGCAATTTGCAGTTATATTCAATCAATAAATTGCAGCCAGAATAGATAGTATTGACAGTATTGGACTGTACACGGAGTTCTTGATCAATCCTACTCTTTCCTTACTCACTAAACATCAGTTATCAGGTATTTGGAATGTGCCTAGATATGTGGAAAGAACTGTGATGTTCTGCAAGTGAGTTTTGCTCATCTAGTTCCCCAGCACCAAGGTCTAGTTTGACAAGGCAGAAGCTAACTGCTTACGAGAGCTGGAACATGTCCAGCAGGAGGTGGAAAGGAAGCAAAAGAATCAAGAAATAGTTCTAAATGTGATGAAACCAAGTACAGAAATTTAAGCACATTATAAATGCTATACTGTGGACGGATAGAAATAATAAAAATACTGGTGGCATCAGTTATAGCCCTGTCAAAGAGATTGCACTGGTAGATCAAGGAACCAAAATGTAGGTATATAGTAAGAATTATAAAGATGAACACAACAGGAGTCTGCATTTTGGCATGGAAAAATTACTTTTTATTTTTATGATAGATCTTTTCATGAAAGACTCTTCTGTACCTCTTACTTTAATTTTCATATCAATGGCCTTGATAAAAGTACATGTTTTGGAAATAAAGCTTATCATCTAGTTACTTAGGTCAACACACATTTCACATGGGTAACAGGTAGTTCAATACAGTGTATTATAGCAATTGTTGCAAACTATAAACATACTTTTTTCAAATCAAGTGTTGTTTCATTTGTTAAAAAACATGTATTTAGCTAAAAGGCAGAGAGATTCGGGCAGACACAGAATCTCCTTCCACTGGCTCATTCCCCGATTGCCGGCAACAGCTGGGGCTTTACTGGGCAGATACCAGGAGGGGAGCATTCAGATCATGTCTCCCATGTGGGTAACAGGGACCTGAGTATTGGCACCTTGGGCAAATTATATTGAATCTGACCCTTCTCTGTCCAGTGGCTATAACAGCAACAGCGTCCTAACACTGGTGTGAACAAAAGAACTGATTTACCACATGTTCACTATGCTACTAATACTATCAGTTGCTCAGGGATAGGAAGGTTTACCTTCTGGTTATACGAGGAGTTTTGAGAAAGTTCACAGAAAATTTGTATTATGAAAAACTATGCAGGCTGGTGCTGTGGCATAGTGGGTAAAGCTACCGCCTGCAGTGCCAGCATCCCATATGGGTGCTGGTTCAAGACCTAGCTGCTCCATTTCCCATCCAGCTCTCTGCTATGGCCTGGAAAAGCAGTGGAGGATGGCCCAAGTCCTTGGGTCCCCTGTACCAGCGTGGGAGACCCGGAGGAAGTTTTTGGCTCCTGGTTTCAGATTGGTGCAGCTCCGGCCATTGTGACCATGTAGGGAGTGAACCAGGATGGAAGACTTCTCTCTGCCTTTGCCTCCGCCTCTCTGTAACTCTGCCTTTCAAATAAATAAATAAATCTTTTTTTAAAAAAAAAAAAAGAGAAAAACTATGCATACATTTCAAATATTTTCATTAACATAAACTTAGTTCCAGAAATGGAAAATTCCATTTTCCCAAGAATTTTCTGAGGCGCCACCAATATTTGTAGCCCTTGTCTGCAGTCACCAGGTATGTCAAAGCAGAATGCTGCAGCGAAAGCTGTGAAAAAAATCCGCAAAAGCAGCAGGTTTACTTTATTGTGTCTGTCAGAGGGCTGAAGTTTTGGGGCAGCTAACCAGCCCATGGTCTAGAGAGAGAAACCAGAGCCTGTAGGGAGAGGCCCGACACAAGCACTGGCTCGCCTGGACAAGCCGTCCTCACACGTGTAGGGAGCTCAGCCAGGATGCCTGGTGAATCGGAGTGTGCACCGGGTCCCGCCCTCTGGCTTCGTTCCACTGGGAGGATAGTTGGAGGGGACCACGGGGAGTTTCTTCCCTCTTCCACAGCAGCTGGCTTCCTGCCCACTCTCCTGCCAGCGCACTGTCACCTGACTTCACCGATTCCCTGAACTGCTTGGTCTTCATCGCCCCGGCAGGCCTGAGGTTCCAAAGGTGCTCATTCTTTATGGAGCTGCGCGTGGTGCCCTTTCCAGCCCGCTGGGTCTCCAGTCTGAAACCAAGAGTCAGCGGAGGATGTTTGGGAAATAACGTGGATGATGAGAGCTGGGTGGTTGCTAGCTTATTTCATTAATTATTCTAAAAACATCTGAGCCTATGAAGGAACTATCTGACCCACATCAAAAGCTCAGAAATTCCAGGATGTGCACAGTGGGACAATGAAGCCGTTTATCATCGTATCGAACATTCTTCTGTGTGCCCAGTGATAAGCCGAATGATTCAGAAACTATCTGTACCTCAATGGACATTTGATCAAGGATAAAAGAACCTGCTCCTCTTGGGAGAATGGTAATTCTGGAAGTGGAAACCGTCAACAGATAATGGGAAAACCAGATCACGCTTGCACATGAGAATTCAAGGAGAGACGGTGACAAATTTGGTTATCTTCCCCTCTGGCTTTCTGCAGTTCACTAGTGGGAAGGAATAGGTTTCCCTGCTGTCTCGATACTGAGCTTGGTGATGCGATTTCGCTTTGGCCAGTGGAGTGCTGGCAGAAGCTGTGAAAAGGAAAATTCCTTAGACCAGTTCCACTTTGCGTTACTTGAGCAAAGAGAAAACAGGCTCAGCCTGTGGCCATGGGAAATGACCATTCCTGAAAGTTGCGAATTGGAGGGAGGTTGGGGGAAGAAACCAAAACCTGCACAAGGGAGGTGAGAGCTTGTAGAGCCTCATCCGTGGATGTCTGAGTGGGATTCCAACTCCCGCTCCAAGCTCTTAGCTGACTTGCTGCCTTCCCTGGTGGCCCTCAGTGGACCGAGACTCAACGTGGACTCAACATGGACCCCACCCCTAATCCTGCAACCAAACCTACAAAGAGCAGCTTTGTCCTTCAGGGCAGGTGCGACCCTGTGTTCCTCCCCCCGCATCCATGCCTGCAACTTCAGTGAGACCTTGCAAGGGGCCCACTCTAACGCCTGCACTTGCTTTTGCTTTTAACTTTTCAGGGATTGGTTGTGTTGTGTCCGGTATGAGACCCTCCCCAAAACAACTCACAAAAGGCAGGCTGGATGCAACAGCAAGAGGATTTATTACCAGCTAGCTGGGGCTCTCGCCAGCACATAGGACACAGCGCAGTGCTGAGGCGAGAAGCCCTGTCCCTCTCCCTCCCAGCATTTCTATGCACTGAGTGAACAAGTACATACCTCACTAGTCACTACACACGTAGGCAAGCTCCTTATTCCTTATGTATTGCATTGGTGCATTTGAGCTAGGTGTCACACAGAAATGCTGAAGAATCCAAATTCCAGGAATAGTTTCACTCCCTTACCCTTTAGGCCTGTCTTTTTTTTTTTTTTTTGGCTTAAAATAAAGCCTGTCATGGAGGAACAGTGGTTCTCGCAACAGGTCCTAAAAGCTCCTGAGACCAAGATTTAGCTTGACTTTAATACGTTGCCCCATATTTTATATCACTTAATCTTAACATACTACACACTATTAAGTCTTCACTCCAAATGTACTTAATCTAACTTAGGTTTGAATTAATTACTCATAACTGAACTCCACTGTTGGAATCTTCCGTCTGTAGGTAGCTGTTGCCATAAGCACCGAGCTGGGTTGTTTATTCGCCTTACACACACCTCTACTGGCTGTCTCGTGAGATCCCTTTCTCCTAAACCGGCTATGCTCCCCACCAGTGGGGAGAAAAATGGAACACAGCATCCTATAGCATTGGGTAGCGGCAGATTGTAGTACCCTGACCTGCATTCCAGCTGTAGAAATAACCGCCTTGGGTCCTGCAAAATCATTCCTATAGATCCCATGCCCCCCTCCCCTTAGTCTGTTCCAAATATCCACATAGCAAATCTTTATCCACCCTAGTACGGCGAGCCTGTCACTCCAGCTTCACTGTCTCAAAACAGGGGTGACTGGCTTAGTCTTTGTTTCTGTTTTTTTTTTTTTTAAAGATTCATTTATTTATTTGAAAGGCAGAGTTAGAGTGAGGTAGAGACAGAAAGAGAATCTTCCATCCACTGGTTCACTCCCCTAAAATGGCCGCAACAGCCAGAGATGGGCTGATCTGAAACTAGGAGCCTGGAGCTTCTTCGGGGTCTCCCACGTGGGTGCAGGGGCCAAAGAACTTGGGCCGTCTTCCACTGCTTTGCCAAGCCATAGCTGGATTGGAAGTGAAGCAGCTGGGACTCGAACTGTAGCCCACATGGGATGCTGGCACTGCAGGTGACTTTACCCGCTACACCACAGCACCGGCACCAGTCTCCATTTTAACAGGCCTTTTCTTCTACCATCTGTAGAGTTCCAAACCTGCCCTCTCTGAATCCTTCATTGGGTTCACTACAGCCCACAGGGTTTCTAACAGACCTGCTGGCGTGTGTTTTCAGGGTGTTCCTGTACTCACGCAGTGGCCCCATCCGTTCAGCCGACCTGAAAACACCATGCCAGTGTCCCACCTGGGATTTCCTGCATCTGACATTCCCACCACTTCCACAGTCCTTGTCCATCCCAGCAGGTTCTGCAATGGGGAAGTCTTGGGAAACGCCCGCCTACTGTGCCCGTTGTCACACCAGGGGCGCCGGAAGCCCAAGAAGGCTCACAGGTGCTGTTCATTAATTCCAGGAAGGTTGCACACAAGGAAGAGGCCAGCAGCAGAGCACACAGCGGTAAACAGCAGAGGGGTAAACGAGCACAGCTGGTCCTGTGTTGAGAAGCTGACATTGGCCCTCCCCCCAGGGTCTACCCAGCTCGGGGAGGGGATGGCCTAGCCCAGAAGCCACCCCCAGGGCATAGAATGTTCTTTCTCCCGGGGTATGGGGGCACAAGATGCTCTTGCAGCTCCTGCTCCAGTTTGGACTACTTTCAGAAGTGCCTGTGATTCCAGATCTTTGAATACCCATGTATTCTGCAGGCAAAACTTCTGTAACAGACTGTGTTCTTTCGGAAATTCTTTTCACTGGTTTTAATGACTCGGGAACAATGGGAAGTGATTACCAAATGAAGACCAAAGAACTGGGGACTGAGGGCAGCACATGCACACAGGGCTGGGGAATATCCTTCTGTGCGGATCTGAGAGGTCTGAAGAGCTGGCAGACTGTCTTGCAGCCTCCCCACAAGACCACCTCTCCACCCTGGTACCCTCAAACAAATGATGCACATTTAAGGGGTGGGAATAGTTCTGTTCCAAAAATCCTGGGACGGCTTTTGACAGCCACGGAGAGAGACTCCTCAGAGTTTGAAATGAACTGAGAAAGAAATGCACAAGTCTGACAGAAGAGTTAAACTGAAATAGCATATTGTGATAGACTTCCTAGTAATCTTGAAGAACAAAGGTAGAATTAGATAGTATCAGGGCCAGCACTGTGGCACAGTGGGTAAAGCTGCCTGCGATGCCCGCATCCCATATAATATCATGGTTTGTGCTCCTCTTTTGATCCAGCTCTCCAATAATGACCTGGGAAAAGCAGTGGCCCTGCTGCCCACATAGGAGACCCGGATGAAGCTCCTGGCTCCTGGCTTCATCCTGGCCCAGCCTTGGCCTTTGCTGCCCTCTGGGGAGGGAGCCAGCAGACAGAAGATTTCTCTCTCTTAACTTTGCTTTTCAAATAAGTAAATCTTAAAAAAAAAATAGTAACACTAATTTGAAATGGGGGAAATTTTTCTGGATTAATTAGTCATCACCTTAAGCTATTCCTGATCACTTATCTCTACAAGGCTCTTTATTAACGATTTATTAATGATATCTGGATTGCTAAAAAGATGAAGAAAAATGACTGCACCCTCAAGAACTTACATTTTCACTCTGTCGATTCAAGGACGTCAGAGTTCACCTAGGGGCTGGCTTTTGGCATGGTAGTTAGGATGCCACTGGGATGTCTGCCTTGCCTATCAGGAGAATGCCTGGGCTTGATATCCAGCTCCACTCCTGAGCCAGCTTCCTGCCATGCACATCCTAAGAGGCCGAAGGTGATGGGTCAGGTATTTGATTCCCTGCTACCCAAGCAAGAGACCTGAGTTACTTCTGCCTCCCACATTCCAGGCTGGGGCATTTGGGGAGTGACCACTGGATGGGAGGTCTCTCTCTCTTTATCTCTCTTATTTTGAATGATCCCTTTTTGAAATACCTTTATGTAATACAAACCACAAAAACTGTCATTTCAGTGTATAAAAGTTCCACACATTAAAAGATGTGATAAAATATTCTAAAATCCAAGAGTCCAGACAGTTTTACAAATAAATTGAATTCAAGCTTTCAGAGGTGTGGGAAAGACTATACAGGACATTTGCATGGGACAGTGTGGCAAGGGGTGATGTCCTGGTGCTAATAGCCAATGTGGTGCACCTGATCTGGGGCACACCCAGTTGGAAGGGTTGTACAGCAGATGGAGAAAACATGGCTGGACGGATTATTGGCGACCTGTGTATGCTTGGTGCACTCTGTAGTGAAAACCAGGTGATTTGACTGAAAACCACTTTTGGGGCCTGGCATTGTGGCTCAGCAGGTTAAGCTACTACCTGCAATGCCGCATCCCATAGGTGCTGGTCAGAGTCCCAGCTCCCTCACTTCCAATCCAGCTGCCTGCTGATGTGCCTTGGAAAGCATCAGAAGATGGCTCACGTACTTGGGCCCCTGACACCCATGTGGGAGACCTGGAGGGAGCTCCAGGCTCCTGGCCTTGCTCAGGTCTAGTCCCAATTTTTGCAGCCATTTGTGGGGGACGGGTGGTGAACCAGCAGATGGAAGCTTTCTCTTTCTCTATCTGTAACTCTGCCTTTCAAATAAGTAAATAAATCTTTAAAAGTAAATAAAGAAAGGTAAAGGAAACCACGTTTTTGCTATGTGACCTGGGTTGATTTACGTGGATTCTCTACACAATAGTTGCACCATGTAAACAAAATCAGGATGAAAATACTTAGATCCTTTTATTGAGCAGCCTGAGACCACGCACGTGGTATTACAACATGCATGAGATAAATGGTTTAGCTAGGAGGGAATCCATGTGTCACTGGAAACACGTGTACGGTCCAGGGCCCAGAGGACACCCCTCCAGGCTGCGGCTCTGCTTCTGTGGCAGCTATTCACAACTTTGAAGTTGTTGGTGACTGACAGCCATGCAAAGCCTTGTCTGACTGTCCTGTAGGAGACCGGATCAAGTGGAAGAGGCATGTTTTGCCTCCCTTTGCACATGGCTGTCAACACTCATGCACTCCTTATATAAATTTATGCATTTTTGACTTTTATTGGAAATGATTATTATTCCTGCCTTATTCCCTATTGATTAAGTTGGATACAATCTTCAGTACCTATTGATTTGTATCTGTGTGAGAGTCATCTCATTTTTCTTCTGGGACTTAATTGTTTTCAAGAAACATTGCTTTGCTAAGATTTTTCAATATCATGTGTATCTATGGGTGATTCATATTGACTTAAGCGTCCTTTCAGTGAATTTATCCATATTAAAAAAAATTGGCTGGCGATGTGGCTGGCGACATGGCACAGCGAGTGAAGCTCCCACTGTCTCCAGCGCTGGCATCAATACGGGTGATGGTTTGAGCCTCAGCTGCTCCCTGCTAATGCACCTGGGAAAGCAGCAGAAAAAACGGCCCAAGTGCTTGGTCCCTGCACCCATGAGGGAGACCCAGATGAAGCCCCTGGCTCCTGGCTTTGGTCTGGCCCAGTCCTGGCTGTTGTGGCCATTTGGGGAGTGCAACAAGGAGTGAAGATCTGTCCCTCTGCCTCTCCCCATGTTTCTAACTCTGCCTTTCAAATAAATAAAATAAATCTTAAAAAAAAATGTAAGAACGTGTGAGTGCTCGATTTATCAGGAGCGTGAAGTAAATGTGTTTGAGGCAAGTACTTGCCTGGGATGTCTGCTGTGGTCATGGCCTCCCCAGGACACCTGGGATGTCTGCTGTGGTCACCGCCTCCCCAGGACACCTGGGATGTCTGCCGTGGTCACCGCCTCCCCAGGACGCCTGGCATCTCTGCCGTGGTCACCGCCTCCCCAGGACCTTCTTCAGGGCGCCCTTCACCTCCTTGTTCCTGAGCGTGTAGATGAGCGGGTTCAGCATGGGGGTCACCAGGTTGTAGAAGAGAGTGAGGAACTTGCCTTGGTCCTGGGAAGAGCTGTTTCCGGGCTGCATGTACATGTAGATGATGCTCCCATAGAACAGGGAGACCACGGTGAGGTGGGAGCTGCAGGTGTTCAAGGCCTTCCTCCTCCCTGCAGCCGACTTGATGCGCCGCACCGCCGCGGCGATGTAGCCGTAGGAGACCAGGATGAGGCTGAGGGGCAGCAGGACGATGAGGATGGCAAAGGCGAAGGCCAGCATCTCCACCGCGCGCGCGTCCACGCAAGCCATCTTGATGAGCGCGGGCATCTCGCACAGGAAGTGGTTGACTCGGCGGCGGCCGCACCTGGGGAGGGTCATCGTCAGCGGCGACATGACGATGGCGTTGACCAGGCCGCTGCCCCAGGCCGCAGCCGCCAGCCGCAGGCACAGCTGCGGGTGCATGACGGCAGTGTAGTGCAGGGGCCTGCACACTGCGGCGTAGCGGTCATAGGCCATGACGGCCAGGAGGATGCACTCGACTCCGCCCGCGGAGAGGAAGGCGAACAGCTGGATGCCGCAGCCGCTGTAGCTGATGGTCTTGTCCGGGCCCCAGAGGTTGGCCAGCATCTGGGGGATGCAGCTGGTGCTGAAGCAGAGGTCCAGGAACGACAGGTTTGCCAGGAAGAAGTACATTGGGGTGTGGAGTCGCGGGTCGAGGACGCACACGAGGATGATGGTGCAGTTCCCCAGCACGGCCACTGAGTACAGAGTGAGGTTGACTATGAAGAGCGCCGTCTCCAGCTTGGGGCGGTCGGAGAAGCCCACCAGGATAAAACCGTAGGCGGAGCTGTCGTTGGATCTCTCCATTGCCTGCCTTTCACATCGTCTGTGTAGCTGATACAAATAAATGAAGAATATTTATATGTTCTGAAGCCCACGGGATGTCCGGCTTTTAGGGAAACACCTAGCCCCCTATCCTATGGGAGAGTGTCGGCTGCCCAGCTTTGTAAGTTGTTCACCTTTTGTTCAAACGCACAAGGCTGGCTGTTTCACTGTTGGAGAATTCCCGCTTGGAATCATCACCTTTTGTTAAGTAGACATTTCTTCTTATGGTTCATGAGACAAAGTATTTGAACTTTACTGAATACAGAACCCCCTTTGATTGACACCCACTGACATGCCTATAGATGCTACCTCATCTCAGCTGAATTTCATCTGGGCCAAGACCTTGCACTTCCTTTTCAGGTCACAGGAGAACCATCACCCTGGTAGCTGCCTTCCACGTGCCCTCAGTGTTGACAACACCCATGGGGGACAGCCAGGGCTGAGCTCACTCCTCGAGCTGCTGAAAAGCACAGGAGGCAGGCAGACCACTGCCTACCGCGAGCTGGATTATCATCCTGTTAATGTGGCCTAAGAGTGCATGTGCGTCCTAGTGTAAGCATCACCGTTACCCCTAGATTATAGTCGTATCTACTCAGTACCCCAGCCCTTTATCCCCAGGAGCAGCTGTCAGTCCTGGTCTCCCCCATTCATTTCTCTTTGAGTAATAGAATCTGGAGACCTCATTGCTAAGGTCAGGGATGGCTATTCAGTCCAGTAATAAAACGGGAACTCTGGATATGTTCATCTCCTGTTTTCTGCATGTCAGAACAGTGTGATTAGCTTGCTGAAGACAAGTGTGTGGCATTGGGAGAAATGGAGACAAAGGGAAGGAGGATGTGGTAAATAAAGACTGATTTTAAAAAGAATTTCAAAAAGTAAATTTAAAAAGATTAACTCTAATATGGCTAATGAAAATAAGGAGAGATAGATTCATAAAAGACACTGTAGCAGCTGGATTAAACAGTACTAGGATAAAATTGAAATCATAAGCAGGGATACAGTGTGTAAACAGCAAATGGCTGGTGCAGGTGGTAACACAACTCACACTTCAATTGTATGGATTCTTAGATAACTTAAGCATCAATCACAAGGCTAAAATTATCAAACAGATATTTTAAAATACCTAGATTGCTGTGTGATCCAGAGAAGTAAGGCAACTTGTAATAATCATTCACTTAGTAAACTGGGATAAAAATAAAGGCAGAAAAGGACTTAAATTTCTGTCACATTTGATTTTCAGATGAGAAGCTTATCTTTAGTGAAAACTTCTTAACGTTGAAATTCTTGCAGGGGCCAGTGCCATGGTTCACTTGGTTAATTCTCTGCCTACGGCACCAACATCCCATACAGGCGGCCGGCTTCTGGTCCCGGTTGCTCCTCTTCCAGTCCAGCTCTCTGCTGTGGCCCGGGAAGGCAGTAGAGGATGGCCCAAGTGCTTGGGCCCCTGCATCTACATGGGAGACCAGGAGGAGGTACCTGGCTCCTGGCTTTAGATCTGCGTAGCTCCGGCCGTGGCAGTCATTTGGGGGGTGAACCAACAGAAGGAAGACCTTTCTCTCTGTCTGTCTCTCTCACTGTCTAACTCTATCCGTCAAATAAATAAATAAATAAGAAATTCTTGCAGTAAACTTTACTCCCACAAATATTGTACACTGAAGACATTTTCCACATTTTCTTTAGTCATTTAGGCTTACCTGTTGTCAACTTTCCCAAAGGATGTAGGAATGAACAAATATTAGTGTGTTTTCTTCTGGTTTGGCTTGTTACCTGGTGTTTTTGAAGGATTGTGCAGTTAACGTAGGTAGAAAGTAAGGGTTAGGAGACTAATGCACCAGAAATTATCAAAGATCTCAACGATCAGGCTGACAACCAGCCTGATGCTACGCCTCAGATTCCAGCTTCTTTCTGAAGGTAAAAGAGTAAAAACCGTGTTCTTTTACCTTCTCTTAATTTGGTTGATGTCATAGGGTAATGACACAGCACCACTTCAGAGAAAAACTAAAATGGAGAACTTGGTATAGGGTGGTTAAATTACAAAGAAGCAATTAAAATAGGAAATAGCATTAGCATCCTTCCTCGATCTACCTGCCATCTGGGCAGATACCAAGAGCCTTTTTGGAGCTGTCAACAGAAAGCCTAAGGAAAGGACTTCCTGCTGACCCCCGAAAATAACAGTGCAAATTTGGAAGGTCTTATAGATTCAGCTGGGAAAAAAAAAAAAAAACACAAAAAACAGAGAACTAATTTCTTCTCATTAAAGGCGATGCCTGGAAGTTGGCATAACACGTTTTTCTGTTGACATTGTGGGGATTGTATGTTCCTTTGGGTAATTAGCTGGCGCCACAGGAGAGAATAGTGCTGTCTATTCTTAGGGGAACTCTTGGAGTAGTTTCAGATGATTGGGAATCAAAACTCGTTCAGTTTCTGTCCTGGAGCACATCTATTCATATTTTTAAGATCTGGCCTTTCGTTCTTATAGTACGATATTCCTGGTGTTGGGTTGGAAACACACAGCACATAAGCACAGGTTTTGGACACCTTGTTATCCTTGCATTCAAAGGAGATTTAGTTTCTAAGAAAGAAATGTAAAGTCTAATTCTATTGTATTTTAATATAATTTTCAAAAGAGTATGCTAGTTTTGTCTTCCTCACATGATTTATAGCCCTTATTTTCAACTTGGGTTGGTAAAGCTACTGAAAGATAGTAAATGGAATTTGATTATAGTCTTTTTAAAAAATATTTATATTTGAAAGTCAGAGTTATACAGAGAGGAGAGGCAGAGAGAGAGAGTCTTCCATCTGCTAGTTCACTCCCCAATTGGACATAACAGCTGGAGCTACGCTGATCTGAAGCCAGGAGCCAGGAGCTTCTTCTGGGTTTCCCACAAGGGTGCAGGGGCCCAAGGACTTGCTATCACAGGCCATAGCAGAGGGCTGGATTGGAAGAGGAGCAACTGAGACTAGAACCGGTGCCTATATGGGATGCCGGTGCTTCAGGCCGGGGCATTAACTGGCTGTGCCACAGCACTGGCCCCTGCCCGATTATATTCTTTTTTTTTCCCCCTCTCTCAGGCAGAGTGGATAGTGAGAGAGAGAGACAGAGAGAAAGGTCTTCCTTTTTGCTGTTGGTTCACCCTCCAATGGCCACTGCAGCCGGCGCACTGCACTGATCCGAAGCCAGGAGCCAGGTGCTTCCCCTGGTCTCCCATGCGGGTGCAGGGCCCAAGGACTTGGGCTATCCTCCACTGCTGGCCTGAAAGAGGGGCAACCGGGACAGAATCCGACACCCCGACCTGGACTAGAACCTGGTGTGCCGGCGCCACAAGGCGGAGGATTAGCCTATTCTGCCACAGCGCTGGCTCCGATTGCATTCTTTAAATTATGTTTGAAGAGGGAAATCACACTGAGTACCTTTCCAAGAAGGCACAGTTGGCCCCCAATGACCTTGAAAATGATGACCTTGTCTCAAACCAGTGAAGTTAAGAGTAGGGTGGGGGTTTGACCTACCAGTTAACAGTGTCAGTTAGACATTCACACCCTGCATTGGAGTGCCTGGGCTTGAATCCTGACTTCATGCCCAATTCCACTTTTCTGCCAGTGCAGACCCCGGAAGACAGCTGATGACTCAAGTGGCTGGTTCCTGACACCTGCGTGGGAGACCTGAATTGCGTTCTCTGCTCCTGGTTTCAGCTTGGCCGTGCCCTGATGGTGGGGGCATGTGAGGGCTGAACCAGAGGATGGGAAATCAATCTCTCTCTCTCTCTCAAAAGAAAAGAAGGTACGCAGCTTAAGAGCAGTTATCAATCATCCCATGGAATTCAATACTCTCAGTTAAGCTGTTGGAGCAAACTGATGCCCTAGAGAACTCACACCTGACTAAACTCCCTTTTCAGGGGTAGAGCATACATGTGTCATTCTACAGTTCTTATAAAAATAAGAATGAAGGAAAAGGGAACGTAAGAATCAACTATTATTGCCAGTGAATAAATTGATGGCTCAATCATCTCCCAGAAAAATCCTGCTCATAGTTTTGGAAAACAGAGAAAACATTTATAACATATTTGAAACAGTCAGCAAATATTTTTAGTTATCCAAGAGCTTTTCCCAAAGAAATTAAGGATTACACTTACTTGGACAAAACAAGTGGGCGAACACTTTTTTCAAACTTACGTGTAAATAACTGTAAGTTAACACAACAATGAGTTGTTATTTGTCCTCATCCTGGTATCAGTCAGTCTCTGAGGCTGTGAGAGAATGGCACTCGCAGGTACTGTGTGTGGGATGCAAATCAGTGTTACAATTTTGTAATCTTTCCCCATTAGTTCAGCCCCCAGGAATTCATTATTAGGAATGAGTGCATTAATGCATAAAGATATGTGCATAGCAGTTACAGAGTGGATTAAAAACCCACACTGAATGTCCATTGAGTGAGTAATGGTTAAGTAATTGCACAGAAAAGAATGCAGGGTGTGTGTATTGATATGGAAGTTAACCCAACATATATTAAGTTTATTAAATGATGCATTAAAATTATCAAATAATTTATTAAAATTAATACATATTTAAATATATTTTATAGAATTTATTTTATAATATATAAAATATATTTTATATATTTATATAATAAACAGTATATAAAACATATTTAAATATGTATTATAAGCTAATATTTCAGATATATAAATCAAATATGTCAATATTACACTAAATATATAAAAAGAAATTATGTTAAATTATACTATGTAAAAATATAATTATATATTCAATATATAAAATATATTAAACTTTTGAAAAATAATATTTCAAAATTTAAGCTACAGCCATTCCCATTTCTAAAATACTGTGGTTGGTTTACATTAAATATGCAAGATAATTGGAGTTTGAGAGAAGTAGATTTTCTAATTATAACATATAACTATGACTATGGTTATACCATGATTATCTTACTGTTACATTTCAGAAAGTTTAACAAAATTTTGGAAGTTAATAAAAATAATGTAGCTTGAATCTAATTATTTAAGTTTGGGTTCAAAACAATCTTAATCTCACAAAGATCATATATCTTTGCATCTCATTCTTAAAGCTTAAAAACTATTGTAATCTATTACATGTATGTCTGTCTTTGCCTATGACATAGATATGTGACATAGAAATGTTTGGATCTGACCCAGCACTGTGACATAGCAGATAATTTTGACACACATATGGACACTGGTTCCAAGATACAGCTGCTCCACTTCTGATCCAGCTCCCTGCTAATGTGCCTGGGAAAGCAGCAGAAAATGGTCCATATGGGGAGTGAACCAGCAGACATAAAATCTCTCTCTGTCTCTGTGTCTTTCAAAAAAAAAAAAACATTAAAAAAAAGAAATACTTGAATCTATTGATAGCAATAGTTCTATTTCCTGGTAAAATGGAAAGATGGCTACATTTACTTGTGTGGTTCCTTAGGATAACTGGGGAAATTTTGAGGGACCTGGAAGATGAGGTCAATAGATAATATTCAAAGCAGCAGGAGGATCACAGTGATCCAGAAATCTTCTAGTTTTCCAGTTGTCTAACCCACAGAACACCCAGGTATCTGGTAGAGAATAAATACTATTGCTTCTTTCATAGCAAACAAATGCTTTGCAGTCAAAGCAAAAAGACTATTTGTAGAACAGAGACCAGATCAACCCCCACTGATAAAATTGGCAATGGATTATGTATATATATATATATATATATACACACATTTATAAATATTTTGCAGTTCTTCATAGGAGCCTAAGATTAATAAATCTAAGATAGTTAAGAAGAAAGTGTAGGATTTGGGGTCATTTGATTTTCCTATTTGCCTTGTCTTTGGGTGAAAAGAAAGTATATTCACACACTAATTAACTGAATGAAGGACTTGTTTACCCTAATGCTGTTGTTCTGGAAGGGATGGGAAAGGAAAGTTGGAATTACAGATT